>JALAZF010000993.1:0-700333 GCA_022829125.1 Lathyrus tuberosus
AGTGCCAAGCTGATGGGAGACGTAGGCGGTCAGGAGAAGGGATGTTCGTCAGGCAGGAGTCGCAGGGACTGATGCCCTTCTGGTTACTTAAAGGCCACTTCTGGTCAACGATTCAGGGAGATGAAAGGATACGGACGCGTATGTCACACAGGCACAAAGGGAAATGAAAAGACGTACGCGGGGGTCCCGAGTGCCACGTGTCACTCGCCATCAATGCCTAAGGCGGCTAGGATCCTATGTACTCAAGTGCCTAGGGACACCTCGAGTCCTGTGATGGCCCTATAAATAGGAGTCGGGTTCGTGCCATTTGCATGTTTCCACTCTCTTCGCTCTCAGCTCTCTCTCTTTTTCTATAGCTTCCGCTGTCATCCTTCCACCGTACGCCGCTGCACCGGAGATTCCCCAACCGCTGTTACAAGTAAGTTTCTGGCTCCTACTTTCTGTTTAGTGTTTTCTACGGTGGTTTCTCCGGCGAACTGATGAAGTTCCCGGGAAAAGCCACAGAGTTTTTGGCGAAAACGGAGGGGCTTCTTTAGATTTCCGGTGAATGCCCCCGGGGAACTGGGATGAATCTCCCGAGGACCTGATGAAGGTCCCGAGAACACGGGATGAATTCCCCGAGGACATGGGGTGAAGAAGCCGAGGGACCTGATGAAGGTCCCAGGGACGTTCGATGGACACCCCGAGGACGTTAAATGAATACCCCGAGGGACGTCGGGCGAATGCTTCGTGGACGTGGGATGAAGGTCCCGAGCATATCTACGTGTGTCCTTGAGCTTCATGTCTCGGTTCTTTGCTAATGCTAGGAGGTCCAAGTGTAGCGCGGTTTTCGTGACCCGCCCACATCCGCCTGCGGATGGGATTGGGTGCTACTTTCTGATTTCTTATTTATCCTATGAAGCTGGAAAGGAAAGGGAAGTTATCTCAAACTAACCTTGCACGCAAATGGTTTTTTAACAAATGCTAAGAGATTGGGGAGTTCGGGGTCAGGTTATACAATGGGGAGTTGTCAATTACCCATCATATACATGGTTAATCCATCGGTTGTTAGCAATTTTTCCTTACTGCTTTCTACTTACTGGTGTTTATCTGTTGTAAATGGGAAAGTTTCTTTTTTGGGAAGGTTGAGAGATGTTGAAAAAATATTTTTGTTGTTTTTGGGTTTTTCGATGTTTTTGGTAAGGTACTGGACCTAAGGTTTTTTTTTAGTGTGCTCGCTAAGATTTCACAATCTTATGCCTACGTATTCCCGTTAAAGAAAACAGGGAAATCAGAGAAATCGTAGTTCCTCCTATTCTAAGGGAGGAAAAGGATATTTGGTGTCTTGTTTAAAGCCCAAGATTGAAGCTAAAAGGGTGTTTGTGGGAATTGATTGAAAGAGTGAGAAGATTAAAGATTGAGATATGAATATCCGGGAAAAAACATCGGATGAAAATAGAAGGAATATCCGGAAAAGCGTCGGATGTAAAGAAAAGGAATATCCGGAAAAGCGTCGGATGAAAAAATAAAAGGAAAGGGTTTTTCCCGTGTTTAAGGAGATAAAAAGGGTTCTTTGAAATTCAAATGCAGATGAGACTGTCCGAGTCTACTGGATTGAAAAGGTTTATCTTTGTATGATGCCCAAGAGAATGCACGTTTACGGGATGAAGATCTAGACTCCTTTGAAAGACTGCTCTATTAAGATGACTAGTTTTTGTTCCTATACCTTTAAGAGGTCGTCGAGACAATTTGTACAAAGCCCAAGAGAAGGTAGGAGAAACTTTTAAGAAGCCGAAGGGACAATTTCTACGATGCCCAAGAGGAGGTTATCTTCGCTGAGGAAGAATCATTATACGAAGCCTAAGAGGAGGTTGTGAAAACTTCTAAGAAGCCGAAGGGTCCTTGTACAACGCCCAAGAGGAGGCGGGGGTGCTTTTAAGAAGCCTGTGGGTCCCCAAACCCCGAGAAGTTCAAGACATGCCATTCATCGAGAATAGATCAAGCCAGGAAAGTTTGAGAATTTGGAAGAAACTCAAGAGATGCCATTCTCGGAGAAAGGATCATCTCTGGGGAGTTAGAGTTTCTTTGACAATTTCTAAGGGTGACAGTCTGAGAAAGGGTTCACTGAGAATGCTGCCTTTCACGTCTCCATATCGTTTAACCCCAAGAGGAGGGAAGACTGTATCTGGAATCCTACGGGGGGTCTAGTTTTGTCTGTATTTTAAGAGTGATCAACAGGGCTTTACCTAGTGCTAGACGTAGTTGCCGGGGAAAACTCTAAATAACTATACTAGTATATATACAGTTGATATATGCCAAGTATTTTTAAAAGGTATGAAAGGATACTAACCATGCACAGCTTCCCACAATACAATTATGTATATGAAAGCGGGTAAAGAAAGCATATAAACACTTACTCGGTTGTAGAGCTTCCATGCTGTTTGGTTAGTTGTTCAACAAAGAAAAATTGAAAACAACAGTATATCTCAAAATCAAAAGAGAAAGTATTTTGAAAGTAAATTGGGACTTACAGCTCAAGGAGAGGCCCATAAAATCAGAGTCAATTATACATGGAAGAACGTCATGTGAAATAAAACATACACGGAAGAACATCGTGTTGATAAATAAACATACACTGGAAAGCATCGTGCGGTGAAAAAAAAAGTAAAGGGACTTATACTCAAGTTGAGGCCCAAATATATGTAAACATGATTGAATAAAAAAAGTGGAGGGACTTACACTCTAATAGTGGCCCAAAAATTATTTATACTCAAAGGGGTTGGGGCTTACACCTTAAGGGATGCCCATTGTGTACAAAGATTATGTCAAGCTAAAATTCACAAAAGAAGTACAATATTTAGAGAATAAACAAAGTGTGTTTGAAATGAAGAAAATCCTTGGAATTAATAAATTAAAAGGTAATAAATATGTTTAAGGTTTTTTTTCATTAAAGATAATAAATGAAAGATTTAACTAAAGTATAATCATATTTTAAATGACAAACGTTTAAGTAACCAAAAGAAAGTTTAATAAAGTGATTAAAAGGATTTTTAGGAAAATAAATAAGAAATTAAAATAACTAAGATAAAAAAAAATATTATTAAAAAGAAGAAGTTAAAATAAATATTTAGTTGAAAATAGATAAGAAAATAAAATAAATAAATAAATAAATAAGATACTAAAAAAATAAATAATATATAAAGAAAAGAGTTTTAACAGCGCTCCTGGCAAGGTAGCTGTAAATTGTGGCGCAGGAAAATAAGCAACATACTTTTAACAGCGCTCCTGGGCAGCACCGGTGTGTATCACAGCGTAGAGGAACAAAAACAATAGGTTTTAACAGCGCTTGTTGCACAGAAGCGTTGTCTATTGCAGTGACAGTAGCAGAATTTTTTCATGATCAACAACTTCTTCCAAACACAACTCTCTCATTTTTTAACCAAATCACATGTTCCAATATACCATTTTGAAGGAAATTTCATGAGGAATTCAAATATGTAATTATAACAAGCATATCATGAATTTAAATGGATGTAAATGATGCATATTTCATGAAGTTTCAAAATGAGAATCCTTACCTTCCAAATAATGATTGATTGGAGTGAAAGTTGCTTGGAGTTGAAATTCCACCCTTGCACTCCTTATGAAAATCGAAATTTGAAGAGAGGAAAGAAGAGAGAAAACAAAGGCTATGCTTGTTTTGGTGTAAGAATGAATGAATGAAATGGTGGTATTTATAGGAAAAAGAAACTTGGTGATCAAGTTTAGAAATAAGACTAAGTTAGTGAAAAATGATATAATATGTATTTAGTCATTTATTTTGAATTAGTGATGTAGGCCATGTGATGTAATCTTGATGATGTCATTTTGTGAAATTATATATTCATATTTGATTTTAATAAATAGGTTATTAGAAAAAATAAATAAGTTAGTAAGAAAAATAAACATTATTATATATTTAGAAAAAGGAAAAATATAAAATAAGTCTAAAATAATAAAATTAATTAATAAAAATAACTATTAATTAAAATTAATATTGAAACTGGTTAAAAATGATAAAATCGCCCGGTATCGACGCGTCCGAAAAAAATAAAAATGGATACACCAAAATGATCAGTACAAAATATTAAGTATTGAAAAAATACACTACGCGATCAAATTGTGAAATTTTACCCGGTAAAAAGGCTCAGACGAGTCAGAGAAAAAAACCTGGTAAAAAGGCTCAGATGAGTCAAAAAAGGCGACCGGAACTTGAAAAAGTCAAAATTGCGCACACCGGGTTAAATTACGTGAAACAAAGAAAAAAACACCGGCGTCTGCGAACTTGATTTAAAAATTGACCAAAAATACCTGAAAATTTTAACACGTTAATTCCGGCTGATAATTCAAAAAAAATACTCATGAAGAAAATATATGATATTATATGCAGACGACATAGTATGAAAATATAGACAGATGAAATGAGAAAATAAAAATGCCTGGTCAAAATTTAGGGTATGACAGATGCCCCTATTTAATCTTCTTAGACTTGAAGGTATGAATAGCAAAGAGTTTTAGACATTCGAGGTATAAGAGGATTAAATATCAGAGTACCTAAAATTTTGACCGTGAATGCAGATGAAACGATATGTAATGAATGTAAGACTCTTGAACATTGTGGGGAATGATGCCACAGGAGACAGACCAACAGAATTTTCTTGGGGATATAAGATATTGTGGAAATTTGCCGATGATGTAAAGGGTATTCAGTTGTATTTGGAAAGAGAGGGATAAACTCTGGAACATAGATTCAAACATCCAGAAAAACATCAGATGCAAAAGAGGTAACACACTCTGGAAACATATCTGCAACATCTAGAAAAGCGTTAGATGTATTAAAAATAACTTTGAGGGTAAATCCGAAACATTTAGAAAAGCGTTAAATGTACGGGAAAAATTTTTAGATGACTGGCAGAATGATGGCCATATCTGGAAAAGCATCAGATAAGCACATCAGAACAAAAGTTACATCTGGAAAAACATCAGATGAGAAAAACTCATATCCGAGAGAGCATCAGATAGACATGTAAAGAGTTTCTGGAAGAGCATCAGAATAAAAGAGACATATCCGGAAGAGCATCGGATGAATACAAAGAAAGTTTTGGAAAAACATCAGAACGGGTTTTGGAAAACTTCAAAACCAAAAGATACATCCGGAAGAACATCGGGTAGACACAGAGAAATGTTCTGGAAAAGCATTAGAACAGATAGACATATCCGGAAAGACATCAGATAGAAACAAAGTTATATCTGGAAGAACATCAGATAAGACATAAAAGTATAGGTGCCAGATAAGTTGGACTTTGTAGAAAGGTAAGATGTTGATAATAACACGACCACTGATGAATGCAAATGAGGATTAAAACACTCATGAATGCATAGTATATGAAAAAGTTATGATGTATGATTAAATGTATGTAATGCAAATGAAAATGCTGAAAACAAATTTAGACTCTTTGAGAGAGTGGAAATCAACAATTTTATACTCTTTTGGGGAGTGACAACTAACAAGTTTATACTCTTTTGGGGAGTGACAGACAAGATCGATTCCTCAACACAGAGATCAATGTCATTGCTTAGGGACTAAAAATACTGTTTGTTAAACATATCCCCGCCATACTAATAAACTGTATCGAGTTTATAATTCTCGGAGGAAAGCTGGATAGCCTGCTTGGGGATTTTTCCAAATAAATTGCCCCAGACTTGCTGACTGTTGTAGATGAACTGATTATTGCTTCAGCTTGAATGATAATGACTGTATGCTGTATACTAGGAAGGCTTTCCCCAGTAATGAGTCTTGAAAGTTTTTCTGAATAAACCAATTCTAAGAAGGACTTGCACTGAAGAAATCTTGAACTGATTCTTAACAGGCTCTGAAAAGAACTTGCCCCTGATAGGATCACTGACCAAGTTTCTAAACTATTTTGAAAATTCCTTGAGAGAAAAGCTAGTTTGCAATCAAAAATGTTTATTTAAACATGGCAAATTTAATGCAAAGTTCATGCAAAAATTTTTAAAACAAAATCATTGTTTTTAGAAAAAATACAGTAATATGGATTACTGGTTAAAAACACGGTGGTTTAAAACATTTTGAATGAAAAGTAAAACAGAGGTATGATACCAAAACAAATGATTTGCAAAAAAAATTATTTTGGAGTAATTTACGCAACCTTGCTGTAGTATGCTTTCAAAATAACCTTACTTCAATTAGGTCTTTTGAGGGTTATAACGTGGCTTGGTTCACGGTTTATGAAAAAAAGATAAAGGCTCAAAATTTATTTGGTGCCCACCCCCTTCGTGATGTTCTCCAGTCCTATGCTCAATTAAACTTAAATTGTGTATTCAGGTTCTAAAAGGTTTTGGAATTGTACTAATGATAGTGATGACGATGGTCCAGAAGTCTTGAGACGAAAGCTACTGCTTCTTTACAACATTTAGTTGTTTTTCATCTTTGTGAACTTTTTTTGAAGATCGAGGATTTAAGGACCTCTTTTCTGTATTATCCCTAACTTTTGCCTGAACTATTTCTTTTGAAATTTATAGTCAGCGGGATGCCCTAGTTTTTGCCTAAGCTTTTTGACTTAGCGGGCTTTTTCTTTTTTATTTTGAAAGGAAGTGACTACTTAATATGATGATTACGACGGACCATCACTGGCTTTTGATTTGAAAGACGTTTTCAGCATCTACTTGTTGTATGTAAACTTTCTGAACTCGAATACACAACCCAAATTAAACTGAAAACTACCCTGCCCCGGGTTAAAATTGCGGGTTTTTTATAAAGAAAGAAACTCATACTTCAAGGCTCAAAGGGGTTAACGAGGGATTATCTTCCTTATATCTCCAGTGTTTGGGAATTGAAAAAAAAATGCCTTACATCCTCAGCAAAGTTTTTTATTTGAAAGCATACCGACTACAATTATGGGTATTATGTTTTTATCATCCTCCCACAAATATTTGCAAGGTCAAAAATTTGAAAAAGAGGTGTATTTTTTTTTTTGTTTTTAATATTTTTTTTTTTGAAAGAGAAAGCATAAAGATGCGAATAAATAGATGATTTGAATCAAAATACTGTACATGCTCATTTCATTAAAACTGACATTTAAAGATAAACAAGATGAAAGCAAATATGATACAAACAAGGAAAATGTAAAAAATAGAAACAAGGTCAGTGACTAATCAAACACAAGGATGAGTTGTCCTGTCTTTGGGAAGTAACTGAGTTGAAGTTGATTGAAGTTTCAGTTCTTATGTTCAGGCAGAGGATTGTGCTGGACATTAGGACTAGTGTCACGAAAGCTGAGGAGGTTGTCTCTGAAATTCTGGTACCAGATATGTGATGTTACGTGTGATGTCACAACAACACACTCTGCAATGGACAATGTAAAGCAACACTAAATCAACACAATGAATTTTTCACCCAGTTTAGTTTTAACTACCTACGTCTGGGGGCTACCAAGCCAGAGATGAATTTCACTATCAGTAGAATTAATTTACAGACTCAACAACCCAGTTGACATCTCCTAAACTTAATCTCTACTTAATGAACCTTCTACCTAAGAGACCACTTAGATATGAGAACACTACTCAATCCCAAAATCACTTCAGTGATATACTTCAAAGATCACACACTTTGAAAAACACTACTTGATTCTGCTTCACAACTTTGATCAAGAACAACTCAAAACAACACCAACTCACACTAGAATGGTTTACAATACATACACGAAGACACAAACGACTCTCAGTCTTTAGCTCTCTTTCTTCGTTACTTTTCCTTCAGGATTGATGCGCATTATATAGCTATTTGAATTGGGCTTGGACCTGCTACAATATCTGACCTGATTTGTTATTTAAAACTGAATCTTCAAAACAGATTTTATCCCCAAAATCTTTTTAAATATCAGTCTTTAAACCTCCTTACAAATCTGCATCAAATCTCTATGCAACAGAGAATATCTATCCCAAGATATCCGCATCCAATGAGACTAACAACTCTCCCAATATCCAGCTAAAACGCAAACCCTAACAACATCACTAAACCTGATGTTATTAATCTTCTGCAGACCTGATGTCACAACATCACATGTGACACCAGACATCCAACAAAAATCCTTAACATAAACCAATGTTAAGACTCAATGTTAAGACATCACCCATGTGACATCAATATTGCACAACTTTGTTTTACCAAAATTCTAGCCAATCTAAGAACCAACAGTCTCTGATCAGATCCCGCACTCTAGCCTTTAGTGTATTGCATCTTTCTAAATCGCGGCCCGTAGCTCCTTCATGGAATGCGCAATGAAGGTCAGATATGAATCCAGGTGGAAGTGGATTTGGAGGAATAGGTGTTTCCTTAGTGGTAATCGCTCCTTTCTGAACCAAAATAGGGTACAGTTCAGTGTACGTTATAGGAATAAGATCAAAGTGAGTCCTATTGTAGTTCAGGTTTTGTCCAACAGCCGGACGTTGAGGAGCTGGAGCTGGTCGAGCAACCAACAGAGGAGTGATATCAACAATATAAGCTTGATTAGGCTGCTGAGGTCTGTAATGAGGTTTCCTATCCTCAGTTAATACAGAATTAGTCTGATCTTCCCTCTTCTTTTGGAAGTTTCCATAGGGTTTCTTTACAGTGTTAGAAGATTCAGCAGTTTTAGAGACCTTTCCATTCTTGATACCTTTTTCAAGTCTCTGGCCAATGATGACCAAGTCTGTAAAGTTTGATGAAACACTGCCAATCATCTTTTCCTAAAAGATGGGAGACAAAGTGTCTAAGAATATTCCGGTAAGCTCTTTCTCAGCCAAAGGGGGTTCGACCTGAGAAGCTATATCTCTCCAGCGTTGAGCATACTCTTTGAAAGATTCCTTCTCATTCTGAGTCGTGTTCTGGAGTTGACGACGGTCTGGAGTCATGTCTAGGTTATACTTGTACTGATTCATGAAAGCATTGATAAGATCCTACAAGCAATGAATGTTGCTTCGTTCAAGGTTCATGTACCACTTGAGTGAAGCTCCACTTAAGCTATCCTGAAAGCAGTGGATGAGTAACTTCTGGTTTTTGATGTGGGCAGCCATCTTACGAAAGTACATAACCAAATGAGCCTTTGGGCAGGAGTCGCCTTTGTACTTTATAAACTCAGGGGTCTTAAATTTGGTTGGCATGACGAGGTTAGACACAAGACACATGTTGTCTGCATCAACGTTGAAGAAGTCATTTCCTTCTACAACTCTGAGTCTTTTCTCCAAAGTTTGATATTGTTCATTGGCATCTTCAGGCTCAATGTCCACATTGTCCTCACTTTGAGCACTAGCATTGTAATCAAAGTTAGGATTCTCAAAGGGAATTCTGGCAGTCCGTACCAAAGGTCTGGGTTCTGAGACAATAGGGATTTGAAACTCTGGTCTTGGAGCTTGACCGACCAAAGTGGTAGTGACCTGTTGTGGAATGAAGTCGCGAGGTAATCCAAATTCCAGCCATGTAGATGGTGGAATCTGAATAGGCGGAGGCTCAATAGCAGCACTCGTGTTTTCTTGGATGACAGTCCTCTGAGGTGGATCTCCTCTGGCAATTAGGACCTGAAGCATTTCTGTTAAATTAGTCATGCTTGACTTCAGATCGTCTATTTCCATCCTAATCTCGGCATTGTGCACTTCTTGTTCTGACATTTTGCGCCTGATGTTAGCTCTAGTCCCGTATCGGTGATGAGGAATCAGTTTGACGGCTTACAGATGATTGAAGGAAAGAAGGTTGGAATGAATTGACGATGACCCGGACGTATGTATGAAATATGTAATAGATGCAAATGCAATGCATGGATGCAGCACACAAAAACATAGAAAAAACATGGGGTCAAAGGTTCGGTGTCATGAGGTCAAGGCTCTACCCATCCCCAAAGGTTTATACTGGTGATTTTTTGTGCATGTCTCTCAAAATCATTGACTCTCTTGAGATAACATCAGCGGGCCAGGAACCGTGCTAGGTGATGTATCTTAGAGTAGTCTCAAATGAGGGTAGTATCGCGTGACAACTATTTCCGATAGCTTCCGCACTACAAAATGGTTTTAGTCTACTACATCAGCATCAACAACAGCCACAATCGAACAACACGGCTTTCAACAACCGAAGTCGTATAGGCAATGCATCCGTAAAGGGTGTCTCCACCGATTCGATGGTCAAGGTCTCTTATTTGGGATTCACTCCCAGTAAGATTACTCGTTTAGCCATCACATATCTTAGGTGTATACTCAATCTTGCCAGATGTGGCATCACACGCATTCCCATTAGCAGAAAAATAAACACAGATATCAAGTAGGAAAAGCGATATATATATTTATATAGTATATAGTATATAGTATGATTGCTAACAACCTAGACCTCTTAGGAATTCTAATCCTAAATGTCCCCAGCAGAGTCGCCATTTTTCTGTAGCGCGGTTTTCGTGACCGCCCACATCCGCCTGCGGATGTGATTGGGTGCTACTTTCTTATTTCTTATTTATCCTATGAAGCTGGAAAGGAAAGGGAAGCTATCTCAAACTAACCTTGCACGCAAATGTTTTCTTTAACAAATGCTAAGAGATTGGGGAGTTCGGGTTCAGGTTATACAATGGGGAGTTGTCAATTACCCATCCTATACATGGTTATCCATGGGTTGTTAGCAATTTTCCTTACTGCTTTCTACTTACTGGTGTTTATCTGTTGTAAATGGGAAAGTTTCTTTTTTGGGAAGGTTGAGAGATGTTGAAAAATATTTTTGTTATTTTTGGGTTTTTCGATGTTTTTGGTAAGGTACTGGACCTAAGGTTTTTTTTGTTTAGTGTGCTCGCTAAGATTTCACAATCTTATGCCTACGTATTCCCGTTAAAGAAAACAGGGAAATCAGAGCAATCGTAGTTCCTCCTATTCTAAGAGAGGAAAAGGATATTTGGTGTCTTGTTCAAAGCCCAAGATTGAAGCTAAAAGGGTGTTTGTGGGAATTGATTGAAAGAGTGAGAAGATTAAAGATTGAGATATGAATATCCGGGAAAAAACATCGGATGAAAATAGAAGGAATATCCGGAAAAGCGTCGGATGTAAAGAAAAGGAATATCCAGAAAAGCGTCGGATGAAAAATAAAAGGAAAGGGTTTTTCCTGTGTTTAAGGAGATAAAAAGGGTTCTTTGAAATTCAAAAGCAGATGAGACTGTCCGAGTCTACTGGGTTGAAAAGGTTTATCTTTGTATGATACCCAAGAGAATGCACGTTTACGGGATGAAGATCTAGACTCCTTTGAAAGACTGCTCTATTAAGATGATTAGTTTCTGTTCCTATACCTTTAAGAGGTCGTCGGGATAATTTGTACAAAGCCCAAGAGAAGGCAGGAGAAACTTTTAAGAAGCCGAAGGGATAATTTGTACGAAGCCCGAGAGGAGGCTATCTTCGCTGAGGAAGAATCATTATACGAAGCCTAAGAGGAGGCTGTGAAAACTTCTAAGAAGCCGAAGGGTCCTTGTACAACGCCGAAGAGGAGGCGGGGGTGCTTTTAAGAAGCATGTGGGTCCCCAAACCCCGAGAAGTTCAAGACATGCCATTCACCGAGAATAGATCAAGCCAGGAAAGTTCGAGAATTTGGAAGAAACTCAAGAGATGCCATTCACGGAGAAAAGATCATCTCTGGGGAGTTAGAGTTTCTTTGACAATTTCTAAGGGTGACAGTCTGAGAAAGGGTTCACTGAGAATGTTGTCTTTCACGTCTCCATATTGTTTAACCCCAAGAGGAGGGAAGACTGTATCTGGAATCCTACGGGGGATCTAGTTTTGTCTGTATTTTAAGAGTGATCAACAGGGCTTTACCTAGTGCTAGACGTAGTTACCGGGGAAAACTCTAAATAACTATACTAGTATATATACAGTTGATATATGCCAAGTATTTTTAAAAGGTATGAAAGAAGACTAACCATGCGCAGCTTCCCACAATACAATTATGTATATGAAAGCGGGTAAAGAAAGCATATAAACACTTACTCGATTGTAGAGCTTCCATGTTGTTTGGTTAGTTGTTCAACAAAGAAAAATTGAAAACAACAGTATATCTCAAAATCAAAAGAGAAAGTATTTTGAAAGTAAATTGGGGCTTACAGCTCAAGGAGAGGCCCATAAAATCATAATCAATTATACATGGAAGAACGTCATGTGAAATAAAACATACACGGAAGAACATCGTGTTGATAAATAAACATACACGGGAAAGCATCGTGCGGTGAAAAAAAAGTAAAGGGACTTATACTCAAGTGGAGGCCCAAATATATTTAAACATGATTGAATAAAAAAAGTGGAGGGACTTACACTCTAATAGTGGCCCAAAAATTATTTATACTCAAAAGGGTTGGGGCTTACACCTTAAGGGATGCCTATTGTGTACAAAGATTATGTCAAGCTAAAATTCACAAAAGAAGTATAATATTTAGAGAATAAACAAAGTGTGTTTAAAATGAAGAAAATCCTTGGAATTAATAAATTAAAAGGTAATAAATATGTTTAAGGTTTTTTTTCATTAAAGATAATAAATGAAAGATTTAACTAAAGTAACCAAAAGAAAGTTTAATAAAGTGATTAAAAGGATTTTTAGGAAAATAAATGATTTAAAGGAAAATAAATAAGAAATTAAAATAACTAAGATAAAAGAAAATATTATTAAAAAGAAGAAGTTAAACTAAATTTTTGGTTAAAAATAAATAAGAAAATAAATAAATAAATAAATAAATAAATACTAAAAAAATAAATAATATATAAAGAAAAGAGTTTTAACAGCGCTCCTGGCAAGGTAGCTGTAAATTGTGGCGCAGGAAAATAAGCAACAGACTTTTAACATCGCTCCTGGGCAGCACCGGTGTGTATCACAGCGTAGAGGAACAAAAACAACAGGTTTTAACAGCGCTTGTTGCACAGAAGCGCTGTCTATTGCAGCGACAGTAGCAGAATTTTTTCATGATCAACAACTTCTTCCAAACACAACTCTCTCATTTTTTTTAACCAAATCACATGTTTCAATATACCATTTTGAAGGGAATTTCATGAGGAATTCAAATATGTAATTATAACAAGCATATCATGAATTTAAATGGATGTAAATGATGCATATTTCATGAAGTTTCAAAGTGAGAATCCTTACCTTCCAAATAATGATTGATTGGAGTGGAAGTTGCTTGGAGTTGAAATTCCACCCTTGCACTCCTTATGAAAATCAAAATTTGAAGAGAGGAAAGAAGAGAGAAAACAAAGGATATGTTTGTTTTAGTGTAAGAATGAATGAATGAAAGAAATGGTGGTATTTATAGGAAAAAGAAACTTGGTGATCAAGTTTAGAAATAAGACTAAGTTAGTGAAAAATGATATAATATGTATTTAGTCATTTATTTTGAATTAGTGATGTAGGCCATGTGATGTAATCTTGATTATGTCATTTTGTGAAATTATATATTCATATTTGATTTTAATAAATAGGTTATTAGAAAAAATAAATAAGTTAGTAAGAAAAATAAACATTATTATATATTTAGAAAAAGGCAAAATATAAAATAAGTCTAAAATAATAAAATTAATTAATAAAAATAACTATTAATTAAAATTAATATTGAAACTGGTTAAAAATGATAAAATCGTCTGGTATCGACGCGTCTGAAAAAAATAAAAATGGACACACCAAAATGATCAGTACAAAATATTAAGTATTGAAAAAATACATTGCGCGATCAAATTGTGAAATTTTACCCGGTAAAAAGGCTCAGACGAGTCAGAGAAAAAAACCTGGTAAAAAGGCTCAGATGAGTCAAAAAAGGCGACCGGAACTTGAAAAAGTCAAAATTGCGCACACCGGGTTAAATTACGTGAAACAAAGGAAAAAAAACACTGGCGTCTGCGAACTTGATTTAAAAATTGCCCGGACTTTGATTTTAAGCACAGTTGACTTTTCAGTTTGACCAAAACTACCTGAAAAATTTAACACGTTAATTCCGGCTGATAATTCAAAAAAAATACTCATGAAGAAAATATATGATATTATATGCAGACGACATAGTATGAAAATATAGACAGATGAAATGAGAAAATAAAAATGCCTGGTCAAAATTTAGGGTATGACACCAAGGGGTGAGTACCTGTTCGCCTGCGCAAACAACTGCTGGCCTTCCATCGCAGGTTTACTCGCGGGGTCGGCCACACAAATCCCAGAACAAGTGATTGGAAACGTATGTTTATGTGATATGATAGTTTCTTGCCTTTTTGGCAAAGTTGTAAGATTTGACTGATCAACCAAGTTTGGAACAAAGCAAAAACAAAGGAAAAAGAAGACAAACAGATAGCAAAAGAAATAATAACTTAAACTTTGAAAGTAAATTACATTAAGGAAAGGTGGGCGCAATTATACATTTTCGCGGGATTGAACTCGTTTCTCTCTAAGCTTGGTACTTTGTGTGTTTTCCCTTTACAATGTTACAAAATGCGACCCTTAAAAATGGAAAATACAATGCTTTATATAGGCCTAAAAAGTAACTGTTCATCTGCCCAGATTTCCTTTGGTGCTGACACGTGTCACCCCACTCTCTTTTCAACTTCCCATATTCTTGGAACTTTCAAACTTTCTCCCGCCCAAGTACCTATCCTTGACCTTTTGGCTTGCCCTTCGCCTGGATTTCTTCCGACACCGTGGCTTGTCACCTTCTTTCCGACACTCCCTTTTGACCTGTGTCGGGTCGACCCTTTGAACCTCCCTCGTTGTCGAATTGCTGTTAAATTTCTTCTCACCCTTCTACCTTCGGTCGAAATCTCCTGCCAACAAATTGCCCCCCCCCCCCCCAAAAGGCCAGTTTCGACTGAGCATTACGTCGATTGAGAAATCTGGCTTTTTGGTTTCTTACGAGATTTCGACGACTTTTTATTCGACACATTCACCAACGTTTTTTCTTCTCCTGAGGCACGTGTCAAACGCCGCCTGACATGATGATGGCAATCTTATACCACGATTTCCAAGAAAAATGCCATGTTGGCTAGTCTCGTCTGAGTTATGGGCCTCGAAACCAACTCCCACTCACTTTCAGAAGTTGAATAACCTCGGTGATCTTTCATCTTTTGCATGCGTCTTATAAATAGCATCCCCCAAAAACGTTTCACCATTTCTTCATAACTTCTTCTTCAAACTTGTTCTTTGTTCTTGAAACAAAACCTTTGCCATTTTTCTTCCCAAAGCGCTCTTTGTCTCAGAACACCTTCTGCATTTCTTTCTTTCCTTGCTTTGAACAAACAATTCCACCGGCTTTTGAGAAAGGAGGCACTTTATATCTCAAATTTATGGCGTCTAAATCTCGAGTCTTCAGATCCATGCCTACTCCAGGAAACAAAGATTATATTGCCTGGCTCGACAAAGTCGAGGGTCAACGTAAAAGGCAATGGAAAGAACATGGCATTTTCGACGTCATCCAACTCTCCAGAACTGCTCATAGGGTTAACCCTTGTTTGCTACTTGCATCGATGTACTTCTGGGAAGGATCGACAAATATATTCCACGTCCCATGTGGTATGTTCACACCAACGCTTTTCGATGTGGCGGCCATTACTGGCCTTTCGCCACTGGGCAATACGTTCGACCCGACCCTGGAGACCAACAATGCTTTCGACTTCGAACGTGCTAGCTTCCAGAATTACATTGAAGACCATCACGACAAACGCTCCAAAGAAGTATCTGATGAGGAGCACATTGCCTTGACATTATGGATGTCTTACTATATGTTTTGCCCTGGCTATTTACAAATAGCCAAAAGTTTTATCAATCTGGCCATTCAGATCCATGAAGGTCGACAGATATCTTTGGCCAAACTTTTGCTGGCCTCTCTCTACCATTCTCTTGGCTTGTCGACTATGCGGCTGAAACTCCTCCACCAGACCACCAAGGCTCTAAACATCTCAGGGCCTATGTGGTTGTTGCAGCATTAGCTCAACGCCACTTTTGAACACAAATTGGGATATCCAGCTTCTGCGACAATGGAGCGTTTGAACAGAGAGCGTCCTATTGAAGGCATGTGACTCGCTCTAATGACTACCCAAGAGGCCCCTAAGAAAACCCTTTTTATGAGGTATCTCAGTATGTTTGTCGAGACCACTTCCTTTGTCCCCGACATGGCGCCGTTTGTGGAGCATAAGTTTGGTCCTGAATGGTTTAGACATCTATTTCCTGGAGTCTCCCCCAAAGCAGTTGCGCAGTCGAACTCTATTTGGCGGGCGTTTCTTACTCCTACCATGATATCTTTCCGGATCGAAACAGGCAACAATGGCTATGGTTTCATGAACTATCAGCCAAACTTGGTAGCCCGACAATTTGGCTTGAGCCAAATGTTGCCAAAGTCTCTGGTGAAACATGCTGATGATATAGTACGATCTAGCCGACGCTTGACCCAGGTAGGTCATAGGGCTTGTATGAGGTTCGTCAGAGCCACTCAACATCTCGAATTGCCGGTATTTATATTCCAGCCTTCCTTTTTCACCACTCAAGAGTTCGGCGCCTGGTGGTCGGAGTACCAGGCTCAAATCTTCACTCCAAACCTTTTCTTGGAGAATATGGTCGACGCTTTTGCTTCTCTGGCTTGTGGAGTTCCTAAATCATCGACTGCAGTCTCTGTTGCAGACCCCGACACCACAGAAGACCCCTCCACAAAGGTGGATTCTGGACTTTGATTTTGTTTCACCTGTGAGTTCGAACTAAACCGTTTCATCTTTGTTTTCAGGGACGCAAACGGGAAACAACTGTTGCATCGACTTCCACTAGGCCTGCTAAAAAACCCAGGACCACCACTTCATAGGTATATTTTATTTATTTATTTTTTACCCTACATCTTTTTCTTTTTCTCTGTCTGATGGTATTTCTTCACAGGCTTCTGAGAAAGCACCTTCTCCTGAAAGAACTGAGTCGAATGAGAGTACCCACTCTCGAGTTTTCACCGCAACAGCTCCAGCATCCCCTCCATCCACACCTTTGGTGAGGAAGAAAAAAGCTTTAACAAGGAGAACACCTTCAAGAACCGGCACTTCGACGGTGGCCCCCGGTTGTCCCCAAAAATCTTGAAGATGTATTTGAGCCAATCCCTACTGTCTTCCCTCCCAAGACAGCTACTTCACATCCTACGAAGGTACTTCCTTTCTCTGCTTTAGTACCTTAGGTGATATTCAGGCGAAAAATCTCATTGCACCTTGTTTTGTAGGAAAAATGTGGTCGCTTCGACCACTGTCGACATTGGCGATACTGAACTGGCTGCCGAAACTACTCCTGCTGGCACCACGATCACGCCAAGTCCTCAGAAGGTCGATGAATTCCAGATGCCCTTGTTAGAGGAAAACTTGGTGGCGAAGACGCCTCCTTCCCAACATGCCAACCTTGGGACTAGAAATGATGGCGCAACTCTTGGGGAGCATGTCAATCCTTCACATGTTGTCACCACTGCTGACGTCGGGGAGAACTTTCGAGCCTCTGAACATGGCCCAGAAAAACCTTCGCCTACTGTTGATAAAATCCCTACCCCAGAGGAACTCTTGGCAGCCAAGCAAACAGATCCAGCAGCGACCCTAAAGGCGCTACATAAACTTCACAAAGAGACTGAAGAGGTTTAACCTACCAGTTCGACAGCCATCCCAACTCCAAATTTGGACGCCTCTTTCTCTCTAAAACTTCAACAGTTGCGGTCCTATCTTTTTGAAGAACAGTTCCTGGCGGCTGTCGCAGAAGAGGCAGCCATAGCCAATGATGTTTTCAAGCTTTTGGATGAACTTTCTGAATTCCAGCTTCCTGCCCCTATGGCCACGTACCTAATTGAGTTCGAAGCCTTCTTCACTCAGTTGGCCAAAGATCTTTCTATGTGTCATCAGGCCGACGTTCAAATCCGGTTTCGCCATAATGATATGAAGCGTGAGTGGTACCTTAGCTCAGTTTGTGAACAGAAGCTTGGAGATTTTGAAACCAAAAAACAAGAGCTCTCCGTCAAGTGTCAAGCCTTCGACCAGCAGATATCTGACTATCAAGCTCAGATAGCAGAACTGACAAAAAAGATTTCCAAAGTCGAACAACAGAAAGCCTCCTTAGACTCAGCTGAGCCTCTGCCCTCTCAAGAAGCCATCGACCACGAGGTAGCCTAGGGAATTGCTCATGTCGAAGTGGCTATGAAGATCAAGGATGCTAATAGCCACATGCAGAAAAGAAAAGTGCTCCTCGAGAGCAAGATTGTTCATGAGAAGACCCTCTTTGAAGACTTTAAGTCCAGATTCCCGGAGTTTCCTTAGCTTGTATGTCGAACTGATGTAACAACATTTTGTAAGCCATATTTGGCCCCCCTAGCCTATTTTGTCTTTTAATCAATGAGAAAGCTATATTTTTATGTGAATATCTTGTAGCATAGGTTTATATTCTTTCAAATATTTCCCATTTACTCTTAAGATTCGTTGATCCATTCCCAATTCTTGTACCTCATAGGCATTATTGCTAAAAACTTGATTTACCCTGAACGGTCCTTCCCAATTTGGTGACCATTTTCCCATTGTTCGATCCCGTCGATCCATGGGTAACACTGCTTTCCATACATAGTCATTTACAGCGAAGGTTTTCTCTTTGACCTTCTTGTTGTATGCCTTGGCAACTCGTGCCTTTTGGCGTAGAAATACATTTAAAGTTATCATCCTTTCCTCGTCTAAGTCTACGAGTTCGTCTAGCATCATTTCCCAATATTGCTCCGACGGAATCTCATATTGTCGTTGTACCCTGACTGATTGCAAGCATATTTCTGCCGGCAGCACAGCGTCATGCCCGAAAGTTAAACGAAACGGAGTCGATTTGATTGACTCCTTAGGTGACGTTCCACAGGCCCACAAAACTTGGCTTAAAGTTTTGTGCCAGTTTTTTGGCTTTTTCGTAACATGCTTCTTGATTAGCCCAATTATCACCTTATTAGCTGCTTCGACCTGACCATTCTCCTGAACGTAGTATGGTGTCGAAGTAACCAGCTTGAAACCTATTTTTGCTACAAATTCTTGCATTTTCTGCCCAAAAAACACAGAGCCTTGATCTGTCGTGATTGTCTCAGGTATCCCGAATCTATACACGATATGATTCTGGATGAATTCTATCACGGCCTCTTGACCCACCTTTACTAGAGGCACAACCTCTATCCACTTTGTGAAATAGTCTATTCCCATGAGGATGGACCTTTGCTGCTTTGACGAAGTTGGCCGAATCTCTCCTATTACATCCAAAGCCCAACCTCGAAATGGCCATGGTTTGACTATAACGTGTAATTCACTGACCGGTACATTCTGAATATTTGCATGTCTCTGGCAATCTTGGCACCCCTTTGCAAAGTCTATGCAATCCTTGAGCATGCTGGGCCAATAAACACCTTGTCGAAACAAAAGCCATTTCATTTTGTGGCCAACTTGGTGAGCTCCACAAGTTCCACTATGAACCTCAGAAATTGCCAAATAGGCATCCGTATCTCCTAAGCACTTGAGCAATACTCCCTCTGGAGTTTTCTTCAATAACTCATTTCCCATAAGGACATAACTCATTGCTCTGTACTTAGTCTTTCTATCAGTGCTGCCTAACAGATTCTCCAAATACTCCATGATTGGTCTTCGCCAATCTGTTGGTGACATATTGTTAACAAAAACCTCATAACTTCCTAATCTCTTGACCAAACTCCTCGAGTCCTTGGATACTGGCCAACTTGATGGTGAATGCATGTTCGACACCATCTTTTCCCTAGTTTCGATGAAATCCTTTAGCCTACCCTCCGACACTTTATAACCAGAGGCAATTTGCGCTAATTCATTGGCTTTATGGTTTTCTACCCTGGGCACATGCGAAAAGTTGACAACTTCAAAATACTCTAACAAGCGTTTCACCATCGAGAAATAACTCAGAAGATGCTCTTTAACGCACTTATAGTCCCTTGTGATTTATTTAATCACCAGTTCAGAGTTTCCTCTTATCTCAACCTCTTTGGCTCCCAAATCCTTAAGTATTTTGAGACTAGTGATTAAGGCTTCATACTCCGCCTCATTATTTAAGCATTTGCCATCGACTTTGCATTTAAATGTAGCTGGAATACCTTGTGGAGATATTATTAGGATTACAATACCTGCCCCATTTTTATGGCTTAATCCATTGAAGTACAACTTCCACGGAGCAATGTCGATACTGTGTATCGACGTTTCGACTAATGCGTGGTCGACAATAAAGTCTGCCACTATTTGACCCTTCATCGCCCTTAAAGGGATGTATGTCAGGGAAAACTCAGTTAATGCTAGTGCCCATTTCCCAATTCGACTATACAAAATAGGTTTGGACAACATATGCTTAATAACATCAAAATGCAACGAAACATAAACATCAACTGGTTTAATATATTGCTTTAATTTCATACATGAGAAGTACAAGCATAGGCACAACTTTTCAATCATAGTGTACCTAGTTTCAGCATCTATCAACATCCTACTAAGGTAATAAATGGGTCTTTCGACGCCACTACTATCCTCTTGTTCTAACATACTGCCTATGGTCGTATCTGACGCTGCAATGTACAACTTCATGTTTTTATTTATACTAGGTGGTAATAGGATTGGAGGCTTTGTAAGGTATTCCTTAATTGCGTCGAAAGCCTCCTGCTGCTCCTGTCCCCAACGGAACTCACTTTCCTTCTTGCCTTTGAGCAGTGGTGAAAACACTTTCGTCTTGCCACTTAGGTTTGAGATGAACCTCCTCAAGAATTTTATCTTCCCCAACAAAGACTGGAGTTGTTTCTTTGTCGACGGAGGCTTGAGATCCAAGATTTCTTTCGTCTTGTTCTGGTTGATCTTGATGCCTTTCTTGTGGACAACAGATCCCAGAAATTCCCCTGCATGAACACCAACAAAGACTGTTTAAGCTTTTCAGCATTCCATGGTCGAGCAAGTTCCTCCCCATGTAGATTTTTGAGGTAATAGGCTCCTGTATTCGTTTTCGCGCAGATGCGATAGGGGCCATCCCAGTTCCCGGTGAGCTTGCCTTCACGCGAATCTTTCTGGTTCCTTCGTAGGACGAGGGTGCCTACATGAAAATCACGTTTAATAACTTTGTTGTTATAGCGTAAAGTTATCTTCTGTTTGAGTGAGGCTTTGCGGAGGGATGCGCCCGACCTTATCTCTTCGACCAGGTCAAGCTCCTCCCGAAGGACCTCATCGTTCATCTCCTCGTAGAGGGGAAACTCAGTTCTTCTCGAGGGTTCCCTTATTTCCACTAGGATCACCGCCTCGGTTTCGTACGTCAGTCGGAACGGGGTTTCCCCAGTAGTGGAATGCGGGGTTGTTTTGTAGGCCCAGAGGACGCTGTGTAGCTCCTCAACCCACCTTTTCTTAGCGTCGTCCAGTCTTTGCTTCGGGCCCCACAAGATCACCCTGTACGCGACTTCAGCTTTCCCGTTTGTTTGTGGGTGTTCGACCGATGTGAAGTGTTACTTCGTGCCATGTTTGGTGACGAAGTCCTGAAAGTTTTTGTCAGTGAACTGTTTCCCGTTGTCGGTGACGATTGCCTGGGGCACTCCGAACCGGGCAAGTATGTGTAACACCCCAATTCCCATCGCGAATAAATAATACATAAATAAATCAGAGTAACTAAAAATTTATTTTTCCGACAGAATCAAGGATGCCACATTTAAAGAAAGAAAACACAAACCCTGCTCAATTATTTGATACATAACACAAACTGGGATAACATCAAAGAGAAACTTTTTCCATATAAAAGGAAAGTTCAATTATGGAATAAAGCGGAAAGATCCATAACTGACTTGTTTTACAAAATAAATTGTTTTATAACATTAAAATATACATACAAAGGTAATACAAAATAAATCTAACAAAGGTATACCTATATAACATAATCGTTCCCCGACTCCCGTGCTACGTATCAGAGCAACACCAAGACCGACAAAAGAACGGAGGGCTAATCTTCACAAAAGCCTCCAAGACTACAAATCTGCAATTGCCTCATAGAGCAACAAACCACGGCAGAAGGGTGAGAAATAACAACTAAATCAAGATTGCATAATAATATGCAAACACATAAAAATTCACACGCATAGTTATTCTCACCACAAGCATCACATACTAATACGCATAGCATATATCAATTACACCAACATAATCACATATTCACACATAAGGCACACCAAAGTCATAACATATGTAAACACACCACCACATCACATAACACATGTCTATACATAACACATATCATCCATAACCAATGCATTTATCACATATGCACATCAATTTACCAATCCAATCATAAATCTCAACACATACTCAATCAATTCACAATTTCCACACATAATCAATTCATTCATGATTTTCCACACATAATCAATCCATTCATGATTCTCACACATAATCAATCCATTCATGATTTTTGCAAATGCACAGAGACCGACACAACGACTCTATGCAATGCATATGCGGTACCATCCATCCATCATCTCATCACTAGTTCACTCAGGAACTATTGGAATCATCGCTTGTTACTTAGTGTAACTCCCCATCGGGTAAACGATGTTCCCCGTCGCTCACACCTCTTTGTATAAGGCACACGATGTTTATGGATCGCTCACACCTCTTTGTATAAGGCACACGACCCGATCGCTCACACCTCTTTGTATAAGGCACACGATCATCTATAATCATCGCTCACACCTCTTTGTATAAGGCACACGATGTTATAGCGGATTCCCTCTGGTATCGTTTCGTCGCTCACACCCCACAAGGGCACACAACATCACAAGATGCATATCATGATGCTTGGCATACAATGACTCATGACAATCAAATGCATCTTCACAAATCAACAATATGATTTATCACCTCATCATTATTCATGCATTGTAATCAAACCCAAAACAATGCATTTACTTGCCATAAGGCCACCAAATAACACACATTGAATTTCACATAAACAATGCATTTCATCATAATCCACAAACCACAACAATTAGCACTTTAGCATATACACTCATATCAATTCACATCAAGAATTACTCACCATCAACCACAACAATCCTACAATCATACAATGTATTTCACCACACAACAACATCATTATCACATGCATCAACATCATATAAATAGCACAAAAGCCCCACATTTATAGGACGATAGCATATCGCCTTAAACACAAACAAACCCAACAAAACCTACAAACCACCAATCATCCTATACCAAATATTATTGGTTAACACATGGTATCACATAACCATTTAATATCATCTTAGGTTATTTATCTAATGCCTCAAGTCCCACATCAATCGGACTCGCGATTCGGGAGTTATGGTGGAAACATAAACCACACTTTTCACATATACATTACTTTTCCATATTTTCTTATCAATCCATGGCTTAAACATAAGTTCCTATTCCACTATCAAAAAGAGCATTGAAATAGCTTACCAACGCATCCAACCGTGCCTCAATCCGATTTACGGATCAAAAGTTATGAAGGAAACAAAATGGAAAAATCTGTCACGTTCGCAATGCGAAGCTCCCAGCGAACCGTGGCAGAAACAAAAAAGACCTACAGTTCGCAATGCGAACAGCTAGTGAACGTTCGCTGTTTCCTTCGCATTGGCTCGCAATGCGAACCTGCGAAACCCAGAAATTCCAGCAGCGATAACATAGGTCATTTGGGGTCAAAATCCATCATTTCTTCCACCCAAACACTTCCAAAACATACTATAACAACCAAAACATGATCCAAACC
Source organism: Lathyrus tuberosus (assembly GCA_022829125.1). Lineage (NCBI taxonomy): Eukaryota > Viridiplantae > Streptophyta > Magnoliopsida > Fabales > Fabaceae > Lathyrus > Lathyrus tuberosus. Next base: position 23,813 of record JALAZF010000993.1, read on the forward strand.
TAACGACAAGTATTCTACGCAGTTTATATCGAATTTCATCCGTGAAAACATCGATTTCTATCAATTTTTCCTAATTTCAATCGATAAGAAAAGTCGTGAAACAACCAAAACAATTACAACAAACAACACATATACATACACAAGCAAGATATAATTGAAACTTCTCACCCGTACCCGATTATTCGCGCTCGAAACGGAGTTCCCGCGATTTCCTCTTTCTCCTCTTTTCTTTCCTCTTCCTTTCTATCTTCTCTCTTCTTTCTCTCTATTTTCTTTTCTGTCTATTTCCTCTCAAATCTCTATTTATATAAAATATCTAAACCCCTAAAAAGACTATTTTACCCCTCAGCTCAAATATCCCGCAAACGCTCTCAAAACGCGATAAAACATAAACAGCGATGAAAAATAATATATTGTCAAATAAAAGTCAAGAATAAAATAATATAATAATAAAAATAATTAAATCGACTCGATTAAATAAATAAGACAAAACCGGGGCGTTACAATTCTCCCCCACTTAGACATTTTCGTCCTCGAAAATATACTGAGACGAACAACTCCGGACACGACTCTCGCATCCGACCAACAAACTAACATGCTAACAAAAGCACACCACGAATAACACAAACTGACAAACCACCTCGCTAACAGCAACTACTTCAACGACACGGCATGACGACAACTACAACGACAAGATGCAAAGCCCATACAATGCATTTGACGACCAACTCACGACTCAAGGAATACCCAAGTTACGAACACACACAGGTTCATTCTTGAACCGAAACACAATAAGAACATAAAGTTCCACAACCCAACATCGTTCCAACAACCTCTACATAACCACAATACCAACCTCCTTGCCACACTCTACTATGGTATCTCACACACCAGACACAAGTCTCTGAACTGCTCAAATAATTCTAACTCCATGACCATCAAAACAGACATGCAAAAAAATTTCGACTTAACTCTTCCGGCACAACATTCGCTTTTTCCCGAAGGATAATCCAAGCCAAATTCATAACTCGTCACGAATTCTAACCCTCCTCGTTGTCTCATACTCTATTCCTTCCGACCAAACAGGTACTCAATATTCTTGTGATTACTAAACACTTCGAACCTAGAACCAGAAAGATAATACCTCCGAATTTTCCAACACACTACAACCGCGACCAATTCCAAATCCTAAATAGCATAGCATATATCAATTACACCAACATAATCACATATTCACACATAAGGCACACCAAAGTCATAACATATGTAAACACACCACCACATCACATAACACATGTCTATACATAACACATATCATCCATAACCAATGCATTTATCACATATGCACATCAATTCACCAATCCAATCATAAATCTCAACACATACTCAATCAATTCATAATTTCCACACATAATCAATCCATTCATGATTTTCCACACATAATCAATCCATTCATGATTCTCACACATAATCAATCCATTCATGATTTATGCAAATGCACAGAGACCGACACAACGACTCTATGCAATGCATATGTGGTACCATCCATCCATCATCTCATCACTAGTTCACTCAGGAACTATTGGAACCATCGCTTGTTACTTAGTGTAACTCCCCGTCGGGCAAACGATGTTCCCCGTCGCTTACACCTCTTTGTATAAGGCACACGACGTTTATGGATCGCTCACACCTCTTTGTATAAGGCACACGACCCGATCGCTCACACCTCTTTGTATAAGGCACACGATCGTCTATAATCATCGCTCACACCTCTTTGTATAAGGCACACGATGTTATAGCGGATTCCCTCTGGAATCGTTTCGTCGCTCACACCCCACAAGGGCACACGACATCACAAGATACATATCATGATGCTTGGCATACAATGACTCATGACAATCAAATGCATCTTCACAAATCAACAATATGATTTATCACCTCATCATTATTCATGCATTGCAATCAAACCCAAAACAATGCATTTACTTGCCATAAGGCCACCAAATAACACACATTGAATTTCACATAAACAATGCATTTCATCATAATCCACAAACCACAACAATTAGCACTTTAGCATATACACTCATATCAATTCACATCAAGAATTACTCACCATCAACCACAATAATCCTACAATCATACAATGTATTTCACCACACAACAACATCATTATCACATTCATCAGCATCATATAAATAGCACAAAAGCCCCACATTTATAGGACGATAGCATATCGCCTTAAACACAAACAAACACAACAAAACCTACAAACCACTAATCATCCTCTACCAAATATTCTTGGTTAACACATGGTATCACATAACCATTTAATAGCATCTTAGGTTATCTATCTAATGCCTCAAGTCCCACATCAATCGGACTCGCGATTCGGGAGTTATGGTGGAAACATAAACCACACTTTTCACATATACATTACTTTTCCATATTTTCTTATCAATCCATGGCTTAAACATAAGTTCCTATTCCACTATCAAAAAGAGCATTGAAATAGCTTTCCAACGCATCCGACCGTGCCTCAATCCGATCAAAAGTTATGAAGGAAACAAAATGGAAAAATCTGTCACGTTCGCAATGCGAAGCTTCCAGCGAACCGTGGCAGAAACAAAAAGACCTACAGTTCGCAATGCGAACAGCTAGCGAACGTTCGATGTTTCCTTTGCTTTGGCTCTCAATGCGAACCTGCGAAACCCAGAAATTCCAGCAGCGATAACATAGGTCATTTGGGGTCAAAATCCATCATTTCTTCCACCCAAACACTTCCAAAACATACTATAACAACCAAAACATGATCCAAACCTAACAACAAGTATTCTACGCAGTTTATATCGAATTTCATCCGTGAAAACATCGATTTCTATCAATTGCTCCTAACTTCAATCGATAAGAAAAGTCGTGAAACAACCAAAACAATTACAACAAACAACACATATACATACACAAGCAAGATATAATTGAAACTTCTCACCCTTACCCGATTATTCGCGCTCGAAACGGAGTTCCCACGATTTCCTCTTTCTCCTCTTTTCTTTCCTCTTCCTTTCTATCTTCTCTTTTCTTTCTCTCTATTTTCTTTTCTCTCTATTTCCTCTCAAATCTCTATTTATATAAAATATCTAAACCCCTAAAAAGACTATTTTACCCCTCAGCTCAAATATCCCGCAAACGCTCTCAAAACGCGATAAAACATAAACAGCGGTGAAAAATAATATATTGTCAAATAAAAGTCAAGAATATAATAATATAATAATAAAAATAATTAAATCGACTCGATTATATAAATAAGACAAAACCGGGGCGTTACAATGTTCCTCTGGTAGAAACGTAGTATGTTGTGGGCTGTGATTTTGGCCAGGGCTTTGTCCTCGATCCACTTGGTGAAATAGTCAACGTCGACGATCAAGTACTTGTTTTGAAATGACCCCACGATGAAGGGTACGAGGATGTCCATCCCCCACCATGCAAACGACCACAGGGATGAGAGTGTTTTGAGCTCACTGGGTGGAGCCAGGTGCATGCCCCCGTGTCATTAGCATTTGTCGCACTTCTTGATGTGCTCCTTGGCGTCCTGCTGCATGGTGGGCCAGTAGTACCCTTCTCATAACTTTACGGGCTAGTGATCGTCTGCCGAGGTGTTACGCATTGATCCCCTCATGGATCTCCTGGTGTATACCGGGGACCTTGGACTCCTCGACGCATCTGAGGAGGGGGTCGAGAAGCCGCGTCGATACAACTTGCCTTCGACAATCGTATAGGAGTAGGCACGTCGCCTAACAACTCCAGCGTCTTTGGGGTCGTCGGGTAGTTTACCCGTGCTGAGGTACTCGTACACCGGGGTCATCCATCTATGGCCATCTCCAATGGCGTTCACGTCAGCCGCGGGGACGGTTTTCTCGATGGTCAGACGCTGGAGCACCTCCTGAATGACGGACTTGTTCCCGTCTTTCTTTTTTGTGCTTGCGAGCTTCTATAGAACATCCGCTCGAGTATTGTGTTCGTGCGGGACGTGATTCACTTTTGTCGAGGAAAACTTCTTCATCTTTTCCTTCACCAGAGCCAAGTATTCGATAAGGTTGTCGTTCTTGGCTTGGTACTCTCCTCGTACCTGGGAGGCCACGAGCTGGGATTCGGTGAATATTTTAACCTCTTTGGCGCCGAGGTCCTCAGCTAACAGTACCCCGGCGAGGAAAGCCTCGTATTCGGCCTGGTTGTTCAACGTCGGGAAGGATAACGTAAGGGAGGCTTTAATCAAGATACCTTCCTCGTTCTCCAGGATGATGCCTGCTCCACTACCTGTCGAGCTGGATGCCCCGTCGACGTATATCGTCCACTTTTGGGATCCGTTGGTCAAAGATTCTGGGAGGGTCATTTTCGCGACGAATTCGGTCAGCACCTGGGCCTTCAGGGCCTTTCTCCCTTTATATTGGACGTCAAAATCGGCGAGTTTGAGCGACCACCTGAGCATCCTCCCCGCCATGTCTGGCCGGCCGAGTTGTCTCACTGGCTGCTCGGTCCTCACCACAATCGTGTGAGCCAAGAAGTAGTGTCGCAGTCTTCTGGACGCGGTGACGAGAGCTAGAGCGGCCTTTTCGATCTGCTGGTACCTAAGCTCTGGACCTTGGAGGGCTTTGCTGGTGAAGTAAATCGGCTTCTGCCCGTCGGGGGTTTCCCGGATTAGGACCGCACTGATTGCTTCGCTCGTGATGGCGAGGTATAGGAATAACGTCTCGCTGCCCTCTGGTCGCGAGAGAACCAGGGGTTGCGAAAGGACTTGTTTGAAGTGGAGGAGCGCCTGCTTGCATTCCTCGGTCCATTCGAACGTGGCTTTCTGGCGTAGGAGTTTGAAAAATGGAAGTGTGTACTGTGTCGACTTGGCCATGAAGCGGGAAAGCGAGGTCAGCATCCCATTTAGTGATTGTATCAATTTCTTCGAGTTCGGCGTTGGGATCTCCGAGAATGCCCTACACTTGTCGGCGTTCGCCTCGATTCCTCGCTCTGTGAGGTAGAAACTGAGGAGCTTGCCCGCCCGGACGCCGAAGGTGCATTTCTCGGGGTTGAACCTCATCTTGCATTTCCTCGCCGTGTCAAAAACCTTTTTGAGATGGACAACGTGGTCGACTTCTTCTGCATATTTTATGATCATGTCGTTCATGTAGACCTCGAGCATGTCGCCAGTCTCTCCCCGGAAGACTTTGTTCATCATTCGCTGGTAGGTCGCGCGGCATTATTCAGGTCGAAGGGCATCACGTTGTAGTAGTAATTGCCCGACTCGGTCATGAAGGCGGTGTGCTGCTTGTCGCCCTTGGCCATGGGGATTTAATTGTACCCCGAGTAGGCGTCCATGAAGGAGAATAACTTGAAACCTGCAGAATTGTCGACCAGCTGGTCGATGTTAGGCAGTGGATAAGCATCTTTCGGGCACGCCCGGTTAAGATCAATATAGTCAACGCACATCCTCCATTTTCCATTATTTTTCTTGACAAGTACAACGTTGGATAGCCAGGTTGTGTACCTGGCCTCCAAAATGAAATTTGCCTCTAAGAGGACTTTTACAGCTTTTTCAGCAGCCTCCGCTTTCTCGGGAGACTGCCTACGCCTACGTTGTACTATAGCCCTAGTGGCTGGATCTACAGTAAGCTGGTGACAGGCCATCTCTTGGTCGAGGTCGGGCATCTCCGACATGCTCCACGCGAACAAATCATCATTCTCCCGGAGGCAGGTCTTCAACTGCTTCTTTGCCAGGTCGGGGGCCCGGTACCAATCTTCACATTCCTGTCTGGATCGTCTCCGAGGGCGATGGGCCCGAATTCTCCGACTGGAATGGGGCACGTTGGGTGGAGAGGTTGCCCGTTGCCTTCGGCTGGGAGGTCGTTGTCCGCTGCTCCCTCTTCTTCATGCTTGCTGGGGAAACGACTGTCGATGTCCACCGCGTTGACGCGCGGGAGTGGCTTCTGCTATGCGTTCGGGGTTAACTTCTCTCCGTTCTTGGACTTGACGTTGATCGAGCTCAGACCCTTGGTTGCAGCTTCGAAGCACCTCCTTGCAGCTTCGATATCCCCGTGGAGGGTGATGACCCGACCTCTGGGGGTGTAGTACTTCATCTTTAGATGTACTGTAGATGGTACCGCCGTGAGCTTGGTCAAAGTTGTCCTCCCCAGGATGCACTGGTACAGGGGAGGACAATCCACTACCAGGAAGCGGGTCTTGACTTGTCGAGCAGTGTCATCACTTCCGAAAGTAACCATCAGCTCGACATAACCCCGCAGTCTGGTGGTCGTGTCGTTGAAACCCTGGAGATCTGAGCCCACGTAAGGGGTCAGATTCCTTTCATCGAGCTGGAGGGTCTCGAAGAGGTGGGCGTACATGATGTCCACCGAACTCCCTTGGTCGACCAGGATTCTGCAGACGTCAAAGTTCACCATCTCCGCCCTGATCATGAGAAGGATGGTGGAGTTGGGGGGTGCCACCCGACATTTCTTCAAGGTAGAAGGTGACGGGGTTCGACTTCCCTTATACCTTCTCAAAAATGGAAGCCTGTGGCAAGCTCACGGATTCCAGCTCGTCGAACTTCCACTTGATCGACCCTACAGAGACCTTGTTGAATCCTCCGCCGAATATAACCATTGTCGTGGGGAAACTTTCCCACAGGCTCTGAGCGGTCACAAGGTCCTGAGGGGAAAGACTCTCCCATAGGCTGTGAGCGATCGCGGGGATCTCGGGCTCGTCGGGGACGTAGAAGTCCTCTAGTCTGGTGATACTCAGAGCGACTTGCAACCCGTTTTCTCCGGTGGGAGGGTCCGTCTCCTCGACCCTTTGTGCTTCCCGGGCATCCTGTCAGGGGGGGTCATTCCTCCTCGTATACTGTTTGAGGTGCCCCTCCTTAATCAAAATTTCTATCGCATCCTTGAGATGGATACAGTCCTCGGTGACATGCCCATGGCTCCTATGGAACCTGCAGTACTTGGACTTGTCAACGTTTGGTTTGATAGGTGTCGGCTTCCGAAAGCGGACACCTCCTTTCTGGAATTTTGAGTTGGCGCACTCGGCCAGAATCCGCTCGCGGGGAGCAGTGAGTGGTGTGTACTCTGTGAACCGGCTAGCTGGACCTCTCGATTCACAAGAGTCTCTGGGACGGTCTTCTCTTCTTCTATCACCCCCTCGCCGGGGAGCGGTGGAGTTTTTTTGCCTGGAGCTTCGGGAGTCATCTTGGTGCCGCGAGTCGCAGGCATAATGGGCAGCCTCCAGCTCCTTATACTGAATGTATGATTGGGCCTTGTGGACGAGCTCTTCCAAGTTGCGAGGCCTTTGAATGCCCATAGCCTTGGCGAACTCGGTCGATCAGAAACTTCTTCATGTCATCAGTGGCGGCTATCTCGACGGCTTCCCGGTTGAATCTCTCAATGTAATCTCTGAGAGATTCGTCCCTCCCTTGGATGATGGCTTCAAGGGAGGCCACCGTCTTCGGGTGGCGTCGGGATGCAGTGAAATGCCTGAATAACTGTGTCTTCAGTTCCTTCCAGGCAGTGATGGACTCCAGGGCGAGGCTCTTGTACCACGCCATGGCACCTTTTTGGAGGGTGGTCGGGAAGAACCTGCACTTGATAGCTCCCCGGACATTCCTGTAGTCGAGCATTGCCTCGAAGCTCTCGACGTGGTCGTCCAGGTCGACAGTTTCATCGTAAGTCTCCAAAGGTGGAGGATTCTCCATCCCGACGGGTATAGGTGTCTCCATAATTTCCTTGGACATGGGGGTACGTTGGTCATCTTCGTCACTCCTAACTGGTGACTGCGAAGGGGAGTGATCGGCACGACCGCGTCTGTTTTGTCGGGAGGGACTCCTAGGTCGGCTCTTCGGCTTCTCGCCGTAGCCGTCAACTTTGCTCCTCTTTTGAACAGGGGAACGTCATTGTTCCTTCCGAGCAGGGGACCGATTGCGCTTCTGCGCGACCACATGTTAGGTTCGTTCTAGACGTGGGCGGAGCCCCGCAGGTTGGGGGGAAGGAGTCCGAGAGTCGTCCTGTTGTGTCCTCTGTGGGGGAGGAAAAGGGCTGTGAGATATGGGGCGACGATGTCTCCGCGGGGGAGAGTGTTGTTGTCGCCCCCTTTCGAGTGCTTCTATCCGCACGTTCTGTTGGGAGATCAACAGGTTGGTCTGATTGATCAGTGCGAACAGGACCACCGTATTTGGGTCAGCATTTGGTGGCGCGGGGACCGGCTGGTAGACAGCCGGGCTGCTGTCATGTTGGGCGGCGTTGAAGGTTGCGTCATCAGAGGAGGGGGAGGCAGTACGCCTATCCCTCAGGTCGCCTTCTTCGATGTCAACGACCACATTGGGCTCGTGGTCATCTCCATTGTTGAACTGAACGAAGGCGGTGTTCGGAGTCTTGGCCTCAGGTCGAGGGCTGGCCATGATTGTTAGAATGAAAGTTGCTTTGGTTTTTACGAGGAGAAAAACGGGGAAGAAAAAGTTCCCACAGACGGCGCCACTGATCGTACCTGATCAGAAAGTAGATTAGTGGCCAGCAAACGTCGTGAGTTCCGCTACTCCGGTGGTGATGAGACGGTGGGGGTGTACTTGCAAGGTGCTCTGATGCTAAAGTCAGGAACGGAGCAAGCAAGTACAGAAAGTGAGAGTAAGAATTAGAATACTTGACCCTCTAGTGAAAGAGGGTATTTATATTGTGCCCCCAGCGTTGGGCCAACGGTCGTCTGCACTGGGTTGGATTACTATGCCCAATGCAAATAACTGTCAAAGCTTACGTGGCGTAGGGAAGACCAGCACGTGGTCTTCGCCCTAGAGTAATTGCCCCGAGATCTCTGGAAAGTGGGTAGACCAACTCTTTCGGAGGTGGGTAGTCACCTGATGACGTGTTCCCGCGGGAGGAGCACGTGGAGAACGGGGAGAGAGGCGTGACCTCTCCCCAGGCAATGCAGTACCTGCTCATCGGCAATGTCATTGGGTGTGCCCGACGAGGAAGTGAATTGGGCCTTAATGGGTTGCTTGACATGTCTTTGGGTTGGGCCTCCTCGACTGATGAGCAGGCGCCGGCCCAGTCCAGAACACTTTTGATATTTTGATTTGTATAAATTATTTAAAATATTTGAAATGTATGTATGAAAATTTTTTAAACTGTTTTATTTTATTATTTGTAATGTAATTTGGTTTTAGAAAAAATAAATATTTCTATTAAAAAAAATTAATTTGACTAAATAGATAGTGGCGGGACGGAGATATCCGAACTCAACCCGAACCCGTTTGGGACGGGTTTGAGTTTTAATTTTTTATCCCCGTTTGAATTTGGGGCAGAGAACGGGAATAGCTTAGGGATTTGGGTTTAAATTTGGGAGTGGTAAAAACCGTCCCTGACCTGCCCCGTTGTCATGCCTATTCTCAAAGAAAATCTATCAACCGAGTTTGACTTGAAGAGCCTTGGTCAACTCAAATATTTAATAAAAATTGAAGTAGCCTATTCAAAACAATGTATTTTTATCTTTTAGAAAAAATATGTTTTTAATCTTTTGAAGGAAACAAACAATCTTGGATACAAACTTGTGAGAAAATGTAAATAATAAACCATAAATTATTAGTTTTATTTTTAATTAATTTTAATTCATCTGATATTTTTTAGTTGAGTTAAATGGATATAATAAACAGGTGATCTAAGATTCAATTTCTAACGGTAATATTTATTTATATATTTATGTATTAATGTAAACAAATTGTTACATATTTAAAAGAATTTAATTGGTATGCACTTACAGTGTAAAATTATTTTACACTGTCAACCAATCACCCTCCTGTATCCCGCTACATCAGACAGTAAATTTTAAGTTACTGTATGACATAACAGATTAATAAATTTCTATTGAATGATAGTGTAAACTTATTTTACCCTGTCAGTCATACCAATTAAACTCTATTTAAAATCAACATCTTAAAAAAAGTTTTATTTTATTGTAAAGACCTACTGCACAAAGTCTATCAAGTCTAAACATTTTTCTATTGTATTGTAAATCAACTTTAAAATATATTATAAAACATTTTTCTACATAATATAAAAATAAAAAAATAAAAAAATAAAAAAAATATATTCCTGCATCAGTAAGTTACTCATTTCTCAAACAAGCCAAGTTCCAAAGAAATGGCCTGAGAAAATATCAATTGAAAACTTGTAAAATATTAGTCTAGACCAGAACAAGTGCAAACTTTGCACAAGGAACATTAAATCTCAGATAATGCTCACTAATTAATATATGTTTTGTAAGCCTGTATGTACATAGAATATTAATTCCATCACATGCAAACAAATTGGAAACTAACCAACAAATTGTCATTTCTTTACAATATATATGCTGCAAATATATCATAATTCCTCAAACCTATCAAGAAACTAAATCCAAAACGGTCAAATGTAAGTAGCTATAGTACTATACTATACTGCAAACTCCACCAAAGTGATTTTATGCAGGCTTAAAATTTCTGCAAACTGCTTCCCCATGTCACATAATGCTTTCCGAAATTTGGATCGAATACTACCACCATTTTCATTTATGACGAACGATATTCCTTCCACACAGAATATTTCTGCATTTTCAAAAGAAGAGTTATGAAATATTCGAAATCTGCAACTAAAAAGCTAATGACGAACCGTGATAGCAACTAAACATTAAAAGCAAAGTGTCTTCTTCTTGTATACAATTTTTTTGGTATTCTAATGTTGATATTGTTTTTTATTGTAAAGTGCTAGACAGCACATACTACAACTGCTACTTATTGAGTATATGATATATCCCAGTTGTAAAGAAGGTGGTTTAATTAATGGGAGTAGCTACCATATTCATTGTTTTTCATCGGTTTTAGTTTCCGTACCTAACAAGTTACTATTAATTATATCTTATCAGTGGCTATTCTAACAATAATTTTTTGACTAAAGGGCAAGCAACTATTAAAATAGTATAAACTTTGGGATGTTCATGTTTTCAACAAAAATATGGAAAAAAAATGAAGTGTGCATGGAAAGTTGCAACATGTAACAAAATACAAAGCAGTTGATATAATATAATGCAGAAAAAGTGTACTAACAGGAAACAGCCGTGATGCCTTTTTTTCCTCTTCTCGTGTTGCTTTTGTGGAGGCTTGATGACCATCCTGATCGCAGCGTCAAAAACTCCCTTCACGTTCTGCAATTGTGTTATGAATAGCTTAGTTAGTTTCTGGACGAGCTTCGATAAAACATCAATGACTGACAAAATAATGAAGATTGTTTATTGAACTAAACCGAGACAACAGTAGATTGTGCAACATCAAACGTCATGTGGAAAAATGAACTAAAACTAAAACGACATTTGGCATTGCTTTGTTATTGAATAAACATGCCTGTTGAGTTTTTGAGCTGCATTCAATATAATATGTAGCTCCAATCTGCTTCCGAAGTTCCTCACCCTAGTTATGAACAAAAGTGAACAGTGTCAGAAAGCACTACACGTTGAACTCTATACACAGCTGAGAAAGGAAAGATTTGTACTTGCTCAGTAGTCACCGGCACCATGCCAGGATGATCAGCCAAATAGTGTTTGTCTTCTCGGAGATCTGCATGTTCATCATAAACACAGTATTACATGCAGTGATCCGTAGCAATACGCATCAAAACTACCACTTTGCATAATTATAATAGATTTCCAAAGTGAATTTATTTTTCTGCCGTAGTAATTTTCTGTCTCCAGGACAAATATTATCTGAAAATGGAAGCAACATTGCAATATATTTTGGGATATATTGAAGTTAAAATTGGGAACTATGCGGATAATAGCAGATATGTGTCGTGCCTTCCACATCAAAGAGGAAAGACAGCGAAATTTAGGAGAGAATCACATTAATCAGACCTCTACGATCTAAAGGTAATCTCTTCTCCATTCAACTTGAGTCTGAGTGGTAATACTACAGTTAATGGCCAACATTTTGCATTATGAAGCGTCTCTGAAATTAAGTCATTTGTGAAACCTTTCTCTAATATTACTATGAGCCTTCCTCCTGGTGATCCAAATTTCTATCCTTGTTTTTTCAATTAGGAGAATAAGCTTAGACTTTATGTGATAAAGAATTGTAATTGTTACTGTTAAAACTTGGGTTCGTACTAACTAAATCCTACAGAATCAATGGCATAGGTTTAGACTTTCTTTGTACGAGGAATGATCGTACAAGCAATTATTGAGATAAATAATTGTTACTTTTAAAATCTGGGCTGGTCTTAACCCAATTTTATGAAATCGGCTTCTAAGATGATGGGCACCCCTCAGTTATAAACATATTTTCAGGACATATTTAATCCAGTGAGACTTTCAAAACACCCTATCACACCCAAAACCGTAAATTTGGAACGTGACCCTAGCGGGTGGCCAGACGAATCTTGGACAAACTTTGACACCATCTAAAAATTTGGGTTGACTTAACTCAACTCTACAAAGTCGGATTTTAAGGTGATGAATATCTTCCACTAATAAGCACATTTTTAGGCCATATCTCATCAAATATGGAACTCTCAATAGTTACAGTAAAATGCTTTTATGGTGATACAATTTCCTTAATGGATTACTCACGTGTGATACAATAGATGTTATATAAACAAATCTTTACTATATCAGACTTGTACGGAAAAATTTGGGCCTTTCCTTGCCCTATGATAATTTGACCGTTTTACGTGAATGGCAACCTTTAACTTTTTATTTAGATTGTAGATGAGTTTGTAAAGTTTTTAAAAAGTATGCATAGTTTGGATAAAAACATTGTCCATATAAGGAATTATGCTGTCAGAATCAATCAATAAATCTATGCAAAATGGCCATATATTTCTATATCAGTACTATCGATAGCGAAGAGCCAAAAATCCGACATAAAGCACGACACATGGAGCCGCCATATCCGCATATGGCAACGTGGCACCGCCATCCTTCCCAAATTTAGCCATGGTGTAGAGCCAAAAAAACGCCACATATATCTCCCAAGGCCGATATTTGACAGCAGTGATCAATATAACAAAATACCAGTTTAAGATTCAAATCTAAGAATACAGGCCAGTTGCTATTGTGTCGCATTTCTAGTCTCATCGTGTCACATTTCCTCATATCTAGTTCATACTTTAGAAGACAAATTAGCATGAGACTGATACAAGTGATTGATGACTTACCTAATTTGGTTCCAACCAGTACAACAGGAACACCAGGAGCAAAATGCTGGAGTTCAGGGATCCACTGAACAGTGTATACAAAATTAGAAACCAAAAGAGAAATCTGCAATAGAAGCAAAAGTGCTAATTCAGAAACACAAGCATAAAATCATACCTTCTTGAACACATTCTCGTAACTTGCACGACTAATCAAAGAAAAAGCCAAGACAAAAACATCTGCACCTCTGTAGCTCAAAGGCCTCAGCCTATTGTAATCCTCTTGCCCTGAGGAATAAATCAGAAACAAACACAACATAACAAGCTTCTCAATTCGACAAAATCAAATCAACCACACAAGGAAATTGAATTTACAACCATTGCCTCGTGACCATTTGTAGTTTGTTATAATCGATTTTGTCTCGAAAAACATAAATCATCTTACGCTCAACCAACTTTTAATCAGAATTAATTCATTCAAAATCAATTACCGTCACAACAGAACCCGACACATGCGGTATAACAGAAACAAAAAAGGCACTTCAACAAGAGTGAGAAAGTGAACATACCAGCTGTATCCCAGAGGCCTAAATTGACAGTTATGCCTTCAACAACCACATTTGCACTAAAATTATCAAACACTGTAGGAATATAGTCCTGAATAACAAACACGGGAACAAAAAAAAAAAAAAAACAGATTATAACAAAACACAGAAAAACTCATCACAACCTACAAAAATGTGTTGATTCTACACTGAACAAACACACTCCAACGAGAAAACAACTCAACTAGATTACAGTATTCTCTATTTCCCCCAAATATAAAAACACACACATAACAAAAATGTTTCCTTTATTCAAATTACGATAATCCAAACAAAATTGAGAGCCAATGAAACTCAAAAATACAGAAATTGGTCCATTTAGAAATCAAAAACAAAAAATAATAAGAAAAAGTGAAAGAATGGATACAGTGGGAAATTTGTTGCTGGTGTAGCAAATGAGCATGCAGGTTTTCCCTACAGCTCCATCTCCAACTGTGACACACTTGATGAACCTTGAAGCTGTTGTAGCCATTGTTGAAACCAATAGGAAGAAGAAGAAGAATCTGTGAGGATAATTTACGAAAACAGAAATGGGTGTTTTGGTGGATGATAAAGGATGAAGCTTTTGATTGAGAGAAAGGGAAGAAGATTATGAGAGAGAGAGAGAGAGAGAGAGTGGCGGCACTTCACATGATTCTCACTCATTCATTTCTTGTTGTGTGTATGTACTAATTGCTTTTCTTTCTTCTTTCTTTTTTAAATTTCTATGCATTTCTTTTATTTTATTTTTTATTTTTTAATTTAATAGTCATAGTTATTAGTCATAGGTCATTCAAAATATTTATTTTATTTAATATGTAATGGATTAGTTATGGGTAATGTATTTGAATTTAGAGGATATGTTACTGGTTTTATTTTTGAAGAAATTAAAGGTTGACTTTTCTTTATATTTATAACAAATAAAAATTTATTATTTTGCTATTTTATGTAGGGTGAGTATATTGAAACTTAAAATATAAAATTATTCATTGAATTAATGTAATTTTATCTGTTACAAAAGATATTATTTAGTTTAATGTTCAGTTTAATATTTATTTATATTTGTGTATTATTGTAAATAATTTGTTGATGTTTATAAATCAATATTTTTTTTTTAAATGTAATCAATTTATCTATTTTTAATTAAGAGTAAAATTAATTAATTTAATATTTATTGAAATAATATCTATAAAGTTTATGAATTATAATTTTAAAAATAATAGAATGTGAGGCATTTTCATTTAATTAATTTAATATTTATTGAAATAATAAATATTTTTATATAAAGTTCGTGAATTATAATTTTGAAAAATAATAGATTGTAAGGCATTTTCATTAAATAGATATTATATATTTTTAGAGACTTGATTACCATCTAAATATATCATATACTTAATAATACATAAAATATAGATATATAATTAGATGTCAATAGCAATGTGGAAATAGGTTAGATCAGGTTTTAAAAGGTGAGATTGGTTTAAGATAAATGTTTAATGTTTAAGTTTGGTCTACCATCTATTATAAAAATTTTGTTTTTCTATATTTTGATATTTTAAAAAGTTTGGTTTAGTTTGTAAATCTATGTAAAAGTTTGTTTTAAATTAAAGTTTTTAAATAATTTATTTTACTTTTTTTTTACATAGATAACAAAAGTTTTTATATATTATTTAACCTTTTTTTAGAAAAACAATTTCCTTTTCTGCATTAAAGTATATCACTTGAGTCTCAAATTCCGTTTTGAAATTGAAAGTGGTCCTTATAAATTTTCAAACTTTCTAAAATTTAGAAATGCACTTTACTCGTGATTAGTAACGGTAGAATGTGCATCACAATCACATAGTAGCTAGCCCATCATAAGATTTTATTTTTATTATTAATTCATGGTAACCTCTAATGTGAGTTTTGTAGGAAAAAGTTAAAAATATTGGGATTTTTTTTTGGTTGAAAATTTTTTTTTGAAAAAATATTGGGATTTTGTAAAAATATTTTTACTTAAGGGTATTAAACTAGACACTGATTATATAATATATGTATTAACAACAAAATAAACTAAATACAAAGGGTATTAAGAAAACACAAATTGATATAACGGCTACCCTCAAAATAAAATTCAATTTTAGACTTGGAAACAAAAACAAAAATTACAATTACAAGAATACAAAATACCTCCGAAACAAAACCAACTAATGACCTTGAAAAAAACAAAATAACTTTTTTTTAAGTAAGGAATTGATTATAAGAGTATTAGGGGTATTCTAATCTGAATACAAAAGTCAGACGAAAAGTCGAAAAACAAGAAGAAATTAAAAACCAATTGAAATTTAAACTAGACAATGCAAAGGATCTTTGCAAAAATCATAAATGTTACAATTAGGATTACTAAAATCTCCTATGTGAGATCACCCCCAAGGCAAAATCTCGATAGTCCAAACGAGATCAGACACAATGTTCGTTGAACTGAATACCGTTTCTCATAATCCAAATGCACTATGCCATAAAAGCATTTAGACAATGCTTTTTTTGGCATTACACAGCGCTTAAAAGCGCTGTCTAAACTGGCGCTGCTAAAAGATTAGACAGCGCTTTGGTTAATGTTAAAAGCGTTGTCTAAATGGTGCTTTAGACAGCACTTTTTGTCTTTTAGACTAACATTAGACAGCGCTTTTTGCCTTCTTTTTAGTATACCTTAGACAGCGCTTTTGCTTTTTTTGGTATACGTTAGACAGCGCTTTTGCTTTTTTTGGTATACCTTAGACAACGCTTTTTGGACTAAGCGCTGTCTAAACCCTACTTTATCGCTTTTTATTCAAATTACTGAAAAAAAGCGTTGTTTGTTTTATACAGTTTATATGCACCTGTTTTTGAACCACAATTTGCACCAGGTTTTCAACCACAATTTGCACCTGTTTTTCAACCACATTTTTGCACCAAAATATCATAAATTGGAGCTTCAAACCAATATATACTCACAAATTTTGCCTATTTATATATACAATTTTCATTCAACAAAACATTTTGCTTCAAATCTACATATTACTTATAGAAATGCTAAGCAAAAAGCAATGCACATCAAGATAACTCTATCTTCTACTTTGCACATATAACCTGAAACAACACAAAAAGATTGTAATTCAATTAAAACAATAATAAACAATGTCTATAGTTACAAAGTTATACATACTCAAAATTCTCATCAATAAGTAAGAGTACAATATACCTTATAAAACTCCGAGCTCAATAATGAATTGACACCAATCCTCTTTAATTTCATCCAAATGATCTCTTGAGTAATACGCACAGTTGAATTCATCAAAGTACTACATAATAATATAACATAGTTTGATTTAGTTTCAACTATTTAATTATATGAGAAATATGTGTTAAATATTAAAATAACTCATAAGTTAGAAATACATACATCGGATGGAATCTCTATTCGATCCAAAAAAAGAGTTTCTCTCATAAACCTCAACATGAAATAACCGCAATCTATACCGTTACGTTGCCGAGGACACTACACATGAAAACAAAATATGGATAAATCCTTAGTTTTATCAAGTATCATCACTAATATAATAAAAAATGTGATAATTAATATACCTTCACTCCAATCCATGTAATGTTGTTGG
The DNA here is from genome assembly GCA_022829125.1 of Lathyrus tuberosus. NCBI lineage: Eukaryota > Viridiplantae > Streptophyta > Magnoliopsida > Fabales > Fabaceae > Lathyrus > Lathyrus tuberosus. The sequence continues at coordinate 41,210 of JALAZF010000993.1, forward strand.
CTCTCCTCTTTGTTACTTGGATATCTCTTTGTGCTCGAAAAGCTTGTATAATGCTAATAAAATATAAATGAATATTTAGAACAATTCACATAAATAAATAAATAAATAGACACATGAATATTTAGAACAATCTAACTTACGTATCAATCATTTTCTTCATATCCGGGTATGTTGTCCAATCATTTCCTAACGAATCCAGATAATACACAACTTCTCTGATAGGATTAATCGCGATCAACAACCAATGTCCACTGTAAGATTAAACAGATGTTAGATGGAAACTTTCTACACGACGTCAAAATACAAAAAAATTATAATAGATGAATTTAGAATGAAAATCTAACCCAGTATTAAACGGTAAAAAGAACAACTTTTATGTATCTTTGTCGGCCATAAAGCGGTTGAGTACATACACCATGACATCATCTGGTTTATTTATGATTAACCCTAAGTTGATACTCGCGGGACTTAAGAATGCGAATCTTTGCTCCAATCCACGTGGGCGCATCAATTTGTCATACAGAAACCTTAAATAAAAACATCATTAACATTAGACTATTCATTTGAAACATAAAGTAAATAAGTTGTTCAATTAATATAACAAAGTAGATCGGATATACCTCACGTATGCATTGACAACACTGACGCCTAATTCTTCATGACGAAAAACTTGCTCAAATTCCTCATTACCAATTGATTGTTCATATTGAAAGCCATAAATACCTTCCTCCATAGGTACAAAACGAATACCTCCATTCGGAATATCTGTCATTTCTAGAAATGTCTGAAGGCACGACCTATACTTGGAAGTAGGTTTTTTTCTAGGCGCGGTCTTCTTAGCAACAACCTTTTTTTTGTGTGGAAACGTTGCTAATCTCTTTACCATGAAGCTATATATCATATAATTAGTTAGATGAAGTATAAGGTCACGAATTTAACATTTTCCATGCATGAATATCATATAATTGTGATGTACCTCTTTTTTTGAAACAACGGACTCGGTATGCTGCGGAATCCTCTTATCTTTTGCTTTGGATGTTGTTGGAGTCTAATTAACATTACCATGTAAAAAATGTACGTAAAATGCGCATAAAAACTTTGAATACTCAAAGGTTCATAATGGTTTTAAGCATACCTCATATCCTACGCTAATGAGGCCTGACGGCCATGCAACAAACGAACCTATTGCATCTCCCACCAATGTTGCATCCAAAACATCGTCAGGATATGGTAATAATGCATCCATCTCTAAAGCAATATCAACCGAGACTTTCAAACATCCAGTAGGGAGCGGTTTAGTGTGAAGTAATTCTCCCAAAGTGTTATACACTTTTCCCTTGCCAACCATCCGATAAGTTGGTGACGATAAGTAGAGGTGACAAGGGGAAATGCCCTAAAACCAATAATATATATGTCAATTAAATAATTTAAGCTAATAATTTAATTTCATAAAAATATATATAATTACCTCTGGAATATTCTGTTGAAAGTTACAGTTGATACTATCTTTGTCCGAAGCGCTATCTCTTTCTTTTTCCTTTCTTAATTCACGAACTTCAGCTTGCAGTGCTTCCAATTTTTGCTGAAGTTCTTTATTACTAGGAGCCTTTTATTTTTTAATATTCAAGGATGTCGGAGTAATCCCAAAACCCTTACCCCTCACCCGACCAGAATACTCACGGACATCTAATGCCCGACTAAGTATGCTCCTGGAATCATTGGCTTCATCTGGAGATAAAGACTGAGATAGAGTCTCCTGAAAATCAGATGAATATCGAATATTTGTCAAATATTTGTTAATAAAGTTTTGATTTAATTAAAGAAATAATGTTAAACTTACACATTTCTCAAATACTTGTTGAACACCTTCTTTAACAACTCCATCCTTGCCCACACGGGCTTCCTTCCACAAAACATGTGCCGGAAGAGATGTTTCAGAACTATTCTCCTTTTGTAACTACACATTAAGCCAAATAATATGATCAAATATAACTCATGATGAACAAGTATATCATTGAAATTTATAGATACTTACTATAGACTGTTCTAAGCGTCCATATCCAACACGTCCTTTTCTATATGGATAGGCGGGACTTGATGCTCTTTCCTGATTTGTTTCACTTACACTTTGAAATTTTGGGGTTATTCATTTGGCTTTAAACGTGTCCCATTCTTTTTGTGAAATCAAAGCTCCATATTTAGATGGAAGTTCTGCATCAACAAAATTACCTTATGCATCCCTAAGAAACTTGGTTGATAAAAATGTTCTAAACCCTCTTAGTAGTTTTCCGGCCAATTTGAGACAAAAAGGTCTTCTATCATCATCAATGTTGAAACACCTCTAAGAAAAACATACACATTGTGCGTTAGTACAAGTAATTTAAAAGACAGAATTAGTTGGCATAATTAAAGACATAATTATGGTACCTTTATCTCACTCCAAATTTTTTCTTTGGCTTCCTTCAACTCTTTATTTCTCCAATCATCACAAGTAATTGGAACCTCATTCCTTACAAGTGCACCAATAAAACTTATCAACGTATAACCGTTAGGCTCAATAAGAAGGCCTTGTGGGCTCCAATGCACATCTAATATGATGCCTCGATCTCTATCACGAATCACTTTCTTCATAACTGTTATTCCTCTTTTAATTTCCTCTTCCGCATTAGCTACGTTCTTACCTCCATCATGAATAGAATCATCATGTGGGTGATCCTCATTAGTAGCCATCTAACTTGTAATAAAGAAAACAAGGATTAACAACATTATGAAATCGAATTGAAAACTAAATGCGATAAATAGAAAACCAAAACAGATCCGCAACCGACAATTGGAATTATTCACACAACAAAATGAACTGATACATAGTGATCAAAAGACGCATTCAACGGAGTAATTCGCACAACGTACAACTTAAATTGACAGGTTACCGAAACCGCAAACAAAGCAACAAATTGCAAAATCTCAGCAAGATAGTATTTACGTAATAGAATTTGTGACATGAATTGCAACAGAAACATCACATATTTATACTATTTATAAATATCAAATTGATTACAAGTATCAAACCAAACCAAAATAGATGTACAAATTGGGCGCAGTAGTAACAATGTATCCATATCAGTACAAGACCATTACCAGTTTCTGAAAAATGAACATATCAATTCAAATATTTCCAATTTCCAAACAAAATTATCCTTTGCTCAACATACAGAAACAAACCATAAAACCAACACGTCAGTACCAAGCTACATTCATGAGTAGAACCACTATTTATCATCTCTAACGTTAACCATAACAGAAAAGAAGAAAACATACCTAAACGGTGGAGAACGGTGGAGTACGGTGGGGGACGGTGGAGGACAATGGAGGAAGGAAGACGGCGAGACTGTAACCGAGACGGTGGAGGAGGGTGGACGACGGTAGCGAGAGCTGTTCTTCGTTCGTTCTCGTCGTTCGCAGTTCGCAGCAGAGAGGGAAAGAATAGAGATATGAAAAATAGAATACTGATACTATTCCATTTTTTATTTTAATTACCAGCGCTTTACAAAAAGCGCTGTCTAAGGTAGGCCTTTTAGCAGCGCTTTAACTCTTTTTCGTGTACAGTTTCCGTGTTTTATTTTTTATTTAACTTATAGCAGCGCTTTTTCATAAAAGCGCTGTCTAAGGTGAGCTAGTAAAAGTCATTTTTGGCGTAGTGATGCTTCAACAAGTGGCTAACTAAAACCAACCATCCTTACCTTTTTTAACTTTCTTTCTTTTGAAAAAATCCAACCATAACAAGAAGAAACAGAGAGAATCTTCAACTACAAGATGCTCCTCAATACTTATCCAAGACGAAATCGCTCTCCACACTCTTTTGGAAATTTGCAATTGAAAAAAAGATGAAGCCGATTTTCACTAGCTCCAGAGCAAAAAGGACAAACAGATTAGGTTAAAGGAATGATACCTCTAAGCATAAGTAAATCTTTCACAGGAAGCCTATTAAGAAAGATACGTCATCCAAATGCCTTCATACGAAACGGCACTGAACTTTTCCACAGCTTTTCAAAAGCTTTGTGATTCCCTGTGAAAATAGAAGCAACTTGGTAAACTGAACAAAGCAATTCATAACCAGATTTCGCCGTATAACCGACGAAAGGGATTGGCGTCCACACCAACCGATCAACAGCATCGCAATTCGGAGAAGAAGAAATGAGTTGATTACGCAGAGATTGAATACTGTTCAGAACCGTGTGGTCAATGCTTGGATTGATTCAAAAGTCACCTCACTTCCATCCTTCCAAAGACCAAACGCCCATGCCTTCAACTGTCTCCTTCTTCAATTTGCTAAGACGAAATAACTCTGGATACGTCTCCGCCAAACAAACGTCCCTGTTCCAAATACCTGCCCAGAAAAGAATAGATTTTCCATTCCCTAACGCAAAGCAACTGTTAGCTTGGAGAACCCTTTCGACGCACGATTTTTCCAAAGAAATAATGTCCTTCCACCACATGGAACCCGAAACACTGTTGCTGTTGAGTAAGGATGGAGAATCGAAGAAGAGAAGCTCACCATATCTAGCTCTTAACATATTAATCCATAAAGATTCCATGTTCTCAAGCAATCTCCACCTCCACTTGTAAAGCAATGATAAATTGAATTCTTCCAGTCTTTTAAAGCCAAGACCTCCTTGAATAATGGGCAAACTAAGATAATCCCATCCCACCCAATGGACTCTCCTCTTGTCATCTCCTCATCCCTAAAGAAAATGATTTTGTAACTTTGTTATAGCTTTGCAAATCGAATTCGGAACCCTGTAAAAAGACATCAGAAATACTGGCAAGTTGCTCCAAACCGACCTAAGCAACGTGAATCTACCTCCAAAAATTAGCAACCTACATTTCCAATTAGAAAGTCTTGCTTCCAACTTACGCAACAAAAAGTTTTAAGAGGATATTCGCCTTGGATTCATGCCAATCGAAATGCCGAGAAAATTAAAAAATATGTCTTCTAACCTGCAAGATAGAAAGTTTGCAGCAGCATCCAAAAAATGAGAATTAATGTTAACTCCTATAATTTTGTTTTTCATGAAGTTGACTCCTAATCCTGAAATGACCTCGAATCCTCGTAGAATTGATTTAAAAGGCCATAGGTGTCTCCAACTGCCGTCCCTAACCAACAAAGTATCATCGGCAAACTAAAGGATGTCCACCACACAATTCTCTTTAACAAGAAAACAGGAGAAATCACCATCAAGCATAGAATTCCTGACCAATCCAACAAGAGCTTCTGCTACAATGACGAACAAAAAAGGGGATAAAAGATCTCCCTGTTTGAGACCGCTTCCCACTTTGAACTCCTTCGTCGGGCTACAATTAACTAAAACCGACATGAAACTAGAAAAAATTGTTGATTCCATCCACTTCATCCAAAGATCACCAAATCGCATCCTTGTCATCAAATATTTTAAGAAATTCCAACTAACCTTGTAGTATGATTTTTCAAAATCTACCTTAAAAAGCATACACTGTCTCTTTTCCTTAACCCCGAAATCCAGTGTTTCATTGGCTACCAACACGCCTTCAAGTAAGGGTCTGCCCGGGACGAAGGCTGTTTGACAAGGAGAATTAATTGAACCAAAAACTCTTTTTAATCTAGCTGCAAGCAACTTTGTGAGAGCTTTGTAGATATAATCAACTAGACAAATAGGATGATACTCTTCTAAACTGGACAGATTCTCCTTCTTCGGTATCAAAGTGAGGAAAGTAGAACTAAATGCCTTAGATAAAAAAAAAGTCTTCTCGTGAATATCTTTGAAGCAACGACAAACATTTTCTTTGATGAAATTCCAACATTTCCTAAGAAAAAAGAAGTTGTACCTATTTGGCCCCGGGCTCTTCGATCCTTCACAGCCCAAAAAAGCCTCCTTAATTTCTTATTCAATAAATTTAGCCTCTAAAGAACAACTATCCGCAGCAGACAACCTTCTAAGTAATAAACCTTCAGGAACAGGGCACTAAAGTTCTTGTTCAGGGAAAGCCTCAGAAAAAATCTGTATACTTCAGCCTTGACATCCTCAACTTTTTCCGCCTTGTCGTAATCCGTTTGGAGAGAGCCAATAAAGTTCCTTTGTTTTCTATCTTTCATAACTCCGTGGAAGAACTTTCTGTTTGAGTCCCCGTCACAATCCCATTTAATTCTGGATTTTTGGAGCAACATGTTTTCTTTAATTTTCAAACTCTTCTGGAAACAAGCAGATGCATTACTTCTACTTCTAACAATATCTTCCACCAAAATCTCATCACAGACACTAATAACTTATCAGCTTCATTCACTAACCTGCTCCCCTCCTCTATCTCCAAATTAATTTTCCCAAAAACATCGGAATTCCAACTTCGTAAACTCGCTTTCAAGTGTCTAAGTTTTTCTTTTAGAACAAAATCACGCATTCCTTCCACCTTGAGATTCCTCCACTTGTTTTCAACAAAAGGAAGAAACTCTTTGTCGTCAAGCCAACTATTGTTAACTCTAAATGGCTTTGGCCTCTAATCAGATTTGTTTATCATCAACCATATCAGATAGTGGTCTGAAATATCTCTACTTTCGATCAATTGACCCACTACTCCCTACCTGTTAATCAAAGAATTGGAAAGCAGGAAATTATCCAACCTGCTCATCTCCATGCCATCGCCACTGTACCAGCTGGAGTTATTACCTCTGATAGGAACATCTATCAGATGAGAGTCTGCAATGAATTCGGAGAATTCTTTCATCTCATAGGTTCTACTGCCCATCTATCTCTTCCTTTCACCAATATGCGCAACTGAGTTGAAATCGTTGCCTACACACCATTCTCCGTCTGAGTACTTTTGTTTGAGCTCTAACATATTCTTCCATAAAGTCCTTCTGAGGATCAAAAGACACGGCGAATAGATATTAATAACATAGATGAAAATTCCTTTCCAAAGCAACGTCACACCTAAAAAACTAGTACCCTTGAAGCTGAAAATAACTTAAAATATCCCCTCCTTCCAGAGAGTTATCAAGCCCCCCGATTGTCCTATCGAATTAGAGAACGGAAAACCCACATTTACATTGTTCCAAATACTTCTTACAATACCTTCATCAACAACGGCCATTTTAGATTCTTGTATCAGAAAAATGTATGCCTTGTGAGTGGTGATAATCTTACTTATTCTTTTCCTTTTCAACAAGTTGCATCCCCCTCTAACATTCAACGAACCAATTATCATTTCCCCAAATTTGTTTGCGCCTTCGTACTCAGTTTCCTCTCCATGTCTCTCTTCTCTATTTCCTCTATCTTCTTTTTGTAGTCTCTATCATAACCTTGAGACACAATTCCCAACTTTGAAATAACATTCTAAACCTCATTGCCAACATTAGAGTATATGTTCTCCCAAAAACGATTATTACAGTGCACCAGATCCAATTCTGATATAGAATCGTAACAAATGATAGCCCCTGCAGAGAAATTATCCTCCCCATTTGAATCCACAAGAATAAGTTGTGACTGAGAAAGAGAATGAGGAAACAACATAGGGGAGGGCTGAGATGAGAGAATGGGCCCGATGCTTGATTAAATTTGAGCAGATGGATCAGTTTCTCTCAGAATCCTCTTTTTGGGCCTTTTTTTCTTAACTGATAAAGGCACACCAATGTCGTAAATACTCCTCGTTTTCTTTACCGCAGTAACACGTCTTTTACCTTCCTCTCCTTTACTTTTTCCCAAAGAAGACTTGACAAAAGATCACTTTACTCTAGTACCTGATGAAGTAGGGGATAGTATAATATCCTTGGAACATCCAACTGTTGAAGTCCTGTGTTTGATAGCTACCTTTGCCACCCCTACTGCATCATCGAAAGTCCCTTCTAAAGTGACTTTACCTGAGCCTAGAGCAGGGTTGGTCCCACCTCTGCTACCTGCTCCTCTTCCACCCTCGTTACCCAACGGATCTTCAACTTTAATATGTGAACAAACTTCCATAACTTTTATGGGAAGAGATCCATAGGAAGATAGTTCAACGTCCTCGTCATCAGAAACACTATAATCTAAGCTAAGCCACATTTTATTCGAATTTGATGAAGAAGAAACCATATTTGAGGGATGACTATTGTAATTCATCCCCAAGCGCAGTGGGCCATAAGAGTCTTGAGAAAGTTTAATATAAAAGATATCTTCATCCACTTTCACCCGAATAGATTTTTCTATGACAACATCACACAAAGTTCTAACCATTACCCTTGCTATATCCATGTTTGTCCCCTTCAACGTGTTTTCATCTGAACAAACGCAGGTTCCCACCGTATTAGCCACATTCTCTAAAAAATCTAGATTCCAAGCATGACAAGACACCCCGTGCAATCTAATCCAAGTGACTCTATCCTTGTCGACATCTGATTCCTTCCATTCCCTGATTTCGATAAACCACTGGCTCCATGATGATCTTCCTTCCACAATCAAATCTTTAATCGCTCCTTCCTCAATATCTTCCAGCAAGCACAAGTTTGCTCCAAGAGGTGACACCTTAATGGAGAAATAGCCTTCGGCCTCGAAACACGTTTGAATGTTATAAGACATACCAAGGTTGATCACAATACCTACATAAGAGAGCTTAAACCTGGCCAGATCTTTCGCTTTTGAAATATAGTTCAAAGTCGAAGCAGAATGAGGCTCGGAGACGTGACTGTTTGATGTGTTCTTCACCACCTGAGCGAATGATCTATTACCCACCGTGTTATTGTGCTATTGATTCCTCCTGAGTACCTTCCCAGAATAAACACCCTGATGGTTGTGAACCCCTTCTCCGTCTCTTCCATTCTTACTAACTTCTGTGTGTCTCTCGAAGTAAGAAAGGTTAGCATGAATCTTCTTACCGTCAATAATGACATTATCGAGTTTTACCACCAACATCCTCAGGTGTTTAGCCTCATTGAACCTTGCAAAACCGAATCTCTTTCCCAACTTATTCTTCTTTGGCGGATTGACCACCTCAACGACCTCACTAATGCAACCGAACTGCTCAAAAATGTCACAAGATTTGACTCTATCTAGTATCTCTGAGAAAAAGATGGAAGAAACCCTCGTACCCTCTCCTTGTTGCTTCCTTATACCCACCAGATAAGTATCCCATCTGGTTTCAATATATCTAAAACTCCTCTTTTTGACTCTTTGTCAATCCATGATAACTCCTCTGATGTCAACAAAGTCTTAGAGAGAAGGCTGAACCCCTCTCTCTAAAACCATATGACGTTGAATGATGAATATATAAAACTAATGCAATGGATGAAGGCATACGCAATAAAATGAAATAACTTAAATGTTGTTTTAGTTCCTCCATTTTTTATTTTTTAAACCTTTTAGTCTTCTTTAAAAAAAATCCATTTTTTTATCACTATTAAATTTTTGTTGGATTTTTTTCATCCCTCCCCATATTTATGTATTACATCAAAAATTTTGACGTGGCCCTCAGAATGTGGCACCACGTCATTAAATGAAAAAATAACAAATATAAAATTCCAATTTGTTTCTTAATTACAATTTTAATTTAGAAATTGTTCTGGACTGGGCCGAGGCTGCCCAACAGTCGAGCAGGCCCAACCCATATAGCATGGGGAGGCCCAATAAGACCCCTCTGCGGGGCACTTGACTGCTGCAAGCATACCAACGTTTCCCCCGAGCACTTCAGTGTCGGGCACTTGGGCCAACATGGCAGGAGAACCTCGCCCCCGGCGGAGAGGTACATCCTCGACATACCAGCTTCTCCCCGCGAGAATACCGCACATCACTCCTCGACAGACATGGCTCCTCCCCCGCGAGGCCATGTCCGGCTTGACGGGTCCTCGACACAGAAGGGTCCTCCCCAGCGAGGAGTGTCTAACGGTCCGTACCACGTAGGCACGTTCCAAGTAACCACTCAACTCCCGAAGGATTCGGTATGCCCTAGTCCCAGAAATCTAGGAGCGGTTACCCCAGGGCGAAGACCACGCGCTGGTCTTCACTATGCCACGTAAGCCCTGGCAGTTACTTGGATTTGGCCTGACAATCCAGCCCAATGCAAGTAACCGTTGGCCCCGCACTGGGGGTTCTCTATAAATACCCTCTCACTTGAGAGGGTCAGGTTAAGACACTTTCTTCCTACCATTCTCACTTTTCTTGTATTTGCTGTTACTCTGTGCACTCCCTAACTTGAGCGTCGGAGTACCTTGCAAGTACACCCCCCCCCCCGGTCGTCCTTCAACCTCACCGGAGCCGGAGCTCGACGGACGTCGTTGGCCACCAGTAACTGTCTGATCCAGGTACGATCAGTGGGGCCGTCTGTGGGAACTCTATAAGCTTCCCCATTTTCTCCTCGATAAACCAAAGCTTCCTCTATTCATCACCAACATGGCCAATCCGACCGTCAACCAGGCTCTGGACACCGTGCTCGCGCAACTGGAGAACGGGAACCACCGTGAGGACGCCGTCATCCTCCACGGCGGTGAAGGCGACATAAGAGACGGACAGACCGCCTCCCTGGACTCCCAGGATGCGACCAACCGCGTCGTCCGCATGGACGACCAGCAGACCACTCTCCAGCCAGTTGCTCCGCCGCCCAATGCGGACCCAAGCACCGTGGCCCTGTTTGCATTGATCAACCAGACCAATCAGTTGATCCCGCAGCAGAACACCAGAATCGAAGCCTTGGAGCAAGGGCGGGCGCAACGATCTTCCCCGCGAAGACACCGTCGTCCCCCGTCACCTCGCCGCTCTCCTTCCCCGCGAAGGACCCCTTCCGAAGATTCCCAGACCCCGTCTCCCGTACGCCATGGTCGACGACCGCGTCTCGAGCGCCCCCAGTCGGCGATCACCCAGAAGCGCCCTCGTTCCCCGCCTCGGAAGGAACCCCGAGCCTCCACCATCTCCAAGAAGTCCAAGCAGACTGAAGAGAGACCTAAGAACCGTTCGAGGAACTCCCCTCCACGGCACCATGGATCACCTTCGAGATCCCCGGCTGGTAGCGACGACGAGGACCAAAGGACCCCCTTGTCGTGGGAAATCATGGACGCCCCGATCCCTCCAGGCATGGAGAAACCACCACCACTGGGGACCTACGACGGATTGACCGACCCCGACGATCACGTGGAGAGTTTCGAAGCGATGCTCGACTTCCAAAACGTCAGGGGAGCCATCAGGTGCAGGCTATTCCCCACCACCTTGCGGAAGGGAGCCATGACATGGTACAAGGGTCTGGAACCTGGTTCGATCACGTCATGGAAACAACTGAAGCAACGCTTCACCAAACACTTCACCGCGTCTCGTCGACACCCGAAGACAGAGGCTTCCCTAGAAAAGATCTTCCAAGGGAGGAACGAATCCCTTCGAAATTACATTGAGAGGTTTAACAAGGAAGCCGTCGAGGTCCATACGACCGACGACATGAAGAAATACTTAATTATTCACGGACTACGCGCCGGGTCGGACTTTGCCAAATCCATTGGCCTCCGAAGACCCCGGCGTCTCGAGGACCTTCTCGCTCGAGCCCAGAAGTACATCGAACTCGAAGAGACGGAAGCAGCCCAGATCGCTCTTGAGACGAGACGTAGGGAAGGCCCCCGCGGCCACAAAGACGATGACACTTCTCCCCGACAGGGAGGAGAAAAGAAGAAAGAAAACCGCAGTCGAGATCCCCGGGAACAGCGCGGGCCAGCTGGCCGGTTCACGGAGTACACGCCGCTCAACACTTCCCAGTCTCGGATCCTATCAGGCTGCCAGAATTCCGAGTTTCTGAAAGGAGGAGTTCGCTTCCCGAAGCCCGCGGCTCCCAAACCAAACGTTGACAAATCTAAGTACTGCAGGTTCTACCGAAGCCACGGGCACATGACCGAAGATTGCATCCACCTCAAGGATGCCATTGAGATTCTCATCAAAGAAGGGCACTTGAAGAAGTATGCCCAACAGAATGACCCTCCTCGTCCCAGCTCAAAGGAAGCACAGAACGTCGATGAGACGACACCTCCTCCCGGCGACAACCAGCTTCAGGTCGCCCTCAGCGTCACCCGTCCCGAGGACTTTTTCGTCCCCCCAATCATCAAGGGCGAAGAGGCAATCCGCAACATGTGGGCGACCTTCCCCGACGAGGACCCCGTCACTGCCCGCAGCACCTGGGAAGGCTTCCCCAAAGCGATGGTCATCTCCGGAGGCGAACCCGGGAAAGTCTCGCTGGGATCGATCAAACGAAAGTTTGACGAACTGGAATCCGCGACATCCGCGAAAACGACCACCCTCGAGAAAGTGCGGGGAGATTCTAATCCCATCACCTTCTACCTCGAGGAACTCCCCGGGGGAGCCCCGAACGCCACTATTCCCCTCCTGGTCAGGGCGCAAATGGCGAACTTCGACGTCCGAAGAATCCTAGTCGACCAGGGGAGCTCGGTCGACATCATGTACTCTCACTTGTTCGGGACCCTTCAGCTGGACGAGAGGCATTTGACCCCGTACGTCAGGTCAGATCTACAGGGGTTCAATGGAACCACCACTAGACCATGGGGTTACGTGGAGCTAATGGTTACGTTCGGGGCCGAAGACACGGCCCGACAGGTGACGATCCGTTTCCTGGTGGTTGAATGCCCATCCCTTTACAACTGCATCCTCGGAAGGACCACCCTTGCTGAACTCACGGCGGTTCCGTCGACGGTCCACCTCAAAATGAAGTACTACACGAGGAAGAGGACGAGTGGTGACGATGCACGGGGACATCGACGCGGCCAGAAGATGCTTCGACGCCGCCGTCAAGGGCCTAAGTTCCATTGGTCCCAAAACTAAGGTCGTGGCCAAACCACCCCCGGACGTCGGACAAGTACCTCTCCCGCGCGTCAACACGGTCGACCTCGACAGCAGGTTCTCCGGCGAGCCCGACGAAGACAGAGTCGAAGACCCCGACCACCAGGCGGAAAACAACGGGCAGCCTCTCCACCTAGCGCGCCCCGTCCCAGATGGAGATTTCGAGCTCGTGGCCCTCGGAGACGACCCAGATCGCAACGTGAAGATCGACACCGGGATCCCCGACCTAGCCAAAGAGCAGCTGAAAGCATGTCTGAGGGAGAATGTCGATCTCTTCGCTTGGAGCACATCCGAGATGCCGGGCCTCGACCCTGAGGTGGCTTGCCATCAGCTCGCGGTAGATCTGGCCGCTAGGGCCATAGCACAACGTAGGCGTAAGCAGTCGCCCGAGAAAGCAGAGGCTGCTGAGAAAGCTGTAAAATACCTCCTAGAGGCAAATTTTATTTCGGAAGCCAAATACACGACATGGCTGTCCAACGTTGTACTTGTTAAGAAAAATAATGGAAAATGGAGAATGTGCGTTGATTATACTGATCTCAACCGGGCTTGCCCGAAAGACTGTTATCCCTTGCCTAACATCGACCAACTGGTCGACAATTCTGCAGGTTACAAACTACTGTCTTTCATGGACGCCTATTCGGGATACAACCAAATTCCCATGGACAAGGTCGACAAGCAACACACGGCCTTCATGACCGCGTCAGGCAACTACTATTATAACGTAATGCCCTTCGGTCTGAAGAATGCCGGTGCGACCTACCAACGGATGATGAACAAGGTCTTCCAAACTGAAATCGGCGACATGCTCGAAGTTTACATGGACGACATGATCGTCAAGTCTGCAGAAGAAGTCAACCACGCCGCGCACCTCAAGAAGGTGTTCGACACGGCGAGGAGGTGCCGCATGAGGTTTAACCCCGACAAATGCACCTTCGGCGTTCGGGCAGGGAAGTTCCTTGGATTTTACCTCACGGAACGAGGAATCGAGGCAAACCCCGACAAATGTAGGGCCTTTTCTGAGCTCCCCACTCCAGACTCGAAGAAGTCGATACAATCGTTGAACGGGATGCTCACCGCCCTTTCCCGGTTCGTTCCCAAATCTGCACAGTACGCACTCCCCTTTTTCAAACTTCTCCGGCAAAAAGAGGAGTTTGAGTGGAGCGAGGAATGCGAGCAAGCACTCGCACACTTAAAACAAGTCCTATCGCAACCCCCGGTCCTCTCGCGACCCGAGAACGGGGAAACACTCTTCTTATATCTTGCGATCACGAACGAAGCGGTCAGCGCCGTCCTCATCCGGGAAACCCCGGATGGACAGAAGCCAGTTTACTTCACGAGCAAAGCTCTCCAAGGCCCCGAGCTCAGGTATCAGCAGATCGAGAAAGTCACACTGAGCCTCGTCACCGCGGCCAGAAGACTACGCCACTACTTCCTCGCCCATACTGTCGTCGTGAGGACCGACCAGCCAATCAGGCAACTCCTCAGACGACCGGATATGGCGGGGAGGATGCTCAGGTGGTCACTCGAGCTGGCCGAATTCGACATCCGATATGAAGGGAGGAAATCCTTGAAGGCACAGGTACTGGCCGACTTTGTAGCAGAGATGACCGTCCCGGAACCCTCAACCAACGGGTCGCAGAAATGGACAATCTATGTCGACGGAGCATCCAGCCCGAAAGGAAGCGGAGTGGGAATCATCCTTGAAAACGAGGAAGGCATCCTCATCGAGGTGTCCCTCGAACTGTCCTTCCCGACTTCGAACAACCAAGCCGAATACGAGGCCTTCCTCGCGGGACTCAGGCTGGCCGAGGACCTTGGCGCCAAAGAGATCAAACTTTTCACCGATTCTCAGCTCGTAGCCTCGCAAGTCCGAGGAGAGTACCAAGCCAAGAACAACAGTCTCATAGAATACTTGGCCTTGGTAAAAGAGAAGATGAAAAAGTTCACCTCCGCGGACGTAACTCACATTCCCCGCGAGCACAATGCCCGAGCAGATATCTTGTCCAAATTGGCGAGCACAAAGAAGAAAGGCGGGAACAAATCCGTCATACAAGAGGTGCTTTCCCGCCCGAGCATTGACAAACCGGGCATGGTTTCGGACATCAACGCCATCGGGGACAGCGATTGCTAGATGACCCCGGTATACGAATACCTCATGACGGGCAAACTGCCCGAAGATCCCAAAGAAGCAGGAATGGTCAAGAGACGGGCGTGCTCGTACACTATAGTCGAGGATAAGCTATACCGGCGAGGATTCTCTATTCCCCTCCTCAGATGTGTCGAGGAGACCAAGGTTCCTGGCTTACTCCAGGAGATTCATGAGGGAATCAACGCACAGCACCTCGGCGGACGGTCGCTAGCTCGTAAAGCACTCCGGGCAGGATATTACTGGCCCACCATGCAACAAGACGCCAAGGAGCACGTCAAGAAGTGCGATAAATTCCAACGGCACGGGGACATGCACCTCGCTCCTCCTAGCGAGCTCACGTCGCTATCCTCCCCGTGGCCGTTCGCATGGTGGGGGATGGATATCCTCGGACCTTTCGTCCAGGGGTCGTATCAAAACAAATACCTCATCGTCGGGGTAGATTACTTCACGAAGTGGATTGAAGCAGAAGCATTGGCCAAAATCACTGCCTTCAACATACTACGTTTCTACAAAAGAAATATCCTCGCCCGGTTCGAAGTACCTCAAGCCATCGTCACCGACAACGGGACCCAGTTCACCGACAGGAACTTCCAGGACTTCGTCACAAAACTAGGCACGAAGCAGCACTTCACGTCGGTCGAGCACCCTCAAACGAACGGACAGGCTGAGGCCGCGAACAGAGTGATCCTTCGAGGATTAAGACGACGACTGGGCGACGCCAAACAACGGTGGGTCGAAGAGCTACACAGCGTTCTCTGTGCCTACCGAACAACCCCACACTCCACGACCGGGGAGACCCCTTTCCGTTTGACCTATGGAACGGAGGCAGTGATCCCCGTGGAGATCAGAGAACCCTCGAGGAGGACGGAAGCCCCCCTCGACGGGAACGCGAACGATGAAGCCTTGAGGGAAGAACTCGACTTCGTCGAGGAAACACGCTCGGGCGCTTCTCTCCGAGAGGCGTCACTTAAACAAAAAATAACACTACGTTATAACGACAGAGTCATTAAACGTGATTTTCGGGTGGGCACCCTCGTCCTACGAAGGAACCAGAAAGACTCGCGAGAAGGCAAACTCGCCGCGAACTGGGAGGGCCCATACTGCGTCCGCGCGAAAACGGGGACAGGAGCCTATTTCCTCGAAAATCTGCACGGGGAAGAACTTGCTCGACCATGGAACGCTGAAAAGCTAAAACAATATTACAGTTAAACACTGCCCGCGGCTCACTAGCACCGCGATTACGGGGACGCGCTAGGGTACACGCGCGACACCCCTATAAGAACACGACGATCAAAGACCGCGTTGTGTGTGCGCGAGGACATTTGATCCTGCGGGGATACCTCGATCGAGGCCCACCGTCGTCGTGCCAACCGGGCATAACACCCAGCTCGCGATGGGAAGTTCATGCCACGAGACTAGGACCTCAACCGAGCTCTTAGCCTCGCTGAAGGTCGGAGTCCTCCTCCGGCCGCCCGACCACCTCTCCACGCGGTCAGGGACTATCAAAGTCGAGCAAATCCCAAAGCCTTATTACTTGGGCAAAAATAAAGTATAACAAATAACACACCACACACGATCAAAATCAATAAAGAGGTATTACGAATTACAAACATGGGGCAAAACCCTTAGTACAAAAAAGTTGCGAATATAAGCCCACAAGCCGGGCAAAAATAACCATGGTGCAAATAGTACATTAACTAAGCCCACAAGTCGGGCGAAAACAAAACGGCTCGCAGGCCGACCAAAACAAAATTAAAAAACCTACTCAGCTGCGGCCCCGTCAGGCTCCTCGTGCACTTGAATGTCGTTCTCCCGCAGAGGATGCACGATCTGGCCATCCACCACCTCAGCGTCGGGGTCAATCCCTTCGGTGACGAGATCAGGGTTGAGAACCCGAAGCTGAGCCACGGCACTGCGGAACCCTATACCCGCGGTTTCAATAGCATCATCCTCGGACAACCGGAGATCCTGCTCGATCTTCCGAAGATGGGCCACTAACGCTGCACGAGTGGTTAGGAGCCTGTCTTCCTCAGTTTCCCCCTCGGCCGGCCGCACAGCATCTTCCAACTCGGCAATCTTTTCCTTAAGCCGCTTCTCCTCCAACTCCAGCTCAGCGATTCGGGCAAGGTGGCCTCTCTCCGTCTCCTCGGCTTCCTTAAGCTTGGCCTCGACCCGCTGCTGCTGCTCGCGTTGCTCTTTGTTCAGATCTCGGCACTCTTTTAGTTCCTTGCGCATACGGAGCATCTCAGCGCCCAAGGTATCCAGCTTTTCCTGCAGGCGGGCAAGTTCAGCAGCAGGGCGGGTCTCGTCATTGAGAATGATAGCAGTTGAGCAGATACGCATGATGGCCGACAGGTCCTCAAAAATCATCTTTCTCCTCACTTCAGTAGCAGTCCCCAACACAGTTTGGATCTCGGAGGGAAGGGTGCGAGGATAAGTGACCTCGGAGAAGAAGTGAGGTTTTTGATGGCAGGGGGGAAGGTCAAAGCTGGAAGGAACCGGGGGACTGTCTTCACCACCCAGGTCGACGACCTCTGCAACGCGTTGCCTCTTCGGAGTTCCTTGGGTAGCCGGGGATTGGCTTCCCGCAGGAGTTGTGCGACCACCCGCGGTCCCCGACACAGCGGTAGCAGACTGAGACTGATTGGATCCTTCGGGGGCGGCGGCCGTGGAAACACCCTCGGGCGGGGCCCCAGAAGGGACAACTTCTTGATCTTTTGAGCGCGACGCCTCTTCCCGGGCCTGCGCTTCCCGAGCCCTCTTCGCTTTCAGCTTCTTCAACCTCTCCTCGGCTCCGGCCATTGTTCCTGCAAAAGGAAAGAAAACGTTAGTAAAGCAAGAAACACAGATGCGAGGAAGACCTAAAGCGAGGACGTTTTCACCACCTAACAATTCGATGGCTTCCTCGTCGGAGAAGGTCTCGAGCAGAACGCGGGTGTTTATCAGGCGACGTTCTTTCTTCACCTGCCCATCTGCACCTATTATAGGCTGGCCGTTCAGCGTCTCGTGTCGAGCTTCGGTAAAACTGTCAGCGAAAGCTACGATTTTATCGTAGGCTTCCCGCTCGTAGGCCTCCATCTGAACAGGCTTCATTTTATATTTGTCAACTCCCTTCTTAAAATGTTCCTCCGTCCAGTACAGAGGAAACTTTGGCTCCAGCACCTCCTCGGAACGGCCGTCGACCTCGCGGGTGACTTTCCGGTACAATGAATATATCGCCTCGAGGGTGACCGGCTTCACGTAGAAATAGCGGAACTTGAAATCCCGGATGGAATCCAAGTAAGTATGGAACAGTGCCTTGCTCTGCTTGAAGGACACCCAGCCGTGTCGACCTCCGGCCGACGACCGTTGGAGGTGGAATATGCGAAAGAAAAGGGGAACGGTCGGCACGATCTCCAAATATTTGCATACGAGCTCGAAGGCCCGGATGAAGGCCAGCGAGTTCGGATGAATCTGCGAAGGGGCCAACTTCAACCAGTCAAAGATCCCCTCCTGTAAATCCGTGAAAGGCAGCCTCCACCCCGCCTTCTCGAACATAAACTCGTATAAGGGGACTCGCATTCCCCGGTAAGGGGAGCATATCCGGTGATGCTCCTCGGGACGAAAAACCTTCCAGGATTGGCCACTTCCGATTAGTCGGTGCTCGACGGTGCAAAAAGCATCGTCCACATCTGGGTACACGAAGATGGACGACATCTCCAGGGCTTCGTTACAGACCCAATCCTCGAGCGGCCTCTCTTGCGCAAAGGCCATGTGAGCCATGGGGGAGTCGGGCTGGTCGTCGTCGTTTTCCTCGAAATATCCTACGGCCACCTCCGCAGCCAAATCGTCCATTTACCTGAAAAGCAGAAGGAAACGGTGAATTCGATTGGTCGTATCAAATTCACCCCTCCACCGCTGTTCAAGCGAACGGGCGAGGAAGGGGCAAGGCTTTCTCAACTCCCCGACGCGATCGGCCGAGGATCAACTTGCCCACCAGGGAACTCCTCGTCTCCCCGGAAGGTTCTGCCCCGTGTCCCCACGGCACTAACAAATATACTGATTATTGAGGACCCCGAGACATTCAACGGGTCCCCGACGTGTTCGTCCCTGATCCCCGAGATATTCATCAAAAGCGAACAAAGCTCTTCGCACCCTCTCCCTCCACAACTAAAGACTCCCGCCGTATTCGCCAGGAATCCCTTCGTTTCTCATGGGAATATCATCAATTCACCAAGGAAACGTCCTACACTAATTAAAATCGAAGAAAAACGCAAAATAAAGGTCTGGTTTGAAGCAAATACCTGGTAAGCGGCGGTGTAGGGTTCCTGCACGGAGTTTTCCGGCAACGGTACGGCGGCGAACGGCTGTCGTAGCGGAGGAAAGGCTTCCGGCAGGGAGTGCCCGGTGATTGACGGCAGCGAGCTACGACGGAAGAGGTTAGAGAGAGAAGGAGAAGGATTCTTGAGAGAGAAGCGGAAAAGTGAAAAATGAGCGAGGGGAGCGGCTTTTATAAGCGGTTCTCGCGAGACTCGAGGGGCATAGGGCACTCGAGTGCGCTACCCTAGCCAGCCGCCCTAGCCTCCCTAGGTAATAATGACAGGCGACACGTGGCACGCATGCAGCCGCCCATCTCCCCACGCGTGTCGTTTCGGTTTTCCCCAACGCTTCGAATCTGAAACCCTTCATCTCCCCGACCATACGACCAGACACATCTGTCCGACGCCCGACGCTCATCCGGCCGAAGGAATTTCGCACATGAGAACGACCTCCTCGGTTCCTCTCTTGGCGTATCCTCGACATGCCAATAACCCTTAAGTCATTACTCTGCCACCCCAGAGCAACGACTTGGGGGGCTCCTGTTCTGGACTGGGCCGAGGCTGCCCAACAGTCGAGCAGGCCCAACCCATATAGCATGGGGAGGCCCAATAAGACCCCTCTGCGGGGCACTTGACTGCTGCAAGCATACCAACGTTTCCCCCGAGCACTTCAGTGTCGGGCACTTGGGCCAACAGGGCAGGAGAACCTCGCCCCCGGCGGAGAGGTACATCCTCGACATACTAGCTTCTCCCCGCGAGAATACCGCACATCACTCCTCGACAGACATGGCTCCTCCCCCGCGAGGCCATGTCCGGCTTGACGGGTCCTCGACACAGAAGGCTCCTCCCCAGCGAGGAGTGTCTAACGGTCCGTACCACGTAGGCACGTTCCAAGTAACCACTCCACTCCCGAAGGATTCGGTCTGCCCTAGTCCCGGAAATCTAGGAGCGGTTACCCCAGGGCGAAGACCACGCGCTGGTCTTCACTACGCCACGTAAGCCCTGGCAGTTACTTGGATTGGGCCTGACAATCCAGCCCAATGCAAGTAACCGTTGGCCCTGGCAGTTACTTGAAACATTGGGGGCATTTATTCCTGTTCCGTTGCCATCAGTTGAGAGATCGTCAACAAATGCCATTGTTGATACATTGTAAATACATGGTAGTTGTAGCTTATCGGAATCACTAAAGGTTGTCATCAAGAACCCTGGTGTCAAGTTTTTGTTACTTCTTGTTCTTAAACTAGTACTGCTAACCTTAATGTTAGAAGGCTCATGCGAATATTGTGTGATTTGGTGCTACATAAAGTTTTATATGTTAGTGTCTGTTTGGTAAGACATAAAAAATAGTTTTTAGTTTATAATTTTTAGTTTTTCAGTTTATATTAATAAAAAAAACTTTGTTTGGTAATTGTCTTTTAGTTTTTAGTTTTTAGCTTTTTTATTAGTTTCTAACCTTTTTTTCAAAAGCTATTTGAAGTAGTTTTTGAGCTTATAATTTTTAACTTATGATTTTTTCTTCCATTTATACACTCACTATTTTATCAAAAACCTAATTTTTATCTTTTATATTATTATAATTTAAATTAATATAATTTAAATTAATATAATTTAAATTAAAATAATTGTGTTTTAGTTGAGGGAATAAAAATGTTAGTCATTATTTTTACCGAACAAATTCACGATTCAATTCATCTTCCATTTTGTTATTAATGAAATATTTTAATTCATTACATTGAATTGTTTTTTATTACTTTTAAATTATTATTTTAATTATTTATTATTTGAGTTTTTATTATTAATGTATTATTTTTATAAATATGATACTGTATTATTGAATATATTTGTTTGTTAGTAGACATATCATGGATTTTGAGAAATAAAAGAGAAGGAAATATGCACTTTATTGAAATATAAGATCAAATTACAATATTATTATTTTAGATATTTAAATTTCATTACAAAATTTATGTATAAGTGTTTAATATATTTTTGAGTTATTTTAATTTTATATTTTAATTTAAAATATTTTGCATTTGATTTTTAATATGTTTATTTTTATTAAATAAAAATTAATTTAATAAATACGATCACTAATTTTTTTATTAAGAATACATTTTTATGTCATTTTGTATTTATCAGTTAATGTAACAGTTAATTTACCGAACACTCAAATTAGTTCATCAGCTATAAATCATCAACTATAAATTACCAGTTATTAGTCATCAACTACTAACTATCAGCTTGCTCATCAGCTATCAGCTAATTTTACCAAACATTAGTGACATTGACCAATATTACTTTAGTGACACATTAATGTAGCATAATTCATTATGATTTATATTTTCTCACACGTACGATATGCCATTGCTATACTTTTGTGTGGATAATTATATCTCGTCTGAGTTAGATTTCAAGAAACTCACTAATAATAATATGAATTGTTCTACAACGAGAACTTTAAGCCATTGTTACATTGTAAATAGTCATGAAAATGGTTCAAACTTGAGTGTGTTTTTTAAATCAACGAAAAGATGGTTATGCAATGTCTGTAACAGAACATGATATATTGTTGATATGCTCAAATAAACTCTTGCATGGCTCTCTACTCCTCACGGTTCGGATGCTCCTTTTTTAAATGTATGAAATATAGGATGAATGTGTCATGGAAAGAATTTTCTGCCCCAATGCTTGATCCCACATCTATTTGATTAGAAATAATTTTTGTGTTTATAAAACTCACATTAACTGAAGATTGTATCTTAAGTGGATTTAGGTGACGTATGAGCCATAGGCCCAAAAATTTTGTTTTAAAAGATATAAAGAAAAATAATTTCTAAAAATTAAATTTGTTTTAAAAATAAAAATATAAGAAAAGCAATTTTTAAGAATTAAATATTTAATTAGAAATATAATTGTAATTTTATATTTGTTATTTTTTCATTTAATGACATCATATTTGTTTATTTACTTATTTATTTAATTTAATTGAGTATTTTATTTTATTAAATAATTATTTTGTGAATATGCCACATGTTTGTCCGGTGACAGTATTTGTGGTGTTTTCGGTTAATTATTTGGGTTAGTTGGAATTAATTAATTAACTAAGTAGAAATTAGAGAGCATTTGTAGAATTTGGCTAATTTTGGGAATTTGAAGAGTTTAGCGGTGGGTGGAGGAAAACTGAATTTGAAATGGGTAAAAAACGCAATTTAGAGAATTAAAATAAAATAATATATATTTTAAGTTAGACCAAAAACTAGGTTTTTATATGTTATTTCGTCAGTACGTGAAAACAAGGGAAAATGAGAGAAAAAGCTTGGAAGGAAGAGTGTCAGGGCTTAAGAGAAGAGATCAATTAAAGGTTGATTTGGTGAATTTTTTGGATTTTCAAGGTAGGATGGAATTCATCATCTATGGCTGCTTAATTCATGAAAGGGTAGAGAGATTTTCCTTAACCTTCAATAGGAATTTCTCTATTTGTGTGATTGTGGGTTGTGATGAAATATATGATTTCAATTTGTTTTATAACATGATTTGATTGCAACTTCGTGTATTGTATGTATGTGTTGTGATTGTTGCACTTGCATATGTTGTTCTTCATAAACATGAGTTTGACATGGAATTTGGGGTTTTTAAAACAAGAACAAATTCATGATTTATGCGGTAAAATCATTGAAATAACACGTTAGATTCATGGGAATTAATATGTTTTTGTGTGGGAGTGATGTGAGAAATGTTTTTGCACCATTTGTGAGTGTTTGGAATGATTTTGAGAGAATTTTGAGGTTCTGCAAGTGCAGAACGCAATTTCTGCTTATGTTAGCAGGTTGACGGGCGTCACTCGTATGACATCCTGGGGTCATGCATTGTGAAGCGCTGACGGGCGTCAGCCAAATGGCGGGGAGGTCGTCATGGCCTCCAAGCGAGCGCGGTTTTGCTAGGTCATCACATTGTGATGTGTTGGGGTGCCGGGAAGGATAATGTGCTTCGTCATGGTGACGAGTCACCCATCATCGAGTCAGAAGGCATGTTTGAACTTGCTGAGTTTGGTTTAGAGGGTTGTTTTGTTGGGCGGTCGAGTTTTGGCTACTGTTTGGTGTTTTGTGATGAGTATGAGTTGATTTATTAATTTATATAATTAATTGTGTAATACTATGCATACATGTGAGTTGTGTGTAATTTGTGAATATGTGTGAGAAAAGTGAAAGTATGATATGATGCGGAATTGTGGGACGTGTATGAGTTATTATTGATGCATTGAGAATATATTTAATTATAGTCAAAGTGGGGTTGTTTTACATCTTTTGTTGCTGAGTAATTATGTATAGTCGGATTGGGGTTGTATTGCATTGTGCATAACATTCATCATAAGTGTCATTGTTGTGAAAGAGACATTTTTGCTAGTCCAAAGTAGGGGCTAGTGACCTGTCCCAAGCCTTGAGTGGAGGTTTGGATCTCAGAGTGGGGACTCGGGGTTCGTAGAGATTGGGACCTGATTCATATGAAGAACCAAACGTTGAGTCAGTACCGTATTCATATAGAGTTGAGTTCTGAGTTCGGTTCAGAGTGGGGGGCACCATGACGAACATAAGTCGAGTCATTTGTTGTATAATTTGAATACATGTGATTGAATGCTTGTGTTGTGAGTAAGGTGTGAATATATGACGTTGGTGGGTTTTTCGATCATGTGGATAATTGTGTTGGTGTGTGGATCTATTCTGAATGATTATGCACTGTGTATTATTTGAATATATTCTCACCCTTTTTCAGTGTTATTGCGTCTAAGCTCCTCTGGAGTACAAATAATCAGGTACTTGAGCAAGAGCTTGAGATTGAGGACGATGTTAGACCTCTTTAGTTGTTGTCGTCCGAGTTTATAGTTGGAGTCGCTTTGATACGTAACATGAGGGGATCAGGCTGTCCTATTTTTGCTTTATTGTGTATCTTTATGTTTTGTTTGATTATGCGATAAACTATTTTTCAAACTAATAATTCTATTGAGGCTTTTATGCCAAGTGTTTTTGTGATTCTGCTGCTTATCAAACAAGTTGTTTTTATTATTATGTGGTTTGAAATGATTTGGATAGTGTGAGTAATATCCTACTTGGTGAATATTTATGTTTTTATACATGTTTTATTATTTAATTTTTAGTAGGGAAGTAGGGTGTTACATAGTGGTATCAAAGCAGGTCAGTCTATCTGGCCAAGTTTTTGATGTGATAAATGTTCCCTAGTATGCGACATGTGTGTGTACATTATCGATGCATTGTTTCTTCTAGTGTCTTCTTGATGGTGTGCAGAATGGCTGGAAGAAACTATCGCCCTATTACTGATGTTTTGAAGTTAGTGGCTCAGGTGCTGCATGGACAATATAATCAGGCTGGTGATGAGTTTTATGGACTAGGAAAATTTCAGAGGAATAATCCACCGGCGTTCAAGGGTAGGTATGACCCGGAGGGTGCTCATGCATGGCTGAAAGAAATTGAAAAGATTTTTTTATTAATGGCTTGTATTGAGAAGCAGAAGGTTTTGTTTGGTACTCACATGTTGTCTGAGGAAGCTGAGGATTGGTGGGATAACACACATCAGAGGCTATAGGTTATTGGTGCTGAGGTTACATGAGTTATGTTCAAATTGCAATTTCTGGAAAAGTACTTCTCTGAAGATGTGCATAGCAAGTAGGAGATTGAATTCCTTGAGCTGAAGCAAGGAAATTTGACAGCTGCAAAGTATGCTGCCAAGTTTGAGGAGCTAGTAATGTTTTGTCTACATTATAATAGTGTTGTTGCTGAGGGTTCTAAGTACATCAAGTTTGAGAGTGGGTTGCGTCCTAAGATCAAACAATCCATTCGTTATCAAGAGATTCGACACTTTTCTGTATTGGTGAATAAGTGTCGAATTTATTTTAACATTAAGCTGAGCTTGAAAGAGATGCTTTACACAGGATAACCACAAACCAATATGAGCTTTTAACCACAGACTGATATTAAACCGAATAAAGACATTTGAACGGGCAGAGCCTTCAAACCAAACCAGTGACATATAAACTAAATCCCCAAAACCAATTTCTTAACATGTTTAGCTTCGAACCCGAATAAATAATCCCTAAATGGATGAAATATTCAATCAAGGTAAAAACAAACTCCCTTGTTGAATTTCAAATTCTATCCTTCCAGAATTACAAATGCCTCACTTGCAAAAACGACTTTCTCGAAAGAACTATGGCTAAATTTTAGTGAGAGAAATTAAAGATAAATATTTTAGAAAGAGAGTGAGGAGTGAGAAATGAAAGCTCATGTTTCTGGATGTGAAAATATGTGGGAATGGGCCTTTATTGATAGGCTAGAGAGTGACACGAAAAAGGAAAATTTTGTGGCCGAAATTGATGAGCCAATTAATTGACATCATGCACCAATCAATTGGTTGGCCTAAAAGTAATCCTTTGGTTTACTTTAAATCACAAGAAAATATATATAACCATTATCATTCATTAAGATGTTGTCCCGATCATTTAGGGTAAATTTTGGAACTAACCCAACTGATAGAGTGAAGTGACAATCGATGGGAAGAACAAAAACTTGCTTAGGACATTTCAGACAGCTCCAAAATCATTTAGCACAACTTCAATAAATTTTTATAAATATTTTCCTAAGGAAAACAAGTTTAAAAACTTATTTTGTGTGTGTGTGTGTGAGAGAGAGAGAGAGATTAGCCTTATAACTTTGGGAGAAAGTCTTTATGCTTTTACAATGTTATTCAATCACATGCGTCAGTGCAAGCTTTCACGCACCTCAAGTCTTGTCAGAAGCATCACTTTTATAAACATTTGCTTGAGCTTTAATTTGAGAAGTGAATTGAGTTATATTAAATTTAGATGTCATCATCATAGAATCAAGTTTATCAAACCTTATTGATTTGGTTGCATCTTTAGCCGCTTGGTACTTGACTTTAGTTGTTATCATTAAAGACTAGTTATCATCATCAAAAGCATGTTCATATTCAATATAGCTTCCTTGATCAATAACCTGCAAAACAAGGTTCCACGTTTTCCTCTTTTTTGATGATGACAACACATCTCTCATAATGGTGGTAAAATAAATAACCAATATTTGTTTGGAGTAATTAAGTTCCCCTCAATTAAGTAGAGAGTATACTATACTCCCCCTGATAGTATACTTCTCCCCCTTTGTAGAAATAAAAAAGGTGGATAAAGACGCATTGTGATAACTAAATAGGCAAACATGTTGGCAAATAAAAATTTAGAAAAGGAAAAAACATGTTATTAAATTCAATGGAAAAGTACAAAGAAAAAGACATTGCAAGAAATAAGCAACAAAAGCAAATAAGACATAATTAGTTCATCTCATCATCATCCTCGTTGCTTCACGCTATTGAAGATATGAGGTTTCTTTTCTTCGTTCTCTCAATGAGTTTGTTAGTCTTCAAGTGCAATTCCTTTTGATCATCACGAATATCATTTTAAGTGTTTGAGGAGGATGGAGAAAGGTCATTGCTTCTTCGCTGTGTTACCCTTCTTGGCAGTAGTGGAACAATTTATTTTCCTTATATGTTATATACCATTTTGCTTACAATCCCTTTTCCTATCTTTGTATGCATAAATTCTGGTTCTTCTTCTCCAAAGTCATAGCCGGTGTAGGTTAATATTTTTGTGATTAATTCACCATAGGGTAGAGCGTTGTTCTTATTTTTTCTCTCTAACATGTGATGAAGCATGGAATCTACCAATTTTTTCTCAACTTGATTTTCCAAAAATCAAACTGAGGAATGTTTGATTTTTGGATAGTGCTAAAATTTATATTCCTTGGGAAAAGAACATGATTCATTGCATAGTAAATTAACCTACTATCTGGGCGTACAAGGCCAACATTGAATGGATATGAGATTCCCGAAGAAGGATCATCTAGAAGAGTGTGAGCATAAATGTCGAAGTTAAATTCATTACCTTTAAGGTTTATTTGATCATAATCTTGTTTGATGAAAGGTAGGTTACATATATGTGCAAAATCTTCAAGAGATAGAGTGATGGGGTGCTTCTTGACTTCAGAATTAATAAAATCGTCTTTGTAAGTGAGATTTGCATAAAACATTCTTACCAATTTCGGGTACATGTGTTGAGGTTTTTCAAAGATGAAGTTTCTCAGGATGACAAAGGTGAAGGCTTCCTTGAAAGAGAAATCTTTGAAGATTTCTTCATCCAAGTAGTGCAAGACGTTTAATTATCTATCAGTTTAGTAACGATTAATGTTGTTCTCTTGCTCTTGAGTGGATAAATCTTCAGAGAAGTAGGATGACGATGATTGAGAGAGTCGAGTTCTCTTCTGTACCATTTGAGGTAGTGATGGATGATTGAAAGAACTAAGGTGTTTCTAATGCAATGCATAAATGAATTTGGGATGAGATGAAAAAGAAGAGAGAGTTGCCTTTATTTATAGCCCATATCCAATTGATTAGTTAAAGGTGAAAATAGATTGGAAACTTCAAATTTTGTGAATTAGCCACTGTAAATAGTTGTTGCATTTATGTCTCATCCAACTAGCCGTTATGGTGTGCTAGAACATTCAAATTTATGAGTTTAGAGATTATCCAATTGATTAGATCATAGTGTCAATGGATTGGCTGGCCCATTTTCAACATGTTTCGTTTTAGGCTTTTGTGTTGTACCTCCCATAATTCATAGTTAATAACTTGAATAAAGATTCTAAACCTAGATTTCCATAGTTCAAACCTACTAATATTAAAAGGTGAAGGTGAGTTTAGAAAGGAACCCTTTAAAAATGTGTTGGAAGTCATCTTCCTCCTGAGACGATTAGACTTAAACAAAAGTCAGACTCTGATGTCATTTGTTAGACATGTGACTTCACACACAAGAGGGGGTGAATTGTGTGTTTTAGAAAAAACTTGATTTTAAAAACTCTAAGAATTAATTTCAGATTTTAAAAACATTTTAGAAAAGTTTAGAAATCAAGCAACGATAAATAAAATGCGGAAAGTAAAAGTTAAGGGAAGAGAGAGAACACCAGAAGTTATAGAGGTTTGGTCAAAAGAAAAAGACTTAATCCTCCCCCCAAAAATAGTTTCTTAAGAGTATCCAATAAACTTAAGAGTTTTTAGTAGGTTGAACTTTAGAATGAAGTTTAAGGCTAAATTCCAACCAAACAACAAACACAAAGAGAAGCGGTAAGTCTTCCTTACAAACGATGGATCGAAGCGGTCAATATTCTTTCCACAAGAAACTTGGAGTGGTTAGTCTTCAAGCTCCAAACCAAGATTTTACACGGGTTGATCTTGAACCTGGGCGAGCTTTTAACACCGAGCTGAACTCATAAACCTAGAAGATTTTGTATTGGGCTGATCTCCAACCTTAGCAAGCTTTTAAGATCGGGTTGAGCTTGAACTGAAAAGAGGTTTTACATAGGATAACCACAAACCAAGGTGAGATTTTAACCACAGGATGATCTTGAACCAAATGAACACTTTTGAACGGGTTGAGCCTTCGAACCACATCGGCGACTTAGAAGCTAAATCCCTAAAATAAAGCTTTTAACAGATTTAGCTTCGAACCCAAATTAATAATCACTAAATGGATGAAATATTCAACCAAGGTAAAAAAAACTCCCTTGGTAAATTTACAATTCTACCCTTCATAATTACAAACACTACACTTGCAAAACAACTTTCTCGAAAACGATATGGCTAAAGTTTAGTGAGAGAAAGTAAAAATAGATATTTTATAAAAAGAGTGAGGAGTGAGGAATGATGTCGCACCTCAAAAAAAAATACGACGCCCGTGAAGCGCAACCCCACGCTCGCGGGATGGACTAACAAAGTTGCAACCGAACTTTATTTATTCCCCAAAAGGAAAAGGGAAAATATCGCTAAAACCCCTAAAAGAATGACTGAGATATGGTCGTCGCAACCAAATCATGGTTCAGGATTCGATTACGCTTGGGGAAGATATTAGCACCCCTCACGTCAGTTGTACTCAACGGAAACTATTTAGTTAGTTGTATGCGTTAATGTTAGCTTTCGAATGTTTGGCTTCTTGAGTTATTAAAAGGATAGAAGAATAGGACTAAAAGGTTTACTTTTTATTAGGGTGACTAACGAGACTTTGAATCTGGCTCCTACCCATCCCCGGGTGCGATGGAGAACTCAAGGCTATGTAGTTCTGGATAGAAAAAGTTTGTTTGTTGGTCGATTTTAGCAAAAATTATTTTGTCACAATTGTCGGGAAAAAATTGCTTACCCAAAACAGTTTGAGGAACAAGCATTTGCATCACATTGAATGGATTTTTACATATCAACATTCACGGGAAAATTCCACTTATCTCAACTCATACATATGTGGACAGAGCGTTGTCTTGCATCATCTCGAGACGAAATATCTTTCGTTTGTGAAAAGGGTTTGATGGTTAAGCCAAAAGGCAAAATGGTTTGAATGTTGTTGCGGTGAGAATCGGATATCAAGCTAGTAATTAACTTGAATCACAAGTCATGAAGTTCACCACCGAGCTTTGATTTATCCAAAGGAAAGGGTAAAGATCGAAGAAAACCCTAAGTGCACTATGTAACAACACAAATAGAGATCTAAGGTTCGGGGGTTGGTTATACCGAGGAAAAGTGATAGCATCCTAAGTATCTGTAGTACTCTATAGGAACCTCTTGTTAGTATTTGTGTTATGCTAAAGTTTGCTTGCTAAGGGAATTGTGCTAAGGTAAAGACCTAGGGGTTTATTTCTAAGTATGTTGGCCAAGACATCGCATCTCGTGCCTACGTATCCTAACTATGATGGAATCAGAGCATTCATAGTTCACCTAACTAGGGTTGAGAAACTCTTAATTGTGGTCAAGGTTCCAAGGGGAAATAAGTATCCATAATCATGGTACTTACATGGAGTTAACAAACTCTCTAAGTCTAAGTTGAAAGACTAACTAAAGTATTGACTTGTAACCAAGTCAAAAAAAGGGGAAGTGAGTACACATGACAATGGTAATCACATAGAGTTAAAAAACTCTATACTTAATTCTAAATTGTAAAGAAACAATGGCTCTGACAAGGCCAAGAAGGGAAGAATAAATACTTATAACAGTAGTACTTACATAGGGTTTACAAACCCTAACCTAAAGTTAGGTCAAAGAGAAGTGGCTCTAACAAGGCCAAAGGGAAATATCCTAACAAAGACAAGAGGTAAGTAGGGAAAGGTCTAAACTATCTTAAAATATGACTTACAAGTCAACATGGAAACTTTCCTTTGGAATAAGGGATATACAACTTGTAACAACAAGTGTTTGAATGATAAGCTTTAAGGTAGAGATGATAACAATCAAAGTGTCAAAGCCAAAGAGTTCAAATGAGATAACAATCCAAAAGGGTAGTAGCTACATCATGTTATGTTCAACATATTAAAATGATCAAGAACCATGTCAAACACACACCAAAACAACAAGCATACTTGCTACAAACTTAATCAAACAAGACAAATGCAAAGAATGGTTCAAACATGAAGTTACAACTTCAAGAAAAAAATAGGCAGTAGAATACACATCTCATAAAGCTCATATTCAACATTAAGATGCCAATAAAAACACAATCAAGAACCTAATCAAGGCATAAATAAAACTATATGCAAGGAACAAACTAAAACATCATGAAAGGACTCAAACAAAATCAAGGCATGCATAATGGATCAATTGGGCAAGCAATGACACTTTGGGATCATGAATTCAATAGCTAATACATGTCTTTCAAACCATACACAAGCAAAAAAAATGTCAAGAAAGCTCACTCAAAGAGCATGCCTAAAAACTAGGTCAAGATACACACCAAAACATGCTCAAAATGAACCCTAATTTGATGTCCAAATCAAAAATAGGAAAATGGTCAAATAAAATCCAACTCAAAGACCTAGTTCAAGTTCAAACACTCAAGAATATATGTGTAAAATATTACAACAAGATTGGTATAAAAACCTCCTCAAATGCTACTACCAAGCTCATAGTGTCAAAAGAGTCGAGGCTCCTAAAACCATAATCAAAAGTTTACCTAACAAACTCATTTGAGGCCACCAAAAATATTCCAGACCCCCTATATCATATGTAACAACATGACAAAAAATCAGATTCAAAAGACTCAAAAAAGTCACTCAAATGAAAAACCTTAATCCAAGGGTGTTTTGGTAAACATATTAAAACAATGATTTAAATACAATACAAAAATAAATAAATAAAATAAATAAAAAATTGTCAAAAATATGTCAAGATGGTGAAGTATATAAAAATATTTTTTGTGTGATTTTTTAAAGTGTTTTATGTATTTAAATCAAATAAAATTTGGAAGTAAACAAAATAAAAAGAAAAAGAAGAACTAAAGTGCAGGGGGTGTATTCAGTAGAAAACAGAAACAAGGGATACAGTTGAACACGCATGGGCCTTAAAAATAAGGGGGTGTTGATAGTACTTTTGGCAAGCCCAGGTCCAATAGTCAAACACAATCAGAGGAAACACACATAGGATGCCACGCAGCATCTTTTTAAATAATGTGGCGCTGACTATGCGCTCGCGTGGCAAGTCAAAGGCGAAAGTAAGAACAGCCACGCAGGCGCTGGAGCTAGGGCTTCGGTCGTCTTCTCCGGCACCCTCGCCGGAGTTGCCGGGTCAAGACCTTACCAAAAACATCCAAACCTTATATCATTTAAAAGGATTTTCCACATTGATCACGTTTCTGCCATTATTTTGCACGTTTGAAGTCTCTAACAACAAGAAAAACCACCACGAAAGTTGGGGTGTAAAACTGAAAACTCGCGAAACTTTAAACAAACCACCCAGAAAGATCCTAACATGATTCATAAGCACAAATATATAGAAAACATGAAGATTTATACGTGAAAACAAAGTAAACTAAATGAAAGAATTTTTACCAAAAATTGAAGTTCTTGGCAGCTTGGTTCGTGCTTCCACAGTCTCTCCAAATGATCCCAGAAGCCTCCTTGTTCTTCCAAAAAGATGGTAGAGTCAAAAGGAACCAATGAACTCTTCAAAATAACCAGGTTCAGAGACATTTAGTTTTTGAATAAAAGGGAAGTTTTGGTTCTTCCCTCTCACCCTCTCTTGTCCTATCTTTTGTGTATGTTTGTTTTCTGGTGATGTTTTTAATAGCCATAAGTCCTTTTAAGTTCAGAAAAGAAAGGATAGTTTCTTTGTCCAAAAGATGAAAGAAGGGGTAGCCATGATGATGTAGCATACAAGATGGCTATGTTGGATAGTTGGGTGGTGTGATTGTTGCTTGTACTCAGAGAAGAAGGGCCAGAAAAGAATGAAAAACCAAAGGATTAAGTCATATGAAATGGTTTTACAAATTGGTCCATGACTTTTAATAAATATGCCTTTTGTATGTCCACTATAAAGAACCAAAAATGGTAAGTTGAAGATCATACTTGCAGATTCTAAGGGCATGAAATCAGTCTTGGATACTGAGAAATTGATATGGTTTGATTCAAAAATATTGGTCATGGCTTGGTGTGGTTTGGCAAGGTCACACACATAGCTAGGGTAGTGATTTTGGTGCACTCTAACTCAATGATTCTTGGTTCAAATGATGAGGTTTCAAGTTCTTTAGAAAGAGGGCATGGAGGTGAACAACTTTGATGTTCAACAATCTTTGAGATAAGGCTTGGAGCATGAAGGAAAATGAGCAAGAAAACTGGTCCAACAAGCTGGCCCAGGGTTTGGCACGTAGGCCTGGTCATGGCTTGGGCAACTTGTTTCAAGGTTTGGCACCCATGTTCATCACATCATAACTTGTGCTACAAAAATCCAATTGAAAAGTTCTACATATGCTTGGAAAGCTGAGATGGAGGAGAACAATTTTCATGTTCAACAATTTTGGATTTGAATCTTGGAAACATTAGAAAGACAGCCTGCAAGTTGAGCAAAAATATGACTTGTAGTATGGAATGTCCTCTTTAAAATGAGTACTAGTTTGCTCCATTTGGCTAAAAAATGAGTAAGATATGATCCTTGAAAGATGGCTAAAAATCATGATTTTCACACTTAGAAAAATTCCACCAAAACCCTAATTTTCCAAATCTCCTGATTTTATTGTTCCAACTTGATTTTTCTTGATCTAACCACATGAAATCATGGAATATGACTTGAAATGTTCATGGTTGACCAAAAACTCAAAGGTTGACTTTTTGGAGCCTCACTTGACTTTTTTATCAGATGAATTCAAAACATTTCCCATTCACCTAGGAAGTCCTTGAAGTGAGTTGTGTTGAACCAAAAGGCATCTTAGGGACCCTTGAAGTGTATAAGGATTTGTTTTGTTGATCTCTCCCTCAAATCCTTATTAAGCAGAGCTTTCCCTTTCTTGTACAAAACCCTAATTCCACAAAACAAACAAAACCACAAAGCTTGATAGTTTGGTTAGATATGCAAAGATGATTGACCTATAATGTTCATGCAAATGATGATGATATCTAAGGGGGTAAACTTTGGGGGTATGACAGTTGCCCCTATTTAAATATCTTTACCGGATAACATGAGCGATGATAATCCTCATAAAATCAAGGTGAAAGGTATTTAAATACAACAAACCGAAAATTTTACCCTTAGATGCAAAGTTATGCTAAGGAGAACAGAAACCATGCAAATGCTAACATGCCATGAACTCTAGCATGATGATATGATGTTATGATGATGTAAGATGCAAACAAAGCAGGAAACAAAAGGATAGAGGTTAACAACCAAAGGGTAACAACTCACTGGGGAAGACCAAGAAAACACTAGGGAACAGAGACAAATTGGGAAAGTCTAAAGTGATCGAGCACCAAGTTCAGACATGACCAGATGACACTTTAGAAGGAAAAGGGTCTTCATTGGAGATAGAACCAAGACAGGTGGTCTCCACTGAGGAATATCCAGAGCAATTAATCAACAAATTCATACGTGACCGGATGACATGCTGGAACAAAAAGACAAGACGACAGACTCTTTATTGGGAATAAAAACTAAAAATAAGTATGATCTCCACTGGGGATCAATTTAAACAAAGGGTTGACTTTCTGACAAGAAAATCAAACAAACAAGAAAAAGATGATCTTCTAACAAGAGATCAAAGAAGCTGAGAAATGATCATATGACAAGAGGTCAGACAAATATTGGGAAACACAAAGATTTTCTGGAAATTTCTTAAAATGAAGAGTTCGAACAGGATCTTCAAGAAACACCAGAAGAAACAGGGAGATTACAAACTTTGTTCGTGCCAGTTAAATTGGACTTAAACCATAAGCAAAGGTAACGAACGGCCTTTGACGGGTCAATGCCAGTAACTACTGGACTTTGAGGGTTATTGTGACAACCAAATTTCCAATAGTAGTAACAAGATGGGATAGGCGTGCCATTAACAATCGGGCTTTAGGTACCAATAACAATTGGATTTTAAAAGGATACCAATAATAATTGGGTTTTAAACAGCGCCAATAACAATTGGAATTTTAGGTACCAATAACAATTGGATTTTAAGCAATATCAGTAACTACTGGACTTTGAAAAGGAACTGGTAACGACCAGATCAACAACACCAATAACGATTGGGCTCTAAACAGTGCCAGTAACAACTAGACTTCACAAAGATATTGGTAACAACCAGATGAATAGCCAACTTATTACAGTAGACTTAAAGGTACCAATGATGATTGGACTTGCAAACAGCGGTGTTAGTAACAACTAAACTTCACGGGAATACTGGTAACGTCCAGACAAAATGTCAGCAGCAACACTAGTGACAATTAGACTTTATAGGGGAAGCTGGTGATGACCAGACAAGCAATCAAATTGGGATCTAGAAATAACTAAACTTTAAAGAGGAAATTGGTGACGACCAAATAAACAATGCCAATAACGATTGGATTTATAGTGGGTGCCAATAACGATTGGACTTTTCATCGGGGATTGCTAGTAACGACTAGACTTTAAACATATGGTAACAACCAGATTCAACAGTACCAATGACGATTGATTTATAAAACAGAGATGCTAGCAATAACTAGACTTCAAGGGGGGACAGGTAACAACCCAAAGTTCAACAAAATGCCGGTGACAACCAGGTTAAAACGGGAAATTGGTGACGGCCAACAATTTCAAAAGAGGTGCCAGTTACGACTGGTCTTGGGGTCAAAGAACTACAACCAACAACAAAGATCTGGAGAGATGCTAAATACGCATGATATGGCATGATGCAAATGCTTAATGATATGCAAGAACCGACTCTAAAGAGAGGTAAGGAAACCAGAGACTCTAAAGAGAATGGATAAACATATCCACTCTACTGGGGGAAACAAAGAGTCACACTGAATCCGGGACATGAAGATGTCCATAGGTTCAGCAAGAAAAACACCCACTTCACTTGGGGAGGTAAGAAGCAATGGTAGCTTGCCGGGGAGATAAAAATCTTCAACATTTGAACACGTATCACATGGAGGATATCGGGGAGATTCTCTTCAACCTTGATAAACACAACATCCAAAGGATCAATTCAAAGAGGTATTGTCAATTAAATCACGCTTCAATGGGAAATTATGCAGATGGTCTAACAGTGCTTCTGCCATAATAAGCTCTCTCGGGGAACATGTGATTTCACTAAATCATTCCATACGCCAAAGCAAATTGTGTTTTCATTTTGTTTTCAAACAAACTATTTTTATTTCAAAACTTTTCGCTTTCAAAATCATTATTAACAAATAAATGACATTTTGCATAACAAGGAAAAATAAAGAAGTAGTGAATATCAAAAAATCGAATGGCCCAAAATCTGATTTTATTCAAGAACGGTAACTTACCAATGGCAAAGCTCCATGGAACATTACAATTTGAAAATGGCAATAGGGAAAGGTTACATTGAATCCAATGACCACTACCATCCCTAATAACTAAGAATTCCCCAAAACATTGCTTCTGACATGAGCGGCGAACTTGAACTTCTTCTTGAAGTTAGTGCAAAACCTGATTTTTAGGACTTAGAAAAATTTTAAGTATAAGTGCCAAAACATGATTTCTTCCAACTTTGATCATCCATAACTTCAAATCCTTACATTTTTGAACTTGATTCCTTCTACAAACTTGTAGTATGGAATGTCCTCTTTAAAACGAGTACTAGTTTGCTCCATTTGGCTCAAAAATGAGTGAGATATGATCCTTGAAAGATGGCTAAAAATCATGATTTCCACACTTAGAAAAATTCCTCCAAAACCCTAATTTTCCAAATCTCCTGATTTTGTTATTCCAACTTGATTTTTCTTGATCTAACCACATGAGATCATGGAATATGACTTGAGATATTCATGGTTGACCAAAAACTCAAAGATTGACTTTTTGGAGCCTCAGTTGAGATTTTGATCAGATGAATTCAAAACCTTTCACATTCACTTAGGAAGTCCTTCAAGTGAGTTGTGTTGAACCAAAAGACATCTTAGGGACCCTTGAAGTGTATGAGGATTTTTTTTGTTGATCTCTCCCTCAAATCATGGTTAATCAGAGCTTTCCCTTTCTTGTACAAAACCCTAATTCCACAAAAGAAACAAAACCACAAAGCTTGATAGTTTGGTTAGCTATGCAAAAATGATTGACCTATAATGTTCATGCAAATGATGTCGACATCTAAGGGGGTAAAATTTTGGGTATGACAAATGTGTTTGATGTATTTTTGGGTGATGACGAGAGCTCAGATGGTCGAGAACTACATCTCGTATCCTAGCTCTCAGGAGCCCGTGGACTACACCACATTCCCTTTTCATCTTATTTGAGAAAGAGTTTGATATGTTTAGGTATTTTTTTTGGTTTTTTATTGAGAAAAGGTTTGCAAATGTCACATTGAGAGTTTTGTAAAGGATGGTGAGTGTTCAGATGGTCGAGAACTACATCTCGTAACCTAGCCCTCAAGAGCTTGTGGACTACACCACGTTCCTTTTTGTCCGACTTTATTGAGAAACTGTTAAATAATGATTAAGTGCTTTTGGTTTTTATTTGGGAAAAGTGCTTGACGTTGGATCTAGCGTTTGATTTGAGTTTGCGAAATAGTTTTAAAATTGGTTTGAAATGGTTTTTGAAAATGGTTTTGAATCGAAGGTGAAAATGGTATGAAATGAACGGGAAATGAGAATCGTAATGCAAATGTGTGAATTGGATCGCGAGCCAGGGGTGCGAATTCAAGCGTAATGACGCGAACTCTAGTACAAGGCGTAAATCAAATGCCACAAGGATCAAATTGAATAATATGAAAGACATACAATGAGGTAAAAGGATACAAGCACAGACATAATATTTACAACACCCACCATCATAAATGAATCAAAAATTAAAGCGAAATGAAATGTGCACGGATTAAAATCGTGACGCAAGGACGCAAATTGATATTGCGTACGCGAAGACGTGCAAAACTACTAAAAGAATTCAAATTAGATTTAAATGTAACGAAATTGGATCATGGTATCTCAACACAAATCAAATTAAAAATTGCTAATGCATAAGTGCAATCATCACAAACGATTTGAATCAAATCAAATGCCACGCATGACACACGTATATGCAAACAGCTTTACGATAAGAATTCGATATGATTTCAACATACATAAAATATAAATTTAACAGCACATCCCACATACATATTTACAACATTACAATACATAATCAAAATAGATAACGACATTTTATATGCGTTCAACAGGTATTCGAGAGCAATCAAGTTCGAGAATCTGAAACTGTAATGCAATGAAATAAACAAAACAACAATACAAATAATATTATTTACAACATATAGGAGGTGCAACGGTTATTGGGCCTAAGGCCAATACTCAATCTAATTTCATTTTTTTATAATGATAATAATATAATAATTATAAAAATGAAACAAAAATAAAATAAGTAAATAATAAATAAAAAAATATTTTACTTTTCAAATTGAAATAAAAGAAGAAATTAAGGGCCAATCATGAACTGACATGGGATAACCCTTATTGAAATTAAAAGTTAAAAGAATAAAATAATAATAAAAAAGATGAAAACTGAAGCAAAAGAGGAAAATGCATACCAGCTGCTTTCATCTTTCTTAACGTTGACATAAAACTGCTTGATACCCTCTAAGGTGAGCTCATCCCGCTTGCACTAGTTGAAACATATCGTAGATCTAATCTTTGAAACCTCGAGAGAGAATTTCATCATCCTTATCTAACAAAAACACTTTGACGTAATCTGGGTGAAGAGACTGTCTGCGTAAAATATCAAACACACGACCAGGGTACCAACCGCAACATGGACATCATTTGATAGAATATGTAGATCTTTACAAACACTTGTATCTCCTACACAAACATGCACCTTAACACCTAGATAATCTCCAAGGGCACGTATAAACTTCTCAATCTGCTGAACACGCTCACGAGTTGGGGCTAAAACCAATGCCTGTCACTGAGTCACATTGTAGTAAAGTTGCTGCAAAACACTAAAGCAGAAAGTTGTTGTCTTTCCTGTTCCAGACTGAGCTTGGTGAATACATCGTGTCCCTTGCAGAAGGAAACAATTCTCCTTTGATGAATGGCAGATGAGAGTTATTTCGTTTTTGTAGTAGAATGGATGGATTTGATACGTGAGTATAGATCGGTTGTCACCGGCGGTTAAAGGGTGGTAGCAACTTTGTTATGGCGTTGTTGTGGTTATTATGTAAGTTGTGGTGGCTGATGTGTTATGGTGTCAATCGAAACAAGGATGACGTTGAAGATTTGGGCGTGAACGGTTCTGTTTGTGAGTGGTGGTGATGGGAATTGGTGGTGGCCGAAGTGTGTGTTTTCGTGTGGATGGATCAAGGAAGGTGATAGGCGGAAATAATGGTGTTGGGGTGGTCACACGGTTTTGAGTTGTGGAAGGAAAGATGAAAAGTTATATATATATATATATATTATCTATCCATTACAATAAAGTTCCTTGCTCTGCCAATAATACCCTTCAACCAAAATTTATTTACACTATTAAAAGGGTGTTTTCGTAACTAGCAAATGGCACAAATAATACACTGCAAACACTCTCTTGAGCTGCCATGTGTCGTTTATCCTTTGGCTATTCTCAAAAAATTGCTTTCCCCCTTCCCACGCTAGAACTCTCTCTGAATTCAAATATTTTTTCATTTGCCTCACTTCTCTGTATCTCTCCCGTTTTCTCTCACATCTCTTCCCCATCAAACCCTACTTCGCCGCCCTCGTCTCTGTTTCTCTCTTCTCCTCCTGCTTCCCTGAAATCATACATTGCCAACGTCCTACTATGGCTATATTCTCTTTTAATTTACCCTTTCTTTTTGTTTATGCAGATCGAGTTGTCACCATGGACCACAGATCGAGTGTGACGGTTGATGAAACATTCACTCATGTTCATCCTTAAAGCATCTACCTTTTTGAATCTCTAATGTAGTTTCTTAATTTGTTACAAATTTTGTAGTGGTTTCATTTGAATAGCTTCTTCTTTCACTCTCTCATTCATAGTTTTATTATCTTTCATTCCTTTCCCGATTTAATTTATGGTGAAAATATATTTTGATTTTTCTTTTTCTTTTCCTTTTGATTTATGTTTGAGTGAGTGGATTTTCTGGATTTTGAGTGGTTTCCTTATGTAATCTATATATATTGTAGTAATTTTGTGGATTGAGTTTATATTGTATCTGAACACGCATGTCACCTGTTTGATTAATTGCACCACTGATGTTTTGCCTCGAACTTCTTTATTTTATGACTTTAGTCTTCATCCATTTATAGTTTTCCCTGCAGAAAAAAAATTCAAAACAGTCTTACAAGCCAGCTGTTGCTCCGGTTGCGGAGGCGCCGGAATATTCGACTCAACTTGTGGCAACTATGGAACAGGAGGGAGTCTTGGCTCTAGCATCAGGTAGTAAATAAGGTACTTTTACCACACTAACTTTGTATTTTTGAAGTAATTCATAATATAAAGTCAATATGTTTTAGTTTTATAATTGGATTGAATTTCAACTGGCACTGCCATTAGATTTTTTGTGGACAATAGTGGCTATAACGACATTGTAGTGATACAAAGTGTTGTCAGCACTGATCTTAGATTGACAGTACCGATTTTAGGGAAGACACCATTATAATTTGGAACCTAATCTTTGGACATTTAGTTCATCCACGAATGAGTCTTCTACATATGTGACATTCATTTGCCTCCCCTCTTGTGTTTTATTCTGAATTTATATTGTAAATCTTCAAATTTACCATTTACTAATTGTGGATTTTCTTGGGCAGGACTTGGATGTATCACAGGAATCAATACTACAAAATGTAGATGACCAAACTGTTCTCAGTCTCAATGGATGTAGAGTGACTGATCAAGTCCTGCGTTTAGTTCCAAATATTCAGGTGGTGGTTATAAAATTTACTCACCTAAATTTTATGTCAAACTTGTGTGGCATTCTTATGAAGAGTTGTATATTTCTTTTGCAAAGGCTTATGACTGATTGTATTATGTTTCTAAATCAGAGTTTTCGCACAACATTGAGATTCATGAGGTTTTGGACAAAGCGTCGTGGTGTATATTCTAACGTATGATATAACTACCATACAAAATTTCTTATTTTCTGTTCCAAAGTTGTTCATTTGATCTGATTCTTATTTTCCTAAAGCATCTTTTTACTATTTTATTTACAGGTTGTTGGATTTCTTGGTGGTATTAATCTGGCATTGCTTGTTGGTCGAATATGCCAGCTTTATCCTAATGCGCTGCCTAATATGCTGGTGTCGTTGCTTCACGGGACACTTTTATCGTATGCCATGTGCTGCAAATTCAATTCATATCGACGAAGTTTACAGGTAAGCATTTTTTTCAACTTAAATAGAAGTAAAATGATATTATAGGAATATATCCACTGGGTAAGAGCATGACTTAATGATAGGATGGTGAAATGAATGTCAATACACATTGCTTCTTTAATTGTTACTATTCCCTATTGTAATTAAACTCTTAAGCAACACATTAATTTACTATCTTGGTTTTAAAATTGTAAACCATTATTTTAGGCATGATGGCGGAGGTCAGTACAACATTGGCCACAACAAACATAACCATATGTTCTTGTGTGGTGAGTGGTTAAACCAAGTCCCCATAAATTCTACTAAACTCAGATATAGGATGATGCCTTTGACATTATACTAATTTATTTTGACTTATCAAAATGACCAGGCTGAGATTGATCGAGGAAGGGGAATGGCTGTTATGCTATTTCATGTAGAAGGAAATTTAGAAAATTTGGTACTGTATCATCTCTAACCCTGGTTTTACTTGATTCTTACTTCGTGATCATTATTTCATTGAATGTGTAAATGGTCAACTTACACAGCTAATCTGTTCCTCAGGTGAATGCTTGCTATAGAGTAGACCAAATACTGGGTGTTTTGGGATGGTCTACTGGCTGCAGTTGGCCAAGCTTGATGGAAAACAATGGTGTTCTTGAATGCTAGATGATTTGATTTGGTTGCAGTTGCACTATGTTATGTTCACTATAGTTTGTCCAAAGATTGCATAT
The DNA here is from genome assembly GCA_022829125.1 of Lathyrus tuberosus. Lineage (NCBI taxonomy): Eukaryota > Viridiplantae > Streptophyta > Magnoliopsida > Fabales > Fabaceae > Lathyrus > Lathyrus tuberosus. The sequence goes on from JALAZF010000993.1 coordinate 83,078, forward strand.
CAGATCTTGAAATAAGTTTTGTCCGCAGAAGCGCAGACATTTATATGTCTAAATTTTGGTTGGTTTTATAGTTCTCTCATATATTTGTTCCAATTCACTAACCCAATAAACCGGCAGCATCCAGCCATCTGTATTTCTAATGTGCAACTATTAGGATATTGTATTTGGCTGTAGAAACTAAATCAATATTCTATTGGCCTTCTCTCAGATGCCCGTGGTGGCAAGAGTTCTGGCACCGGCAAAGATAACGGGCCCAACCAATAAACTTCAAAGGGCGTGCCTCCTTTGCCAGGTTCGCAAGAGACAAAGTCTAGAGAAAAAAGTTCTGGGACAAGGTAAGTAGTGTGTATATTGGCTGCCATTTCTATCTTACAGTACATTTTGATCAAACTACATAACTATCTGTCATTTGCACCATTGTTCTAGCTATTGCCGATGGGCCTACAACTGTATCATCTAGAACTACTAATGTGAATTCATCCCCTTCATCTACTGGAAATGTAGATAGAATTAGTCCATCGGATGGTGGAAATGCAGATGGTGGATTACAGGTCAGGATTTAATGTTTAGGTGTTAAGTCTTCTGGAGTACAACCACAATTTACAAAACATCCCTTATCTGACTGTATGAATCTGTTCAGGGCCTTCCACGTTTGAAATTCAATAAGGAAGGAAATATTCTTGCAGTCACTACTGTGGATAATGGATTCAAAATACTGGCAAATGCTACTGGTCTTAGATCTTTAAGAACAATTGAAACTCCAGCATTTAAAGCATTGAGGTCACCCATTGTATAAGCTTACTATTAGATCCAATTGTCTGAAATTCTGGATCTTGTCCAATGCCGATCAGTTACCTTGCCTGACAACACAGACTCTTTCAGCAAGGTTTATAATGCTGAATTTATGAGATTACCATCAGTCTATTACAAATTTTGTATTCTTCTATGCATTAATTTAATGTACTGATTGATATATAGGTTGTACAATTTCTATATACAAATTCTGTTGTTGGTGTTTTGGCCCTCGGTTCAAATGGCGTTCAGAAGCTTTGGAAATGGGCTCGCAATGAATAGAATTCTACTGGGATGGTTGTCTTAAGCAAATAAGTACATTGAAGTTACTGTAACAGATTAACTTCAATTATAAACCTATCCATCTGTTTTTTGTTTTTTGAAGTTACTGTAACAGATTTTAAAAGTCTATTTTATGCTAATGTTTAATAATAAAATGAAATATAAACACTTTTTCATATAAATTAATCATTTATGTTATATGAGTACCACATTAACATATGTGAATTGAAATTAATTAGTATTCATAATAATTTATAATATCAAGTTAATTAATTTTTTCTAATTACAAATGTTTATAATTAGATCTTATGGGCCACTATCAGTGTAGTATCAATTTTATTTTGATTAGTAATTACATTTATTTGATAGATAAAATTTTTATTTTAAAATGTCAATTTTTTTCCCATTTCACAGACACCTAAATATATATGTGCAATTAAATAATTCATTTCATCTAAATATATTTTCTATTATATAAAAAATTTACCCGTGCGGGAACATGGGTATCTTACTAGTGTGTGTGTCTATATATATATATATATATATATATATATATATATATATATATATATATATATATATATATATATATATATATATATAATATGAGAATGACATTTTTATGTGAGAACATGAGAATGAATCCGAATCATTAGATTTTAAAATAAATGGTGGAGATTATGTGTGGTTTTTGTTTTTCTCTCTCCTCCATTATTAAAATAAATGATGGAGGAGAGAGAAAAAAAACTAACACATAATTTACACCATTTATTTTAAAGTTTAATGGTTCAGATTTATTCTCATATTCTCACATAAAAATGACATTCTCATATGATACGTTCCATATATATATATATATATATATATATATATATATATATATAACTAACACATAATTTACACCATTTATTTTAAAGTTTAATGGTTCAGATTCATTCTCATGTTCTCACATAAAAATGACATTCTCATATGATACGTTATATATATATATATAAAGAATGTTAACAAGATACATTAAAAATAAATAAAAAAAATTTTCTTTTTAAAACTAACGCAACATTTTAATATATTCTTACGTGTGTAATGTAATATTTAATATATTATTAAAACTCTAAAAATATAATGGAATTATTAATATAATTCGTACACCTTTATACTGGTATAGTTGTAAAGGGTCTATGAAGGGCAGCGTGGGAGGTAAGTGATGTGTTGCTTCTCCCCATAAGGGTCATATGAAAATGTTCGCTGGGCGAGCTCATGGTGAAGCCCCAGTGAGCCATCTCAGAATGATGGCAGTAGGAAAAGGGCAATAAGTTCGCTGGACGAATTGGTAGCGAATGTTCGCAGGGCAAAGAATTGCTCGCACAGCCAACTTTGTAAATTCCTCAAGGGTGGTTTAACTATTCAGAGGCACTTTAGGTGCCATAAAGTAAAGTTCGTTGGGCAAACTTGACGGATTCTAGTTGTACTATATAAGTACTTTTCATACTTTTTGGGATAACTCATTTTTCACCTAGAAACCTCATTTCTCAACATTTCTTCACAAAAAGGTGATATTTTGCAAATAGAAGCTGGATTCGCATCCGAGTTCGATTCTTCGACGTGGATGCTCATTCATCTTTTCTCATTACTTGTAAATCAAGCTACCATGGTTATGGGTAGCTAATTTCCTTTGTATCAAAGGTAGAGGTAGTCTACCATTAGCTTTATGTATTTCTTTTGATTGACCTTGTATGTGAACAAGTGATGATTAATATATGAGGAATATTTTTGTTCTTAATGATCCATTCTTGTTTTGTAAAATTCTAGACATAGATTTTATGGAACTTGACCTAAAATATTCATCTATCGATTTATAGATTGGAGACATCGGTCTATGGTTATTAGTTGCTTTGTGTTGAACTTAAAGCTTACTATATTGGTTGTTATATGGAGAGATCGTGTAGCGATGAATATGGTATTTCTCACGACGCCTCTCTAGATATAGACGGTGTTGAGAGAATGTGTGACGATATTAATCGGATCCAACTTCACATGCAAGATTGAAAGAATACGTATAAGTTAGGGTAGATGAAAACTACTTTTGATATACTTTGTTAATCAAACACTTTAGAATTTATAAGCTTTGCTACTAAAAACGTGGCAATTTATGAACAAAACTTTGAAAACCCTTTTTTTGGAATGGTAAACTATTGAACGATAAGCATCAGATATTTAACAATCCCTCTGGATACGATAACAAAAACCCACTTATATTATGATTCGAACAAATAGCACTGTTGCCGGGGATTGTTGTGATATTACAAGCAGTGCAATAGTTTATTAATTTTTAGATCTTTGTATTGTGATCTTTTACCTATGTTTATTTTTCTTGTGTTGTTTAATTTGTTTGGTTAAGTGTGCAGATTCTGTTTATACGAGGGAGTGTACCTGCAAACCAACTTCTTTTCGATCTTGAGATGAAAAGAACCGCTAGTAGGCTCAATAGCAGAACTAGGCGGAGGAGGCAACTTGCTAAGGAAAGACAAAAGCGCGGAAAAACTTATTCATCTACACCCATTTTTACGCCAAATATGGCAGAAATACCACCACCACCACCCCCTGCTTCAACCCCATGTGTTAATAGTCCAAGACGTAATGCTCAGTTTGCGTGCAACGTTTACAACATGAGGCATTCTGAGATGAAAACAAAAATCTTAGCTCTTTTATAAGAAAATCCCTTTGTGGGGATAGACCATGAAGATCCGTTTACGCATCTCACAAAATTTTATGAGATAGCGGGTGCAATTGGAGCTCCGGAAGTCGAAGAGGAACCTTTTTTCAAGAGACCATTCCCGCGTTCCTTAATTGGGAAGGAGAAGGAATAATATCTTGACCAACCTACTCTTATGATGACAGATTGTAACGTATTGGAGGAGAAGTTTATTGAGCAATTCTTCCCTGACAATAGGTTTATGGAGGCCAAGACGACGATTTCGGTATTTGTGCAAGGAGAAAGCGAATCTCTCAAAGAAGCTTGGGAGAGATTCAAATCTATGCTGAGAAAGTGCAAGGACCATGGTTTTGATGACTTGACTCAAGTTCACATTTTCTGCAACGGACTTCAACCCGTTCTTAAAACTCTTTTGGATGCTACGACGGGTGGATCTCTAATGTCAAAAAGTGAGGAAGATGCGGTGTCCATCATTGATGGGATGGAACTAAATGATCATTATGGTCAACACAACCGTGGTACTTCACAAAGAAAACCGGGAATTATCGAGTTGGGAACGAATGATGCTATTTTTGCTCAAAACAAATTACTCTCGCAACAAGTGGAGTTGTTGACAAAGCAAATGTCAAATCTTCCACAACAAATCAAAGAGATGCAAGAAGTTCCCAACCAAAATCAACATGTAGCAAGTTGTGAACTTTGCAAAGGTGATCATCCTACTGGCTATTATCCACCGATCGTTGAAGAAGCCAACTATGCAGGAAACCAAAATCAAGGCTATCAACCAAGACTACTGTATCAAAGCAATAACCAAGGCTAGAAACCAAGAGGTAATAGCCAAGGTTACCAACAAGGGTGTAGGCAAGAACCGGGATCTTCTAACCATCAACCGGACTAAAGTTACAACCAACCGCAACAAAACCAAGGCGGAAGTTCAAATATTGAAGAAACTTTCAACCAATTCATGCAAATGTTTATCTCCACTCAAAAGAGCACGAATGCGGCAATTCGGAACCTTGAAGCTTAAGTTGGACAATTATCCAAGCAACTAGCCGACCAACATAAAAAAACCTTTCCGGCTAATACTCAAGTGAATCTGAAGGAGCATTGCAACGCCATCTTTACTAGGAGTGGGAGAACAATTGGTGTGGGAGTTGATAAAAATGTTGAAGTTGAAAAGGAGGATGAAATTATGGAGGAAGTTGAAAAAAATAATGATAAGGAGGAAGTAGAAAAGAAGTTGAAGGAGGAGAAGATGAAAAAAAGTAAGAAAGGAAAGGAGCATGATGGTGAAGTTCCAATGAAAAAGTTACTGTACCTTATTGGTCCTACGAAAAAAGACAATGAGAAGCATTATGCTAGATTCTTAGACATATTTAGTCGGTTGCAAATTCCATTTTTCGAGGCTCTAGAGCAAATGCCAAAGTATGAAAAAATCATGAAAGACATACTTACAAAGAAAAAGAGGTATACGGATAAGGAAACCATTGAGCTCAATGCAAATTGTAGTGCGATCGTCCAAAGGATTCTTCTGCGGAAAGAAGGAGATCCGAGAAGAGTAGCTCTACCTATAACTATAGGTAGTGATTTCAAATGTAAGGCTTTGGTCGATATGAGAGCTAGTATTAATTTGATTCCTTTATCCGTGGTCAAAAGACTCGAGAACATGGAGATGAAATCAACCAACATGACGTTGCAACTTGCGGACAAATCAAGGACTCGTCCACATGGTGTTGTTGAATACGTGTTATTGAAAGTTGACAAATTTTTATTTCTGGTTAATTTCATACTCATGGACATGGAAGAAGATGAGGATACACCAATAACCCTTGGAAGACCCTTCATGAAGACCGCTAGGATGTTGATTGATGTTGATGAAGGTTTAATGAAGGTGATGACTAATGATGAAGAAATGTGTTTTACACTTTTCAAAGGTGTGGTGTATTCAAATCATTTGGAGGATAATAATCATGTGATAAAGGAAAATGTTAGAGTTACAATGAGGAAAAAGAAAGACGAAGATGCTAGAGTCGCTTCAATGAAAAAGAATGACGACAAAGAAAAAATGGAAGCGGTGTTCAAAAAGAAGGATGAAGAGGCCAAGGAGGCTATGATGAAGTCATGTTGGGATTTTTCATTTTTTAGGAAAAGTGGAACAAGAACTGGTCATGACAATGGTTGAGGACTCTTGTGGTAGAACGGTTTCATCCAGAAGCTAATTCAACTGCTTTTAGTTCTGAGGTTTCAACTGTCGGACCGTTGAGCTCCAACGACGTTAAACAAAGTGCTAGTTGGGAAAAGAAAGTGGTAGGTTACTAAAAAATTTTGAAAAAATTCAAACAAGCATTGAAAAGAAAATTGTGAGTATGAATTGTGAAAAAGAAAAAGAAAAAGCATGCTTGTTTGAATGAGAAAAAAATAGAAAATGAATAATGTGCATAAAGGATGTTGGAAGGATGGACAATTAAGAAAAGAAAGTGTTGGATAAAGTTATAGTGTGAACATAACCTTGTATAGTGAATGTTTCTTTTGCATTGACAACTTTGAATCCATGGCCTTATAAATGTCCCTTTGTTGTGAATATAACTAAGCTACAACCTTTAAAGACCTTAGTGATCTTCTTGCTTCCATGATTCTTTGATGATTGATTAGATGAATGTATGAATTGGATTGTATTTATATTGTCTGTCAGGTGAGTGAAATTGTCCCGCGGTTGCAAACACGTTAATTTCTTCATTCTTATTCGAAGAGGAGTGTTAGAGTGATTCAAGCATGAGAATTTAGTTGTTAATTTAAGCATTGCATGATATTTGTTTAAGAACTAAATTCTTTTTCATTGTTCGATTCTAGGAATTGGTAAACATTGTTTGTGCGCATTTGTTTGTTTATTTGAGCCATAAATCCATTCTTGGTTGAATTAAATGCTAGAGCAAATCCTCTTGTTTTCAATGAGGAGCATACTTTGCTTGAGGACAAGCAAAAATCTAGTTGGGAAGAGTTTGTTGATTTCTAAACATGCTTTAAATTTATCCATATTTATTGGCATCTTTCATCTCATTTGTTATGTTTTGTTGGATTTACTCCATGTTTTCATGCTATTCTTCAATATTTTTGAAAATACCTTTGGTTGCTTTGATTTGTGTGTTACTGTGTAGGATTTAGGCATAAAACATAAAAGTGTAAGACACAAGTAATTGGACAAGGAAGCCAAAGGAAAAGAAGAGATTTAGCATGTTCGCTGGGCGAGCAACCAGCGAGGAGTAGCAGCGAATGTTCACTGGGTGGGCTCATGGTGAAGCCCAAGTGAACCATCTCAGAATGATGGCAGTAAGAATAGGGCAATAAGTTCGTTGGACGAACTGGTAGCGAATGTTCGTTGGGTGAGGTTTTAGTGAAGGACCAGCAAACCATCTCAGATTTAAGTCAGTAGCTAAAGGACCATAAGTTCGTTGTGCGAACTTGTAGCGAAGTAGTTCGCAGGGCGAAGAATTGCTCGCACAACGAACCTTGTAAATTCCTCAGGGGCAGTTTAACTATTCAGAGGCACTTCAGGTGCCATAAAGTAGAGTTCGTTGGGTGAACTTGACGGATTCTAGTTGTACTATATAAGTACTTTTCACACTTTTTGGGGATCATAACCCATTTTCACCTAGAAACCTCATTTCTCAATATTTCTTCACAAAAGGTGATATTTTGCAAATAGAAGTTGGATTCGCATCCGAGTTCGATTCTTCGACGTGGATGCTCATTCATCTTCCCTCATCACTTGTAAAGCAAGCTACCATGGTTATGGGTATCTAATTTCCTTTGTATCAAAGGTAGAGGTAGTCTACCGTTAGCTTTATGCATTTCTTTTGATTGACCTTGTATGTGAACAAGCGATGATTAATATATGTTGAATATTTTTGTTCTTAATGGTCTATTCTTGTTTTGTAAAACTCTAGACATAGATTTTATGGAATTTGACCTAAAATATTCATCTATCGATTTATAGATTGGAGTGGTCGGTCTATGGTTGATAGTTGTTTTGTGTTGAACTTAAAGCTTACTATATTGGTTGTTATATGGAGAGATCGTCTAGTGATGAATACGGTATTTCTCACGACGTTGCTCTAGAGATAGACGTTGTTGAGAGAATGCGTGACGATATTAATCGGATCCGACGTCACATGCAAAATTGAAATAATACATATAAGTTAGGGTAGATGAAAACTACTTTTGATATACTTTGTTAATCAAACACTTTAGAATTTATAAGTTTTGCTAATAAAAAAAGTGATAATTTATGAAAACTCTTGAAACGGTAAACTATTGAACGACAAGCATTAGATATCTAACAATCCCTGTGGAGACGATAACAAAAACCCACGTATATTACAATTCGAACAAAATGGCGCAGTTGCCGGGGATTGTTGTGATATTGCAGGCATTGCAATAGTTTATTGATTTTTAGATCTTTGTATTGTGATCTCTTACCTCTGTTCATTTTTTTGTGTTGTTTTATTTGTTTGGTTAAGTGTGTAGATTATGTTTATGTTGATCACTCCTCTTGTAAACTTATTAACATATTTTAGTGTCGTGGTTTCACCAATTCTCAAATAGTCATCCACACTATCAATAGATGTTCCATATGCCAACATACGGATAACAACAATGAATTTCTGTAATGGTGAAAGACTTGCCCTACCTGTTGCATCAACTATCATTCGAAAATACTCATCATGTTGACCTAGAGCTTCAATAATACGAAGGAACACATGTTTATGCATTTGGTACCTTCTAGGAAACTGCTCATTTATGTATACCCGAGTTTCTGAAAAATAATCTTTGAACAATCGATCATGTCCCTCTTTACGATTCCTTTATATATTCCTTCTTTGATGTTTAGGCCTTCTAAAGCTCAAGGCTTCTTCTTCTATAAACAACCTACCAAGTTCTTTATCCATGTCATCATTCATATAATCCATGAACATTTTTGCAAAGTGGGGAGGATTGGAAGGATCCATGTGAAAGAAGTTTGATATTTAGTAGAAGATGATAATAAATTATAGAGAATGCAAGAGGTTGATGTTCATGTTAATACTATTTATAAGACTATTTTGAATAACAACTAGTTTGAATAACGGCTAGTTTGACTTTGAATAACGACTAGTTTGAATAACAACTAGTTTGACTTTGAATAACGACTAGTTTGAATAAGTCTAAAATACATAATCATGCTAATTAAGTCCATATTAATTAATTCCAAAATACATATTCATACTAATTAAGTCAGATATACCTAATCATATCAATTAAGTCCAAAATACATAATCTTACTAATTAAGCCCAAAATACATAATCATACTAATTAAGTCCATCTTTTTCTCTAATCATGTCGCAAAACATTTCATGAGCTTGTAGTTGTCTTGTATCCATATTTTATGTATCTTTTGAAAGTATTTGCAGATCATTCATCTTTAATCGTTCCTTAACACTCTCAGCCTTCTTAATCTTTGCATCAACCTTTTTTCTCTCTATCTCAACTTTTTCACCCTCAATGCGTGCATAGTCCCGTGTAAACATTGAAATCAAATCATTTTTTTAAAAGTCATCTTTCAAATAATCACATTTGACATTGGGAGTAGAAGACATTTCCACAAGCTTTTCTTTCTCCTTCCTTTTGGTTTCCTTTTGACCGATTGGACGGCGAGACAAAGTAGGTAATGATAGATTGTGTTCGCTGCTCATTTATGGATTAAAAGATTTAGAATATGCTCGTGAAGCTGTATTCTTTGTTATTTTTGTAGAAGCTTTTGATGAACCTGCGAGCCATTTAGGTTCATATTTCAATAATCTCCATGCAGCCTCAAAAGTAAACTTTTTACCTTCATCTTGGAAATAGATTTTATACGCAGCTTGCATGATATTTCTCTTGAAACTCCAACTTTGTTGTGTAGACACAACTTGTTTGTAGCATCCAACAAACTTTTGAACAGATAGATTAATTTTGTGTCGTCGACCTTTTAGTTGTGTCAGTTTTCTCTCTTTGTAATTGATGTCACGATGCTTGTTGTAAGCTTTGCCGATCGTCTTCCCAAAACTATCTCCTTTTTTTATCAACCCCAATAATTGAATCCTTTGAAACGTTGAGTCATGATTGAAAGAGAACTACATCCTCTTTTTGTTGGAACCTTTATTCATGTTATTCACAACCGGCCCGGATGAAACTTTTTCACCAAGGTTAATAGTTTCTAAGCTACCTTGAGAGCAAAATTGTGGTGTTTCACATTCTTGATATTTGATTGCGCACCACCACTACCTATTTGAGTTCCATGAGGCATAGTGGGGTTAGTTGATTGAGATATAAATGGTTGATGTTAATATGGATAAGGTGGTGTATAATATGAGTAATTTTCAAAGTGTGAATTATTTTGTGGATTTGGGATAAATTGAGAGTTTTGAAATTTTGGGTTATGGTGTGAATTTGAGATAAAAGGTGTATTTCCAATGTATGGGTTGTTTTGTTGATTTGGAATAGAAGGAGGGCTGCCACCATTTTGTATAAAATTAGACTAAGAGCTATGTTGATTATGATCCATTGACAAATATATGTGTAGAAGAAAAAAAAATTAAAATGAGATAAAATCAATAGTTCAAAATTAGACTAGTTGTGAATGAAAATTATAATAAAATTAGTAATCTATTTTTAAGGTTATAAAAAATTACTGTTAATTTTTTAAAGTAGCCGTTGGAATTTTTCTCGTGCAATTTTCTATCTGTTGGTAATAAATAACATATTGTAACGTTAGAATTGTTCTCATTCAACTTTCTATCCATTGGTAATAAATAGTAATTGTAATGTTGGAACATGAAAATAGCTATTGAAATAATTTGGTTTGAAATTTTTATAGTAATTGTTAGTGCGTGAGACACTTTTAGTGAGGAGAGAATAGAGAGAGAATAAGGAAATAAGAATTTGTATTACTGAATTGTACAAATAATGATACAAACTAAGACTATTTATATACAACCCTAATTGAGCTTGGGATAACACAACTTGTATTATATTTAAATATTAAATCTAATCAAATCTAATCTAATATTTCAACACACCCTCATAATCCAAGTTGTCGAGCCTACGCTAGTCATAGTCGATCTGAACTATTCCTAATTTCTTTCTCAAATTCAGGAATCTGTTGATCTTCAATCCTTTGGTGAAAATGTCGGCCAACTGTGCTTCACTTGAGCAATGCCTAACTTCAAGTTCACCTCGATTTACCTTTTCCCTCAAGAAGTGAAATCTGGCTTCGATATGCTTACTCCTTCCATGCAGAACTGGATTCTTCGCCAAATTTATGGCTGACTTGTTGTCGATTTGCAACACAAGAGATTTCTTCACTTTGACCTCCATTTCTTCAAGTACATATCTGATCCAAATTGCTTGATATGCAGCATAGGATCCTGCTATATATTCAGCTTCACACGATGACAATGCCACCACAGGTCGCTTCTTCGAACACCGTGAGATTGGGGAACCAAATACTTAAAAGAAATAGCCAGTTGCATTTCTTCGATCTTCCTTATCTCCACACCAATCAGCATCTGAAAAGCAATTAACTATTGCTCCTTTGTCTTCATAATCTCGTCGAAATAGAATTCCAAAATCTATTGCTCCTTTTATGCATCTCAGAATTCTTTTTGCAGCTTTCATGTGTGACACTCTTGGTTCACCCATGAATCTGCTCACTAATCCGACTGCGAAACCTATATCAGGTCGACCGTTGCACACATATCTCAGAGATCCAACTATTTGTTTGAACAAAGTTACATCAACTTTGTCTTCCTCTCCATGCTTCTCCAACTTCAAGAATATCTCTTTGACATATTTCCTTTGATGTAGCACCATACCTTTCTTCAGCATTTGAAATTCCATGCCCAAGAAATAAGACAATTTTCCCAGATCTGACATTTCAAATTCCTTCATCATCAGCTCTTTGAACTTCGACAAGTTCTCCAAGCTATTTCCAGTTACCAACAAGTCATCGACATATAAGCAGATGATTGTTATATCTTGTGCTACAACCTGAACATAGACACCATACTCAGACTTGCATTTGACAAATCCTAATTCGACTAAGTATGAGTCAATCTTCTTGTTCCATGCCCTAGGTGCCTGCTTGAGGCCATAGAGCGCTTTGTGCAACTTATATACTTTACTCGCTTCCTTCTGAATCAAAAACCCAGGAGGTTGTGTGACATAGACCTCTTCGTCTAACGGACCATTCAGAAATGATGACTTCACATCTAAGTGAAATGTTGACCATCCTTGCTTGCATGCCAAGGCCACCAATAGTCAAACAGTCTCCAGTCTTGCTACTGGAGCAAATACTTCAGAGTAGTTAAGTCTTTATCTTTGAAGAAACCCTCGAGCTAGTAATCTTGCTTTATGTCTTGCTATCAACCCATCAGCATTGTGTTTCAACTTGAACACCCACTTTACTTCGATAGCTTTTGTATATGCTGGCAATTCGACTAACTCCCATGTGTTGTTTCTTTCGATTGCCTGTAACTCTTCAACCATAGCTAACTTCCACCGTTGCATTTTTAAAGCTTCGTTATGGTTGATTGGTTCAACACCTGCAAGTAAAGCAAAATGAACTAATTCTCCATCTGGTGTGACTTCATCATCACCAGTCACTTCATAATCATGAAGTCTTGTTGGAGGAACTCTATTTTGCCGAGGTCTTTGGCTTGTTTCAGCCACAGCCTCTGTGTCGGGAATGTTAGCAACTACTTCTACTTCGACTTCGACTGGATTCTCAACAATTCCTTTAACTTTGACTTCATCAGTTTCTTCGTCGAAATCAGAGCTCATCAATGGCTTGTTAATTAAATTACTAGAATTCCAATCCCAGGCAGAATTTTCATCAATCACAATATCTCGACTCAACACAATTTTCTCATTAATTGGATTGAATAGCCTGTATGCACCAGTCTTATGATATCCTACCAGAATCATAGGTTCTCTCTTGTCATCAAGCTTCCTTCTTCTTGCATCAGGAACATGCTTTTAACACATAGAGCCAAACACCTTCAGACGACTCACTGATGGTCGTTTCCCACTCCACACTTCTTCAGGATCCTTGTTCTTCAATTGCTTGGTAGGGCACCTGTTCAGGATATAAACTGCAGTCAAAACAACTTCACCCCATTAAGATTTTGGTAAATTCTTCTGCTTGAGCATACATCTCGCCATATCTAATATGGTTCTGTTTCTTTTTTCAGCAATTCCATTATGTTGAGAAGTATAAGGAGTAGTTACCTCGTGATCAACACCATGTTCTGCACAGAATTTTTCAAACATCTTCGAAGTGTATTCGCCTCCTCCATCGGTTCCCAGAACTTTGATCCTCTTTTCACTTTGGTTTTCGACAAGCATCTTGAATCTCTTAATGATTTCAAATACTTCATCCTTTTTCTTAATCACATAGTTCCACAACTTTCGACTAAACTCATAGACAAACGAAAAAAATATTTGTTTCCACCAATGGTATGTTCTTCGAACGGACCACATACATCTAAATGTACAACTTCGAGTATGCAGGATGATCTCAATGGCATAGTCGAAACGAAAGAATTTCTGGATTGCTTTCTGATTAGACAACCTTCACAGAGTTTGTCAGGCATCTCAAGACTTGGAATACCAGATACCATATCTTGAGTAATCAGCTGATTGAGTGATCGAAAGTTCAAATGTCCAAACCTCAAATGCCACAACCAACTATCCTTGTGGTTGACAACAATTTTTAGACATTGTACTTCAGTCGAACTGATCATGGTCTTAAACATCCTGTTCTTCGACAACGGAGATTTCAAGACCAAATTTTCCTAGGTGTCGAACAATTTCAAAACTCCATCTTTCATGACAACTGAGAAGCCTTTTTCGACCAGTTGTCCAACACTTAACAGGTTGCACTTCATTTCAGGTACATAGAACACATATCTGATCATAGCTTTCGCTTCATTACTCAGTTGAAAAACTATGTTGCCAGTACCTTCTGCTTGTAACGAACTGTTATCAGCAAGTTTTATCTTGCTCTTCTTCGACTCGTCAAAATCTGCCAACCACTCCTTTTGACCAGTCGTGTGATTTGAGCAGCCTGAGTCGAGGAACCAGATCTTGGATTAGACATGGTTATCTGCCACTGCAGCCATAACCACCATACCACCTTCAGAATCATCTGAATCTTGGCATGCAAGGTACGCTCCTTCGTCCTTGCATTTTTTTGATCCATTGTCTTTCCTGTACCAACAATGTTTGGCCAAATGACCCCACTTTTCACATTTATAACACTGCATACCTTTCTTATCTTCTTTGTCCTTTTCGACAGTTTCCTCCTCCTCTTTTCGAGGATTCAGAAGCTCTATCTTCGACCTAATTCTTGTGAGGGTTTGACCAAGACTTATTTCCTTGAGTCTTGTCGACTTTGCCTTTGAATTTGTCGGAACCACCATTCCTTTTCCATGACTGAGCCTGCAGTGCTTGTATCAAATCCTGAACTCCCTTTCTTTCGACAATCCTCATCTCATGCACCTCAAACTAACTAACCAAATCTTCCACTTTTAGGGTTTAAAGATTGTTTGATTCTTGAATAGTTACGATAACATGATCAAAGTGAGAGGTCAACATTCTCATTACCTTCTCAACTATCATCTTATCAGTTATGGTTTCGCCACAACCCTTCATGAGATGGACAAGTTTCTGAACCTTCGACACATATTCTGCAACTTTTTCGTCTTCTCCTATCGACAACAACTCATATTGTCGACGCAAGGTTTGCAACTTGACAACCTTGACTTTCTCACCTCCTTCATAATACTTCACCAAAATATCCCATGCCTCCTTCGCCGTTTTAGTATGAGAGATTCTGTCGAAGTTAGCAGCATCGATCACCGTCTAGATGCAATGAGCAGCCTCACAATCTTTCTTCTTGACTTCATTGTGGGCTTTTTTCTGTTCTTCGGTTGCATTTTCAGCCAACACAGGAACGTCGCCGGTAACCACTTCTAGGGTATCATGGAAGCCAAATAAGGATTGCATCTATTTTTTCCATCGGATCCAATTCTTGCCGTCAAGCATTAGAAGGGAATTTGGAATGCTCTTATCACCAGTCATCTTTGCAGCGGTTGATTCACTTACCCTAGAAACATAATCTCTGACGTGAAGTTCTTGAAAACTTGATCAAGAACAGTAATCGGAAGCTCTGAATACCAATTTGTTAGTGCGTGAGGTACTTTTAGTGAGGAGAGAATAGAGAGAGAATAAGGAAATAAGGATTTGTATTACTGAATTGTACAAATAATGATACAAACTAGGACTATTTATATACAACCCTAATTGGGCTTGGGCTAACACAACTTGGATTATATTTAAATATTAAACCTAATCAAATCTAATCAAATCAAATCTAATATTTCAACAGTAATAATTTGATCCAGTTGGCAGGGAAAAACGTTCACAATCTAGAGCACGGTCATAAACCTAATAACGCTATTTTTCTCAATTATCCAACAAACTCTGACACAGTGGCTTTTAAATATTATCTAGAAACGGTATCACCACACCGATATTTATGCTCTGAGGTGTTTATGAGATATGGTGGTTCAAAGTGAGAGAGAGAGAGAGAGGGGCCTCCGTTTTTTTGGTTGAGTCTTTCTTTTGGTTTCCAATCCCATTCTGAAAAATAAAAGAGAGATCCCTTCATCAAGAATCCGTCACAGGTTGGTTTGTAGGGTCTCTTTTCTTTCATTTGCCAACAACATATATATGAGGTGAGTTAGGGTTATATTATTTTTTATTCAACAATTTCCCTTTTGAATGTTATTTAGTGACAAAAAGATTTAAAACTAATAAAGAAAATATAATTCAAACTATTTTTGATAATCAAAATAAAATCGAAATAAAACAAGGTTAATTTTATTTATTTTTTATGAACACTTTGATGAAAAAAGAAAAATAAAAGGGATTAAATTGTGTGTGCGTGTGGGGGCGTGTACGTGCGCGTGAGTGTGTGTGCGCGTGTGTTGAGCTTTACTGAGTTATATTCGATTAAGATGTCATCATCGGGGAATCAAGTTTATCAAACCCTATTGACCTAGTTGCATCTTTAACCACTTTATACTTAACATTAGTTGTTATCATCAATGACTAATTGTCTCATCAAAAGCATGTTCATCTTCATTAGAGCTTCCTTGATAAATAACCTGCAAAATAAGGTTCCACATACATGACAATCCCTAGTGATTAAGGGCTTTCAAAGGCTTTAGGTATTGCTATAGGGCTTAAAGTTATCTCCTGTGTGGAGATGACGGGCTCTGTATATCTAGTATTTGTGTCATTATGAGATTGTCCCTCTCAACTTTACAGTTGAAGTATTTATAGAGTACTTGGCCACTTGGGAATAACAACCACTTCCAAAAGAATGTGGAAGTGGACAATGAATCTTATGTTATTCAAGAAGGCAAGGTTAACTTCCCCATGACTTATTCCACACCGTGTAGACTAGAGACACACCACTTCCTCATTTTCCCACATCATACAACTTATCGCAAAAAATATAATATATTTAATAAATGAACGATTGATATATAAAATGTGTTTTATGGGGCGAAGCGACACATTACTTACCTCCCACGCTGCCCTTCATAAACCTTTTACTACTATACCAGTATAAGGGTGTATGAATTATATTAATAATTCCATTATATCTTTAGAGTTTTAATAATATATTAAATATTACATTACACACGTAAGAATATATTAAAATGTTGCGTTAGTTTTAAAAAGAAAAAATGTTTTACTATTTTGTTAATATATATATATATATATATATATATATATATATATATATATATATATGAATCATATCTTATGAGAATGTATTTTTTATGTAAGAACATTAGAATGAATCTGAATCATTAGATTTTAAAATAAATGGCTGAGATTATGTGTAGTTTTTGTTTTTCTCTCTCCTCAATTATTAAAATAAATGATGGAGGAGAGAGAAAAAAAACTGATACATAATCTCCACCATTTATTTTAAAATCTAGTGGTTCAGATTTATTCTTATGTTCTCACATAAAAATGACATTCTCATATGATACGTTATATATATATATATATATATATATATATATATATATATATATATATATATATATATATATATATATATATATATATATATATATATATATATATAAACAAAGGAAATATATAGCTAAATATTAAAAAAAAATAAAAAATGCAAATAAGAAGCTCCAGAAATCTCATGTTTTGAACCAAAAAAAGTTATATATTAAATTTAATTATAAAGTCTCACAAAGCCCATTTAAATCCAAGTTACCAAACAATCCCTAAAAATTTAAATGTTATTGAATATCACAAGATTTTATAAGTTGTAAAAAGACTTAATTGAATATACTTGATTTTTAAAATTCAAAATTATCCCAATATAATATCACAAGATTTATTTAAATTACAAACAAGTTTTAATCAAATACTACCATACTATAAAAAGTCTTCTAAAATCCATATTGAATGCATCCTTTCTAAATCAACAAATTGATTATACATAAGGATATTTGGCTTTTTTAAAAATAACTTTTATGGTGTTGCATATTTTTGTTTTAAAAATATAAAAAAAATTATAAGAAAAAAACTTAAAATAAAAAATTAGTTTAGATGGTTATTCTTAAAATGTTATTTAATGTATTTCATCTTAATATAACTTTTTTTAATGTTAAAATTTTAAAAGAAATTTTTTTAAATAATTTTTCATTTAAAAATTATTTTAAGATACTTTTTTTTTTAAACAGGTGTGAATTTAACAATGTTTTAATCTTTAATAATAATATATTTATGTTATGTCAAACTAATATTTTAATTTGGGTTTAATGGCAGTGCACTGTCAGTGTAAGACAGTTTTACACATGCAATATCAGTATTTTTAAAATAAAAATATATTTCATTCTGATACATGGTTGTGATTGGTTGACAGTGTAAAATATTTTATACTGTCAGTACATTTCCTTTTTTCTCTTTTAATTTATAAAAAATCAATTTAAAAAACTTTTAATAGTTTAAAAAACATTTTAATAAAAATCATTTTTAAAAATTAAAGAAAAAAATCTATTTTTTAAAAATTAAAACAAACCGTATAATAATAATAATATCATCTTACATTTACGCTAACTTTTAAAAACTGTATTTTAGTAAAAAAAAATTAAAATTATTATAACTCATGAACATTTAAATGATGAATATATTTTTTATTTTGTAAGAATATTTGTTTTTTAATGGTTAAGGATTTGGTGTGAAGTTGGTACGTACATTCAATATGTGTGACTTAAGCCTATGGTAGGAATGTTAGGTGGTACATCCAAACAACTGCATATTATATCGACAGTCAAATTGGTCGCATGTTTATGCATTTCATTATTATTTATAATTTAATTTAGGAATTAATTGAAATGCACTGATAATGTAAAAGAATTTTACATAACTGTTGGATAGAAAGAGGAGTTTGACTTTTAATTTAATAATCTGTAAAGTAACTCAAACGGATGATGGTGATATATTGACAGTGCAAAACTTTTTACACTGTCAGTGCATAGTAATTAAACTCTTTAATTTATATATACCATCAATATAAAAATCATAAAAAAATAAAGAACCAAATACAGAATAACTGTTTTAAAAACTATGCATTGAATTTGCAAAAGTCAAAATATTATAATATTTAAAAATTTAGAAATTATAGTCAAAAAACATTTTAGTCAAAAAACAAAAATAATATTTTGGTTAAACATTTTAGTCAAAAAACTAATTTGTTTTGGAGATATAAAATTTAGAAAATCATTTTAAGAAAATATTTAGAAAAAATATTTTTCAAAAAATTGTTTTATAAATATTAATATTTTGTTTGGAGATATAAAATTTAGAAATTTTTTTAATATTTTAAAAATATTATATTAAAAGAAAGCATCAATAAAAATAAAATTTAAAAATATGTTAATGTTAGCTGGAAATAACACACATATTTATTTAACTATTTATGAATAATAATATTTTACACAAAAACATATACATTTTTTAATATTATATTTACTAATAAATAAAATAAAATATTATCTTATACATCTTTATAAGGGTTTAATGGTGATGCACTGACAGTGTAAAATTATTTTATACTGTCATCCAACGAGAATATATTATTTTGCCATATCATACAAGTATTTAAAATTTTACAGTATGACTTGGCGGGATGCATCGTCGTTGTCGCTCCCGGGATTTTCATCCTAGTACAAACGCGAAAGTGGCGCGGAAACAGAGTCGCCAGCAATGTATATTTATCCAAAGAGAGGGAAAGGAAACACTGCATAAACCTGAGGGAAGGAAAGAGCATGGTCTTGCGACCAAGAGAACTGGGTTCGGGAGTCGGTTACGCGAGGGGAAGGTATTAGCACCCCCACGCGTCCATCGTACCCGATGGGATCCACGCTTGCTGTTCGATCAAAGGGTGTCATCGTCTGGAGCTCCACTGCTACTGGAAGACTGGAAATGAAAGATAGAAAGGAGAAGGGAGAGGAGAAAGGAGTGACTCGATAGGACATTATCGTTGTCATAGGCCTACGTATTCCCTCAGTGCAATGGGAAAGTCAGAGTCAACGTAGTTCGACGGACTACGGGGCAAGGTTGCTCGTCGAGATATCGCATCTCGTGCCTACGTATCTTCAATCATACGAGAAAGAAGAATCAGAGCAAACGTAGTTCGGCTCAACAAGGGTTGCTTTGTTTGTGTTTTTTTAATGGAAACGTCAGAGTGCGCGTCCCAGCAGTTAGGTGTTGCAGCTCGCTGTATGGAGACTTAGGTGTTACCTGTTTGCGGTAGAACGGACATGACGAGTCCTTAAGGAATAGAATGAAGGAGTGAGAAGAGAATTGTTTGTTTTTGTATTTTAGAAAGAAGTGTTTTGACTATTTTTGTGTTTATAACACATATTATATTTAAGTCTATGATATAGGATCGAATGCGTCGCATGGTCGTCCTAACAGGACGTATGCTAAACACTCTAGAAAGGCGGAAGGAAACCCTCCTCCTTCCATTTCCCACATGCAAGGCTCACATGCAATATGCGTTAATCTTTTATTAAATGTTTTTGCTTTTGTTTTGAGATGAGAAGATAAGAGACTCAAAGGTTTAGAAAGGTAAAATCTAATGAGGGAGACTAAGACTCAAACCCTAAAGTTATCATACAAAAGTGGCCCTAAGGTCAGGATCAAGAGGGAAGTCTACCTAATATTGTCATGCCTGGATTGCTATCCTAATGTCTCTCCTACCTCCAACTTAATCGAAAATTAAGTGGAGCTAGGAATCCTACGGGATCATGTCATCAGACAAATAAACACAGGATGAATCAATCACAAAATGAAATAAAAGCAACTAAGGAGTAAACAGTGTCAGTTAACAATAATATCACACAATCACAATAAGAAAGAGGGAGCTTTAGCCAAGGGGTCATATCAACCGAGGCAAACAAGCTAAGTGTGGGAAGTATGGGTGCTCACCCAATGGTATCAAGAACCATGGAGAGCAGAGTAAGAAAGGGGAAGATGTGAATCAGATCACACAAGCATCAGCATTGGTCAATGCGAGCTATAGACAAGGCGTGGGGGTTTGATTGCTAAACCCTCATTCCACTTGACCGACTCGATAACAAGAACGGGTGATGTTCAAAGCTTCAATCATGTAATGAGAGCTAAGAACGACCTGGGACTAGAAATGACGGGAGTCGATTGCGGACTCTCATTCCGCCTGATGCCTTCTTTGAGGTCTTACAAGGGGAAATGGGAATGGGATGCCTCATAGAGGTCTTTAGGCACAATATTAAACAAGCACAATCATGGTCTCACTTGAGGACTTTCCATACAATCCTACTTATCATGGCACCGACTATTCCTATTTCTCATGGCATCGAAAGCAGTAAAGTGCGGAATGAGATAAAAGGGAAAAGAAACTATACCAAACGGATAATAATCCGAAGCAAAAGCAAACAAAGTAAGAAACCCGGAATACTTCGAGCACGCTAGCATCGACAAACAAAGCAAGGCAGAAATCTTGTATCCGACATAAGCGTCAAAGCATGGTCGTTGTGAAAATAAATCACAACCGACATGTGGTGTGTATCAGGCACAACCACACAATCCAACAATACACCTGCAAGAAACGCAATCCAGACAATACGCAAGCAAGTATATACATCTCACAAAGTGAGAGACAAGATAAGTCGTGTCAGAAAGAATTCGTATCCCACAAATAAAGTGGAACACGCAGCAAACAAACCACAAGGCGAATCACGTCGGAATCGGATTCGCGTCCCACAAATAAAGTGGAACATGATGCAATCACATCATCTCGGAAATTCCCTAAAAAATCCTTGCACAACTTAACAAACGAGTTAGAAACAACAAGCAAATGCAACCGGAAGT
Organism: Lathyrus tuberosus; assembly: GCA_022829125.1. Taxonomy (NCBI): domain Eukaryota; kingdom Viridiplantae; phylum Streptophyta; class Magnoliopsida; order Fabales; family Fabaceae; genus Lathyrus; species Lathyrus tuberosus. The sequence goes on from JALAZF010000993.1 coordinate 104,398, forward strand.
TGCACGTTCGCATCACAACCCAAAATCAAATAGAATAATGAGTATACAAGTAGTGAACATGCATCGGAACACATACTTTAAAAACCGGGCAGCAAGGTTGTTGTAACACAAATCATGCGCAAAATCAAACCGGAACCAAACAAACTCAAGCACAATGATTCACAAATGACCAATAAACATAAGCACGTGTCAAATCAAGGTCAAGATGCAAATTTCACCCAAAACGTAGCTTAAAAGCATTAAATCGAAAAATATGCGTCGAAAATCATCGACTCGGAATGGAACAAAAATCGCATGGTTGACCGCAAACGTGCCAACGGACTCAAAAACGAACTCGGTTTGAATTAATTCCGCTCGAAAGTGGGACTTTTAGGCCATCGGCTGGCAGTAGCGAAACCGTAGAAAAAAGTTGCCCGAAATCGACTAAAAAGTTCACCAACAGCTCTGGACTCATTAACAAAGCCGAGTTACACTATTCGCATTCGTAAAAACATGCTACGGTTTGAAAGTTACGATCAAAACGCGTTCTTCGACACGCGGCACATGAACAACATCATCAATTAAGCATCAATCTATCCTATTCCGGATTTGCACATTGAAACAAGCATAAATTCAAGAGTCAAGCAGTTCAATCAATATCAAGTCACAACAATTAGCTCTCTTAGAAATTTTGTCAAACACCTCACATGCACCAATTATTATAAGTCAACTTTAACAAGAATTTCCAATTATGCACCACAACAATTACTAGAATCAATTAATCAAGCATCAATCAACAATCAATTCAAAGATTAATTCATATAATCTCCACAAAATTAATTCAACTTGAAAACTCAATTCAAGAACAATTCAACAACTATTCATGAATTAAAGTTTAAGAAGCTAACTGAATGAAGAATCGACGAAAAAATTGCGAATTCGGAGGGAGTGAGGCGCGATCGCGGGCGGAGGAGAGGAGGAGAAAGGGAGGTCCGGCACGGTGGTGCTTGACCGGAGGGAGGTGGTGCGCAATTAGGAGAAGGGAGTGGGAAGAGGGAGATCGCAAGCGGAGAGGGAGAGATCGGAGAGATTTCTTGATTTTCTGGATTTTGCTCTTGAGTTTGATATGAACTTGATGAAGATCTTGATGATTCTTCAAGAACAATTGAGAGAATAATGTTTGATCTATGAGAGAGGGTTTTTTGAGTGTTTTTGGTGTTTGTGAGTTATGATTGAAGTTATGAGAGAAATTATGGGTCAAAAGAATATATAGGGGAGTCTAAAATGAAGGGTAAAAGGTAGAATTTTGGCTTAAGTGAAAATAACACCGTCTTCGGCAAGAAATTTCGACTCTGAACCTTCCACAACATCGTCCGCCTCTGAATCAAGGTTGCAACGCAAAAATAATGGACGTCATATAATCAAAATCGAGTGCAATCGATACGTTTATGCTGCAAGACGTCACTGAATAAGTTGTTTTTCCATCTTATTTGGTGTCCGCTACTCGAAAATGTGACAAGGTCAACCTCTTCGGAGCTTAATCTCGACTCGAATTTGTCAGTAAAGTTGTAGATCTATGAGTCAGTGACCTCGTGTTAAAATGTGAGCTCAAACGGACAAACGACGAGGGAGATATGAATTTTCTCGCGAAACAACTCTCAACCATTTTTCCGATTCAGCACGTCAGTTTTGCGAAATAAACCAAACCGACAATCTTCGGAGTACCGTTTGGACTCGAGCTTGTCTTGGAACTTGAATATGATAAAATTTATGAACCAACGCTTCGAGAATGGACGCAATCCAATGAAAATTGACTGAGTTATGAATTTTACAAAATCTGACAGACAGTGCACTGCATCAAAGAACCCCACTAGTAATTCACATTTTCGGGGTCCTTCCACCCGGACCTGGCCCAAACTGAATTCACGAAACGAAGATAACATCTAAACGGAATTTTAGGCACCAGAACGGCATCAATCCGACAAACGAGCTGAGAGTTATGAATTTTTTAGTGTCCAAAACTCATTGGTTCATCACTGTTTTTCACTGTATCGTCTCTGAAAACTCGCACATTCGGAGATCTTCTTCAAAGAATTAGTTCTCGGCCAAAACACGAAAGTTGGAGAGGATGTCAAGACGGAACTTTTTGTCATACGAATCTCTCAGAAACGTTGATCCAATCATAAGTTACGAACTCTTGAATGCCGCTAGCACAGTTAATCGGCGAAATCGAAATTTCAGAAACAATTAATTCTCACCACTTTCCTTGATGAATTGGCCTCCGAGATGAACATAAAAGTTGTGGAGAATGTCGAGACGGTCCTAACTTTTGAATTTTAGACAAAAATGAGTTTCCGGGAGAGAGTTACAAATTTTGCAAATTGCACCGTAAAACTGATATTCTGCTTAAACTTCTCTGAATCACCCGAGAACTTTAGCTTCCTCTGAGATTCTTGTGCACGTGCCGCATGACGAAATAAACGCCTGCCGCAACCTGTTAAAGCTTAGTGGAAATAATTTGGTCCTGTCACAATGCATGTATGTTCATGTATGTTTATGATGTAATTATGATTTAAATGCAATGCCATTAAACATAAGCTAGGCAACAACAAGAGGGCAAATTTTGGGATATTACAACTGCCCCTATTCAATCACTGTAGACCTGAATGGATGATAGCAATTGCTTTCATACTTTCAAGGTATGGAGGGATTGAATATCGAAAATAACCAGAAAATTTGCACTTTGTGGAGAAGAAGAAAAGGGATACAAACCCAATCACGTGAACTCTGCTTGGATAAAACTCTGATGATAACCATGACACTGGAAAGATGTCTTTTGAACGACGCCAGATGACTACTGGCTTGCCATACTGCGAATGGGCTTGGAAAACATCTTTTGTACGACGCCAGACGACTACTGGCTTACCACACTGCGGGTGGACTTTAACAATGTCTTTTGTACGACGCCAGACGACTACTGGCTTGCCACACTGCGGGTGGACTTAAACAATGTCTTTTGGAACGACGCCAGATGACTACTGGCTTGCCACGCTGCGGGTGGACTTTAACAATGTCTTTTGGAATGACGTCAGACGACTACTAGCTTGCCACACTACGGGTGAACTTTAAGAATGTCTTTTAAATGACGCCAGATGACTACTGGCTTGCCACATTGTGGGTGGACTTTAAGAATGTCTTTTGTACGACGCCAGACGACTACTGGCCTGCCACACTGCGGGTGGACTTTCGCCAATCTACGGTTGGTCTTTACCCTGCTTTGCCACCCTAAGATGGACTTTTGTCAATCTGCGGTTGGACTTTGCTGATTTGCCACCCTAAGATGGACTTTTGTCAATCTGCAGTTGGACTTTGCTGATTTGCCACCCTAAGATGGACTTTTGCCAATCTGCGGTTGGACTTGAAACTGCTTTGTCTTTCGAATAAAACCGGACAAATTCCGACGGGCCACGCTGCGGGTGGGCTTTTGAAAGATGCCTTCTGGATAAAGTCAGTTGACTACTGATTGGCCACACTGCGGGTGGACTTTTGCAAAAATTCAACACTGAATTACGCTCTGCATACATATTAGACGTCCCTGCCGACTCTGCTGAGGATCAATGATCAATGATTTGACCTCAGAAGCTCCTGAAAGGATAATATCTCTGCCGGAGAATGACTGATCAATCCGTCTACTCCAAATTGTCACGCTTGCCAAAAATAAATTGGACTTTGAGTTATGGGGAAGTGATGACTCTGCTAGGAATTATTTCATCTGTCTGAGGGATGAATTATGATCATAGCAGCTCCGCTGGAGGAATGACAACTTTCCGACTTGGCTGGGGAAAGAATGTACTAACACTCTGCTGAGGAAGAGATTCTGTTGATCTGATAAACTCTGCGGGGAGAAAAAATAACTCAGCTGGGGAGTATTACTGGCAAGATTCAATGTTGAACTCTGTGGGGATACAACTTCCAGAGATACGATCTTCCTGAGGATCGGAACTCCTCCGTCGGGGATACCCAAATCCTGGTTGGAAGACATTCTGTTGCAACATACTGAGAACGAGTCCCTATAGATCTGCTGGGAAAATACAAAGTAAATCCACGGTAATCTGTTGAGTAACAAAACTGTCGAGCTTAAGATAAGTGCCACAGTGCCCCATGTTAAGCGAACTTTCCGTTTGATGACTCCACTGGGGGTAATGAGTTTACGACAAACTCTGCTGGGGAAAACCGCTTCCAAGCGTCTCGTGCTGGGGAATGTCTCTTTAGAGGATTTTATAGAAGACCGAGCACCTTCAAACTCTTAAACAAGTGTTGAGACTTGAGCTAGTCGTATTAACTGGGAAGTCACTCTACTGGAGATGATAGATCTGGGACACCTCTTGTCGGAGGGATTTCAAGATGCCCCATGCTTGGGAGGGTCACCAACTCACTTTTGCCCTAGATTACGCAGCTGATCTGAAGAAATCGTCCCAAGAGGATTTTACAGAAGATTTGGCATCTTCAAACTCCTGGACACTCACTGAGTCTTGAACATTAACTGCGAGGTCTGCGAAGCAACTTTACTGAGGAATTTGCAACCGTTATCGACATAGAAAAGCTTGTAGCTGCTGAAAGTACTGAATAGGAGAATCGACTTAATAAGATACCACGATACCCATTGGCAATTAACTTGTCGATATCGAATCACCGTGAGCGACCGTCGGCCGAATGATGTACTCAATTAGTAAAAGTTGTGACAAAGGATGACATGGGAACCCCCTCCTGAATATGGTTGCCCCAGTATCATGAACTTAGGGATAAGTGATCACTTGTCTGGAAGAAATGGCCCATGCTCTTGAAAAGGCTTCAATCTTGCTTTTGAGCCTAGTATGAGGTTGCTACCTGCATGCAAAAGGATATGCATGTATTCCCCGTGCTGGATATGACTTCTGCAACTGAGAAAATCCAACTCTGAACCACCACTTGTTGGGGAGAAAGGGTTTGATGCATCTCTTGCTGGGAACATGATTAATGAAGCCTGCTGAAAACAGGGGACCACAAATGCCTTGGATTGGAATGCCCATTTGTTTCAAGCCTTTTGGCCGATTGACTGCATATGCGTGAACAACAGTTTTTTTCTTCACTTGCCCCAGACCAACATGGTCCACCAAAAGAAATTGTCTCAAGAGGATTTTACAGAAGACTTGACATCCAAAACGCCTCAATGTCTTCAAACTCTTGGAGAGATTCGTCGGATCTCGAAATAACTGCCTCAGACTATATGGTCTATAGAGGAATTCGCCTCGAGAATATTCATGAACAATCTCATATCACCGTGAGATATTCTGCCTCAGTATTCTGAACCCTGGATACGCTGATCATTCGTCTGGATGGACTAACTTCTCGTGCTCTTGGGATGGCCTGCCCCAGTATGAACCTTGAAGTGGTTTTGTCCCTGACTACTGATCTTCGAAGGAAGACCAAAATACCTGCCTTTGGAGAGATTTGAATCTCGAAGTGATTGCCCCAGTTTGACTGAACTCTGAAGAGATTTCTCGTCGTGATTGGCTCATATTGGCTACACCTTAAAGAGATGATTCGACGTGATTGCCCCAGATCAGCTACGCCTTAACACAACTTATTGGGAAAGCTCATGCTCAACAAAGTTTCCTGAGGAAGTACCACTGGATGTGGCTATCCTTCGGGAGTTTCTGGATTCTCAACTCGGCAAGATTAATCTTCTGGACTGAATTTCCACATGTAAACTTCTTTTGATGTCAAACAAATGTATGCATGCAAAAAATGTTTTATTTTGAGAATGAAAATTCTAATGTAACACTCATGTTAATCTTGAAGTTTTACTGAAAAGATGTCGCAAACCCTTTTGTGAGCGGATCAAGGGTTATAATACGACCTTAATTTTTGAATGAAAGAATGCAATGCACATGCAACACCAACAAAGATCTTTTAGCACAACTCATAGGAGTCAGGAACGCTATCTCTTGGTAGTATGCTTTCGAAATAACCCTGTTTCAATTAGGACTTTTGAGGGTTGTATCGTGGCCTGGTTCACGGTTTTGAGAAAAATGGTTTATGGCTCAAAGCTTATTGGTGCCCACCCATTCTTCGTGATGTTCTCCAGTTCTACATTCAGCTAATTTGCACAAACGTTCGCCTCTCAAAGAGATTTTGTGATCTTTAAGGAACCCATGCATCTGATGGTTTGACACCTAATGAGGCTTTGGAGTGACAGTCACCCCTTTGTCTTTTGTTCGTAGTCACACGACTTTGTTCTTGCTCGAGGATTTTCTTTTGTAAACCTTTTGTTTTTTGCTTTCGCATTCTTCTGCCCTCTTTTTTTTTATCCCTAATTTCTGCCTGGACTGATTCTTTTGAGTCTTTTGATTTTGAAGTCCAGCGGGATGCTCTAACTTTTGCCTAAGTCGCTTGTTTTCAAGCTTCGACTTAGTGGGCTTTTTTCTTTTTTTTTTCGGAACAAATCGTGTGACACTGGCTTGTCCTGACTTTGTTGAAAGGATTGTGACTGCCTCACTCTTTGATTGTTGATGGATAACCATTATGGTTTCATATCTCTTGACCTCTTAACGGTGGAATAGAAGGTAATGGGTCCTCAGATGCACACTCCTTTTGAAATTTGAACGCTCGGTCAAATTAACTAACGCCTACCCTGCCCCTGGGTTAAGTGTGAGGGTTTTTTTGTACGAAAAGAAACTCCTACTTCAAGGCTCAAAGGGGTTAACGAGGGTCTATCTCCCTTATATCTCCAGTGTTTGGGGAGTTGAAATAATGCCTGTACATCCTCAACAGGGTTCTGTTCAAAAGCACACAATTAGAGATTTTGCGTTTTCAACTCATCATCCTCCCTCAAGAGTTTAAGCACGACAGTTGGTATTGCAATGCACATATACAAACTTATGAGTGAATACGAATGGATTACTTCAGGAAAAACATGCGCGCTTTATTAGGATTAACATAAAAAGAAAAACAGATTTCATGCATGCATACAAACGTTTTGACAATGCAGTAAAGAAGCTAAATGATTATCCTTGTTGAGGAGGCTTGACTCCGTCTGGACTTATTGATTCTGAAGATGTTTTTGTAAACTGGGTGCTCAATCTGATGAAGAAAGTTCAATTTATAGGCCACCCGTCTGGTGTGATAATCTTTGAGTCAATCAAGTCTTGCACCTTATGTTTGAACACTCTGCAATTATCAATTGTATGTCCAAACGTTCCTGAGTTAAACTCGCACCTGGCATTCATGTCATAATTCGGAGGAAAAGGAAACGACACTGGTGCTACCTTGCCAAGCTGAATCAAAGAGCCTGGGAGAAAGCGAGCAAGAAGTCGGCTCTGAGAAATAGGAACTGGAGCAGACACTCTCTCAGACCTCCTAAGTCCTCGTTGCCTCTGTTGCTAACGGTTTTGCTGTCAATGTTGATTAGGGTGCCTAATCTGCCCCTGTACTTTTCTTTCCACATTTGGCCGAGGAACAAACAAGGGTTGCTGACGTGATGACTTTGAAACCTGAAGCTGAGGAATACACCCGTGACCTGAGGTAGACCCTAGAGAAGAGGAAGGAATACTCACTTCCTTTGCAGCTATTGACGTAAGATCACCTGATACCTTCAAGCCATTTGGTCCAAACTCGATTGCTTTAGAGTCAATCAAGTCTTGCACTTGGTGCTGGAATGCTCTACACCCCTCAATATCATGGCCTGGTGCCCTAGTGAAAATCACAATGAGCATTAGCATCCCATCCTTTTGGAAGCTTTGCAGGAGGAGGAGTCAACTTCCAGAGCTCAATCAATCTTAACTGAAGCAGTTGCTGAAGTAATTTGGCATGACATATCGGTAGAGGATCAAAAACCCTTTCTTGCTTCCGTTGATGATGAAGGGATGCAACCGGGAGGGTCCCAGCTGTGATTTGCTGATGCGGTAGTTTCGGAACCCAAGGCTTCTGGATTGAGGAAGGTCCCTGAGAGGAGGGAAGAAAATTCATTTCTTTAGCAGTAGTTGGAGGAACATCTCTTCGCTTGACAGTGCTGATGGGCACAAACTCGATTCCCCTGAATCAATAAGCCCTTGGACCTTATACTTGAGCATCTTACAATTTTCAACATCATGAACAGGTGCCCCTGAATGGAATTCACACCTATCATGGACATTGGAACCCATACGAAACTTGGTGTGTGGAGGTCCCGCAGCAATCAATTCAATTAGCTGAAACTTGAGCAAGTGCTAAAGCAACTGAGCGTATGGCATCGGAATCGGATCGAACTCCTTCTCAGTTTTCTCTGGCTTAAGACCCTCAAGAAACAGTTGGTGATGAAAAAGCTCTGACGGTGGAGAGGATTCACGAGGCAATCCATGGTCTAGAGGAGACCCCAAAGAGATAGGAGGAGTGAGAACCTCTGTTGCGGAAGCGGACACCTGATTGTTTTTCGTTCTTAACACGACATCCAGAATTTCCATAACCCGACTCATTTGAGTCTTCATCCGATTAACTTCTTCTCTCAGCAGTTCCTGACCTCGTGACAGCGCCGAAATGCCCCCCATAAAATGTCCCAGTTGGGCCTTCATCTCAGTCACCTCCGCTCAGAGTTGTTCCTTATCTGAACCTTGATTGTGGTGAATCGAGTGGTTGGAAGAAGTCATGTTGGCCGTCCTGAAGATACTACCAAGTCAGAATGAGAAATCCGCTCTGGAACCCCTGTTATGCATATGAGTATGAGAATGCCATGCAGAATTCCATGTTCGAATATTTCCAAGGAATCATTATGCTTTGATTCAAAAAAATTTCCTTACACTAACCACAAGAAATAGATGGAAATGCTCAGTAGCAAGTCTCAAAGTTAATATCCCTTGGAAATAGAAGAACATGTATGTGAAAATGATGATGCAGATGCAACAGACATGGGATCAAGGCTTCCACAATGCTCAATACATGTCGTGTTACTGAATGGATAAGTTCAAAGGTCTGCTCTGAAGAGAATACCGGAATACCAGAATATCCGAATAACCAGAATATCAGAAGACCAGAATACCAGACTGATAAGTCCGCACTAATAAGAGAACCAGAATACCAGGTATGATGAAGGTTACAGCAACCTGCAAACCTGTAAACAACCCGCCCCTCTCACATGTGGATACTAGGATCCTCAGTATCCCGAGCTCTCAGGTCGAGAAATGATGATACGTTCACCATTTCTGGTTTGGCATCATCATCAATCGAGGAGGCCTCAACTGATTCTCCAAACCGAAAGGTCCTCAGCTTCTGGCACTGAGGTCGAGAAGCAATAGTACATTCATCCCTCGGGGTACAGTACTATCGCCAATCGAGGAGTGCCTCCACTGATTCACTTTCAAAAAGAACATCCTATTGCGAATTCCCAGCATTGGGTCCTCGGATCGAGAATGTGTAATGGGTTTGCCATTTCTGGTCTGCCATTATCACATCTCGGGAGGAGTGCCGCAACTGAGTCCTCGGGAATAGTCACCAGAGTCGAAAGTTCCTCAAGAGAATAACTACTGGCCTGTATAACATACAGTAACAGATAACTCCTGATAGAACCCCGTCTGGTTGTGGGTCTCATGAACAACCATACGTGGTCACCACCACGCAAGCGTCACGACTATCCACTCTAATACCTATGTGTGTACTCAAGCCTGGGTAGTACGCTTATCTCTCAGAACACCCTATCCCGCCAAACAGAAAACCAGCACAGCACAACATAATACAGTATATGAAATGAAAATGCTAAAATGCGATAAATACAGTAAAGTACAGTAAAGCGGTAATACGATAAACAACAATACAGTAAAATAATAAATACAGCAAAATACAGCATCAAAGTAAACACCCAATGAACGAAAAACAAACAAGCGCTAGGATTGACTCGCTTAGGGAACCAGAGATTCTGGTCTCCTAAAGGTCCCCACCAGAGTCGCCAGCTGTCGCTCCCGGGATTTTCATCCTAGTACAAACGCGAAAGTGGCGCGGAAACAGAGTCGCCAGCAATGTATATTTATCCCAAGAGAAGGAAAGGAAACACTGCATAAACCTGAGGGAAGGAAAGAGCATGGTCTTACGACCAAGAGAACTGGGTTCGGGAGTCGGTTACGCGAGGGGAAGGTATTAGCACCCCCACGCGTCCATCATACCCGATGGGATCCACGCTTGCTGTTCGATCAAAGGGTGTCATCGTCTAGAGCTCCACTGCTACTGGAAGACTGGAAATGAAAGATAGAAAGGAGAAGGGAGAGGAGAAAAGAGTGACTCGATAGGACATTATCGTTGTCATAGGCCTACGTATTCCCTCAGTGCAATGGGAAAGTCAGAGTCAACGTAGTTCGACGGACTACGGGGCAAGGTTGCTCGTCGAGATATCGCATCTCGTGCCTACGTATCTTCAATCATACGAGAAAGAAGAATCAGAGCAAACGTAGTTCGGCTCAACAAGGGTTGCTTTGTTTGTGTTTTTTTAATGGAAACGTCAGAGTGCGCGTCCCAGCAGTTAGGTGTTGCAGCTCGCTGTATGGAGACTTAGGTGTTACCTGTTTGCGGTAGAACGGACATGACGAGTCCTTAAGGAATAGAATGAAGGAGTGAGAAGAGAATTGTTTATTTTTGTATTTTAGAAAGAAGTGTTTTGACTATTTTTGTGTTTATAACACATATTGTATTTAAGTCTATGATATAGGATCGAATGCGTCGCATGGTCGTCCTAACAGGACGTATGCTAAACACTCTAGAAAGGCGGAAGGAAACCCTCCTCCTTCCATTTCTCACATGCAAGGCTCACATGCAATATGCGTTAATCTTTTATTAAATGTTTTTGCTTTTGTTTTGAGATGAGAAGATAAGAGACTCAAAGGTTAAGAAAGGTAAAATCTAATGAGGGAGACTAAGACTCAAACCCTAAAGTTATCATACAAAATTGGCCCTAAGGTCAGGATCAAGAGGGAAGTCTACCTAATATTGTCATTCCTGGATTGTTATCCTAATGTCTCTCCTGCCTCCAACTTAATCGAAAATTAAGTGGAGCTAGGAATCCTACGAGATCATGTCATCAAACAAGTAAACACAGGATGAATCAATCACAAAATGAAATAAAAGCAACTAAGGAGTAAACAGTGTCAGTTAACAATAATATCACACAATCACAATAAGAAAGAGGGAGCTTTAGCCAAGGGGTCATATCAATCGAGGCAAACAAGCTAAGTGTGGGAAGTATGGGTGCTCACCCAATGGTATCAAGAACCATGGAGAGCAGAGTAAGAAAGGGGAAGATGTGAATCAGATCACACAAGCATCAGCATTGGTCAATGCGAGCTATAGACAAGGCGTGGGGGTTTGATTGCTAAACCCTCATTCCACTTGACCGACTCGATAACAAGAACGGGTGATGTTCAAAGCTTCAATCATGTAATGAAAGCTAAGAACGACCTGAGACTAGAAATGGCGGGAGTCGATTGCGGACTCTCATTCTGCCTGATGCCTTCTTTGAGGTCTTACAAGGGGAAATGGGAATGGGATGCCTCATAGAGGTATTTAGGCACAATATTAAACAAGCACAATCATGGCCTCACTTGAGGACTTTCCATACAATCCTATTTATCATGGCACCGACTATTCCTATTTCTCATGGCATCGAAAGCAGTAAAGTGTGGAATGAGATAAAAGGGAAAAGAAACTATACCAAACGGATAATAATCCGAAGCAAAAGCAAACAAAGTAAGAAACCCGGAATACTTCGAGCACGCTAGCATCGACAAACAAAGCAAGTCAGAAATCGTGTATCCGACATAAGCGTCAAAGCATGGTCGTTGTGAAAATAAATCACAACCGACATGTGGTGTGTATCAGGCACAACCACACAATCCAACAGTACACCTGCAAGAAACGCAATCCAGACAATACGCAAGCAAGTATATACATCTCACAAAGTGAGAGACAAGATAAGTCGTGTCAGAAAGAGTTCGTATCCCACAAATAAAGTGGAACATGCAGCAAACAAACCACAAGGTGAATCACGTCGGAATCGGATTCGCGTCCCACAAATAAAGTGGAACATGATGCAATCACATCATCTCGGAAATTCCCTCAAAAATCCTTGCACAACTTAACAAACGAGTTAGAAACAACAAGCAAATGCAACCGGAAGTTGCACGTTCGCATCACAACCCAAAATCAAATAGAATAATGAGTATACAAGTAGTGAACATGCATCGGAACACATACTTTAAAAACCGGGCAGCAAGGTTGTTGTAACACAAATCATGCGCAAAATCAAACCGGAACCAAACAAACTCAAGCATAATGATTCACAAATGACCAATAAACATAAGCACGTGTCAAATCAAGGTCAAGACACAAATTTCACACAAAACGTAGCTTAAAAGCATTAAATCAGAAAATATGCATCGAAAATCATCGACTCGGAATGAAACGAAAATCACATGGTTGACCGCAAACGTGCCAACGGACTCAAAAACGAACTCGATTTGAATTAATTCCGCTCGAAAGTGGGACTTTTAGGCTGATTTCGTCGGCTGTCAGTAGCGAAACCGTAGAAAAAAGTTGCCCGAAATCGACTAAAAAGTTCACCAACAGCTCCGGAATCATTAACATTACACTATTCACATTCGTAAAAACATGCTACGGTTTGAAAGTTACGATCAAAACGCGTTCTTCGACACGCGACACATGAACAACATTATCAATTAAGCATCAATCTATCCTATTCCAGATTTGCACATTGAAACAAGCATAAATTCAAGAGTCAAGCACTTCAATCAATATCAAGTCACAACAATTAGCTCTCTTAGGAATTTTGTCAAACACCTCATATGCACCAATTATTATAAGTCAACTTTAACAAGAATTTCCAATTATGCACCACAACAATTACTAGAATCAATTAATCAAGCATCAATCAACAATCAATTCAAAGATTAATTCATATAATCTCCACAAAATTAATTCAACTTGAAAATTTAATTCAAGAACAATTCAACAACTATTCATGAATTAAAGTTTAAGAAGCTAACCGAATGAAGAATCGACGAAGAAATTGCGAATCCGGAGGGAGTGAGGCGCGATCGCGGACGGAGGAGAGGAGGAGAGAGGGAGGTCCGGTGCGGTGGTACTTGACCGGAGGGAGGTGGTTGGCGATTAGGAGAAGGGAGTGGGAAGAGGGAGATCGCAAGCGGAGAGGGAGAGATCAGAGAGATTTCTTGATTTTTTGGATTTTGCTCTTGAGTTTGATATGAACTTGATGAAGATCTTGATGATTCTTCAAGAACAATTGAGAGAATAGTGTTTGATCTTTGAGAGAGGGTTTTTTTGAGTGTTTTTGGTGTTTGTGAGTTATGATTGAAGTTATGAGAGAAATTATGGGTCAAAAGAATATATAGTGGAGTCTAAAATGAAGGACAAAAGGTAGAATTTTGGCTTAAGTGAAAACAACACCGTCTTCGGCAAGAAATTTCGACTCTGAGCCTTCCACAACATCGTCCGCCTCTAAATCACGGTTGCAACGCAAAAAAAACGAACGTCATACGATCAAAATCGAGTGCAATCGATACGTTTAAGCTGCAAGACGTCACTGAATAAGTTGTTTTTCAGCTTATTTGGTGTCCGCTACTCGAAAATGTGACGAGGTCAACCTCTTCGGAGCTTAATCTCGACTCGAATTTGTCAGAAAAGTTGTATATCTATGAGCCAGTGACCTCGTGTTAAAATGTGAGCTCAAACGGACAAACGACGAGGGAGATATGAATTTTCTCGTGAAACAACTCTCAGCCATTTTTCCGATTCAGCACGTCAGTTTTGCGAAATAAACTAAATCGACAATCTTCGGAGTACCGTTCAGACTCGAGCTTGTCTTGGAAATTGAAGATGATAAAATTTGTGAACCAACGCTTCTAGAACGGACGCAATCCAATGAAAATTGACCGAGTTATGAATTTTACAAAATCTGACAGACAGTGCACTGCATCAAAGAACCCCACTGGTAATTCACATTTTCGGGGTCATTCCGCTCTAACCTGACCCAAACTGAATTCACGGCACGAAGATAACATCTAAACGGAATTTTAGACACCGGAACGGCATCAATCCGACGAACGACCTGAGAGTTATGAATTTTTTAGTGTCCAAAACTCACCGGTTCATCACTGTTTTTCACTGTATCGACTCTAAAAACTCGCACATTCGGAGATCTTCTTCAAAGAATTAGTTCTCGGCCAAAACACGAAAGTTGGAGAGGATGTCAAGACGGAACTTTTTGTCATACGAATCTCTCAGAAATGTTGATCCAATCAGAAGTTACGAACTCTTGAATGCCGCTAGCACAGTTAATCGGCGAAACCGAAATTTCAGAAACAATTAATTCTCACCACTTTCCTTGATGAATTGGCCTCCGAGATGAACATAAAAGTTGTGGAGAATGTCGAGACGGTCCTAACTTTTGAATTTCAGACAAAAATGAGTTTTCGGGCGAGAGTTACAAATTTTGTAAATTGCACCGTAAAACTGATATTCTGCTTAAACTTCTCTGAATCACCCGAGAACTTTAGCGTCCTCTGAAATTCTTGTGCACGTGCCGCATGACGAAATAAACGTCTGCCGCAACCTGTTAAAGCTTAGTGGAAATAATTTGGTCCTGTCACAATGCATGTATATTTATGATGCAATTATGATTTAAATGCAATGCCATGAAACCAGAGCCGTCTCAAACTTTTGAGAGGCCCTGTGTAAAGGTTTAAAGTTAACTTCGTTTAAGTTGTGAATTATTTTTATGAGGCCCTATTTAACCGTGAATGATGTGTATGGAGGCCCTTTTTGTTATAGTTTAATCATGAAAAAATGTGAGGCCCTGTGCTGTAGGTCGTCTTGTACGCCTTCAAAGACGGCCTTGCATGAAACATAAGCTAGACAACAACAAGAGGACAATTTTTGGGGTATTATAGTCGTCATTGGTTGACAGTATAAAATTAATTTACATTGTCAGTGCATAGTCCCTTTTCCCTCTTTATAAATGTATAGAGAGAGATGGGATACACCAACCCTAAGAATAAATTTGACATAAATTATTATACCAAATAATTTATTATTAACAATGAATTTTACCGACCAAACTACTTCAAATTCCTAATTATGTAATCTAATCATGAATATTTACTTAGAATATGTTTTGTTAGTTTTTTATTTTATTATTATTTTATTGTGTGCATGTTGAAATGTTAAAATATCAAATTTTTTAATTTTTTATTATTATTTTATTGTTTGTATGTTGAAATATTAAAATATCAAAATTAAAAAATTTGTCTCCTACAAGGGTGAAACTCAAGACCTTATGGTTGCAACGGGGCACCCTCTTTCACTAGACTGTTATATATTTTTGTCTATTTATTTGCTTCAAATGTATATATTACAACATTTCAATTAACACTTAAATTAACATATTAAATAAATAAATGATTTAAAAAAATACTATTACATATTTATAGTTACATAAATAATTTAATTTCAGTTAACTTATTATTATTTTATTTACTTTCAATTCATTATTTTATTATTTATTTAATTTCAGTTTAATATTTATTATATTTATATTTAATAATTTAGTTTATTTTTTAAATATTAAATGTTAATATAAATATTTAGTTTAAAATAATTTAGTTTATTTTTTATAAATATTAAATATTAATTAAGATAAATTTTACTAAATATTAATTATTTAACGTTATAATACATATATAAATACTAATTTCTAATTTTTAAATTTTAATTTTTAAATACATTATAATACACATTTAACATTATTACATAAATAAATACCTATTTAATTTTTTAATTTTAATTTTTTTATAAAATGGCAGGACGAAATCTGTGTCTTTTTAATAAATAAAGAAACATTTCTACTTCTTTCTTGTTTATTTTATTATTCTCATATTAAAAAAAAATCTAAAAAAATATTTATAATCTCTTTATTTATTTATTAGGGTTTCCTTTCATTTGATTTTAGATGTACCTTTGACTTTATTCTTTAAGAAATCTTTGATTAATTAATTTGTGTTTTTACTTGCACTACGCCAAAAAAAGACCTTTAGCAGTGCTTAAAAGTGCTGCCAAAGATGGCGCTGCTAAAGGTAAAGACAACGTTTTTTTTCCTTTAAAAATCGCTGTCTTAGGTCCCCCTATAGGACCCCCTTTAGCAGCGCTTTGAAAAACGCTTTTGTATAACCCCATATAGCAGCGCTTTTCAAAAGAAAAGCGCTTTCGTAGGACCACCTTTAGCATCGCTTTTAAAAGCGCTGCTAAAGGTCCCCCTTTAGGCAGCGCTTTTTTAAAGGAAAGTGCTTTCGTAGGACCCCTTTAGCAGCGTTTTGAAAGCGCTGCTAAAGGTCCCCCTTTAGGCATCGCTTTTTCAAAGAAAAGCGCTTTCGTAGGGCCTCTTTTAGCAGCGCTGTCTTATGTATACGCCATGACACCCTTTTAGGCAGCGCTTTTTTTAGAAAGCGTTGTTTTTTATTGAAGTGCTTTTTAAAAGCTTTTTTTTTTTAAATCAATTATTAAACTTGTATAATTTAACAGAATTCATAATCATTCATCACATGGCCTTTGATACCATTATATGTCAACACATAGGCCTTATAGCATTATAATTCAACAATAGGCCTTTATATATACGATTAAACTTCAACACATAAATGGTAAAAACCATTATATATACAACACCAAAATAACCATTACATATATATAACTCAATACAAACTATACAACACCAATTCCATACACCAATTCGAAACCTTATACACTATATCCATCATCTATATATACAACACATTCCATAAACCTAACACAATTTCTAAAACTAACAAATTCTCATTTCAACCATGTATTGACACCTATCCTCCTTTATTTCTTCCAATTTGTCTTTCGTGTAGGTGGCACACTTGAATTCATCAAAATACTACATTTTACATAGTATGCAAGATTTAGTTAAAAGTAATTAATTAGATGAAATATCCGATAATAAATCTTAAAATAAATCATAACTTATATATAAATTCATACCATGGTTGGAATCTCTGTGTTCCAAAAGAATAATTTCTTTCATGAATCTCAAGACAAAATAACCACAATCGATACCATTACGTTGCCGAGGACATTACACATAGAAAAAAAATATTAATAAGTATCATAGATGACTTGTCTTATCAAGTAGCATTACTATTATAATATCAAATCATACCTCCACTCGTATCCATGTAATGTTGTTTGCTTTGGTCTTTGGTACCCGAGCTTGTCGTTGTGATCGGAATATTTTTATGGATCTAACATATTATAAACGAATAGTTAGAACAATCTCACATAAATAAAGAAATACACACGCGAATATTTAGAACAATCGCATCACTTACATATCAATCATATTCTTCATCTCCGGGTATTTTGTTTGATCACCCTCTAGCGAATCCAGATAATAGATAATTTCTTTTATCAGATTAATCGCAAGCAACAACCAGTGTCCACTGTAAAATAAAACAAAAGTATAGATGGAAATGTTATACACAACGTAAAAAAACGAAAAATTATAATAAAGGAAGTTAGGATGAAAATCTTACCCATGGCCAGTATTATACGCTAAAAGATACAACTTCTTTGTATCAATGTTGGTCATAAATGCACTTACTATGTGATCTCTGACCTCATCTGGAGTTCGAGTGAGTAAATTTGCATTGACACAGTTGGGAGCCAAGAAGGAGTATCTTTCAGTCAATTGACGCGGGAGCATCAATTTTTCATACAAGAACCTGAAATAAAAATGGATTATAATAAATATATTATTATAATTAACATTCTAATATTCATTGAAATGAGTAAATAAATTGATCAATAAAATAAATAAAATCGATGGATTACCTGATGTATGAATTCATAACAGCGACCCCTCACGCGACCAGAATACTCAGGAACATTTAATACTCGACTCAGTATGCTCTTGTAATCCTGGTCTTCTGTGGCAGTTAAAGACTGAGATAGAGTCTCCTGAAATTCAATATTAGAGCCATGCAAAAATATATTAGATAAACAAGAACTTTATATCTAATTAAACAAATAATGTTATACTTACACATTGTTCAAAAACTTGTTGAACACCTTCAGTAACAACTCCATCCTTTCCCACACGGGTAACCTTCCACAAAACATGCTCCGGAACAGATGTTTCTTCACTTTTCTCCTCTGCAAGCTACACATTAAGTCAAGAATTAGGATGAATAATAATACAAAAATACCATAGCAATTATATATACTTACGATTTTTTGCTCCAAGCGTGCATATCCCAAACGTCCTTTCTTGTATGGATACGCGGGTTTCGAGGCTCTTTGACAATTAACGACACTCACAACCTGCATAAACAATTAAAAGTCATATCAGAACACATGTAATAACTACATGAATATAATACAATGTTCATGATAAATTAATATATGATTCACTCACTCCAACAGTCTCATCTTGATCACTTATAATATATGATGCATTCGCTCCAACAATATCACCTTGACGTCCAATGTTATCATCAATTACTTTGTAAGATAAAAGCACTATAGACCATTTCGTACTTGTCGGGTCAGTGACATAAAACACTTGTCTTGTACCCCACCCTATTAAGATCCACTTGCAAAAATCCAGACTTATCCATTCGTATGCCACTATTATTTTCAACCCACTTACAACCAAAGATAGGAATCTGAAACTTCTCATAATCAAAAACCCAAATACGCTCGATAACCCCCAAATATGATATATTTGCATATTTGGGGTTTAAGTCCTTCACACTTGAAATGTGCATTGATTCAGCTACCAAGGTGACACCATTATTTTGCATTGTACTTTTGTCATCTTGTTCTTTGGTATAAAATGTGTATCCATTAATTGCGTATGCGCTATAAGAAAACACATGCAAACTTGGACCTTATGCTAAACATCTCAACCTTTCTGATATTGAAGCGGGATCTACACAAAACTTTGAATAAATGTGATCCTTAAACCATGGTATGAAACTTCGATTATGCTATCGTACTATCCAATTTTCATTTCTATTCGGATTTAAACCTCAGAGAAAATCCTTGTGCATTTCAACATACGGTTCAACCTCATTGTCATTGTGCAGAACATACAAATGCACTTGCTCCCGTTCAGCCCTTGATACGGTCACAATTTTATTTCCAATTAACTTTTTTCCTTCTTTTTTTTCAACGACGTGAGATTTGGGAAGTCCAATGGATTAAACGTTAGAAAGATATTCAGTACAAAAGTCAATCACTTCTTCAACAATGTATCGTTCAACAATACAACCCTCTGGTCGACTTCGATTTTTCACATACCCTTTTAATATTTTCATATACCGTTCAGCAGGGTACATCCATCTCATATAAGCTGGTCCACACAATTGTGTCTCCTTTGCAAGATGAACAACTAGATGTACCATTATGTCAAAAAATGAGGGAGGAAAAAACATTTCAAGCTCACACAATGTAATGACTATTTCTTTTTGCAATGTTGGTAAGATCGCATGATCAATCACCTTACTACAAATTGACCTGAAGAAGAAACACAATTTAGTTATTGTGCGTCTTACTTTTTCCGGCAAAATAGAACGTATACCTATTGGTAGAAAAAGTTTCATTATAGCATGGCAATCATGCGTCTTTAAACTCTTTAATTTAAGGTCTTTCATAGACACAAGTCTTCTAATATCTGAAGAGTATCCTTCTGGAACTTTAACTTCACTTAGAAACTTACACAATATTTTTTTCTCCTTTCTAGATAGAGTATAGGCAGCAGGTGGTAGATATGTTAGTTTTTCTTTCTTCAAGGGTCCTAATTCAGTTCTTATCCCCATCGCTATCAAGTCCTTTCTTGCTTTAAGGCCATCCTTAGACTTTCCTTGTATATTGAGTAACGTACCAATAACACTGTCAAATACATTTTTTTCAATATGCATAACATCAATAAAATGTCTTACATACAACTACTTCTAATATGGCAATTCAAAAAAAATTGACCTCTTCTTCCACCCATTCTTGACAAGGGTATGTGTAAAATGTGAGCAAGCCTTTAAGTTTTTGTATGATTGCAAATTGTGTGATATGCATGATATAAGATTTGTATGCATGATTAGTTTGTACATACATATGATTTCATACCTACTATGATTTAAAAGACAATGCAAATTGATTCATATCATCATTGTAATCATAAAAACGATTTTCCCTATGTATGCATCGATTCATACATGTCTTGTATCGACACATACCTTTGATAAACTCACAAAAACCGTTTTGCTTCAGTATGTATCGATTCATACGACACTTGTATCGATACATGATCCTTTGTAACTAGGGTATGTATCGACGCATACGCATCATGTATCGATGCATGATTTACTTCACATTCTGAAATAATTTTGATTCAGTATGTATCGATTTATACGATACTTGTATCGACACATGTTCCTTTGTAATTGAGCTATGTATCGACGCATGCGCATCATGTATCGATGCATGATTTATTTTACATTCTGGAAATTAACAGGTACAGTATGCATCGATGCATACAACCATGTGTCGACTCATGCATGTGTTATACTCACTATGTATCGACGCATACGACTCTTGTATCGATACATAGAGCTGTTTGTTGCTTTTAACCGTTTCTGTTTTCATATATAAGTGTCATGACAGTTCAGTTTGGCGCAAGAATTCTGGTTAGAGTGAAAAAGTGCAATCAAAGCAAAAGACAAGTTTGGTGTGCATGATTTTTCAAGAGCAGTGTTAGAAACCTGAAAGAGACTTTGTCTTCATCATCTTCTCAATCTCGTTAATTCAAGAACATCAACACATAATCATTTTTGTTCTTCGGATTAAGGGATCTTCGAGATAACGTTCAGTGGTACGATCATTGATCTAGCTGAGTTGAAGATACAAAGGGGGTTTCGAGGAAAAACCATCTGGTTTGTCCTTCAAGAACGGGTGTGTTCTTGAGGGTTTGTTAGTCACGATTGCAGAACAGATTCAGCCGCAGCGTAGGGTTTGGAAATCTGGAGATTTCGCAAACAGGTCGTGGAACCGGTGAATTGTCTGTATTTCTTGCAGGAAAATTCTTGATCAAGCTCAGATCAAGTGAAGGTTCATACAATAGGAAGATCTTGGGGTTTAGATTTCTGGATTTGTATTGTAACCTTGTAAAGAACGAATTCAGCATTATTGATATAACAGGTCTCAATTTTATTTTGAAATTGAGAGGGAGACGTACCCACACGCGAGGACGGAAGTGGGGAACTTCCTTACCAAATCTCTGCGTATCGTATTCTATCTTTATCTCTTTACGCTTTCAACAATTTTGTGATTCGTTTGGTGTGTTGCGTATTAAAGTTTCAAGATACAATAGTGGTACGAAAATCTTTGTCAAAATCACCATTATTGTTAATCGTTGAATGCATACACGCCAAGTGTTTGACAAAATTGTTTGCTGTGTTTTTGTTCATTGGAAATAGCCTTTGTATGATAAGTGCATTTGAGTCGATTCATATCTGGTGTTAATATATCTTTGTCATCCTAATAAATCTAGCATAAACTCGTGTGTCCGGTCTAGTAGCTGGTTCAGAATAGACGGAAGTCGATTCGGGATCATAATTTTTCCGCTAACTTGAAAGACTCTGATAAACTTTTTTAAATCCTTGAGTTTCAAGGAGGTGATCTATTCACCCCCCTCTCGATCACTAGCCACACCGTCTAACAAGTGGTATCAGAGCGCCGGTTCGCTGGTGCTTTGTGGCTGCTTGTAACGATATGGATTCTGAACCAAAGGGGGCGTATAATAGAGCGCCTGTTTTCAACGGTGAAAATTATGGCTACTGGAAAGACTGCATGCGAGTTCATATAAATTCTGTGGATAGGAATGTGTGGGCTGCCATTCAAAATGGTCCTTTTCAAATTACTATGAGAAATGAGGCTGGCGCCATAGTTCCTAAACCAGAAGATGATTACGATGAGAAAGATGAGAAAAAGTGGTCGAGTGATTGGAGAGCTCGAAATATGCTAATTTCAGCACTTAGTGCTGATGAGTATTATCGGGTATCCCATTGCTCGACAGCTAAAGAAATGTGGGATGCTTTAGAAATTGCCCATGAGGGTACTACTGAAGTAAAACAGTCCCGTATTAACACACTTAATCAAGAGTTCGAGCTCTTTCGCATGAAACAAGGAGAATCTATCTCTGACATGCAAAAGAGATTCGTTCATCTCATAAATCGGTTGAATGCACTTGGAAAACCTGTTTCCAATGAAATAGCCACTAATAAAATTCTGAGGTGTCTTAGCAGGGAATGGCAACCTAAAGTAACAGCTATTAAGGAAGCCAACGACCTCACGGCGCTTACTATTACAACTTTATTCGGCAAGCTGGAAGAACATCAACAAGAACTGGAAAGTCTCGAAATATTTGAGAAAAAGAGTAAAAAGGAAAAGAATAAAGACAAAGAGAGTAAGAAGAAGCCAATAGCTCTTGTGGCCTCTAACTCAAAGTCCTCACAAAAAGAGCAAAGCGACAATGATTCAAGTAGTGACGAAGATTCGGGTGATGAAGAAATGGGACTTTTTGTTAAGAGATATAATAGATTCATTCGAAAGAATGGAATCCAGCATTCCGACAAAAATCTCATTAAGTTTCGAAGACAATCTGTAGAGTCAAAACAGGAAGAGAATAAGAAGCATAGAGTAAAAGGATCGTGTTTTAATTGTGGTAAATCTGGACATTATAAAACAGAATGTCCTATGAAGAAAAAGGACAAAGGAAAAGCTCAACCAAGAAGGTCAAATAAACAAAGAAGAGCTTACATAGCATGGGAAAGCGATAGTGACTCATCAAGCTCACAAAGTTCAAATGATAGTGATGAGACAGCAAATCTGTGTCTTATGGCTCACACCAAAAATCAGTCCTACCACAAGAAGAAAATCAACGATAAGAAAGTAAGACAAGCCTACTATAGTAATGTCTCCTCTATGTCTTTTTCTGAACTGAAAATAGCTTTTGAAAAACTGCATAACGAAGCTGTAGATGCTTTCAAAAGATTATCTTCCGATAAACAAATTTTTTCATTCTTGGAAGGTAAAGTATACAAAGCTGAAAAAGATTTAGAAAGCTTGAAAGCTAGTATTGCAGAAAATTCAAAAGATATTAATGTTAACGGATGTAGTAAAGTTAGGTATTGTGAAGCTTGTCATATTTGGCAACAAGAGGTTAAAACTCTTAAAGTCAAATTGGAAAAAGCTTTACAACCCAAGGTGACTTACGCCGTTGATTCTAGGTTGTTTAAGAAGTCATTAAATCCACCATATGCAAAATACTCCTTTATTCCAAAGGGTTTAATGACCAAAAATAAACAAATACATCATCGTGGCTTATGTCACTATTGTTGTCATACTGGTCATACCATTGAAAAATGCAAGTTTAGGAGATTTCTTGTTCCTAAAGGCATTTATCAATGGAGGCCTAAAGGCAACCATGTTACAACTTACCCACATGGACCCAATGAAAATTGGGTACCTGTTTCTCTCTTTTGATATTGTAGGATGAGTGTCTTGCATCCGTAGATAGAAGATGGTTTCTAGACAGCGGGTGCTCAAGGCACATGACGGGTGACATATCGCTTTTTATAGACTTCAAAGCAAAGAAGAAGGGATATGTTACTTATGGAGACAATAACAAAGGAGCTATACTTGGCAAAGGTAGTGTAGGTAATCCCTCTACCACTACTATTTCTGATGTTCATCTAGTTGAGGGGCTTAAACACAATTTGTTAAGTATTAGTCAATTGTGCGACAAGGGTTACAAGGTTTCTTTCACAAAAACTTGCTGCACAATTGAACATACTGAACAGAATATTGTGTTTAAGGGTGTAAGAGTAAACAATATCTATATGCTTGATCTTTTTGATGTACCTTTAACAAGCTCTAAGTGTCTAGTTGCCTTGAATGATGATTCTTGGCTTTGGCACAGACGCTTAGCGCATGTTAATTTCGATTTGCTTAATAAGGTTGTATCTAAGGATCTAGTAGTCGGTCTTCCAAAGATAAAATTTTCAAAAGACCATCTATGTGACGCGTGCCAAATGGGAAAGCAAACAAGGGTATCTTTTAAATCCAAAAATGTAATTTCAACTTCACGACCCCTTGAGCTTCTCCATATGGATCTCTTTGGACCTTCTAGGACAAAGAGTCTAGGCGGAAACTATTATGGTTTAGTAATCGTTGATGACTATTCTAGATTTACTTGGACTATATTCCTTCATAGCAAAGATGAAACGTTTTCCGCTTTTAAGAGTTTTGCAAAACTGTCCCAAAATAAAATGAATTCTAAAATAGTTACAATTCGAAGCGATCATGGAGGAGAATTTCAAAACTATCTCTTTGATAAGTACTGTGATAAGTATGGTATTGAGCATAACTTTTCAGCTCCTCGAACTCCACAACAGAATGGCGTTGTGGAGCGCAAAAATCGCGTTTTAGAAGAGCTGGCAAGAACAATGCTAAATGAGGGTGGATTGCCAAAATATTTTTGGGCTGATGCAGTTAGCACAGCCTGTTATGTTCTAAACAGGATTCTAATTCGCCCTATTTTAAATAAAACCCCTTATGAGCTTTTAAAAGGAAGAAAGCCAAACTAATCACATCTTCACGTATTCGGTTGTAAGTGTTTTGTTTTGAATAATGGTAAGGAAAAACTTGGGAAGTTTGATGCAAAAGCGGATGAAGGTATTTTTCTTGGTTATTCACAATCAAGTAAAGCATATAGGGTGTATAATAAGCGTTTACTTTCCGTTGAAGAATCTGTTCATGTCTCTTTTGATGAGTCTTATCCGAAAAATGTCGGAAAAGGTATTTCTTTTGATGACACAGGTATATCTACAGAAGACATACTCAAAGAAGCTGTTTCGGAAACTGATCAGTCCAAAACAGAAGACAATGAGGAGGAGGAAGATACCAATCATGTAAAAGATAAGGAAGAAGGACAAACTGAAGTGAATGACCTTCCACCAACTTGGAGATCTTCAAAAGATCATCCTATTGACAACATCTTGGGAGACATTTCAAAGGGAGTCATGACTCGTTCTAGGATAAGTAATTTCTGCTCTCACTTCGCTTTTGTTTCACAAGTAGAACCTAAAAATGCCAAAGAGGCCTTGATTGATGAATTTTGGCTAATGGCCATGCAAGAAGAGCTTAATCAATTTAAAAGAAATGACGTTTGGGAACTTGTTCCTCGTCCGCGAGATCATCATATCATAGGCACTAAATGGGTTTTTAGAAATAAGCTTGATGAAAACGGAGTGATAACTAGGAATAAGGCACGTTTAGTGGCACAAGGGTATAACCAAGAGGAGGGCATAGACTATGAGGAAACTTATGCTCCAGTTGCTCGCCTCGAAGCTATACGTCTCTTGCTTGCTTATGCGTGTTCTAGAGATTTTAAGCTTTACCAAATGGACGTAAAGAGTGCGTTTCTAAATGGTGTCCTAAATGAAGAGGTATACGTCTCACAACCTCCTGGTTTTGACAATGCTGAATATCCAGATTATGTTTACAAATTAAAACGAGCTTTGTACGGTCTTAAGCAAGCCCCTCGGGTTTGGTATGAAAGACTTAGCAAATTTCTACTTGATCATGGATATTCAAGAGGTAAAGTGGATACCACCCTCTTCATTAAACACAAGGGAAAACACATTCTTTTAGTTCAACTTTATGTAGACGATATAATTTTTGGTTCAACTAACATACACTTGGTCGAAGAGTTTTCAAAAGTTATGCAGGGTGAATTTGAAATGAGTCTTATGGGGGAGCTTAATTTCTTCCTCGGTCTCCAAATAAAGCAGCTTGATGAGGGTACAGCTGTGAGTCAAACAAAATACTGCAGAGAACTGCTCAAGCGCTTTGGAATGAACGACTCAAAATCAATAGACACACCTATGCCTACCAACGGAAATCTAGATAAAGATGAACATGGTAAGAGTGTAGATGTCAAACAGTATAGAGGTATGATTGGGTCTCTCTTGTATCTTACTGCGTCTAGACTTGACATCATGTTTAGTGTCTGCATGTGTGCACGATATCAATCGAATCCTAAAGAGTCACACTTGAAAGCTGTCAAGCGCATATTTAGATATCTTCATGGAACATCTAAGTATGGGCTCTGGTATTCAAAAGGAAGCGATTGTAGCTTAGTAGGTTACTCCGATTCTGATTTTGCTGGCTGCAAATCAGATAGGAAAAGTACTAGTGGTACATGTCACTTATTTTCAAACTCTTTGGTCAGTTGGCATAGCAAGAAACAGGTGTCTGTCGCATTGTCAACTGCTGAGGCTGAGTACGTTGCAGCCGGTAGCTGTTGCGCTCAGATCTTGTGGCTGA
This sequence comes from Lathyrus tuberosus, assembly GCA_022829125.1. NCBI lineage: Eukaryota > Viridiplantae > Streptophyta > Magnoliopsida > Fabales > Fabaceae > Lathyrus > Lathyrus tuberosus. Next base: position 130,870 of record JALAZF010000993.1, read on the forward strand.
AGCAACAACTACAAGATTTCGATATTCAACTCAAACGCATTCCAATAAAGTGTGACAACACCAGTGCTATAAATCTTACTAAGAATCCTGTTTTACACTCACGCACTAAACACATAGAGATTAGGCATCACTTTCTTCGCGATCATGTTGAAAAAGAGGACGTTGTATTTGAGTATGTTGATACTAAAAACCAACTTGCTGACATTTTTACTAAACCATTAGCAACGGAACCGTTCTTCAACATTCGTCGTGAATTAGGGATTTTAGATCTCTCCTCATCGATGTCTTAAGCATGTTGGTCCTTATTTATATATATCTCACTTTGGCTGTTAAGCTTTGTTTTTAGACATCACTCAGACTCCATAAGGTTTCATCAACAGAGGTAATATCATTCCTTTCTAAAATCTCTTTGGAACTTTGTGATTAGTGTATGGTAGAACAAATTCGTTAAGATCGTTTATATGTATTTCATTGCATATGTTGTTTGAACATTAACGTTTGATTCATGAATTGTACTTGAGCATCATTATCATGACATCATCTGTACTGCATTGACTCAAGAGCTGTTCACAGGTTTCTAACTCAACAGGTAGTCACAAATCAGTTAAAACATGTTTTAGCATCAAGTATGTATCGATACAACAAGTACATGTGTCGACACATTAGAGTTTCCGATCGATACATTCGTGATATGTGTCGATTCATGTCTTTTCATTTTCAAATTTCTTTTAAAACTTGTTTCAGTATGTGTCGATGCATCCGTGCTTTGTGTCGACACATAGGACACTTTCAAAAACAAAAATTTCGCGATATGAATCGATCCATACCCTTTGTATTGATACATACTGTTTCTTTTACAATAAATGCATGTTCAAATCAGTTGTGGATCGACACATCAGCCAATTTTAAAGGGATAATTCACTCTAACCTCTCTTCTCCTCTCATACCCACACGGCTAACCCTAACCTTCTCAAACATCTTCGTCTTCAAAACCCTAATTCACATCTTAACCCCTCTATAATTCATCACCATGCCTCCCAGAATTATACCGGCTAGACAAAGAGGAAAAGGAAAGGAACCCATTGGGACGTCTGGTCAGTCTCCACAACCTCCAGAAATCCCTCCCAGTGCTCTCACTCTTCTTCATCCTGCCATCGCTAAGGAGTTTGAGACCTCTTTCAAGACAAGGTTAGTTATGAAACCTCATGTCTTTGATAAAACTGATGCATCTGCCATCCATCTCAACGATGTCGTTGATTTATTGAAGGCACAAACCCTTGGTACATTTTTGGCCATAAATGATGCCTATCATGAGGATTTTATTCGTATATTTTATGCTGGTCTGCAAACTGGTAGAGGCTATATGTTCAGATGCTCAATTGGCACCAAAACTTACACTTTTGAAGCCACTGATTGGGAGAAAGTGTTTCAAATTCCGCTTGGGGTGCCTGGACTGAAAAAATGGCATGACCAAAGTTTTGATACGGAGTTTAAAATAAGGGATTATGTTGCATCTATTTCCAAGTTGGATAGACCTCTGGGAGAGGATGAACCCATCACTTATGGTATGATTACAAGCATACCTAGAATACTTCACTGGATTGTCTCGCACATCTTGCGTCCAAAGTCTGGTGGTCATTCTAGGTTGGATCGATCAAACATTCATCTTGTGTATCTTCTTCACAAAAAGGTCCCACTTAATTGGCCAAACTACTTTGTGAAACGCATGTTTCTTATGCGTAACAGTATGAAGAATATCACACTTGGATATGCTGCCCAAATTATGCGAATCATCAAATACTGGAATGTAACCATCCCTTTAGTACCCCTTACATCTTTCTCTTCCGCCCAAGAGTTCAACACTGCCACTTTATCTCATATGGGATACCGGTGGGACAAGGAGCGTCAATGTTTTTATTTTCTGGACAGAGGATCCAAAACAACGGTGTATAATTTTGATGTGCCATCTGAACAAGTGTTTGTGCCTGAAGACCAACTGGATGAAGAAATGCATGAGGCCAATGAAGAGAATCAGCCTGAAGCAGATGCTAATGCTGGCTGGGGTGATTGGGTGCCACAAAGGTGGTCTCCAACAAATTATGAACCAGGTCCACGTGTTCCCCCGTTCTCTGGCGCTGCCTCCTCTTCAACTGCCCCTGAGTACTTGACTCAAATGTTTCAGCAAATGGAGCTTGCTAATCAAGCCCGTCATGAACAGGCGCTTGCTTGGCATGTGCAGCAAAATGAGTGGCATAAGGAGCATCGTGAGTGGCATGATGAACACACAAGGATGTATCATAATCAGCATGCTTGGCACACGGAATTGGTTAAATGGCATCAAGTCTTTTACAATGAAATGTCTGGTTTTATGGACGATTGCCGTGCACATCCTGGTATCATGGACAGATTCAGAAGTGTTGAAGTTCAGAACCGGTTCCGGCGATACAGTTTCATGGGCCATAATCCTGATGAGATGCCTCCTCCGCCACCTCCACCAAGCTTTAGAGATCCTGATAGAGAGGATGAGGAGTCCTGTGGAGGCCATAACCCTTTTTAGGCTAGCATCATGTCATTTCATTACATTTCATTTCATCATCATGTTGTTTCAGTTTCCTTGCTACATTGTTCAAACTTCATTTGTTTTGGTTCTGCTTATGTAAACTCCAAGTACTTTCTTAAAATTTTAATGCTTATTTCTCTTAGTTCTGTTTACTTGTGTTAGTCTTTCCCTGTCTTATCATTCTTTGTGAATGATTCTGTTATGTTAAGCTTCATTCTTGGTGATTGTGAGCTTCTATATCAATATTGTTGTCTATTGTTACATCAATTTTGCTGTCTAGCTTTGGGACTATTTCACCAGACTGTCTATCTCTTCTTTTTGAAGTTGGCAAAGGGGGAGAAGAAAGACAACAAGATGTTGACAGCCATGCACAAACTCAGGGGGAGTGCTCTATCACATCTTGCAAATTTGCCATCATCAAAAAGGGGGAGTTTGTGAGCAAGCCTTTAAGTTTTTGTATGATTGCAAATTGTGTGATATGCATGATATAAGATTTGTATGCATGATTAGTTTATACATACATATGATTTCATACCTACTATGATTTAAAAGACAATGCAAATTGATTCATATCATCATTGTAATCATAAAAACGATTTTCCCTATGTATGCATCGATTCATACATGTCTTGTATCGACACATACCTTTGATAAACTCACAAAAACCGTTTTGCTTCAGTATGTATCGATTCATACGACACTTGTATCGATACATGATCCTTTGTAACTAGGGTATGTATCGACGCATACGCATCATGTATCGATGCATGATTTACTTCACATTCTGAAATAATTTTGCTTCAGTATGTATCGATTCATACGATACTTGTATCGACACATGTTCCTTTGTAATTGAGCTATGTATCAACGCATGCGCATCATGTATCGATGCATGATTTATTTTACATTCTGGAAATTAACAGGTACAGTATGCATCGATGCATACAACCATGTGTCGACTCATGCATGTGTTATACTCACTATGTATCGACGCATACGACTCTTGTATCGATACATAGAGCTGTTTGTTGCTTTTAACCGTTTCTGTTTTCATATATAAGTGTCATGACAGTTCAGTTTGGCGCAAGAATTCTGGTTAGAGTGAAAAAGTGCAATCAAAGCAAAAGACAAGTTTGGTGTGCATGATTTTTCAAGAGCAGTGTTAGAAACCTGAAAGAGACTTTGTCTTTATCATCTTCTCAATCTCGTTAATTCAAGAACATCAACACATAATCATTTTTGTTCTTCGGATTAAGGGATCTTCGAGATAACGTTCAGTGGTACGATCATTGATCTAGCTGAGTTGAAGATACAAAGGGGGTTTCGAGGAAAAACCATCTGGTTTGTCCTTCAAGAACGGGTGTGTTCTTGAGGGTTTGTTAGTCAAAATTGCAGAACAGATTCAGCCGCAGCGTAGGGTTTGGAAATCTGGAGATTTCGCAAACAGGTCGTGGAACCGATGAATTGTCTGTATTTCTTGCAGGAAAATTCTTGATCAAGCTCAGATCAAGTGAAGGTTCATACAATAGGAAGATCTTGGGGTTTAGATTTTTGGATTTGTATTGTAACCTTGTAAAGAACGAATTCAGCATTATTGATATAACAGGTCTCAATTTCATTTTGAAATTGAGAGGGAGACGTACCCACACGCGAGGACGGAAGTGGGGAACTTCCTTACCAAATCTCTGCGTATCGTATTCTATCTTTATCTCTTTACGCTTTCAACAATTTTGTGATTCGTTTGATGTGTTGCATATTAAAGTTTCAAGATACAATAGTGGTACGAAAATCTTTGTCAAAATCACCATTATTGTTAATCGTTGAATGCATACACGCCAAGTGTTTGACAAAATTGTTTGCTGTGTTTTTGTTCATTGGAAATAGCCTTTGTATGATAAGTGCATTTGAGTCGATTCATATCTGGTGTTAATATATCTTTGTCATCCTAATAAATCCAGCATAAACTCGTGTGTCCGGTTTTCTAGTAGCTGGTTCAGAATAGACGGAAGTCGATTCGGGATCATTATTTTTCTGCTAACTTGAAAGACTCTGATAAACTTTTTTAAATCCTTGAGTTTCAAGGAGGTGATCTATTCACCCCCCCCCCCCCCTCTCGATCACTAGCCACACCGTCTAACATAAAAGGCTTGCCAAACTGAGTACTCACATCTTTCACCTTTTCAAAAACTTGATCACCTTTCAATATAGGTGGAGCTCTACCTTGTTCTGCCTCTCCATTGAAGGCTTTTCTCCACCCACGGTAGTGATGATTAGAATTTAAGAATCTACGATGACCGAGAAATACATTCTTCTGACCAAACTACAATCGCGTCCAATCTGTTTTATCTTCACAAATAGGATACGCACATTGACCTTTTATTCTATACCCTGATAGATTTCCGTATGCTGGAAAATCATTAATTGTGCCAAACAACATCGCCCTCAAGTTGAAATTTTCTTTCCTATATCCATCATAAACCTCCACACCATTCTCCCACAAAATCTTTAAATCTTCGATTAAGGGTGTCAAGTATACATCTATGCCATTTCCTGGTTGTTTAGGCCCAGAAATTAACATAGATAACATCATGTACTTACGCTTCATACATAGCCATGAAGGTAGGTTATAAATAAGAATAATCACAGGCCATGTGGTATGTGAGATACTTTGAAGACCGTGTGGGTTCATTCCATCAGTAGATAATGCCAAGCGAAGGTTTCTTGCTTCTTCTCCAAATTCAGGATAATCATTATCAATTTTCGTCCACTGTGGTGAATCTGCCGGATGACGAAACTTTCCATCTATAATTCTTTCATCTGTATGCCAAGTCAAGTTTCTTGCATCGGTTTCACTACAGAACATGCGTCTGAATCTCGGAATTATAGGAAAATACCACAAGACTTTTGCTGGAGACAAATTTTTCTTATATCGAGAGACACCGCATTTAGGACACTTATTTAACGATGCATACTTATTTCGAAACAAAACACAATCGTTTGGACAGGCGTGTATCTTATCATAGCTCATCCCAATAGAGCACAACATCTTTTTGGCCTCATATGTTCGATTGGGAAGAACATTATCCTCCGGAAGCATATCTTTCATAAGGGCTAATAACTCTGTAAAACTTTTATTCGACCATCCATTACCCGCCTTTAAGTTGTACAACTTTAATTCCGCAGATAATCTTGTGAATTTAGTGCAACTCTTATACAACGGCTCTGCATCGCTTACCAACCTCTCAAACATTTTGGGACAATCCTGAAAATCTTCTTCAAGTGCTTCTGCAATCTCTTCGACTCGATCACAATCGTATGTATCTGTGGCATTGTCGTTTGAAGCATAGGTCTTATTATCCCCCGGTTCAACATTCCTGTTACTTTTCTCACCATGAAGTGTCCAACTTGTATAACTTCGATCAATTCCATGCCTCTTTAAATGCGACTCCATCTGACCCACGTCAATCCGATGCCCAAAGCAGCAACCCAAGCAAGGACATGTGATTCGACTGGAGTCTTTGGCATGTTCAACAGCAAACTTAACGAATTCTGATACCCCATTCTCGTACTCTTTCGACAATCGATTGGACGACATCCATTTTTTATCCATGATTTTACTAAGTAAGCAAAACAAAAACAAAACAACAACTAAGTACCTGTATATATAGAAGTCAGCAACTTCTGGACTGAACCACAAAGTGTAAGATTCTTGAAAATGATCCGAATTCACTCTTCACAAGTAACCCCTATAGCAAATGAACGTAAGTTAGTAACTGATGGTGTATACCACATATAACAAGACAAATTTAGTATGTAATATGACAAACAAGAAATATCGGAGGAACAAGTCAAAGTTTCAAGAAACAAATTTAGTAAACATCATCATTAAATCAAATAACATGGTATAGTTTCAACTCAACATTGTCAAAAAAAACAACTTCAATCAACTCTCAAATAGCATGGTATAGTTTCACTATTTATCATTTTCAATCAACTCTCAAAATAACAATTAATTTTATAATTAATTTCAATCATCTCTCAAAATAAATTCAAACACTAGTTCACTTAACTACGAATTTCATTATCATTTTCAATAACAACCAAATTCTTACATCATTAAAATTTTCCGATAAATATTCACTTAAACTTTACAAATAGCCCTATAACAACCTAACAATCTAACTTCTACAACACTATTAACTACCTTGAATTTTCTAATTAATCACTATTCTACAAATTTTACACATTAAACTAACTTCTACTATTCTACAAATTAATCATTAAACTAACTTCTACAAATTAATCACATTTTACACAATAATCACTATACTAACTTCTACTAATTAATCATTAAACTAACTTCTACAAATTAATCACATTTTACACAATAATCACTATATACTAACTTCTACTAATTAATCACTTTTCTACAAATCAAAAATCAACAACTAATATCAAATCAAATTTATCAACTAACATCAACAATAAAAAATAAAATAAAAAATCAACTAATAATACAACTAATACCAAATCAAATCAAAAATCAACTACTAATCACATTTCCAATTAATCACTAACAAACTTCTACAAACCAAAAAATGAAAACCTAACATCAACAACTAATAATACAATAAATTTATCTCACAGAACTTCTACAAATCAAATTTATCTCATAACAAATTCCATTAATGGAAAGAAAACCAGAAAAAAGAGAGTAAAAAACTCACCAATGGCGAACAGAGGGAAAGCAACGTACAGAGGAAAAAGGGAGACGATGAACAGTGTCGCGAGCGGACGGTTGCTAATGGTGTTTCGTTCGTTTGGAGAAAAAAGGGAGAAGATGAACAGTGTCGCGAGCGGAGAGTTAGGGTGAATGGAGAAATAGAAACGGTCATAAGAAAATAGAGGGAATATGTTTTAATTTTAATATTTTAAAAGACCTAAGGCAGAGCTTTTAAAAAGCGCTTTCTTATGTTACTGCTTTAGCTGCGCTTTTGGGATAAAAGCGCTTTCTTATGTGGGATTAATGAAAGGCCTTTAGCAGCGCTTTTTAAAAGCGCTGCCTTATGGTACCCCTTTAGCAGCGCTTTTAATAAGCACTGCCTTATGTTACCCCTTTAGCAGCGCTTTTCAAAAGCTTTGCCTTATGGTACCCCTTTAGCAGCGCTTTTCAAAAGCGCTGTCTTATGTCCCCCATATAACATCGCTTTTTTCTTTCGTTTTTTATTTTTGTTTTTAGCGAAACATATAGCAGCGCTTCAGCCAAAAGCGCTGTCTTTGTTGTGCTGCGAAAAATAATTTTTGGCGTAGTGTTGATTGATAATTCATGTTGTTTACAAATGTTTGTACACTTTGATGATCTCAATTGTTGACCTAATTTTTAAGTACATGATTATTCCAAATGTTCAATGTTTGATGCTTGATATTCTCAATGATGTATCCATGTGAATGTTATCTTGTCTTTATTAGGAGTATGTCTTGATAAAAATGTATTAATGCTTCAATGTGCCATGCTTGTGCTTGTTGATTCATAATTAATCTTGTTCTTGTTTGAACCATGTCTTATGTATATCTTTTCCTTGTGATTGTTCCTTGTTTGGTTTTGTAAGTCATATTGATGTTTTGTATCATGTTGCTATACCTAACCTAATTGTTGCCATGCATTGTTTGTGTACCTATGTTCATCTTATTCTATGGTTGCCTAACCCAATGGAGTGAACTTGTTGTTAATCTTATAGTCATGTGTGTGTCATACATTGTTTTATTATTTTATCCAACATTAACCTTTAACCTAATTTCAAACCCTAAACCCATATCAACATCCAAAATCAAAACCTTGATTTAGGTCATTATATTTTCAAAACCTTCTTCCTTCATTAAAATTGCTAAATACCTCAAGAACATATAAAACCCTTTTTTAGAAAATCATGAAAGAGAATGATTGTTGGAATCTAGCATTCTAACAAAACCCTTGAAAGATTGGTCTCAAGCCTCGCGCATTGGGATAGCCAGACATTTCTTTCTTCCATCCTTAAAACACCTAATAAATAACTTGGGCCAATAAGGGTCGTTAGAATCTAGAATTCTAGCACAACTCTTTGAACAATTGATCATTATCAAACGTTTGTTATCCAACAAACAATTTTCACAATCAATTTGGAATGAAAAGGGTTGTCAGAGTTTAACACTCTAGCATAACTCTTTGAACATTTGATTATCATCAAATGTTCATCATTCCTAATATATCCAAACCTTATTCAAAACTTCCAATTGTGAACAAAACTTGATTATCATCTAGCATATTTTTCTAATAAAACTTCAAAATATCTAATAAGATCTAAAGAATTTTCAAAATGAAGGATATGTTGTCTTAATAGACGCAAGAGTAATGTTTCATCTACAACTATTGATTTGAGATAAGTGGCGTGAATGAGATTTATAAATCCATTCAATGTGGTGTAAACGCCTGCTCTTCACTTGTTTTGGGTAAAACAAAATTCTTACGTTGATTATTACAAATTAGTTTTCACTAAAATCAACCAACAAACTTTTACCCAAACTACGATTTGTCTGATTTCTTCCTTGTAAGGATACGTAGGCACTTGACTGTGAAGTTTTGGCGAGCACCCTAATAATAAAAACCTTTTTAGGTCCTTTCTCTTTAATAAAAAATTCAAAAAAACATTTCTTCTCTCTTTTTCCACTGCATAAGTAGAATATTAGAAACTCACCTTAAGCTAACATTCTTTCAACCCTAACTAAATGGTTCCCGTTGAGTACAATGGACGTGAGGGGGTACTAATACCTTCCCTTTGTGTAACCGACTCTCAAACTCAGATATTGGTTGCGATGACCATATCATTGTCTTTCTTTTAGGGGTTTTATTCGATATTTTCCCCTTCCCTTTATGAGAATAAATAAAGATCTCTGGTGACTCTGTTAAGTCCATCCTGCGGGCATGCGATTGTGCTTCGCGAGGTTGTTCTCATTCTTTGAGGTACGACAGATGGCGACTCTGCTGGGTAAATACCCATCCCTAAGTGAGTCAAGCCTAGTTTAGTTAGTTGTTTTGTTTGTGTTATCTTTGTTTGTTTCATAATCTTCTTTAACTATATGTTTTCTTCATTGTTTTATTACATTTTGATATATACGTGTGGGCTTTGGAATGTTGTTACAATGATTAAATCTCTACACCCGAGTTTTGGAAAAAGCAGATAGAAAACATAAGTTTAGTTTCGGTAGTTAGTAGTGTTAGTCATCAAAGGCAATCTCCTTGTGTGCCTAGCATGAAGGCTTCTATAGAGTAGACCTATTCGTAGATCTCGTTATAAGACAGTTAGCATTTTGCATGACGCCGATTCATGAAGAGTCCATGACTCTAGGACCCCCTCTTAGAACCATTTTCTTACTTTGGTGGTTGAGTAATGTTAGACTCCAAGGACCTCTCCTTGTTGCACCCAACATGAAAACCCCGCTCAGAATAGACCTTTTCATCACTCTTGTCGTAAAGCGGCTAGCCTGTTGCATGGCGTTGATACAATTAAAGTCCATGACTTTGGGAACTTTATTATAACCCATTGCAGGTATTTTACCCCTAGTACACACCCTGTGATTGATTCTTCGCCCAGACTCCATGCTTGTGATATGTGTTGCATGAATTTGCATATCATTTGCATCTTTTGCATGATTCTTGCATACATCCAGGTTGTCCAGCAACTCATTCCAGTTGTCTCTATCTTTCAGTCATCTGTCAGTCATAAAGCTTATTCCTCATCATCGATATAGGACTAGAGCTAATATCAGACGTAGAATGTCAGAGCAAGAATAACACAATGCATAGATCAGAATAGAGATTGATGATCTAAAGTCAGGCATGACTAAGCTTACTGAGATTCTCTAAGTCTTGATTGCAAGAGATGGGCCATCTCAAAGAACTATTATCCAGGAAGTTTCAGGTGTTGATCCTCAACTTGTCCATATGCCACCTTCTACATGGCCAGAGTTTGGTTTGCCTCATAACTATTCTCCATCTCTTGCTACTACATCTATGATTGGTCAAGCTTCCAGACCAGTGTTTCAAGCTCCTGTTTTCTCTGAACCCAGGCCTGTGGTTCATACTATTGCCCAGGCTGCCCGAGCTCCCAATGAGAATCCTCTCTTTGAGTACAATGCTGCTAGTGCTCAAGGTGAATATCTTGAGGATGTTGTTGAACCTGAAGATGTCCATGAACAGTTTCAGACTTTAGAGAAGATACTCAAAGCCGTCGAGAGTAATGATTTCTTCAGTGTTCATGCAGACAACATGTGCCTTATTTATAACCTTGTCATGCCTGCCAAATTCAAGATTCCCGAGTTTGTGAAATACAAAGGTCATTCTTGTCAAAGATCTCATTTGGTTATATACTTCAGAAAGATGGTTGCTTACACCAACAATCAGAAGTTGCTTATTCATTGCTTTTAGGATAGTTTGAGTGGAGCTTCACTCAAGTGGTACATGAACCTTGAATAGAACATTATCTAGTGCTTCTAGGATCTTTCTAATGCCTTTATGAAGCAATACAAGTACAATCTTGACATAACTCCTGACCGTCGTCAACTTCAGAATATGTCTCAAAATGAGAGAGAATCTTTCAAAGAGTATGCTCAACGTTGGAGAGAGCTAGCTTCTCAGGTTGAACCTCCTCTGGCAGAGAAAGAACTCACAAGAATGTTCGTAGACACATTGTCTCCCTTCTATTGGGAAAAGATGATCGGTTGTGTCTCCTCCAGCTTCACATATTTGGTGACCATTGGCCAAAGACTTGAAGAAGGTATCAAGAATGGTAAAGTGTCTAAAGTTGCTGAATCTTCTAATGGTGTAAAGAAACCTTATGGGAATTTCCAGAAGAAGATAGAAGACTAAACCAAATGCAGTCTTGACTAAGGAGAGAAGACCCTGTCACATATCTCAGTATTCTAATCACACTTCTGTTGTTGCTGTTACTCCTGTGGTCGCTGCTCAACCAATTCAAGTTCCTCAACATCTGGCTGTTGGACAAAACCAGTACTGCAATAGGACTCAATATGATCCTATTTCAATGACATACATTGAACTGTATCCTGGCTTGGTTCAGAGATGTTTGATTACCACTAGGGCTCCACCTCCTCCTCCAAATCCCCTTCCAGTTGGTTTCAGGTCTAACCTCCATTGTGAATTCCATCAAGGTGCTGCAGGCCATGACTTGGAAAGTTGTTATGCATTGAAAGCTAGAGTGCAAGAGCTGATTAGGGAAAATATCCTCACCTTTCATGATACCAATCCTAATGTCAAGAAAAATCCTCTGCCAGCGCATGAGAAGTAAAGCTTCAGTCAACAAGTCAGACTACTTCCTAAAACCAGTGCTTCCGACAGGACATCTCATCCTTATTGTTGATTAGTCACTAGGACATGCTTCTTTATGTTTGCATTTTCCTTTAAGTGTATTAACTATTTACTTTCAAATTCTGTTTGTACTTCCATGTTAATGAAATGAGCATTGCAATATTTTGATTCAATTCATCTGTTATTTGCATCTTTTTGTTTTCTCTTTCAAAAATATATATCTTTTGTTCACTTTCTTTCGATTATACAAAGATTGGAGGGAGGATGATGAAAACGTAATACCCATAATTACTGCTGGTATGCTTTCAAATAAAATTTTGTTGATGATGTAAGGCATTGTTCCAATTTCCCAAACACTGGAGAAATAAGGAAGTTAATCCCTCGTCAACCCCTTTGTGCCTTGAAGTTGGTGTTTCTTTCTGTACAAAAAATCCCGTAATCTTAACCAGGGGCAGGGTAGTTCTCAGTTAAATTGGTTGTGCATTTAAATACAAGAGCTTCATGTAAGGCACTGTTGCAGTGAGAATCAGATATCAAACTATTAATTAACTTGAATCACACATCTTTGAAATTCACCACCGAGCTTTGATTTATCCAAAGGAAAAGGAAAAGATCGAAGAAAACCCTAATTGCGCTATGTGAAGACACAACTAAGAGATCTAAGGTTCGAGGGTTGGTTATACCTAAGGAAGGTGTTAGCATCCTAGATATCTGTAGTACTCTACAGGAACCTCTTGTTTGTATTTGTGTTATGTTATGTTTGCTTGCTAAAGGAAATGCTAAGGCTAAAACCTAGGGGCATGTACACTAAATATGCTCGCCAAGACGTCACATCTCGTGCCTACGTATCCTGACTAGGATAGAATCAGAGAATTCGTAGTTCACCTAACTAGGGTGAGGAACTCTTGATAATGATCAAGGTTCTAGAGTGAATGAGTAATCATAATCATGATACTCACGTAGAGTTAAAGAACTCTCTAAGTCTAAGCTGAAAAACTAACTAAGAGTTGACTTTTAATAAAGTCAAAGGGGAAAATGAGCACACACCGTAATGGTACCCACATAGAGTTCAAAAACTCCAAACCTAACTCTAAATTGAAAAACAAAAAAAAAAAGGCTCAAACAAGGCCGAGGGAGATGATCTCAATAAGCTCAAGGAAAAAGGAAATGGAAAGATCTGAACTGCCCTAGAAAATGACTTATAAGTCAACATGGTAATTTTTCTTTGGAATGAAACAAACAGGCAAAACATAACAGATCCAAAAGCGACAAAGGAATAGGTATCAAAGATCGGGGCTTAGTCACAACCAAGAGCAACAAAAATTAAATTAAAAAAAGAACATTAAGAATCAACTAAAATAAAATCGAGGATACCAAATAACAAATTAAATTAAAATCTAATTAGAAATTAATTAACAAATTCTCATTAAAAATAAATTACTAAGTAAATTAAAACTTAATTAAAAACTAATCTACCAATTTAGAATAAAACCTAGTTAAAACTAAATTACTAATTAGAATAAAACCTAATTAAGACTAAATAACTAAGTTCTACTTAAAAAAACAAACTAATTAATCCTAGTTAAAAAACTAAATGGACTATAATCTAATTAAGACCTAATTAACTAAGTCCTAAAATCTAATTAAAACAATAATAACTTCTAATTAAAAAAAAAGCTAATTCTAAAAAAGAAAATCTAATTAAAATAAAGAAAAGTTAGCTATGGGGTGCAAAGTAGAAAACGGAATGTGAAATAGCAGGCCGATGGGCTCAGTCCAAATCTGAGCCCAATAACACCAAAATCAAATGAACGGGGTACCGTCAGCACAACCAAATAGTGCCTTTAGCATAATATCTGGGCCCATTTCCACTCCAAGAGGGGGTGAAAGAGTGATCTAGGCGTGTGAATAGAAGTTCTATAGGGCTGAAAGCCCAATCTAATGCATGAAAAGGTTTAGTTTAAAATAAACCTAGGGGACCTTCAGCAAACACAAACAATGTTGCCAAGCTTACCTACTCGCCTCAACGGCCGCCGCGCGGCTTCGTCAACTTCTCCCTTCTCCGTTTCACTCAAGACATCAGCGATCAAAATCTCCGTCGCGCCATGGCCTTACGCCAGCGGCGGCGGAGCCTTCGCTGCTACCCCTCACGCAGACTCATTCCACATATCCTCCAACTTTCCTAATGCAAAGACGTGTCTGTCTCTTTTCCCTCCCGATCCACTTTCAATCTTATCTCAACTCAGACAAAGGAGAATACTAGGGTGCGATTATGGTTCAGCAAAATGCGAATCATGTAAAAGTTGATGAAACATACCCAAAAATGGTATCTGCGAGAATGAATCCTCTGACGTTGGTTGGAAGTTCAGGTACGCTCTAGTGATGGATCCTCTTTCTACTTCTTCTTCTTTTTTTCTGCGTGCTCTGCGGGGCGCGATTCACTGAGTTCTTGTGGCGGTTCTTGAATTGGATGGTTGAGCGTTGAATTCACTATAAAATTGTTGTGTTGGAGATTGATGCAGGAATATTGATGTGTGAAGATAGTGGAGAATGTATGAAGCAGTAGTAGCGAAGAGAATTCGAGAAAACTTTGTTGTGGTTGTTTCTGTAAAAACATGTTCCTTTCCTCCTTTATTCATCTCGTTACACCTTGCTGCTGTTGTGCATATGAAGTCATTCACACAAAAGTGGTTGTTGCGTTCTAAATGCAGGTTTGGATTTCAATGAAATTTTGAGTTTGATGATGACTAGAAGTCACTGGTGAATTGGTGGGGATGAAAGGTGCTCGATGGCTAGGTAAGTAATGGAGTTTATGGTTTGAAGAAATGGAAAAATGAGGTTTTGTTTGGTTGGTGAGGAGGGATAAGTTGGGATAAGATGGTTTTCCTTTTTAATTGCTTCTCCTCCTCTTTGAACTTCCCTCTCTTCTGTTTTTCGATTCAAACAAAATTCCTCATATGAGAAGTCATTTTCATGGCAGGTTTGTGAGCTGTGTTTGATCAAAGGTTTTGTCTTGGTGTGATGATGGTGGATTGTTGTGTTCAGCACAGAGCAGGGAGTTTGGCACGGTTTGACTTTGTAGACAGGTTTGGAGCTGTTGCTGTCATCTTTGTTGTATTGCGCAGGTTTTTTTTTGTCTTGGAGCGGAAGGCATTATTGGCAGGGTGTGGTTGGTCATTTTCGTGTGTAGGAGATTTCATGTTTTGGTGAAAGTATTACAACATAGAGGTTACTGCAGGTTGTGATGCAGACTGCAATATAGTGAATTTGGATGGTAGTGGGATTATGCAGAAGGCGCAGACGGGGTAGCAAGGTTTTTGTACGTTTGGTCAAAGTTTTGGAGGCTTGTGGTTTGTAGCATTGTGGGCAGAAAATACAAATTTTGGAGAGTTTTTGTTCATGAGTTCATGAGAGATTTTTGTTATTTTTGTTGTAAATGGGCTTAGGAGAAGACATGAGATGGGCTTAACATTTTATGTAACTTAGGACTTTAATGAGAATGTGAATTGAACTTGGTCTAAAATTTAATATTACTTTTGATTTTTGGCAACTTATGGAAAATATATAATAAAATAAAAATAAAAAATGGATATTGTGTATATTTTATGGAAATTAAAAAAAGAAAAAAAAGGCCAAAATAAAAGATAATTTGAAAAAAAGATAAAATGGTTTGTGGATAGTGGATGAATTGTTGAGTGTGTAGAAAAATAAAATGGTTTTGAAATTTGGAAGTGAAATGGGTAAATGGATTAAAATCAGAAATGAAATGGAAATCTGAGATGGATATTGAGATGGATTGGATTAAAAAAAATAGTCACGGGAATGGGTACGGGTAAAGGTAACACGCCTCCACAACACTTAAAAATTCCACAAATCCACTTGATCGCCACAGATCCTAAACAACATCACAAACTCAAATTCAACCTGAAATGATCTTGATTGAATAACAACTTGACGAATCCTCAGACCAAAGGTGAAAACCTTAACCACCCAATCAGTACTTGCACACACATTGAACTTGCTAGCCTCAAGAGACTCAACTGAACGACACTTGTCAATCATAAACTCCAAGGGTGAGAAACCCTAATTTTCCAGAATCCTGATTCAGGATCTTTCCAGTCAAACCACAACTGTCCCTCAAACAACGATGCCCATATGGCGATTCAGAGAAACTGAAGTCGTGCCTTGATAAACCTTTGATAGGAACTGCTCTTGACAATTGAAAACCCAACACCTCTTGCCTCAGACTTGAGTACAATAACCAAAATAACAAACTCTGAACAATGAATATCTAACTCAGCAGCAATCCTATGATCCCATGACGTAGGAGCTTAAATGGTGGATGATCTATCCAAAATCCTGATTTACCGATCCTTGAAATCTCTTGAAGCAAACCCTGATTCAAAAGTGAAACAAAACAAAGCGAAGGCTGATAAACTGGTTAGTTATGCAACATGATTAATCTAGAATGATATGCAAAAGATCAAAGAATCTAAGGGTAAAACTTGGGGTATAACAGTTTCCCCTATTTAAATATATTCACCGGATGACATGAACGATGATAATCCTCGTGAAATCATGGTGAAAGATATTTAAATATAGATAACCAAAAATTTTGCCCTTAGATGCAATGACATGATATGCTATGGACAAAAGAAAACTAATTTATAATGTTGACATGCCATGAACTCTAGCATGATGACAATGATGGAATGATAAATGCAGAATGCAGACGAAAACGAAAGCAAACAGGGATAGAGTCAACACAACGAGTAAACACTCACTGGGGATTAACAATAACAATGGGGAAGCTGAAACAAACTGGGGAAATCTAAAGTAATTGAGCAACTGGTTCAAATGTGACCGCTGACACTTTAGAAAGAAAAGATCCTCATTGGAGATAGAACCAAGAGATGGTCTTCACATGGGGAAAATCCAGAGTAACGGATCGACAAGTTCAAGCATGATTGGCTGACGCTCTGAACAAAATGGACCGGAATATGACACAATCCTCAAAGCTTTAAGATTGGACTAAAGAAATGGTAAAAGTAACATCCTTATTAGAAGTAGAACCAAAAGATGGGTTCCAATAAAGGTATCTAGAATGATTGATCATCAAGTTTAAATGTGACCGGATGACATTCCAGAACAAAAGATCCTCAATGAAGGTTGAACTAGAAATACGGTCTCCACTGGGAAAAACAACACATCTAAAGTGATGGAACAATAGGTTCAAGTATGACCGATTGGCACCTTAGAAGAAAAAAAAACTCACTGGAAGTAGAAACAAAAAATTGGGCTCCAATGGAGGGTATATAGAATGATTGATCATCAGGTTCAAATGTGACCGGATGACACTCTAAAAAGAAAAGAAATCCTCAATGAAGATAGAACCGGAAAGACGGTCTCCACTTGGGAAGGAAATAAAAGACATCCAAAGTGATGGAACAACAGGTTCAAGTATGACCGGTTGGCACTTTAGAAGAAAAACAACCTTATTGGAAGTAGAACCAAAATAACGGGCTCTAATAAAGGCATCTAGAATTATAGGTCATCAAGTTCAAATGTGACTGGATGACATCCTAGGAAAGAAAAGGATCCTCAATGAAGGTTGAACCGGAAATACAGTCTCCACTGGGGAAAAAAACAAGGCATCCAAAGTGATGGAACAACAGGTTCAAACATGACCGGTTGGCACTTTAGAAGAAAAAAAGAACCTCATCGGAGATAGAACCAAAAGATGGGCTCCAATAAAGGTATTCAAAATGATTGATCATCAAGTTCAAATGTGACCAGATGGCCTCCTAGAACAAAAGATCCTCAATGAAGGTTGAACCGGGAAACGGTCTCCATTAAGGAAAACAACACCTCTAAAGTGATGGAACAACAGGTTCAAGTATGACCGGTTGGCACTTGAGGATAAAATAAAAACAACCTTATTGGAAGTAGAACCAAAGAATTGGGCTCCAATAAAGGTATCTAGAATGATAGACCATCAAGTTCATATGTGACCTGATGACATTCTAAGATTAAAGATCCTCCATGAAGATAAAACCGAACATACGGTCTCCATTGGGGAAAACAACACCTCTAAAGTGATGGAACAACAAGTTCAAGTATGACCTATTGACACCTTAGAAGCAAAGATCATCATTGGAGGTAGAACCGGAAAGACGGTCTCCAATAAAGGCATCTAGAATGATTGATCATCAAGTTCAAATGTGACCAGATGACATCCTAGAAAGAAAAGGATCCTTAATAAAGGTTGAACTGGAAATACGCTCTCCACTGGGGAAATATCCAGAGCAATGGATCAACAAGTTCAAGTATGATTGGCTGACACTCTAGGACAAAAAAAAAATAGGACACAAACCTTAAAGCCTTAGGATTGGACCAAAGAAAATGTCCTCATTGAAAGTAGAACTAAAATATGGTCTCTAATGGGAACTAGGTAAACATCTCCACTTCATTTGGGTAGTAAAAGAGTTATAAGACATCATCGGGGAAAATGGTATCCAGGAACTCATTGGGAAACACACATCCACTTCATTTGGAGATGTACAAAGCCTAGGCAAGCTTACTGGGGATCTCACAAAAGAGATACAGGTTGGTTGCTTATGAGCAAATTTTCTTAAATAAAGAGAAAAACATCAGAGTCTTCATTAATTTCTCAAAGAGATGCCATTTGATAGAAGCAAACTGGATAGATGACCTAATGAGGAATCATCACTTGCAATAAAATCCTTGTAAAAGGGTAACTCAAATAAAGATAAACCATTTATAAGATCTTCAACACAATCCTTCTGACAAACTTCCCAGGGAATACCAATTGTAGTTGCAAAAGGTTGAATAACACCAAAGATGGATAAGCTTCTCGGAAGAGACTGTCACTTATCGCCATATAAACCAAGCTTCTCCAAGAGATTGCCACTTGTTATGAGAAAACTTGAAGGAAACACCAAAAACGAATAAGCTTCTTGGAAGAGACTGCCACTTATCGCTGTAGAGGTAATAATAGCAAAACAAGTTTCTCAAAGAGACTGCCACTTGTTGTCTGGGTATAAATTCCAAGGAGATGTTATAACAACCCTGCTGGAGAAATGATTATGTCTTCAATGAGGATCTGTAAAAGATTCTTCCTGCGAGACACAGTGCAAAATAAATGCATGCTCAAACTAGGCTCGACGACCTAATTAGGCTCAAAAGCAGCACTTGCCAGGGACCAAAATTTAATCTAGGAACAAGATAGAAAGAAACGGTCAAACAAAACTCTACCATTGAGGAATGAACTCAAATGGGGATCTATCTTATCCAAACGTGGAAAAGATAACTGAAGCAACCATCATCCACGAGAACCAAACTCTGTGGGGAATTTAGCAAGGATGGGCACTTTATGCCTAAGGGCTGACAACTCTATTGGAAAGAATAGACAAACCCAGTCACTTGGGGAGATAAACGCCAAAGTGAACGAAACAGGTAAACACCTGAAAGATAGCAAAAATGCACAGATGCCATGCATATGTATGAATGCATGTATGTCATGTTTATACTTATGCTGACAAAACAGGCAACAGGAAACAAAACTGGAGATGAAATAAACATCTCAACAAGGATACCCAGTCAACCTCATCATATTGGAACATCACTAGGGATGAACATGCAGAATCAACAACTCTACTTCAAGGTTACAACCTTCTCGGGGGAAAAGAGTACTCCACTCGGAGTGTAACATCATGACTTCACTAAGATTGCCATCATGAGCCTGATTTCCTTATTGGAGGAGGAGATCCATGGGAAACTGCTAAGATCAACTGAAGTAACAACTTATTGGGGAACTGGCAAAGGATATCACAAGAACGTAGTAGTTCTGTACTTTTCTTGCATAATGATTATCACAATGAGCAACGACTTTTGCAACAAATAAGCGTCAAATCTCCTCTGCCTCAGATTATATGGTCTGTTTGAAGAAAATACCAAAAGGATTTTATAAAATAATTGACATAGAAGATGCTTCAATATCTTCAAACTATTGGAGAAATTCACAAACCTCGACGTAATTACCCCAGTTTAACTGCATTTGCACCACAAAGTTCTCAGACTTGTCCGTCAGACTGTTGGGATAACAACTGGGAAACAAACATGCCTCTGTTGATGGGTCATTGGAGTCCTTGCCCTGAAACAAACTTGTTATAAGACGACCTCAAGACGGCTTGCCCCAATATTCTGAGCTTTGAAGAGTTTTACCCTTGATTCAATAGCTCCTGTAATGGTTGATCAACAAATCTTCCAACTTGATTTCCCCAGGCTGAACTTCCTTTACCGAATCAAATTCCCTAGCTGGCTGCATTTGTTGGGATTCCTTTGATATTGAGTTATCTTGTAAACATATTGTTCAATAAAATTGGCAATTTTAATGCAACATTCATGCAAGCTTTTGAAAACAAAGTTTATTGATAAAACACACAGTGGAATGATTAAATAATCATACACAAAGCGGATCTAGTCCTTTACGGAATGAAAGATAAATTGATCAACACACACAATTACCAAAGATCATTAGGAGTCAGGTTATCCACCCTTGCTGTAGTATGCCATCAAAACTAACTTACCTTAATTAGGTCTTTTAAGGGTTGTAACATGGCTTGGTTCACGGCTCATGAAACAAAGGATAAAGGCTCAAAATTTGTTTGTGCCCACTCAAACTTCATGATGAACTTCCATCCTACGCTCAGTTAACTCAGGCTATAAATTCAGGTTCCTATAGGCTAGGAATTGAGCTGATGATAGTTGGTGATGGTTCAGACACCTAGGGTAGTCACTACCCCCTTACAACATTCAGTTGTCCTTTATTATTGAGGACTTTCAGAGTGAAAGCTTTAAGTTTATCCTCTTTTTGGTTGTCATACAAGCCCTTTTGTATAAGGAAAAGACATGAGCCTCCCATCTTTCTTAGCTTTTGCCTTGAAAGGGACTCGACTCATTCTTCGGGTAAGGATTTCTCCACGGTCCTTCCTTATTTATCACTTTGAGGAACAACCATTACAACATTTGTTCACTTGATTTAAGAGAGCTGACAGGTGTCTTGCATGAAGCTCTTACATTCGAATGCATAACCAAGTTAAACTAAAAACTACCCACCCTAAGGTTGAGATTACAGGTTTTTGTGTAAGGAAAGAAAACTCCTACTTATAAGCTCGAAGGGGTTAACAAGGGATTATCTTCCTTATTTCTCCAGTGTTTGGGGATTTGAAACAATGCCTTACATCATCGACAAAGTTTAATTGAAAGCATACCAACAACAGTTATGAATATAACGTTTCGTCATCCTCCCTAATCTTTGCTAAAACAACAGTTTGATAAAGATAAGTGGATGGAAAGAAAAATCCCTTTTTTTTATGACAATAAAAAAACGAGTGAATACGAATGGAATTAATCAAAAGATGCATAAACGTTTCATTAATCTTGTCAATTCAAAAGTACAACAACTTACAAGTAAACATGAAATCAAAAAGCAAGGAAAATACAACTGAAAATACTGAAATAAACAAAAGACAGCCAGCTTTGAAGGATTGACTTCAGCAGACTTCAATTTCCAGGTCCAGACGGGGGAACACCTCCACCATTGATTGGTTGCTCCTTGTGGTACAGAACCTTGAGAGGCTTCACAGGTCCTTTGTCTTTTGCCTTAGAAATCGAGACATCAGCGTTTGGCTTACCTTCTTGAGGTTTCAGCAGCTCCAACAAGCTTAGCAATCCCACTTCAAAATCCTTGCATTCTTCAACTGGATACCCCATTGCCCCAGTACGATATTTGCATTCAACTTATGGGTGATCTTCTTCGAGGATCAAATCCTTGTCATAGATCAGCTTTTGCACAACAGCTTCTAACGCCAGGCAAGTATCCAGGTCGTGCCCTTCAGCCCCTTTGTGAAACTCACAAGTCAAGTTCGCATTATGCCAAGGTCCTAGCATAGGGTTGAGAGGTCGTGGAGTCACCAACGCATTCTGAATCAACATCGGGTAAAGTTTGCTTAGTGGCACAGGAATTGGCTTGTAGTGAGCCTTGTCCCTTTTGACAGAATACCTCTTCTTGTTCTGGCTTTGAGAACCTTGCAGGGAAGCAACCACTGGACGCTTAGGTGTTATTCTGGTAGCCACTTGATGACGTTTTGGTGCATGACCGAATACTGGTTGACACGAAGTTTCCTCAAAGGCATGTCCTTGGTATGGAAGAACCACAGGAAGTGGTGAAGTGATAACTTCTCCAGGTGCAACAGGGTAAGAGTGCCCCTCTTTCTTCATCAAGTTCTGCAAAGTCTCCAAGACCCAGTTCATCTGACCTTTGAGGACTCTGATCTCCTCCTTCAAAGCTTCATGATCTTTCACAATCTCGCTCATCGTCGCCATTTGTCTGGAATGCGTGCTGGGTATCCTTCTAGAGATAAAAGGAAGAAGATAATGAGACTTAAGGCTGAGAAACAAGATGCGATGCAAATGTAATGACAATGCACATGCAATGCAAATGCAAGCTAAAAAGGTCTCAAAAACTCAAAAATAATTGCAAACATTAATAGCAGTTTCAACAGGAAACTTCATTCATTTAAAGATTATAACTTCCAAACAGCTGATAGCGTTTACAAACAGTATCACCAAATACAAATAGAAATTGCAACAGAGGCTGAAGCAAACAAACATGTTGCCAGCTTTAGGGAATCAAATACAGAAAATCAAAGAGGAGCTCAACCACAGACGCCTAATCCCTCTTTATCTTGATACATCCTCCACAACATTAACTACCCCATAGGCGGGCAAGAGATTGTTTCTAATGTTAGGCTGAGAATTATCAAAAGACAAAATATTTCTCTCCACCAAATCCCTCACAATATGCTTCAAAGCAAAACAACCTTCCAAATTATGGTCTGGCGCGCCTTCATGGAACGCACAATGAGCATTGGGATTGTAAGAAGGTGGAAGTGGATCAGAAGGTGGGCCTAATGACCTTGTAGTTATTAATCCTTGTTGCACCAAAGATGGGTACAACGCTGTATACGTCATAGGAATGGGAGGAATCAGAGGCCTACCACCCTGTCTTCTACCTGGAGCATTCTGACGAGAAACTTGAGTCCATTGCTGACAAGCAGGAGCGTTGGGTGCTCGTTGATAGATTGGTGGTTGAAGAACTGGCTGGTAAACAAAAGCTTGATTGTTGAATGTGGGCACGACGGTGGCCACGTAAGGCTGCTGAACAGGATAGACAGGATGTTGAACATAGCACTGTTGTTGTTGCTGACGTTTCCAAGGTTGATTTTTATTCTTTTTGCTTGTCATCACAACATTGGTCCCTTCTTCCTTTTTGAAAGATTTCAAGGCATTGTCACTTGAGCTACCAGCTCCCTTGGTCATCTTTCCATTCTTCAGACCAAGCTCTATTTTAACTCCCACATCCACAATATCAGAAAAATTAGCAGACACACTACTGATCATCTTTTCGTAGAATTACAGTCTCACCGTGTCGACAAACCAGTCAGTTAACTCCTTTTCGGTTAAAGGTGGCTCTACTTGCTAAGCCGTTTCTCTCCAACACTGAGCGTATTCCATAAACGACTTGGAGTCCTTCTGAGACATACTCAAGAGTTTCCTTCTGTCTGGCGCAAGATCCATATTGTACTTGTAGTGCTTAATGAAGGCATCTGACAAGTCTTGGAAGTTGTGGATACGGGATTGATCCAGACTTAAGTACCATTTAGCATAAGCACCCTTCAAGCTATCCTGAAAACAATGAATCATCAGCTTGTCATTGTCAACGTAGGCGGCCATCTTTCTGTAATACATGATCAGATGGGTTCTTGGACAAGTGGCACCCTCATAAAGGTCAAAGCTTGGAGTCTTGAACTTTGGTGGAACAACTAACCAAGATACCAAACACATCTCTCTTGTGTCAGCACCAAATATTTCACTGCCTTGCATGTCTCTCAGCCTCTTCTCGATAGTTTCCACATTTTCCCTCAGCTTTTCATGGTGATCATCCTGCTTTTCAGACATATCGGGAACGTCATAGACTTGATGCGCGTCATGGAAGTAAGGTTGCACTGATGTTTGCACGACAACTGGTATAGAGGTAGGAATTGCTTGAGGAACTTGAAAAGGCAAAGGAACTGTTTATTGAGACAACTGTTGAGCAGTTTGTACTGTAAATGGTGGTGGTGTAAAACCAAAAGGAGGACCACAAGGAGGTACGTTGGCAACAATTACAAGTGTAGAATCCACTATTGTGTTGACGGTTTCAGAAACCACCATGGTCTGAGTGCCCATGTTTACATGTATGGCTTGCAACATCTCCATAATCTGTCCTACACTCCCTCGTAGGTCTTTTAACTCGCCACTAACTCGCTCAATCTCCACATTCTGCTCTGTCATTCTTCAACAACTTCTGCGAGGAAACAAACATGAGTCTTACAAAGGGAAACTGGTTTTCTTAATCAACTACTATAGATAAGATGTTTACAATTAAATCTCTAAGTTTCTGAAGACCTTTTTGAAAATGAATGCTCAATGGATGCATGAATGAATGAATGCATAAACACACATATACAAGTCACATATTCACACATATGTACAGGCAAACAAAACGCAGGCCTATGTTTGAAGATCACGAACATGGAGCCATGGTCTACCCATCCCAAAAGGTATGTACTATGGGTTTATGATATGCGGAACAGGGTTCTAAAAAGTTCCCAGAGTCAACAAACCATCTTTCGGATATTATCAATTTCCCAATTACTTGGTAGTCAATAATATTCTCGGGAGAATCTCGTCTGAGTGTAGTATCGTGTATCAACCATTTCAGGATTACTCCCTCATAGTCATCGCACTACGTCCTAAAAGGCCAAGTGGGGTAACAAGGTAACTAAAGGTCATCAACATCACGAGCTCCTAGGTCAAAAGTGGCAATGCATTCAAGATAGCTCGTTCAACATATACCACCCTCGAGAGGGCCTCAACTGAGTGTGGAATCTCAAGTCAACTTCTTTTGGATTACTCCCTCGAAGTCTCCTTGACTATATCCACTATCCTATCATATGTGTACTCTCAAGTCCGGGTTAGGACTTATCCTCACCACTCACGGTAACAACCCTACACACAGAAAAACCCAAGCAGATACAGATATACAAATATACAGATATACAAATATACAAATATACAAGTATAAAGGCAAGCAAACATATAAAATAACAAAAATGCAAAACAAGGTAGGCTTAACCCTCTTAGGAGTATTTCCCCAGTGAAGTCGCCATTTCTGTTGCGGTGAGAATCAGATATCAAGCTATTAATTAACTTGAATCACACATCTTTGAAATTCACCACCGAGCTTTGATTTATCCAAAAAAAATGGTAAAGATCGAAGAAAACCCTAATTGTGCTATGTGAAGACACAACTAAGAGATCTAAGGTTCGGGGGTTGTTATACCTAGGGAAGGTGTTAGCATCCTAGATATCTGTAGTACTTTACAGGAACCTCTTGTTAGTATTTGTGTTATGTTATGTTTGCTTGCTAAGGGAACTGTGTTAAGGTAAAGACCTAAGGGTATATACACTAAGTATGCTCGCCAAGACGTCGCATCTCGTGCCTACGTATCTTGACTCAAAGAATCAGAGCATTCGTAGTTCACCTAACTAGAGTTGAGGAACTCTTGATAATGATCAAGGTTCCAATGGGGAATGAGTATTCATGATCATGATACTCACATAGAGTTAAAGAGCTCTCTAAGTCTAGTGTAAGGCAAAATGGCTCGACAAGGTATCGCATCTTTTGCCTACGTATCCTGATTAAGACTGAGGAATCAGAGCCTCCGTAGTTCGCCTAACTAGAGTTGAGGAACTCTTGATTGTGGTCAAGGTTCCAAGGGAAAAGGAGTACTCATAATCATGATACTCACCTATAGTTAAAGAACTCTCTAAGTCTAAGTTGAAAAACTAACTAAGAGATTGACTTTAAACAAAGTCAAGGGGGAAAATGAGTACACATCATAATGGTACCCACATGGAGTTTAACAACTCCAAACCTAACTCTAAGTTATAAAACAAAATGGCTCTCATAAGGCCAAAGGGAAAAATGGTCAAGGCCATCCTAAATGACATGACGTCAACTATAGGATCCTTTCCTTTGGAATCAAACAAACACGCAAAACGTAACAGATCCAAAAGGCACAAGGGAATATGCATCACAAATCGGGACTTAGTCATAACCAAAAGCAATCAAGAATTGAATTCAAAGTCGAACACCAAGAATTAACCACAATGGAATCGAGGATCGTCAAGTTTAACTAAATTCTAATTAAATCACATTCTAATAAAACTAAAATTTAATTAAAATAAAATCTAACTAAAAACTAGTTAACTAAATTCTAAAATTAATTAAATTAAAAAAAAAACTAATTCTAATATCTAACTTAAAATGAAAATAGTCTAATTAAAAAATATAACTAAACTAACTTCTAATTAACTAAACTAATTTCTAATTTTAAATCTAAAAACTAATTAAAAAAACTGAAGTTAAAACCAATAAACTAAATCTAACAAAACTAATCTAATCCTAAAAATAAAACCTAAAATAACAACATAGTCATAGGAAAAAACTGCTTAAATTGTTTGAGCTCAAATTATCATTCACTGGCCATCTGACTATTAGTAGAGCCGCGCAACACAAGCAAAGCCATGAGATGAGAAATGCTGTATAAACATCACATTAAGCACATTATGGGCCGCCGGTGGGATATACTGGGTCAGTGACCCGGTTCAGCCATGCCTAAAGATGTTTGTTGGAAAACCCCACTAGTCTCCTTTCCATTCACACGCACAGTTGAAAAAACACAAGGGAAATTCGGAAAGAAGAAAAACAGCAACGCATTGTACGAACTCAACATTAGCTCACTCAATAAAAATTATCAGAAAAACAAAAGAAGAACAACACACATCATCTCGTCTAACCTTCTTCTTTGCATACTCGGTCTCAATCGCTAGCGTTTGTTCGATCTGTTTCGGTTCCAGGCTGGTGGTTCGATTCGTCCCAACTGCTCAGGTTTTGTTCTGTTCGTACGGGTTCGAGTTTTGTCGAATCTTCTTTTCCATCTCATTTCTGACTCACCATTTTGGTTATGTGTTGAAGGAAAGTTAAAGAGGACGATTTGTTGGTTGTGGAGATGAGTTCTGACACGGTTGGAGATTGGGGTCGCAGGTTCTTGTGTGGCTGGAAGGAAGGAGAGACACGAAGGGTGTATGTGATGATTGGCTTCGAAACAAATGTGAAGTTGCAAGGAAAATTGTTGGTGTACAAGGTAAATAATGGATGAAAAAGAGTAGAATATATTATAATAGAATGACGGCTACAAAGGATTACAAAATCACCAACTACCACTAGTCTATTTATAAGCTAAAACTAGGGCTACAAAAGTAACAAACAAAATACTAAAATACCCTCTAACAAACTTAATGACTAAGTTTGTGAATATAAATTAAAATATAAATTATTATTTCTAATACCATCCCTTAATTTATATTTCCCCAAAACTAACAACACCAATTCCATCCCTTAAGCGAAGAAATTGATCAGTCTTGATAGCCTTCGTCAGAACATCTGCGAACTGTTTCTGGGTGCTACAGTGCACAACTTCTAACACTCCATTCTGAACTTGACTTCTCAGAAAGTGATACTTGGTCTCAATATGCTTACTTCTCCCATGCAACACTGGGTTTCTGGCAAGATTGATTGCAGACTTGTTATCAATCATCAGCTTCAGAGGCTTGTTAACTTTGATCTTCAGATCCTCCAGCAAGTTCAGAATCCACACAGCTTGGCATGCAGTAACAGCACCTGCAATATATTCAGCTTCACAGGTTGACAACGCAACAACAGGTTGCTTCTTAGAACACCAAGAAATATGGCCTCCCAGAAACTTGAACAAGTATCCAGAAGTACTTCTTCTGTCAACTCTGTCTCCACACCTATCAGAATCTGAATAACTCAGAAGTTCTGATTCAATCTTTCTTCCAGAAGGAAATAACACTCCATACTTCAGAGTTCCCTTGATATACCTCAGAATCCTGACAGCAGCTTGGTAATGGGACCACTTGGGTTTACTCATGAATCTGCTAACCATTCCAACTGCATAGCAAATATCAGGTATGGTATTACATAAATACCTCAGAGAACCAACCAACTGTTTGAAGGTTGTAGCATCCACATCTTCACCATCAGAATCAGAATCTAGTTTCTGATTTGTATCTGCAGGTGTGATAGCAGCCTTACAATTCTGCAACTTAAATCTCTTCAGAAGTTCTCCTTCATACTTCAGCTGATGCAAAATGATACCTTTCTCAGAATATCTGAACTCCATCCCTAGAAAGTATGCCATTTTCCCGAGATCAGTGTTGATTGCAGAATAGGGCAAGCAAGCAAAACTATTTATTTTCGGAAAGAATTCCCTCCGGGATTTATGTCGTGTCCACAGAGATCGGTTCGAGGGAAAGAATGTCGTTCGACAGTCTCTCGCATTAATGAGTTTGGATTAAAATGGTTTAAAACATGAAAACAGAAAAGTAAATATTAAAACATAAAAAGAAATTCATTCTTCAGCAAGACAAACTTATCCAGCGTGCACATAATCGACTCCTCACAAACTTAAACTTACCGACCAGTTATACTCAACCTACAATACTCCTCAATATCACCCAGCATCGCTCACAACACAGGTTATGTCTAACGCAAAGTTGAGAGAACAACCGTGTTACCATTGCCGATACTTTCGTACGCTAGCTCAAGGCACGGAGGCATTAAGTTTCGATGCCTATTGAAGATTGCTAGCCCTAAATCTATCTCTAGAATCTAGAAACTAACAGACAATCATCCCTAATCGAAGTTTGCGACGATTATCTCTAACGCAACCCAAACCCCGTGCATAAAGCAAAAATCAGAGACAATCACCAATAGAGATTTGTAAAGCAAGTTTTATATAACGCCATGGGCGACAAATATACATGAGTTTACAGCAAATACATATACACAACCCAACCATAAAGAAAAACACAAAGAAAAAGAGAAATAAACCAAACATCTCACGGATTGTCAGAGCCGGTCGACGATCAATCCACCCCGGTTCATCCGTATGCAAGCTCCACAGTTGTTTTCTAAGCTCTCCAATGAAAAATGAAGTTTGATGGAGTTAGGAACAAGAATCCCCAAAACCATCCCCTAAAAAATGACTGAAATGAATTATATACATTTCAAATTCTGCATTGTTCGCAATGCGAACAGATCATTCGCAATGCGAATTACTCAAAAAATGGCACTTTAAGTGCCTCTGATTGCTAAACCGCCTTTGCTTTCCTTCGTTGGTTCGCAGTGCGAACGAATCATTCGCAATGCAAATGCTCACTGACTGGTTCGCAGTGCGAACTTTGGCTTGTTTCGCCCCTGCCCAATTCTGGACTCCTTCGCTGGACTTCGCAATGCGAATGCTCGCTGCCAGTTCGCAGTGCGAACATGACAGAAAACCAGTCCTTATTTTGGCCACAACTTCTTCACCGAAACTCCGATTTACGCACGGTCGGAAGCATTGGAAAGCTTATTCAATGCTCTTCAAGAATATGGAAAGATAGCCTTTATTTAATACCTAAAAAAATGAGATAAAAATCAATTAAATTACGTAATATTTACACAATACGCAATATATACACTAAAACGTAAAGTAAACGTATTTACATATAAATGGGGGTTTATTCAACCAATTTTAACACAAAGTAATGATAAGTGCAACAAAACTTATATACAAAAATAGGTACAATTTGCACTTATCAATCAGTCATTTCAAACTCATTCATCAGCACCTTCTTGAACATAGCTAATTCTTGTTCAGAACTTCCGGTCAGCAGTATGTCATCAATGTACAAACACACCAGAATCATATTGCCTTCAGAAATATACTGAACATAAACACCGTATTCCATCTCACATTTCCGAAAACCCTGCTTCTTAAAAAATGAATCAATCTTCTGATTCCAAGCTCTGGGCGCTTGCTTCAATCCATACAAAGCTTTATGTAATCTGTACACCATCCCTTCCTGATTCTTTTTCACAAATCCAGGAGGTTGTGACACATAAACTTCTTCTTCTAATGGACCATTCAGAAATGCAGATTTCACATCTAAATGCATCAGAGGCCAATTCCTGTTAGCAGCTATTGCAATCACCAATCTGATTGTTTCATGTCTCGCTACAGGTGCAAACACTTCAGAATAATCCAGCCCAGGTTTCTGCAGAAATCCTCTTTCTACTAACCTCGCTTTATGTTTGCCAATTGATCCATCTGGCTTTAGCTTCTGCTTGAAAACCCATCTGACGCTGATGGCTTTCTTGTCCTTTGGAAGTTCTGTCAGCTTCCAGGTCTTGTTTCTCTCTATGGCATCAAGTTCTTCTTTCATGGCCTTCAGCCAGACCTTCTGCTTGAGGGCCTCTTTTGTACTCACGGGTTCAGAGTCTACTAGCATGGCACACTGAATAATTTCTCCTTCAGAATCTACTTCAGTGTCTTGCAACATGTCAAACTCTTCGAATCTTCTCAGAATGTTTTTGATTCTCTGTGGCCTCTGACCTCGTTCAGAATCTTCTTCAGATGCTTGAACCCCAGAAGTTTCTCCTTCAAAAGGTTGACTTCCTCCAGAACCTTGACCATCTTCAGAGTCTGGCATATTCCCAGAGTCTGAATCACCACCAGAATCTGGATCATCATCAGAATCTGGATCATCAGAGTCACCTTCATCTTCTGAGTCTCCTTCAGAGTCATAATCCCCATCAGTTTCAGAAACTCTTATTTCTGACCTTCCTTCAGAAGTTCTCACATCAGAATCAGATTGAGACTTGTCCCAATTCCAAACTTCTGATTCCTTCACAATAACGTCTATGCTGAATTCAACTTTATTAGTTTCTGGACAATAAAGCTTGTACGCACCTGTACTGTGGTACCCCACCAGTAACATTACTTTGCTTCTATCATCCAGCTTCTGTCTTCTGGCTTCTGGAACATGTTTGTAACAAACAGAACCAAACACCTTCAAATGACTAACATTTTGCTTTTCTCCAGTCCACTTCTGAATGGGAACTATTTCCTTCAACTTCTTCGTTGGACATCTGTTGAGCACATATGCTGCGGTGGCAACAGCTTCTCCCCACAAGTTGTTAGGAAGCTTCTTCTCCTTTAACATGCTTCTCGTCATATCAAGCAAAGTACGATTTCTTCTTTCAGCAAGACCATTGTGTTGAGGAGTGTAAGGAACAGTAACCTCATGCTCAATTCCATTCTCCTCACAGAACTTCTAAAACTCTTTGGAGTTATACTCACCCCCACCATCGGTTCTGAGAATCTTCAGAGTCTGATCACTCTGATTCTGAACCTTCATTCGGAACTTCTTGAATACAGCAAACACCTCATGTTTGAACTTAATAAGGGATACCCATGTCATTCTCGTGAATTCATCAACAAATGACACGAAGTATTTATTCCCTCCGATTGATGCTACTGGAAATGGACCACACACATCAGAATGCACTACTCCCAAGGCATATTTTGCTTTTGAAGCAACTTCTGACGCAAATGGCAATCTTGGTTGCTTTCCTTCCATGCACACTTTGCACGACTTCTCAGGCTTCTTAATTGTAGGAATTCCATGTACCAGCTTCTTCGAATTCAGATGTTCTAAGCTTCTGAAATTCAGATGACTAAATCTTCTGTGCCACAACTCACTTTCCTTCACAACACTTGTTGCACTAAGGCATTCAGAGTCAGAAGTTCTGACATTCACCTTGAATGTTCTATTCCTTCCCTGTTCTGACTCCATAATCAGCTTCTGATTACAGTCATACAGCTTCAGAAGATTATCCTTCACGGTAACTGAAAAACCTTTCTCAATTAATTGTCCCACGCTCATCAGATTGCTTTTTATGCCAGGTACATACCACACTTTCTGAATCAATGTTGTTTTCCCATTGTTCAGAACAACTATGACATTTCCCATACCTTCAGCGTTAAGATATTTGTCATCAGCACATCTGATCTTTGTCCTTTTTTCAGAATCAAAATCAACCAGCCATTTCTTATTTCCAGTAAGATGATTTGAGCAGCCAGTGTCCATATACCACCAGTCTGTCAAATTCGTATCATCAGATTCAGAAGCCATCAGTAGCACAGATTCATCATCAGAACTTCTGGCTATATTTGCTTCTTCTGACTTCCTTTCTTTGTTTGACCAACAATCTCTACCAAAGTGACCAAACTTCTTGCAACAGTAACATTGGATCTTCTTCTTGTCATACTTCTCTTTTCCCTTCTGAGCATTCTTTTGCCTATCAGAAGTTGAGGTTTCTGACTTCTGACCACCATCAGATCTTCTCCTGGCTTCTGACCAAGACTGCTTCTGATGCTTCTTATCAGAAACTGCTTTCAGAGCCTGCTGCCCTACTTCCTTTTCAGAAGTTCTCTCAGTCAGACGCAACTCTTGCGCTTCTAGACTGCTTTGCAGCTCTTTAATTCTCATGGTGCTCAGATCCTTAGAATGTTCTAATGCTACCACAATGTAATCAAACTGAGGAGTAAGGGATCTCAATACCTTCTCAATGATTACTTGTTCAGAAAGAGTTTCTCCACACGCCTTCATCTCATTAGTGATCAGAAACATTCTGGAGATGTACTCAGAAACTTTCTCATTGTTCTTCATGTTGAGATTCTCATATTGCTTTCGCAGGGACTAAAGCTTCACCTTCTTCACTGATGCGTCACCACCGTAACATCTGACCAGTGTGTCCCACGCAGCCTTTGCCGTCGTTGAATATGCAATCTTCTCAAACACATTTGCATCCACTCACTGATGGATGTAAAACAATGCTTTCTGATCTTTCTTTCTTGTATCCTTATGCACGTTCTTCTGTTCCTCCGTCACATCTGCTGCTACCAGAACATAACCTTCAGTGACAAGATCCAGAACATCTTGAGCACCGAACAGTACACGCATCTGAATCATCCAACGAGTCTAGTTTTTGCCATCAAATATTGGAAGCTTGGTGTTCATGCCGCCGTTTCCGTTCATCTTCAACCTTGTACAGTACACTCAGATCTCACCACACAGTGTTTCCCAACCCCACAGAATCAGAAATTATGATTCTGATCAGATTTTTGTTCAAGATTCAACACGAATCCAAGAACCAAAAATCAATCACACAAAGCCTCACGTTTCACTCGTGTTTCCCGTGGATCCGAACCGGAGCTCTAGATACCAATTATTGGTGTACAAGGTGAATAATGGATGAAAAAGAGTAGAATATATTATAATAGAATGATGGCTACAAAGGATTACAAAATCACCAACTACCACTAGTCTATTTATAAGCTAAAACTAGGGCTACAAAAGCAACAAACAAAATACTAAAATACCCTCTAACAAACTTAATGACTAAGTTTGTGAATATAAATTAAAATATAAATTATTATTTCTAATAAAAATGAGCCGGTTTTGGAATATGCTTAGAGTTGTCGTTGTTGCAGGTTTTCTTGAGGGGGAGATGTTATTTAGGCGTGAAAATGGAGGTTGTGAGGATGGTTTAGAGTTGTAGAGTTTAGAAAGTTGAAGAAATATAGGTGAAAGGAATGGTGATAATGAATTGAAGATGAAGCAGTGTTGAAGGTTGGAAACTGGCGGGTGGATTTGAAGAGTTATTTAGGTGGTTTGATTTGTGGTATGGAAGTCTGGATTGAAGATGAAGCAGACACAGGTTTTGTGCGAGGATGCAGGTTGTCGAAGGGTGCAAAAAAAAAGAGTCGTTGTCGATTTTCTGAAGTGCGGGTGGTGATGAAGGTTTGTAGGTGAGGCTTTTTTTAGTGAAGAATTTGGATCAATCATTTCTGGTGATGATGTGTTGAGTATCTCAAACGATCTGTGAATCAATGGTAAGTTCTTAAGTTCAACCTTTTTTACGCTAATCTGCTGCTCCCTCCCTCTTTTAATTTTCACAACCCTGTTTTTTTCGATGCACGTTCTTGTATTGTCCTTTTCATCGACAGGTTTTGTTGTCTTATGTACAGGCTTTGGCAGCAAGCATGTTTTGGAGTAGAGAAACACAGGTTCCATTCTGGTGTATGTTGATGATAGCAGGGGATGGCGTAGGATACAACATGCCCCTTTTGTTTTTTTTTCAAATTGTTATGGTTTGTGGCACTACATACTGGTACGGTTTGGCAGGCAAGAGAGTATTGGTCAAAGGGCTCTTTTTGGATGCTGGTTGCAGAGGACTTGTCATTTTTTGAATGTCTTTAATACCAAAGAGAGAAAAAATAATAATGATAATAATAAAAAAAACTAAATGAAATTAAACTAATAAAAAAAACTGATTAACAATTATACTAATTAAATTAAGTTAAAACTAAAAAGACTCAGCTAAAGCATAAACTAAACGAAAATATAGACTAAATTAAAAATAATTAAAACTATATTGAAACTAAACTAGGATAAAAGCAAAAACTAAACTAAAATTAAATTTAAACCAAAATTGGAAATTAAGTTATATTAAAAACTAAATTCAACACACAATATATATAAAAAAGAAAAGCTAAATTGAAATTAAATTAAATAAACTTCCAAATAAATCTAAAATAATTATTGAACTAAATATAAATAAATAATAATTATAAAAATAAAAAAAAGACATGAAAGAAGAAAATGCATGGTAAATGAGAAGTTTTACTAAAAAAAGCGAAAAC
Organism: Lathyrus tuberosus; assembly: GCA_022829125.1. Lineage (NCBI taxonomy): Eukaryota > Viridiplantae > Streptophyta > Magnoliopsida > Fabales > Fabaceae > Lathyrus > Lathyrus tuberosus. The sequence goes on from JALAZF010000993.1 coordinate 165,593, forward strand.
AGATACCGACTTAAAATGATATGCAAACGATCAGAATATCTGAGGGTAAAATTTGGGGTATGACAGACACCTTTCAATAAAGGTTGCATTCACAAGTTTTCCTTCGCACACTGCAAGCAAGTGTCGAAGATGTCTTTCAAGTCGAAAGCCAATATTGGTTCACCATAATCATTGAGCCAGACAATCACTTTCTTTCTCAAAGAAAAAAAGAAAAAAACAAAAGAAAATGCCCACTAAGTCAAAACATGTGAAGGAGACTTAGGCAAAAACTGGGGCATCCCGCTGACTGTAAGCTTAAAAAAATAGTTCAGGAAGAAGTTAGGGATAATAAAAAGAAGAGGTATTTAAATCCTTAGTCCTCATCATGAAAGTCCTCAATGGCAAAAACAACTAAATGTAGTGAGGAAGCAGTGACTTCCATCTCAAGGGTCCCTTGACTTTTTAACCATCATCATCACTATCATCAGTATAATTCCTAACCTCTTGAAACCTGAGCGCATAGTCGGAGTTAACTGAACGTAGGACTGAAGATCATCACAAATATTGGGTGGGTACAAATAAACCTTGAGCCTTTATCCTTTGTTTCATAAAACGTGAACCAGACCACATTACAATCCTCAAAAAACCTAACTGAAGCAAGGTTATTTTGAAAGCATACTACATCAAGGTTGCGTAAACTGACTCCAAAAGGATTTTTTGCAAATCATTTGTTTTTGTACCATACTTTTGCTTTACCTTTCACTTTGAATGTCTTAAACCACCGTGTTTTGACCAATGATTCATATGCTTTACATCATTCCAACAATTTTTTTTATTTCAAAAATTGCATGAACTTTGCATTGAGATTACCATGTTTGAATGAACACTCTTGTTTGCAAACTAACTCTCCTCTTAAGGAATTTTTAAACAGTTAAGAAACATGGTCAGTGATCCTATCAAGGACAAGTTCCTTCCAGAACCTATTGAGAATCAGTTCAAGATTTGTTGTTCAGTGCAAGTCCTTCTCAGATATTGGTTGCGATGACCACATCCTTATCTTTCTTTTAGGGGTTTTATTCAATATTTTCCTTCTCCCTCTATGAGAATAAATTAAGATTAGTGGCGACTCTGTTAAGTCCATCCCACGAGCGTGCGATTGCGGTTTACGAGGACGTTCTCATTTTTTGAGGTACGACAGCCCTGAATTTAAGCCTCAAGGGTTTTTCTATAAGGATATTGCATGAGACTTCCAATACTACCCCACTGCCTATGCCCTTAAGGTTTGAGGCACTTTCTACTAATAAGATCTAAACGTGTGGGACCTCCCCGTTCACTAGGGAGCTAAATTATACTTGGAAGTCCGCCAGAATATGAGATTTGATGTTTCCTCTTAGTACAAAATTGATATCATATTCACACGGTTCTACTGACTAAGACACCATTCTGCATGCCAGACCGGGCTTCTTCAGAAATTAATAGATGGTATATTTCATATTTACCATCATGGGGTGCCTTATGGAAGTAGAGACTCAGCTTACTTGATGTTATCATGACTTCTAATTCTAGTCTCTCAATCTTCTTGTATATCAGCTTCGCGTCCTTGAACACTTTGCTAACAAAGTACACTGGTTGTTATGTGTTCTCTTTTTCTTAAACTAGTATAGAGCTAAACTATATATATGTTAATAACAAATATATGTATAACGCCACACCTTCCTTTGTACGTGTTAGTACTTGAGGAGTTGCCACAAAGGTTTTTAGCTCAGCAAACACCTCCTCGCACTCGCTCTTCCACTTAATTATCCTTCTTCTTTAGAACAGAAAAAAAGTGAAAGGCTTTATCGCTAACGCAAGAAAGAAACCTGGACAAGGCGGAAAATTTCCCTGTTAAATACTAGACCTCATTCACTGAGGTGAGGCTTCTCATATCAATGATGGCCTAGAGTTTGTCAGGGTTCGCCTTTATTCCCCTTTTGGTCAGCATGAATCCCCAAAACTTGTCCGTCTGAACTTTAAAAGAACATTTGGTAGGGATCAGATGCATGTTATAACTCCTTACTGACTTCAGGAATTTCTTCTAGGTCACCGATGTGATGTCCTTCCTCCATGGTCTTTATGACAAATTCATCAATGTACACTTCTAAGGCGTACCTTATTTGATTTAGATAATACATCGTCCATTAACCTCTAATAGTCGGCGCCTGCATTGTTCAATCTGAAAGGCAAAAAGTTGTAGTATTCATTACAATTGTCCGACATTAAAGCCATCTTTAGCGTGTCTAATGAGTCCATATTTATTTGGTTATAACAATAATAGGTGTCAATTAAACTCATATTTTTTTACCCCAAAGATTCGTCCCTAAATATGTCAATGTTTGATAATGGATATGAATCTTTATAGCACATTAGGTTTAGATTGGTGAAATCTACACACATTCGTCATTTCTAGAATGATTTCTCAACCAACACCACATTTGGTAACCATGTCGAATACTTAATTTCTTAATGAAATTTTCTTCCTTTAATTTTCCTACCTCTTCATCTATAGTCACCCATTTCTCCTTGCTAACCTTGTGCTTTCTATGTGTTAGTGGTTTTAATGTGGGATTAATGGCAAGGCGGTGATACACACCCTGGTTTTGATTCTAAGCATATAAGAGGGGGCCACATAAAGAGGTCAAAATATCTAATGACTAAGTTGGCCAAGTATTCCTCCTCAACTTCTATCATTGAAGTGCTCCGTTTAGTGGTATGGAATTTATGGGCCCCAATTTGTACCTCCTTTAAATCCTCGTTAAGCATGAGCCTCTCTTTCTAAGGCTCTATAATGGGGGTCAAAATATAAAAAATTAATCCAATTGATGTGTGGATGTGGCACGATGACAACTCTCATAGTCTCCATTGTGACCCTCAATTTGTCTTGGTAAAATCTTTTGATGGTTTCTTGATCCCCCTGGATCATGTCGATGTGCACATCCGACAACATATATTTCATGCTTAAGTAGAGCGTTGACAGGGCACCCCCAGGAGGTTGAACACAAGTCGCGCGATGTTTATTTTGTATGATGATAGGGCATCAACTATGAGATACCTAACTTTGATCATCTTGGCGTTCTCCTTAAGTCTGAACACTGTCTTGAGAGTGATGTCACATTTTACCTGAACCACCTTGATATATAAGTACACCAAAGAGCCTTTAAAAGGATGGAGCTCATATAATCCATCTTTAGTCTGTCGAAGGTGTCCCTGTATAAGAGATTAGCTGAACTTCTTAGGTCGGTCAACACTCACTTGATCTCCCTATAATTACATAATACTTTTATGACCATATGGTCATTATTGTAACACCCCTAAAATTTTATTAGATTTTTATTTGAATTTTTAATATGCTTTGTGATTTATTGTGTTATTGTTTAGAGCATTAATAAAATAAAATAAGAGTTTTATTAATATAAATATGATAATAATATAGAATGGAAATGGTTGTGGTTATTTATAAATTATGGGCTAAATAATGAAACTTAATAAAATAAAGGAAAGTAGTAAGAATAAATAAAAAAAATAAAAATATAACATTTTTTCTATATAGGGGTGAGGGAAGTTTAGAGAACGTGTTAGTAAAGATAAAGGAGAAGTGTTGAGGCAACCTTAGAAAAGAGATTCCAAGGTTTGAAACTTCCATCACCAAAAAGCTCAAGAGTTCCAGATTAATCGAGGTAAGGGGGGATTATTTCATAATGGGTGTTAAGCTTAGGGATAGTGAGGATTCCCTTAGCCCATTTTCTCTGTTATGATGTTATTGTTGAATTATGTGAGGTTTGTGCAAAACCTCCGTGATTATGTTAATTGTAGATTCTGATTCAATATTGTTTATGTTGATTTTGTTATTATTGATGTGAAATTCATGTAAATTTGTGCTAAAAATTTGATTGTTCATGTTCGTATGTTATGTGATTATTTTGATGACGAAAACATGAATAATTAATTTTATAAGTGTCAGATTGGTATTATTTAATGTGAGAACTGTTGCATATTCGTGTATATCGAATTATAGATTTTTATCTGACAGGAAATTGAAAATTTTGAGGTCTGGATCTCCGTTCATGGAGAAAATTCATAAAAACACATTTTTGCAATGATGAAAGATGTCACCCTAGGTGACGGTTCACCCGTCATCATGCTGAAGAAGATGGTGAGTCATCACTTTATGACGGGCGTCAATGAGCCTGACAACTAGACTGTCAGCGTGTCCCGACAGACGCCAATCCCTCGACGATCGTCAGTGGTGACAAGTAAGATTTCCCATGGGCGAAGACCCTCGATTGTGATGTTTTAACCAATTTTTCATAGAGGCTTCGATTCCTCTATTTAATTCATTATGTTAAGTGATTATTTATCTAGAAAATGATTATGAGTGATTATTTTTTATTTAATTGATAGTCGCTTCGTGGTTAGGTCGTGTTGGAAGTTGATGGTTTTAGGTCCAAGGTAAACCAATGTTTAGCCCTAACAGGCAATGATTGATGTGAATTATGTTTAGGTTCGAAGAACATATGTATGATATATTTTAGGTTCAAAAGGACCAGTGATAACCTTAACCAATAACTTTGATAATTTGAGTAGGAGGTTCAGATGGAGATTATTTGGATTTGTTTGATCATACATCATGTATATCGGATACTAGCTTAGAACTTCAATCCAGTGTGAAAGATCACTCAGTAAAATAACTCTGATATCCAGGACTTTGGTCCAATATTTAAGACTTTAGTCCAGTGTTAAGACTTCAGTCCAGTGTTAGAATTGGTACCACATGCATGAGAGTAGAGGAAGTACGCATTGCATAATGAAATTGTATATTGTATATATGTGTTGACTAAATGCTTGTTGTGTACTATCCTTGTTGTTTATACATCATTTAATTTATGGAATGTATTCTCACCCCTTTCTTGTCTCCATGTTTTTACCTTGTATTTTTATGCAAATAATTCCCAGTTTGAAACTGAGGAGTGATAGGTGTTGTTTTATGAAGGATGACGTAGTTAGCCTCTTCAGTAGTTTATTTCTGTGTTATGTTCGTCGTACCTTTGGTCGACTTTTTAGTATTCATTCCGCTTTTGCTCTAATATTATAACATCAGAAGGGAATAATTTTCATTGTCCTTATGTTTTTTTGAACTAATTACTTATGTTATGTTTTTGAATTAAATTTTCACCTTGAAATTTGAAAGTTGGATGTTTTCTCAATGTGACACCCTTGTTTTATCTTCATATTTTCCGTATTATTTTTATAAATCATATTTGGGGTTTAGGGTGTTACGATTATCATGAGAGAGGATTCATGCAGTGTATTCTTGAGAGAAGAAGATTTCAGAATCTTGATCATCCTTGGAAATCTCCTTAGACTTAGTGGGTGATTATTCTACTGCCATAATTTGACTAACATATTTCATGCGGGGGGATCTAGACTGCCTTTCTCTGATGAAGCCTAAAAAATAGTATTTAGAGTTTGGTGAACTATCTGTTTCTCCTCTCTTCTCTCAGGTTCCTTGTCTTTCCTGGACTTGGGGTTTCTGGGCTAATCTCGCCCTTAAGTCTTGAAACTACTTCAGTCTTCTTAGAGCCTCCTCTAACATATTTTTTCAGATGACCCTCTTGGATAAGCAAATTGACATCCCTTTTAAATTGACAACAACCATGAGTGTGACGACCTATTACATTGTGGTACTTACACCATCTACTGAGTTTAGGCCCCATTGTATCTGACTTGGGGGCTGGCGGAGGCAGAATATAAAGAGTGTGGAGCACTCCATGCCAGATTTTCTCCCGACAGGTGTTGAGGGGCATGAAGTTGTCAGTGGGCCACCCAGTTTGCTTGAAAGTTACTTTGTCTCTTACACGCAAGGTATATTGACTCTTGTGTTACCATTGCGATGATTTGGATATGCCAAAGGAGGTCTCCTTGATGTCCTTGACCTTCTTTTCAATGTTGCTCTCTTCACCTTTGAAGTAACATTCAGCCCATGCCATGATTACGTCCATGGAGGCAGTTGGTTTCTAGGCGAGAGACTCGTTGAAATGCCTGAATCAAACCATTATGGAATGCTCCCACAAACATTTCCTAGTTTGGATGAATTATATTGATGGTAGCCTCATTAAAGTGGGCGAGGTATTCTCTCATTGATTTATGGTGTCCTTGGCGTACATTAAACAAACTCGTGGTAGACACTTTTCGGTGTTTACTAGCTGAAAATTCATGGGCCAATTTCTCAGAGAGGTGTCGATAACTTGTTATCAAAAAGAGCGAGAGGTTCATGAACCACCTCAGGGACTGCTCCTTGAAACTATTAGACAAGAGCTTGCACTTCATTGAATCAGATGCGCCTATGATTATCGTCTGAGTGTTGATGGTGGAAATGTGCTTCTGGGTGTCTCTCTTATCATCGAACTTCACTAGTGATGGCAGTTTAAAGTTCTTTGGCACTAGATCGCTCCAAATTTCTTCTGAGAAAGGATGGGGGTCCACGATCTCATATTCTACCTAGAAGTCTTCATAGTGTCGCTCCTGGAGGGTTAGGACATTCTCCTCCAAATACTGGTTGGAGCAAAGTAGCTACTTTATAGAAACCCATATATTTACCAGGATTTCTTGGTTTCCACTACTAGTGCTACTAGCTATGATAGCGCCTCACCGTGTAATCATGTTGAAGAGGATGGTCGAGGTGGTTAAAAACTTGATGTGAGTGTGGTCTACATTAGTCTTACTGATGCCTCATGGTGTGTGCCAATTGTACTTGTGAAATACAATAAAGGGAGAGTTTGCTCACATATTTTATTGCAATAATATCTATAAATATGATTTCGAGAAATTTGTGAATGCATCTTCCAAACCCTTGGACAAGAAAATATATAAGAGACCTCTCAGGATGGGTAACAAGAAGGAAGAAACATTATATCTTACTTTACATATGAATTCTTTGGAGTAGGGAAGACCAGTTCTTCCTTTATTATTAGGGGAACAATTTCCTCCCCTCATGTTGTGTTTGACTGAATATCAAGTATGCCATATGATGCCTAAATGAATCAGAAAATGAACATGAGCCTGGATCGAGAGACCTAGGTTGACGCACGCCTAATTCTTCTATAGTCCCTTAGGTTGTTTCTCTCCTGATCCTTTTGATTGCTTTTTTCTAGTCCCAATAAAGTTATCTCACTTAATGAAATATATCAAAATAATTTTGATGTATATCATTAACATTAGTGTAAATAATAAAGATTTATCTATGTTGTAATTAATCAATATTATTAGGGATGACAATTTGACCCATCCCCAGTGGATACTCAGAAAATTACCCACAACGGGTAGGGTAAAAACCCGCAAAAATGGGTACGGGCTCGGGTAATTACCCACTTAAATAAGCGGAGATGGGTGCGGGGATGGGTACCTTAGTACCCAACCCGCCCCATACCCGCACAATATATATTTATATATTTTAATTTATATTATTATATAAAAATAAATATTTATAAAATTAAAAAAAAACCATCAATTTTAAATTATTACATATTTAATATACGTGACCATTTATTTCATAATTCAACAAAAAAAAAATTTAATTTTTTTTTTAATATTTTTAAAAACTTAAAATATTATGATATTTTATACTTGATATATTTATTTTTATTAGAAATGCGGGTAACGTGTACGGGTACGGGCACTTATATACTCATAGGGTACTGGGACGGATGCCATTTTGAGACCCAAGCGGGTATAGGTCCGGATACGGGAATTTTTTTCAACTGCGGGTATGGAGATGGGTACTATAGTACCCTACCCATACCCTGCCCATTGTCATCCCTAAATATTATTAAAACAGAACAAATCTCTAAATTGATGTAGAGAAGAGTTTAATATTATTGGAGTTGAATCGATTCTAATGTAATATATTTCAAAATTTTCTTAATATAATATACCATATGTTTCTAGAATATATATATATATATATATATATATATATATATATATATATATATATATATATATATATATATATATATATATATATATATATAACTTTATTATGTTAATTAAATTACAATAATTAATTTTTCATTTGTGAAATAAAAAATTTTAAATTCTACACAAGAAAATGTTAATTTACAATAAAATTTCAAAAATAAAAATAAATTGAAATCACCTTCATCATTTTACACAAGACTCTTAAATTATATTTTTAAGGACTCTTAAATTCTATAAAATAAAACAAATTATTTAATAAAATATTATTATCTCCATCTTAAATTATAAGATGTTTTTGTTAAAAAGTATTTTTAAATTATAATTCATTGTATAATAACCATAAATTTTAATTTTATTATTATTTTTAAATTTAATTAAATAGGATTGATAAATGATTAATTTGGTATTTGAAAAAAAACACTTATTTTAAATACATATAATCTCTATAATGTCTTCATTTATCTCTCATTGTTTAATTATAATATAAAGTATATTTCTCATTAGAATGTAAAAGTACTTTTCTCTCCTTGAAGATTAGTTTGTACACGCCATAGTTAATCTAGAAGGAAAATTATAATCCAACTTAAAAACCTAATTCATAGAATCTATGTCTCTCACACTGAAACAACTATAAATACCATACCACATTGTTAATCTCTTCATAAAATACACGCTCTAATAATGGCGGATAATAAACTTTCCTCCTCGTCTTTCTCTCCAAACTTCAAAAATGAGTACTTAGAGGACATAGTCGCTCATACAACAACCACAAACAACAATGACACATTGTTGATGCCACCACCATCACCTGCACAAAATTTCTCTAATGGGTATACGGATCGCCCTCAAGATCCAAGGGAGAAAACTACCAAATCCTCCTTCAAAAAGCGTAAGGGTAGACCTCAGGGCTCTAGGAATAAGCCTAAACCACGCATCATTATCGAGGAAAAAACAGAAGCTCTCACAGAAGTGGTTACAATTAAGATCTGTGTCGGAGAAGATATTGTGAAGACCATAATTAATTATGCTATACGGCGTCAAGCTGACATAGTAGTGTCTCGGGGTTTCGGTCTTGTCACTAACGTTACTCTTCTTGATCCAATATCTTGTGTTTCATTATTACCCATCGAAGGACCATTACATATGACATCTTTATTTGGAACATATGTAAATCCCAATTGTAACCATGTTCCTCTGCAATTCATAGCTAATCCACCATGTTCCTCTTTTACCATATATTTCTCGGGTATTAATGGACATGTGTTTGGTGGAGTTGTTGGTGGAAAAGTTATTGCTGCTGGGGTTATTTTTATTAATGCCACTCTTGTCAAGAAAATCACGGTCTATAGAGCGGTTTCCATCAAGAGCAATGATCCAAAAATTGAAGAAGGTGAATCAATACATGACAATGGTGTCATCATCAACACTGACCTGTAGCACAAGAATCTAAAATGTGTGAAAGCTTCAATGGTGTGGGTGCTAATTCAACTGAATCATCAAATGTCCCCTAATTATCTTCCTACGGATTAGAGTGCCATGTCGTTGAACTACTCCACTCACACTAAAAACTTCTAGATAGATAAAACCTTTATGTGTTCCCCTATGTTGTTTTTTAAAATCTTTTTAAAATTGGAATAATATTCTTAATTTGTAGATTTTAAGTTTTGCTTTGATGTGTTTACTCTATTAATTTATTTATATTATTAAATTATTAAATATTAATATATATATATATATATATATATATATATATATATATATATATATATATATATATATATATATATATATATATGGCATATCGAGTGAGAATACTATTTTTATGTAAAAATGATATGGCTAATTATTAGCCCTTATATATATATAGGGTTCATATTCTATGAAAATGTAATTTTTATGTAAGAACATGAGAATAAATCTGAACCATTAGATTTTAAAATAAATGGTGGAGATTATGTGTGGTTTTTGTTTTTCTCTCTCCTCCATTAATAAAATAAATGATGGAGGAGAGAGAAAAAAAAACTGACACATAATCTCCACCATTTATTTTAAAATCTAATGATTCAGATTCATTCTTATGTTCTCACATAAAAAGGCATTCTCATATGATACGTTCCCTATATATGTTCATATCCTATGAGAATGCAATTTTTATGTAAGAACATGAGAATGAATCTGAACCATTAGATTTTAAAATAAATGGTGGAGATTATGTGTGGTTTTTGTTTTTCTCTCTCCTCCATTAATAAAATAAATGATGGAGGAGAGAGAAAAAAAACTGACACATAATCTCCACCATTTATTTTAAAATCTAATGATTCAGATTCATTCTCATGTTCTCACATAAAAAGGCATTCTCATATGATACGTTCCCTATATGAGTTCATATCCTATGAGAATGCAATTTTTATGTAAGAACATGAGAATGAATTTGAACCATTAGATTTTAAAATAAATGGTGGAGATTATGTGTGGTTTTTGTTTTTCTCTCTCCTCCATTAATAAAATAAATGATGGAGGAGAGATAAAAAAAAAACTGACACATAATCTCCACCATTTATTTTAAAATCTAATGATTCAGATTCATTCTCATGTTCTCACATAAAAAGACATTCTCATATGATACGTTCCCTATATGAGTTCATATCCTATGAGAATGCAATTTTTATGTAAGAACATGAGAATGAATCTGAACCATTAGATTTTAAAATAAATGGTGGAGATTATGTGTGGTTTTTGTTTTTCTCTCTCCTCCATTAATAAAATAAATGATGGAGGAGAGAAAAAAAAAACTGACACATAATTTCTACCATTTATTTTAAAATCTAATGATTCAGATTCATTCTCATGTTCTCACATAAAAATGCATTCTCATATGATACGTTCCCTATATATATATATATATATATATATATATATATATATATATATATATATATATATCAAATATTAAAAATATATTTCAAACATTTTAATTACATTTTTAGTTCAATTATTTTATATTTTATATTTAATAATAGTAATTTATATAAATATTTATTTAACAAATTACATTCTTTTTAAAAACAAAATATTTTTAATAATATTCAATTTTATATAATATTTAGGGTTTTTATAATAATAAACTTTTCACAATGAATTATTAACGTCGTTCTTTTTAAATATTAAATTTCAAATATTAAATAAGTAATTATAAATATAAAATAACTAATTAATTAAATATAAATAAATATTTACATAATTAACTTATATTATTAAATATGAAATATAAAATAGTTGAAATAAAAGTGTAATTGAAATGTTTGAAATTATTATATGTTAAATTATTTACTAATTATTTCAAAACCAAACATTTAAAACATATTTCAAGACCAAATATTTTTATTATAAAATAGTTGAAATAAAAATATGAATGAGAGATATAGAAAGAGGTATAATTAAAATAAAAGGGTAATTGAAATGCTTAAAATATATATTTTTTTAAAATGGCAATCAAATAAAATTATGGAATATATAAATTATGTGAAGAAAAGTATCAATAATACACCACTGATAAAGTGCTGTATTATTGAGAGAGTGAACTTGTGTTTGATCCTTATTGGGTGCAAAAATTTTGACCATTTTGCATTAAAAAACTCCAAGCCTAAATAATAATAATAAAAAGTCACGTGATATATTAAAAAAAATAATTGATAAAAAAGACAATTGGGCATTCCATGTCATTAATAAAAGACCTGCCATGTCATTTTTTTCTCATGATAGAATTGAATTAGGGGTCAAAATAAGAGAGTTTTCATAAAATAAATAGGGTATTCAAATTTTCTTTTATACTAAAGGAATTTTCAAAAATCATCCACACGACAAGGGGACAAAATAAGTATTAACTCTTTTAAAATTTATAAGAAAATACAACTTGTTTGGTAACCTAGTTTTACAAAATTAGGTTACATAGGACTAAGAGCTAGCTCATATAGGAGGTGAGAAGTTTGTTGAACATGTGCTAACACACATAAGAAAGGAATGAATTGTGGGGTTTTGAAATACATTGATTTAAAACAATTTTTTTTTTTAATTAGCGCTTAAAAACATTTTCACTAAAACGTTTTGATATGTAACATAAAATTAGAGTAACGAAAATATGTGAAAAAATAAATAGATAAGAGAAGAGAGATGACAATAGTGATTTATAAAGACTTGATATAAAAGATGTGACTCACTCCTCTCTCCAAGAATTAATCTTGAAAGTTTCTAATAATTCTTATGAGCTTTTATAAGGTTAAGCTCACGAACCTCATTATACAAGGAAAAAATGAAGTTTTAAGATTACTTTCAATCAAGCAGTGAATAATAGAATGAAGAGGTTAATATTCCCACCAAACACGAACAAAGACTTCAGCGTTACTCTCCAAGCTAAACCGAGATTTTGTACGAACTTATCTGGAACCAAAGTGGAGATTTTAACTAGCTATCCTCTGAACCAGATCAAGGTTTTACAAGGGTTGACCATGAATAGAGTCGAGATTTTACACCAGGCTAATCTCGAACCAATTTGACCTTTTACATTGGGATGAAATAAAAAATTGATAAAAATATTTTTCACTTGTTTTCTTCAAGAACTCAGAAAAAGAGTTTTTCCTTAAGAGGTTGAACTCACGAATCAAATAGAGACTCAACACTAAATCTCCCAAAATAACTTTTAATAGGTTTAGCTCCAAACCCAAACAAACAATTCCTAAGAAAGAAAGTTTCACTCAAGAGGAAAAAGAACTCTTGGTGAATTTACAATATTACCATTTCCACAACAATTTTTTCATTTGAACACATGAGCCTTTCTCAAAGTGCGATGACCAAATTTATGTGAGAAATTGAAAATATTTGTGAGAGAGAGAGAGAGAGAGAGAGAGAGAGAGAGAGAGAGAAAGAGAGGAAAAGAGAGAGAGAGAGAGAGATGATAAATCTCACGTTTTTGGATGTGAAAAAATGAAAGGGAAGACCTCTATTTAGAGACCAAAGGATGGTTCAAAAAAGGAAATGATGCATGGACAAAACTAATTGTCCAGTCAATTAGGCCTATATTCCAACTAATTAGATGACCTAAATAATCGATTGTTTGAGCTCATTTTAGAAAGACTTAATGTAAAGGTGTTATCCATTATTTAGACATTGTCACAATCTATTATAGTTTCACTTTTCTCTTATCTAATTGATTAGGTATATGGTCTAATCGATCTGGCAGTTCAAAAACATGTCATAATCATTCTCACTACTCCAAACTCAAATGGCTAGGCTCAAAAACAATTTTAGGTTATTTTATTAGAGAAATAGAGGTAGGGCTGGAAATGAGTCGAGTCGAACTCGCCTCAGCTCTGCTCGACTCGTTAAGAATTGATTCAACTCAAATCTCGGTTCGAGTTTGACACTAACTTTTTTTTAAGCTCAAACTCGACTCGTTATAAGTTCACGAACAGTTCGGTTCAACTCGTTAGGTTCATCTCATTAGGTTCGGCTCACATGGTTCACGGACTTAAAAGCCATTTTTTTAAGTCTATTTTTTTTTTTATATTTGACATTTTAAATTAATATTTTTTTAAAAATAAAATATTAAAATAAAATAAAAGTTATCATATTGAAAACCTACACAACTTTAAAGAGATACATTTGAAAGTCTGATTCAAAAACTACTATATTGAAGTTTAAATTTGTCTAAAAAATCCACAACTTTATCTAAATATTTAGGAACCATACAAATTTAATGAAATAGTACACCAAAAATTACTAGAAATTGATACATTTCCATCACAGAATGATTACACCACTTGCAACCTTCATTACACATGTTATTTTAGCAAATGTCATTATGTCTCCAACAAGGATGACACTAAATGCAATTGTCAGCTAAACTGCCATAACTAGTACATAAGGGACATATTAACGATTAAGATTTGGAGTAAATATTTAAACCTAATCTTAAAGACAATATAATTCTTCTCATATGTAATCAAGTTGACTCATGAACCTAACGAGTCGAACTATGTATAAATCTTTAAACTTATTTTGGATATGTAATCGAGTTGACTCTTGAACCTAACGAGTCGAGCTATGCATAAATCTTTAAACCTATTTTAGAGTATTTAAACCCCCCTTTCACATGAGTAGAGAGTATACTCTACTCCTTTTGAGAATATACTTATCCCCATTTGTCATAAACAAAAGGCGGGTAAAGTTGCATGACAAAAAATTAATGGTGCATGCACATAGTCACATACACATTTAGGATGGGAAACAAAAACATTTAATTAATTCAAATTATACTTGAATTCAAAGTAAAGAAAGTGGGGAAGATATTTTGGAAATTTTAATTAATTATGCTATACATCGTGAAGCTAACAGAGGTTTCGGTCTTGTCACTAAGGTTACTCTTCTTGATTCAATATCTTGTGTTCCATTATTACCCATCGAATGTAAAGCTGATAAGTGCAAATTGTACCTATTTTTGTATATATGTTTTGTTGCACTTATCGATTCTTTTTGGTAAATATCGTGCGAATAAAACCCAATTTGTGTGTAAATACGTTTAGTTTACGTTTTCGGTGTATAGTGCGTTACCGTGTAAATATCATTGAGTTTAATCGATTTTCATTTATTTTTGTAGGTGTTCCAGCAATGGGATATTTCCATATTCATAAAGAGCATTGAATAAGCTTTCCAACGCTTCAAACCGTGCGTCAATCGGAGTTACGGTTCAAGAGTTATGAAGAAAACAAATTCTGGTTTTCTGTCATGCTCGCTAGGCGAGCCCCCGTAGCGAACACTCGCTAGCTTGTTCGCTAGGCGAACCGGGGCGAACGAAAAGTTCCAGAATCGTGAAAAAACTCAACAGAAAGGCGGTTTACGTTCGCCTAGCGAACGGGGACTCGCTAGGCGAACCTGGAAAGTCAGAATTGCCTATTTTAGCCATTTTTCATCATTTTTTTATGTTATGGTTTTGGGGATTCTTGCTCCAACTCCATCAAACTTCATTTTTTTAGTAGATTAGCTTAGAAAACAACATGGAAGCTTGCATGTGGATGATCCGAGGTGGATTTCTCATCGATCGGCTCCGACAATCCGTGAAGTGTTTGGTTCATTTCTCTTCCTCTTTGTGTATTCTTTCTTGTTGGGTTGTGCATATGTATTTGCTATGAACTCATGTATATTTGTCGCCCATGGCGTTGTATAAAACTTGCTTTACAAATCTTTATTGGTAATTGTCTCTAATTTTTGCTTTATGCGCGGGGTTTGTGTCGCGTTAGACATAACCTTCACGAACGTCGATTAGGGAGGATTGTATGTTGGTTGCTGGACTCTAGAGATAGATTTAGGAGCTAACAATCTTTAATAGGCGTCGAAGCTTAATGCCTTCCGTGTTTCGAGGCTTCGCTCGCGAGAGTGACGAAGAGAGTAACACGGTTGTTTTCTCAACTTTGCGTTAGACATAACCTGTGTTGTGAGCGATGCTGGGTGCTATTGATGAGTATTGTAGGTGGAGTATAACTGGTCTGTAAGTTTAAGTTTGTGAGGAGTAATTTGTATGCATTGCCGGACGAGTTTTTCTTGTTGAAGAATGAAGTTCTTTTTGTTTTAATATTTACTTTTATGTTCTCTTGTTTGAAACTATTTTAATCCAAACTCATTAATGCGAGAGATTGTCGAACGACATTCTTTCCCTCGAACCGATCTCTGTGGACACGACATAAATCCCGGAGGGAATTCTTTCCGAAAATAAATATTTTTGCTTGCTTGCCCTATTCTGCATTCAACAAAATGGCACCGTTGCCGGGGATTGGTTTTGATATTGAATCGCATTGCGATAGTTTCTTTGTTTTTGAGTTTTGTATATATCGTATATATTGTCTATTTTCATTATGTTTGTTCAAGTGTTGTATACATTTTGTTCCCGTAACCGTTTGTTCATATGTTTGGTTAGGACACTTACTTTAGGTTTGCACGGTGAGGCATCACTATGGCATGAAGGAAGTGAGTTTGCTAGCTAAGCAATGTAAAGGCGTCGAGCTTACGACGTAAAACAAGCATGTTGTATTATTTTCTTTGGTTGTGTGGTGAACTTTCATTAAACAAGTTGTACTCGGATTTTTCGTAAACTTCTCAAATCTTCACTTTACAACTTGTTTAATGAAATTTCTCCCTTTCTTTTCGTTTGTTTATATTAATAATTCTTGTTCTCGCTAAGCGAGTTCTGGCGAAGTCACCAGCGAAGGTTCGCCTGGCGAACGTTGGCGAAGGTGCCAGCGAGGGAGTGACAGAAAGTATGCAAAAACCTTCAGTAGGAAAATTGGGTAAATTCGCTGGGCGAGGGAGCCAGCGAATGCTCGCTGATGTGTTCGCGAGGCGAAGGTGCCAGCGAGGGGGTGGCAGAAACTTTCACTTTTGAAAAACACCCAAACTTCGCTGGGGAGAAGGATGTAGCGAAGGCTCGCGTCGCGAATGATTCCTTCGCTAGGCGAAGGCTGCTAAGATTTTGGTTGTTGTTTGCTCACAGATTTTGATTGACTTATTTGAGGATGCTTTTGTGATTTTCCAAGTTGGTGCGTTTCAACTTGCGGATGTATGGTAATGATATTGTTAAGTTTTGTACACGTCCGAGGTATGTATTTATCGCTTTCTATACTGTAGCATATTCATGATACTTAGGCAATTTACAAACTTCCATGCCATCCATTCTTTTGTATACTTGTTCTTATTGTGAATCACTTTAGTTCCCACCTTTTTGTGAGGTGGCTTTCCATTGTTCATATATGCTCGGAGAACCAACATTCTTGTTATAACTGGATTTTATTATGTTGAATCTTTTATTTGTGTTGATTATATGAATGCATGAAAAGGATCAAGGCAATTGTTTCATTTTGAGCACAACTACCTTAGCCAAATAGTCAATTCACCTTGTGAGTGTGTGAGAATTCGTAACCCCTTTGAGCTTTTTGATCCATGTTTTTATTTGAACTTAATGCTTGTCAATGAGTATTTAGTTCACTTATTTTTGAATGGATTTTGTTTTTTCTTGGACCTCAACTTTGTGTTGTTGTATGGATTTTTTTTCCTTGCCTTAGAAAGTAGGGAGTATTCACATGATGATGTGGTTGAATTCAAGTTGGGGAGAGAATGGTTGTTTACTCATTGGTTGGATTCTATGAGGATTGAAAAAGAAAAGAAAAAAGAGAAAAATATGACAAAGAAAAGAAAAAAAAAAGTGAAAAAGAAAGAAAAAAGAAAAATCCTTGAAAAAGGAAACAAAAAGAGTTGCAACAATTGTGCTAAATAAGTATTGTGTGTTGTGTAGCACTTGGGATTTTGGAAGAAGTTGGTTGAAATTTTGTGTGTGAATCTTTGTGAGTTTTCACTCCCTTAGGTTTAGGCAAGTTTTTGTTTCAATTACCTTTAGAAAATGCCCCTTGTTTGTTTACCCGACCACGTTACAACCTTGAAAATCCTTGTGATTCTTGCCTTTGTATGTTCAATATGATTTTAGGATGTATGCATAATTTAGTCTTTTGTTTGCAAGATTGTTGTGTGAGTGAAAGAACCTCATTTTGTGTTTTTCATCTACCGATGATTGTTTTTGCTAGGTGTGATTCACATTTGAACTTGTGTTGTTTTAGAATTTTTGGCATGACTTGTGTACTTTGCTTTTGTTTCGTGACTATGTTATCGTTTCAGTTTAGTGGTAAGTATTTACTTTTTGTGTGTACCTTTTTCATTTGAACCATTCATTCATTTCCGTTTTTCAAAACCTGTTGATTCGTCATTCTTTGGTTATTTCTTGCGCATTTTCAAGTTTGTTTGATTTTTGTTTGTGGACAAACAAGTAGGTAAGTTGGGGAGAGTTTGATAAGTGCAAATTGTACCTATTTTTGTATATATGTTTTGTTGCACTTATCGATTTTTTTTGGTAAATATCGTGCGAATAAAACCCAATTTGTGTGTAAATACGTTTAGTTTACGTTTTCGGTGTATAGTGCGTTACCGTGTAAATATCATTGAGTTTAATCGATTTTCATTTATTTTTGTAGGTGTTCCAGCAATGGGATATTTCCATATTCATAAAGAGCATTGAATAAGCTTTCCAACGCTTCAAACCGTGCGTCAATCGGAGTTACGGTTCAAGAGTTATGAAGAAAACAAATTCTGGTTTTCTGTCATGCTCGCTAGGCGAGCCCCCGTAGCGAACACTCGCTAGCTTGTTCGCTAGGCGAACCGGGGCGAACGAAAAGTTCCAGAATCGTGAAAAAACTCAACAAAAAGGCGGTTTACGTTCGCCTAGCGAACGGGGACTCGCTAGGCGAACCTGGAAAGTCAGAATTGCCTATTTTAGCCATTTTTCATCATTTTTTATGTTATGGTTTTGGGGATTCTTGCTCCAACTCCATCAAACTTCATTTTTTTAGTAGATTAGCTTAGAAAACAACATGGAAGCTTGCATGTGGATGATCCGAGGTGGATTTCTCATCGATCGGCTCCGACAATCCGTGAAGTGTTTGGTTCATTTCTCTTCCTCTTTGTGTATTCTTTCTTGTTGGGTTGTGCATATGTATTTGCTATGAACTCATGTATATTTGTCGCCCATGGCGTTGTATAAAACTTGCTTTACAAATCTTTATTGGTAATTGTCTCTAATTTTTGCTTTATGCACGGGGTTTGTGTCGCGTTAGACATAACCTTCACGAACGTCGATTAGGGAGGATTGTCTGTTGGTTGCTGGACTCTAGAGATAGATTTAGGAGCTAACAATCTTTAATAGGCGTCGAAGCTTAATTCCTTCCGTGTTTCGAGGCTTCGCTCGCGAGAGTGACGAAGAGAGTAACACGGTTGTTTTCTCAACTTTGCGTTAGACATAACCTGGGTTGTGAGCGATGCTGGGTGATATTGATGAATATTGTAGGTGGAGTATAACTGGTCTGTAAGTTTAAGTTTGTGAGGAGTGATTTGTATGCATTGCCGGACGAGTTTTTCTTGTTGAAGAATAAAGTTCTTTTTGTTTTAATATTTACTTTTATGTTCTCTTGTTTGAAACTATTTTAATCCAAACTCATTAATGCGAGAGATTGTCGAACGACATTCTTTCCCTCGAACCGATCTCTGTGGACACGACATAAATCCCGGAGGGAATTCTTTCCGAAAATAAATATTTTTGCTTGCTTGCCCTATTCTGCATTCAACAAAAGCCCATATATATATACATACATCAAAGCATATATTATACATGAAATCCACGTTTGGTACTGAAATATATAATAAGTTCCTAGTAAACACATTATACATATACATGCCCAAAAACCTAAATACAAAAAAAACTACGGCATAGTATATCTACAAGATGTTACAAAGATAAATACTAGGAACTAGATCAAATAATGATCTCAAAAATCTCCACAACGGAAGCCTTGCCACACAAAAGCTACGATCCGTAAGGAAAGTCAAACAACCTTGTCCTTACCCTTCGCCGAACCTGCAGAACCTGTGATGTAAACAACAACAGTGGGGTGAGATACATCAAATCTCAGTGAGTTCTCTATCTTATGGATTATCTCGGCTTTACAAGGTTCTAATCAATACCTAACTCAAGTCAGGGAAAAAAAGGAACTAGACCTTGAGATCAAACATTCCTGACTAGAGAAACAATCGTGCAATACACAAAACGACATACAAGTTAAGAATCTTCTCCCCGGCCAGCCATACGAGGCAAATACAACGTGGTTCACGGATTCTTAACATAGATAACTTCTCCCCGGCCAGCCATACAAGGCAAATACAACACGGGTCACGGTTATCTACAGTTGGTACTTCTCCCCGGCCGCCCACACAAGGCAAATACAACACGGGTCACGATACCAACCACTAAGTAACTTCTCCCCGGCTAGCCCACACAAGGAGCACTTCAACACGGGTCACGGTTACTTACTTAATAAATACTTCTCCCCGGCCATCCCGCACAAGGGGCTCTTCAACACAGGTCACGGTATTTATTAAGACACACCCAACAAACCAGAGGAATACGATCCCCCACTAACAACTACTTAACAAGGATATTCTTCTAGTATCGATGTAAGCATTTCCGCACGATTCTCTAAGTCATTCTATTGTACTAAGGTTTCCTCGCTCTACCTGTTTCATATTTTTAACATGCATACTCTCTCAAACATGCTTAACAGTTACATTAGACAAGCATATTCAACATCAATCATATCTATCTTATCAAACCATGGTATAATCACATGTTTTTCCTTCACTATCATAAAGAGCATTGGAATAGATTTCCAACAATACCAAAAATGTTCAAAACGGATAATCGGGACACAAGTTATGGAAATAACAAGAAATGGTATCGCGAAAAAACACAATTCTGCACTCTCACTGGCCGTACGCGTATTGCCTTGTGCCATACTGTAGAGTAATAGTGGGGGTTGTTTTTAATCGTATCCACAGGGATTGTTTGATATTTGATGCGTGCCTTTCAATAGTTGCGATTTTCTAAGTTAACGGTTTCAAAAGTTTCTCAATTGTTTTTAACATTCACTTGTAGCAAAGATTAATTGGTCACAAAGATTTTGTAAAAGGTTTTATAAAAGCATGTTAAGGTTAGGCTTCGCTAATCCTTTCCACGTATAAACGATTAATCAAGCATACGAACTCGGTTTCCGACCAATATAACCGCGTATCCTCCCGACTAAGTTTATGTCTAAAGTGAAGTCGTGAGTACCGTTGTTTAAACCGTTAGATGATGTCTCACGCTAACAATCTAAACAACGATCATTAAGATCAACACAATGCGAATAGCAAATCCCAAATCTATGTCTAGAGTTTGGTTTTTAAGAGATGAAATTGTTAGGTCAAGATTTGTGGAATCTATGTCTAGAGTAAAACAAATCAAACATAAAGCATTAAGAGAAAACAACTTCATCTATATTGATCAAAGACTTTGTTCATATACAATAGATCAAAAGCAATACATAAAAACAGAATCAACTACATCTAACCTCAACATTGAGTGTTTAGCTACCACTTCTCATGGTAGATTGGATAACAAGTAAAGAGAGGAGATGAGTAAACATCCACTCCGAATAATCGAGAATGGATGCAAAATCAGCTTCTCCAAGTGAAAATACAAGCTCCAATGGTAAAAAGACTGAAAACTATGATTTTGTATCAAAATGAACAAAAGATCCCTAAAACAAAAAGTGAAATTCTATTTATACATAGCAGAATTCTGCAGTATTCGCACTGCGAGCAATTCATTCGCACTGCGAATGAGGAAAAATGGCACTTTAAGTGCCTCTGAGACTTAAACCGCCCCAAGCAGAAATCGTGGTTTCGCACTGCGAATCATTCGCTAGCTACATTCGCACTGCGAATAAACTAGCGAGCCAGAATTCTCAATCCCAGAACTTACTGCCTCCCTTCGCCAGCACCTTCGCACTGCGAACCAACCAGCGAACCTTCGCTGGACCCTCGCCAGGAGTTCGCAGTGCGAACACATGGTAATCTCAAAGTTGGAACTCTCTGCCACCCTTCGCTGGCGCTTTCGCTGGTCCTTCGCAGTGCGAACCTTCGTTGGGCCTTTGCCAGATTGTTCGCACTGCGAACACCCTGTTGCAGCTAAAAACTCAGTGGAAACTTGTATTGGTTCCATGTGTTCTCAATTTTGCTCCTTTCATGCCTATACCTGCACATTAACACACAAATTACAAGCTACACACATATATTCCAATGTACGCATTACAACACAATTTACCGCTTAAATTCACAATTTACCGTTAGAAAGAAATGAAAAATGCCAAGTATTTCATACAAATATATAACATGTTTGACATATAACAAACTCTCCCCAACTAACTCTTTGTTTGTCCTCAAGCAAAGTATGCCTCTCACGAGGATTTGCTCGAGCACGCAATTCATCCAAGACGCGAAAAATGGCTCAACTAAACAACGATCACAACAACGTAACAGTTACACACCTCAAGAACCTACAATGTAAAAGAAATTTACTCTTAAACAACTTCAAATAATGTTTCAAGAGACAACTAACTCATCACACACATGCCATTCTACATTCCTCTTCGAAAAAGGATTGAAGATAAACGTGCATACAAGCACGGGACAATTACACTCAAATGACAAATGATGCAATACTAAGCAATTCATATCATATCTCAATAAACACAAAAGAAATCATGGAAGTACAAGATCACTAAGGACTTCAAGGATGTAGCTTGGTCGGGTGAACAAAAAGGGACATTTCTAACGGTCTTTGAAACGAAATTGCCGACGCAAAAGAACATTCACTATACACATATCCACACATCTCAACTTCATTTCACCAATTTTTCATCACACCTTCACAAACTACCGCACAATTATTGAATCTTTTTTTTTTTATTCAAGCAAGCATTTTCGTATTTGTAACAACATATTCACACTATTTTCTTTACCTGCTTGCTTGAAACAATTTTTTTTTTTCAAAATTTGGAGTAACACACCCTTTCTCTTTTTTTTTTTTTTATTCTCCGCAACTCATTTTCAACTCAACCTAAAGTGAATGCTCCTTGCTTTTTAAGGCAAGGAAACCGAAGTATACAATTTTCAAAGGTTAAAGAAGAAAATGTTAGAAACTCACCAAATTCAATGATGAACCAAACTTGCAAATTATGTACATAAAACAAGTTCATTATTAAATTGAGTTCTAAACTGTTTAGGCTCAAAGGGGCTACCAAATGCTCTCTCCTCACGGGTGAATTACTATATGGATATAGTTGTGCTCAAATTCAAACAAGTCTTGATCACTTCTCATACTTCCACAAAATCACATGATCACAAGATAAGGCGTGAATTAAAAGTAAAGAAAACATTCATCACAATCCTTAGCATATAGTAATACTTTGGAGGCTACTCACTTTATTAGTTTTTTGATCCTAAAATGACACATGCATTCAAAGGAAGTTGTAACACGAAACAACATTTTCAATCGCACCAAGACACAAAGTCCTAAAACATACAAAATTCTCGAGCTAGGTAACAATGTACCTTGTCGCAACACAATGCTTACGGTACTATCATAGCCCGCACATCTTGGAGGAATCTACCTTTAAAATCAAGAGTCTCCAACCTACTTCCCAAATTCCATCATAAAAGAAGGAACATCAAAATAACACATATGCACAGTTTAAGAGTTGAACATTCGTCAACTGAAGAATTCAACTCTTAATAACACTTAACAACAAAAAACACACTTAAGTGTTGAGCATTCGTAAACTGAAGAACTCAACACTTAATACTATAATTAAAAACCAACAATTTATTAGTAAAGCGAAACAAATTTTTTTTACTGCAAACCATAATCATTACTAATAATAATCATAAAGTGCCTGGTGTATAAAACACCTACATAACCCAAAAAGTACCACACGAGTACGAGTACATCAATAATAGACTAGTAAAAGCTGAAAAAACAAAATACAAGAAACTTCACTTTGATGACCAAAGGAAGTGTACAAGTCTAAGATCCAAAAAAATCAGTCCTCCTCGGACTCAGTCTCGAGCACGTCTATCCCTGGCTCATCCTCAGGCTCAGTCCCTAGTACATCTGTCCTCTGCCTATCATCATCATCATCATCAGAAATCACAATATCATCGCCATCTCCCCCCTCCTCAGCATCATCAGCAGCAGGCTCAACAACATCCTCTCCCCAACTGAAAACAGGCCTGGCCTCAGGCCATCCAGCATGCGCGAGGAACTGCTCCCTCGACATCATAGTGTGCTGCGTAGAAGGGTCACGGATCTGCAATTAGAGAACCTGCAAAGAATCATGAATATCAGTCATGGCACGCTGCTGGGCAGCCATCCAATCCCAATTAAATTGGAAGATCTCCTGCTGATAAGGGTAGAAGTTGTGAGATCCAGAAGCAGCACCCTGGCTTGTACCGGCCTCAGCACCAGTACCAGCACCCTGCAGAATTTGTCGACATATCGATCATCGATAGTCAACGTCACAGTAACTTGACGACGCGAAGGCAAAGTCACTCCTGCATCAGCACATAAGGTCATAATCAAACAAGGGAAAGCAAGAGGGGCATTCTTCCTCGAAGCATTCGCTCCTAAACCACTCTAGACGATGGCCCTTATTTCATCAGCAATGATCCTCGCGACATCAATTTCTATGTTAGTAAGGATATTGTGGACAAGGTGAGCCAAACGAATCGGAACGGTAGAAGAATGTGACTTTGGCGTAATGTTGGTCACAACCAAAAGCAATACAAGTTGAGCCAAAGGCACCATATCCTCTCGATGATACCGAACAGCCACTCCTGAATGATTAAACTTCACATTTTTACCTGGGCGTAGGAGATCACGAGTCATTGCGGCAATATCACGATAATTACTCAGCTTCTCATGATATTTATCCTCTTGGCTGGCACGCAGTGGAAGGGGGTCTCCAAGAACTCGGTTAATAGTCCTTCTGTCAAACCTTACCGTTTTCCCCGCCAACAGTAGTAGTCCAATCAAAGAGATTGCCCTCATCAGGAAGGGCGTTGGCGTAAAACTCACGAACCATTTCCACATTGTATGAATCAACAGGAGTTATCAGTGTATCCCACTTTTTTGCAGTTAACAGGGAAGCAATGGCACGATAACTTCCCTGCTCATTCAGAACAAACCTCCTCTCCGCAAGGATGGTCCTTGCTTCTAACACCTCATACCTCTGAGCTTGTCTAATTCCTCTGAACCGAGTCTCATCAAAGCGGACCGGTGCTTATCTTGATATGGATGCTTTTCTTTTCCTGATCATGGTTTTAGAACCCATCTGCACAAATGACAAACAAATCCACACAAAAACACCAAGACAGATCATTAGAATTAAGGACAGACATGCATCAGAATGAACTATCAGAAAAACAAAAATTTGGGCTGCTCGCTAGATCACTCGTGTAACGACCCGAAAAATCTAAATTATTTATTTAATCATTTATTTAATTAATTTAGAAGGAATTAAGGGGGTTTGTAATGATTTTGGAGAATTATGGATTAAAAGATGCATTTTTGAGTAATTTTAATAAAAAGAATAATCATGTATTATTTATGTTATTATTGTTATTATTAAAATTTAAAATAAAATGAGGAAGGGCAAGGTGGTCTCATTGGAGATAAGTGAGGATAGGATGGGAAGTTCATAAACTGGGATATATGACTAAAAGAGAAAAGGGAACGATCATTCTAACTGATCGTGTTTTGGGTGAAGGAAACTGAAGCAGAGAAGAGGAAGAGGAGAACTAGGGCTTGAGGAATTCTCGAAGAATCTTGAAGAAGGAAGGAAAAGCTTCGGATTATTCTAAGGTATGGGGAGAATTCCTAATTCTTGGTAGTTTACGAAATTGGAGATTTGAATAGATTAGGATTGTGTGAATTTGTGTTTGATTTTGATGGTTTTGAATGTGAAATGTATGAACATGATGAGATTATGATGAATGTCACTAGTATGTGTTGATATATGTGTGTCTTATGAGTATTTTGATCAATTTTCGTGTAGAACATTGGTTTTGGGGGTTATGAGAATCAAAATTTCAGAAAAATCGGATTTTTGGAAAAGTGGGTTTTGTCGCGCTCTGACACGGGCCGTGTCACACAACACGGGCACCGTGTCAGCCTACTGGTTGATAAAAATAAAATTTGTGTGTTGCAGGGGTTCTGACACGGGCCGTGTCACAAGACACGGTGGCCGTGTCAGCTTGCTGGTCGTGAATGAGAAAAATTGTTTTTTTGGAAATTGGTCCCAGGGGTTCTAACACGGGCCGTGTCACAGGACACGGTGGTCGTGTCAGGCTGCTGACTTGCTATTTTTTTTTATGATTTGGAATCGTGTCCCAGTTCTTCTGACACGGGCAGTGTCACAGGACACGGTGGCCGTGTCAGACTACTGGTTGTCTCATATTTTGCTGTTTCCTTGCGGTCTCTCGCTGTTTTCTCGTGTTGTTTCTTTAGGGTCGAAGTATTAATGATATGTAATTGATAAACTATGATTTTTATGATGAATGTTGTTGAGATGAAGTGAATGATGCACATGTCGATAATTGAATGAAATGAGGAGGTTAGCATCATTGCATTTCATGGCATATTTTTATGATGGGGCTCCGGCCTATTGGTAGCTTCAATCCCATCGTGCGGATTGGAGTGATATGTTGTTATGGTGTGCTCCCATTGTGGAGGGTTGATGGCCAGTGTCCATCGCATGGAGGAAAGTCAGTACCGCATTGCATATGTGCATTTCATTGAAGTTGACATTGCATTTATTATGGAGTAATTATGATGAATCGTATTATGAATTCTAAGTTGATAATGATGTGAATGAATGTGAGTGATGATCTGTTGTTGTTGCTGCTTAATTTATTTGATTTCCATGTCTTGTATTACTATATTGAATTATGTTTTCTCACCCTGCCTGCTTGGAAATGTTGCCTCTTATGTGGGTAACTTGCAGATAACCAAGAGTAGCTTCGAGGTGACGAAGGAGGTAGCTTGGAGTGTCTCGTTTATGTCGTTAATTTTAGAGGTGTCCTGCTCTGTGTCATGTAACATCGGGTTGGGATGAATTGCGAACATTCGTGTTCTTTTGATTTATTTTGGAATTGTATACTGATGATGTTGTTCTAGATTGGATAAAATTCTCATGAAGTTTTAATTGAGTTTACAATGACAAGTTGATTCCGTTGCAAGATTATGATTTCTTTTGATGATGTTTTGAGTAACCCGTGTTACGGGACAGGACTATGAGAATTGTATGATGTGTTGATTATGTACACCCTTGGTTGTGAATTATACTCTGATAACATGATTTATTTCTCTAAAATTGTATGTGGGGTAGAAGGCTGTTACATTAGTGGTATCAGAGCAGGTCGGTCTGTCCGGCCAAGTTTTGTGTAGTCAGTCTGTTGTCAGTCGTTACTTGTTAACGATTATTTGTTTTCTGACGTGGTATGTGTTGTACAGAATGGCTGGGAACAACACGCGTGCTCTTGCTGATGCTATTGCAGCTCTCGCTCGGAATCATGCTCCTGATGAGTTTCGCGCGTTAGAGAAGTTTCAGAGGAATAACCCACCGAAGTTTGAAGGGACTAATGACCCGGCGAGCGCACAAAAGTGGCTCAAGGCGATTGAGAAGATTTTTAGAGTGATGGGGTGCTCTGATGCACAGCAAGTGCAGTTCGGAACGCATATGCTGGAAGAGGAGGCCGAGGACTGGTGGGATAACACCCGTCAGAGGTTGGAAGATGTTGGCACTGCGGTGACTTGGAATGTGTTCAAACAAGAATTTATGGGCAAGTATTTTCCTGAAGATGCTCGTGGTAAGATGGAAGTGGAATTTATCGAATTGAAGCAAGGGAATATGACTGTGGCGGAGTATGCTGCCAAATTTGAGAGGCTTGTGAAGTTTTGTCCTCATTACAACCGTGCAGATGCTGAACTTTCTAAGTGTCTCAAGTTTGAGAACGGGCTGAGACCAGAGATTAAACAAGGGATTGGATGTCAACAGATTCGCAGGTATGCGGAACTGGTGGATAAGAGTAGGATCTACGATGAAGATAGTCGAGCTCGATCTGCTCACTACAAACAACTAAGTGAAAAGAAGGATAAGGGCCAGTTTAGAGGAAAACCTTATGCAACCCCAGGTGATAAGGGTAAGCAGAAGGTATCAGATGAGAAGAAGTCAAGTAGGGGAGCCGCTAATGCACCTACTAAGTGCTACAAGTGTGGGGAGCCAGGTCACAAAGCTGATGTGTGTGCTAACAAAGTTCTGAGATGTTACCGTTGTGGCAAGACCGGGCATAGGATTGGTGATTGTCCGAATGAGGGTCCGACCTGTTTCAATTGCGGTGAACAGGGACATATCAGTACTCAAGGCCAGAAACCAAAGAAGACTGCTACTGCTGCCCAGACTACTGGAAGAGTATTTGCTTTGGCGGGCTCAGAAGTTCCCAAGAACGACAACTTAATTCGAGGTACTTGTTTTATTAACAGTGTTGAGTTGATTGCTATTATTGATACTGGAGCTACGCATTCATTTATCTCTCTCGAGTGTGCTACTAGATTGGGTTTGAATTTGTCTAACATGAATGGTAGTATGATAATAGAGACCCCGGCTAATGGTTCGGTGACTACTATGCTTGTTTGTTTGAAGTGTCCTTTGACCATCTTTGAGAAGGATTTTGTGATGGATTTGGTGTGCTTACCTTTGCACCAAATCGATGTTATCCTTGGTATGAACTGGTTGGAGTTCAACTACGTTCACATTAATTGCTATAACAAGACTGTGAAGTTTCCAGAGTTAGGTGAGGATGGTGAACTAATGTTCTTATCTGCTAAACAAGTGGATGGACTTTTATTAGATGAAGCGTTGATGTTCGCAGTGTTTGCATCGTTGCCAGCGGATGGTGTGGCCGTCAGTGCTGAGTTGCCTGTGGTTTGTGAGTTTCCAGATGTATTTCCTGAGGATATAAGTGATTTACCTCCGGAACGTGAAGTTGAGTTTGCTGTAGACTTAATACCAGGTACGAGTCCAGTTTCGATGGCTCCTTATCGGATGTCTGCTTCGGAATTGAATGAGCTGAAGAAACAACTAGAAGAATTATTAGAAAAGAAGTTTATTCAACCTAGTGTCTCTCCGTGGGGTGCTCCGGTGTTGCTCGTTAAGAAGAAAGACGGTAGTATGAGATTGTGTGTCGATTATCGGCAGTTGAATAAGATAACCATCAAGAATAAATATCCGCTTCCGAGAATCGACGATTTAATGGATCAACTCGTAGGTGCTTGTGTGTTCAGTAAGATTAATCTGAGGTCCGGTTATCATCAGATTAGAGTTAAAGCTGACGATATTCCGAAAACAGCTTTCAGAACGAGGTATGGTCACTATGAATATACGGTGATGCCATTTGGAGTTTCTAACGCGCCTGGTGTGTTCATGGAGTATATAAACAGAATCTTTCATGAATATCTTGATAAATTTGTAGTGGTTTTCATAGACGATATCTTGATATATTCTAAATCAGCAGAAGAACATGCAGAACATTTGAAGGTTGTGTTACAAGTGTTGAGGGAAAAGAAATTGTATGCTAAGTTATCGAAGTGCGAATTCTGGTTGAAGGGGGTGAGTTTCCTAGGCCATGTGATTTCAAGTGGTGGAATTTCTGTGGATCCCTCGAAGATTGATGCGGTGTTGCAGTGGGAGACTCCGAAGTCTGCTACAGAAATTCGTAGTTTTCTTGGATTGACTGGTTATTATCGTAAGTTCATTGAAGGTTTTTCTAAGTTGGCTTTGCCTTTGACGCAATTGACTCGAAAAGGGCAAGCGTATGTATGGGATGTCGCTTGTGAAGAGAGTTTTGTAGAACTAAAGAAAAAGTTGACGACTGCTCCGGTGTTAGTTTTGCCAGACCCGAATGAGTCCTTTGTGGTTTATTGTGATGCTTTAAAGATGGGCCTTGGTGGAGTTTTAATGCAAAATGGTAAAGTGGTCGCTTATGCTTCTAGACAGTTAAGAGTCCACGAGAGGAATTACCCTACACACGACTTAGAGTTGGCTGCTGTAGTATTTGTACTGAAGATCTAGAGGCATTATCTTTTTGGTTCGAAATTTGAGGTATTCAGTGATCATAAAAGTTTGAAATACTTGTTCGATCAGAAAGAGTTAAACATGAGGCAGAGAAGGTGGCTAGAACTGTTAAAGGATTTTGAGTTCGATTTGAATTATCACCCAGGTAAAGCAAACGTAGTGGCTGATGCTTTGAGTAGAAAGTCGTTGCATATTTCGATGCTTATGGTGAGAGAACTTGAAATGATTTAGCAATTCAGAGACATGAGTTTGTTGTGTGAGACGACCGCTGATAGTGTGAAATTGGGCATGCTAAAGCTGACTAGTGGAATTTTGGAGGAAATTCGGGGAGGTCAGAAATCTGATTTGAAATTAGTTGACCAAATAATGAAAATTGATCAAGGTAATGGCGGTGAATTCCGAATTGATGAAGATGGAGTTTTGAGATTTCGAGATAGAGTGTGCGTCCCGGATATTTCTGGAATAAAAAAGAGTATTTTGGAAGAAGGGCATAGAAGTCGATTGAGTATTCATCCTGGTGCTATGAAGATGTATCAAGACCTTCGTAGATTGTTTTGGTGGCCAGGTATGAAAAGAGATATTGCTGAATTTATGTATGCATGTTTGACTTGCCAGAAGTCCAAAATTGAACATCAGAAGCCTTCAGGTATGATGCAGCCGTTGAATGTTCCTGAATGGAAGTGGGATAGCATTTCCATGGATTTTGTGACTGGGTTACCAAAGACTACAAAAGGTAATGACTCGATATGGGTGATTGTGGATAGGTTAACTAAGTCGACGCATTTCTTACCTATGAGAATTAATTACTCTATGCAGAAGCTAGCTGAGATTTATATTGATGAAATTGTAAGGTTGCATGGAACACCTTCGAGTATTATATCGGATAGAGATCCGCGGTTTACGTCAAGGTTTTGGAAAAGTCTACAGGATGCTTTGGGTACTAAGTTGAGGATGAGTTCTGCTTATCACCCGCAGACGGATGGTCAGTCGGAAAGAACAATCCAATCTTTAGAAGATTTGTTGAGAGCTTGTGTACTAGATCAAGGAGGATCTTGGAATAGTCACTTGTCATTGATCGAGTTTACATACAACAATAGTTTTCATGCTAGTATTGGGATGGCTCCTTATGAGGCGTTGTACGGTAGACGTTGTCGAACTCCATTGTGTTGGTATGAGTCGGGAGAGAGTTCTGTACTTGGACCTGAAATTGTTCAAGAAACAACGGAGAAGATTAAAATGATTCAGGATAAAATGAAGACGTCGCAGAGTCGTCAGAAGAGTTACCATGATAAGAGGAGAAAAGCACTTGAATTCCAAGAAGGAGACCACGTGTTCTTAAGAGTCACTCCGATGACTGGTGTGGGACGAGTTTTGAAGTCTAGAAAGCTCACTCCACGCTTTGTTGGTCCGTACCAGATTATGAAGAGAATAGGAGAGGTTGCCTATCGGGTGGCTTTACCACCGTCACTTGCAAATTTGCATGATGTGTTTCATGTGTCGCAGTTGAGGAAGTATATTCAGGATCCGTCACATGTAATTCAGATGGATGACGTTCAGGTAAGAGATAACCTGACAATAGAAGCTTTGCCTGTGAGGATTGATGGTCGAGAATTGAAGCAACTCCGAGGTAAAGAGATTGCTTTAGTGAAAGTATTGTGGGGTGGACCAGCTGGTGATAGTTGGACTTGGGAGCGTGAAGATCAGATGAAGGAGTCGTATCCGACTCTGTTTACTTCAGGTAATTTTCGAGGACGAAAATTCTTAAAGTAGGGGAGAGTTGTAACGACCCGAAAAATCTAAATTATTTATTTAATAATTTATTTAATTAATTTAGAAGGAATTAAGGGGGTTTGTAATGATTTTGGAGAATTATGGATTAAAAGATGCATTTTTGAGTAATTTTAATAAAAAGAATAATCATGTATTATTTATGTTATTATTGTTATTATTAAAATTTAAAATAAAATGAGGAAGGGCAAGGTGGTCTCATTGGAGATAAGTGAGGATAGGATGAGAAGTTCATAAACTGGGATATATGACTAAAAGAGAAAAGGGAACGATCATTCTAACTGATCGTGTTTTGGGTGAAGGAAACTGAAGCAGAGAAGAGGAAGAGGAGAACTAGGGCTTGAGGAATTCTCGAAGAATCTTGAAGAAGGAAGGAAAAGCTTCGGATTATTCTAAGGTATGGGGAGAATTCCTAATTCTTGGTAGTTTACGAAATTGGAGATTTGAATAGATTAGGATTGTGTGAATTTGTGTTTGATTTTGATGGTTTTGAATGTGAAATGTATGAACATGATGAGATTATGATGAATGTCACTAGTATGTGTTGATATATGTGTGTCTTATGAGTATTTTGATCAATTTTCGTGTAGAACATTGGTTTTGGGGGTTATGAGAATCAAAATTTCAGAAAAATCGGATTTTTGGAAAAGTGGGTTTTGTCGCGCTCTGACACGAGTCGTGTCACACAACACGGGCACCGTGTCAGCCTACTGGTTGATAAAAATAAAATTTGTGTGTTGCAGGGGTTCTGACACGGGCCGTGTCACAGGACACGGTGGCCGTGTCAGCTTGCTGGTCGTGAATGAGAAAAATTGTTTTTTTGGAAATTGGTCCCAGGGGTTCTGACACGGGCCGTGTCACAGGACACGGTGGCCGTGTCAGGCTGCTGACTTGCTATTTTTTTTTATGATTTGGAATCGTGTCCCAGTTCTTCTGACACGGGCAGTGTCACAGGACACGGTGGCCGTGTCAGACTACTGGTTGTCTCATATTTTGCTGTTTCCTTGCGGTCTCTCGCTGTTTTCTCGTGTTGTTTCTTTAGGGTCGAAGTATTGATGATATGTAATTGATAAACTATGATTTTTATGATGAATGTTGTTGAGATGAAGTGAATGATGCACATGTCGATAATTGAATGAAATGAGGAGGTTAGCATCATTGCATTTCATGGCATATTTTTATGATGGGGCTCCGGCCTATTGGTAGCTTCAATCCCATCGTGCGGATTGGAGTGATATGTTGTTATGGTGTGCTCCCATTGTGGAGGGTTGATGGCCAGTGTCCATCGCATGGAGGAAAGTCGGTACCGCATTGCATATGTGCATTTTCATTGAAGTTGACATTGCATTTATTATGGAGTAATTATGATGAATCGTATTATGAATTCTAAGTTGATAATGATGTGAATGAATGTGAGTGATGATCTGTTGTTGTTGCTGCTTAATTTATTTGATTTCCATGTCTTGTATTACTATATTGAATTATGTTTTCTCACCCTGCCTGCTTAGAAATGTTGCCTCTTATGTGGGTAACTTGCAGATAACCAAGAGTAGCTTCGAGGTGACGAAGGAGGTAGCTTGGAGTGTCTCGTTTATGTCGTTAATTTTAGAGGTGTTCTGCTCTGTGTCATGTAACATCGGGTTGGGATGAATTGCGAACATTCGTGTTCTTTTGATTTATTTTGGAATTGTATACTAATGATGTTGTTCTAGATTGGATAAAATTCTCATGAAGTTTTAATTGAGTTTACAATGACTAGTTGATTCCGTTGCAAGATTATGATTTCTTTTGATGATGTTTTGAGTAACCCGTGTTACGGGACAGGACTATGAGAATTGTATGATGTGTTGATTATGTACACCCTTGGTTGTGAATTATACTCTGATAACATGATTTATTTCTCTAAAATTGTATGTGGGGTAGAAGGGTGTTATAACTCGCACTGCGAAGCCTGGCGAACGCTCGCCCCAGGTTCGCAGTGCGAACAAGCCAGCGAATGCACGAAAATTTTGAAAATTTTTTGCAGACCCAGATTTCACACATAACATCATTCTACAGGTATTCTCAACTTAAAATCCAGTAAAAAATTAGACATGCATTGAACAACCAAACACAGAATTCAAACCCAAAACATCCTACACATTCTCATGCATAATTCACAAATAAACTCAATTAATCAGAAAGTTCAGAGAAAAGGAATTCAAACCTGTTTGGTAATGGAGATTGAGAGTAAAAAAACAGGGGAGAATGACAGAACTTGCACGTGAGAGGGGAGAGGATTAGAGTTTTTTTTCTTTTTGGTTTATGGTTGAAAGTGAGAGTGAGATACTAGGGTTTGGTCCCCCCACCAAGTCAATCAGACTTCAACATGGGTCTTGGGCCTACGTGCAGGCCCACCCATAAAAACCCTCTTTTTTTACTGATGTGGCAGTAAACCACCAAGTCTGGTGCGCTGACATTTGCAGTGCGAATGCTCTCCCCAGCTTCGCAGTGCGAATGGCTGGCGAATGCTCGCCCAGATTCGCAGTGCGAATGAGCCAGCGAACAAGACAGTTTTTTCAAAATTACAGGTCTGTCTTGCTGCCACCCTTCCAAATGTCCAAAATGTTAAAATGATTAAAAACAGCAAATTAAAGCAAAAATACTTACAATGTTGGGGTGCCTCCGAACAAGCGCTTGTTTAACGTCGGCTAAGCTCGACGGTCCATCGCGACCTCACGGATCGCGGAAAGGCACAATTGCGGGATTCCGCTCGAAACCTTCTCCAAGATACACTTTCAATCTCTGGCCGTTAACTGTCCAATTTTCCTTTGACGTTGTGTCCTCAATTACGATTGCTCCATAGGGCTTGATTTCCACAATCCGAAACGGACCGGACCATTTAGATCTTAATTTTCCGGGAAACAATTTTAACCGAGAATTGAACAATAGGACCAGCTGTCCGACCTCAAACTGTTTGATGACAATTTTTCTGTCATGGTAAGACTTTACACGCTCCTTATACAATTTATTGGAATCGTACGCCTGAAGGCGCAATTCATCCAACTCGTGTAATTGCACTTTTCTTTTTTCGCCGCTAAGAGTTGGATCAAAATTCAAAAATTTTAAGGCCCAAAACGCCTTGTGCTCCAACTCTACCGATAAGTGGCAATTCTTACCATAAACCATTTTAAACGGTGTGAGACCAATCGGAGCCTTGAAAGCGGTCCGATAAGCCCACAACGCATCATCCAGTTTGTTGGCCCAATCCTTTCTCGAGGCCGAAACAGTTTTTTCTAAAATACGCTTTATCTCACGATTCGATACCTCCGCTTGACCGTTAGCTTGAGGATGATATGGTGTAGCAACTTTTTGCTTCACACCATATTGCTCAAGAGCTTTATCAAGCTGAGTGTTACAGAAGTGAGATCCTCCATCACTTATTAACACTCGAGGTGTTCCAAAACACGCAAAAATATTTCTTTTCAAAAACTTCACCACTGTTTTTCCGTCGGCTTTAGCACATGCTATCGCCTCAACCCACTTGGAAACGTAATCCACAGCGACCAAAATATATTCATTAGAAAATCAAAATGGGAATGGACCGACAAAGTCGATCCCCCAACAGTCAAAGACTTCGATTTCTAACATATTTTGTAATGGCATTTCTTGCCGCCGTGAAATACCTCCACTTCTCTGGCATCTATCACAACTTAGGGCATGCGCATGTGCATCTTTGAATAACGACGGCCAATAAAAGCCCGATTGAAGAACTTTAGTGGCCGTTCTTAACCCATTGAAGTGACCTCCGTAAGGAGAGTTATGACAATGCCACAGAATATTCGTGGCTTCCTCCACTGACACACACCTTCTGAGGAGGTTGTCGACACCAAGTTTAAATAAATGGGGTTCATCCCATACAAATGACTTGGCATCAGACAAAAATTTCCGTTTTTGGTGGTGCGTTAAACCGTCCGGTATCAATCCGGTGGCTTTGTGGTTAGCCATATCGGCGAACCACGGTCTAACCTGTACTCTAAACAGTTTTTCATCCGGGAACTCCTCTTTTACCTCAAACTCATTTTTGGTCACGTCAACGTTGACCAGGCGGGATAAGTGATCCG
Organism: Lathyrus tuberosus; assembly: GCA_022829125.1. NCBI lineage: Eukaryota > Viridiplantae > Streptophyta > Magnoliopsida > Fabales > Fabaceae > Lathyrus > Lathyrus tuberosus. The sequence goes on from JALAZF010000993.1 coordinate 201,132, forward strand.
CCACCAAATTCTCGGAACCCCTTTTGTCACGAATTTCAAGATCAAGTTCCTGTAACAAAAGGATCCACCGAATCAGCCTCTGTTTTGAATCAGGCTTGGTGAGCAGATACCTTATAGCCGAATGGTTCGTGTAAACGATGACTCGTGAACTAATCAAATAGGCACGAAATTTCTCCAACGCATACACTATGGCAAGCAACTCTTTTTCAGTTGTTGCATAGTTAATTTGAGCCTCGTTTAAAACTTGCTCGCATAATGTATAGCGTGGAAAACTTTCATTTTCCTCTGACCCAAAACAGCCCCCAACCGCATAATCGCTTGCATCGCACATTAATTCAAAATCCAATTTCCAGTTAGGTGCAACGATTATCGGTGAGGTAGTTAAACTTTGTTTCAAAAAATTAAATGCGAAAAGACAAGACTCGTCAAAGTCAAAAACCTTACCTTGGACAAGCAAGTTGCTCAACGGCTTTGCGACCCTTGCGAAGTCCTTGATAAACCTTCGGTAAAACCCGGCGTGTCCAAGAAAACTCCTTATACCTTTGACATTCATCGGCGGTGGTAATTTCTCGATAACATCCACTTTGGCTTTATCAACTTCAAGGCCTTTTGCAGAAACCTTGTGACCGAGCACAATTCCCTCGTTCACCATGAAGTTGCATTTTTCCCAATTAAGCACCAAATTAGTTTCCACACACCATTCCAACACCGTATCCAATTTTTTCAAACACACATCAAACGATTGCCCAAAAATGGAGAAATCATCCATAAAGACCTCAATTGTCTTTTCGATCAAATCCGAGAAGATAGCTTGCATACACCGTTGAAAAGTCGTCGGTGCATTACATAATCCAAACGGCATCCTCCTATAAGCGAAGATTCCGAAAGGACATGTGAAAGCAGTTTTTTCATGATCCTCCGGGTTCACAATAATTTGGTTGTAACCCGAATAACCATCCAAAAAACAGTAGAATTGTTGACCGGAAAGCCTCTCGAGCATTTGATCCATAAAAGGTAGAGGGAAATGATCTTTTCTCGTAGCTTTGTTCAACCTACGGTAGTCGATGCACATTCTCCACCCGGTTACGGTTTTTGTTGGTATAAGCTCATTTTTCTCGTTTCGGACCACCGTTAATCCGCCTTTTTTCGGTACCACATGCACCGGACTAACCCACGGGCTGTCAGAAATAGGATAAATCATTCCGGCATCTAACATTTTCACCACTTCCTTCCTAACCACTTCTTTCATAATAGGATTTAAGCGGCGTTGAGGTTGAGCAACCGGTTTAAAGTCTTCCTCCATGAATATCCTATGCATGCAATACGAAGGGCTTATGCCTTTGAGATCGGACAATGTCCATCCCATTGCATCCTGATTTTTTCTCAACACTTGAATTAAGCGGTTTTCCTCCACTTCAGATAAAACACTGCTTATGATCACCGGTTTATTACCACCGTCATCGAGAAAAGCATACTTCAAGGTTGACGGTAACACTTTCAGCTCAAGTTTGGAAGGCTCATCATTAACCACTTTTTTTAGAATTTCCTCTTCATAATCCCAAGGTTGCAATTCTTCCAAAGCTTCAAGCTCTAACAAACATTCTTCAAGAGCTTGCTCTTCTTCAATTGAGAATACTTCCAAGGTATCATCCAAAGCTCTTTGTAATGGATCAATGACATGAATTTGCTTTGTAACTTCAAAACTTGCTTTCTCCGTTGCATCGATTCGGAAACAATCACCTTTATCTTTCTTGTGCTTCATGGCATCATAAAGATTGAAACACACCTCTTCATCTTGGACTCTCACTTTCATGAGACCATCGTCCATGTCAATTGCCATACGGGCAGTTTTCATGAAAGGCCTTCCAAGGTGCATCCTCATCCTCCTCCATTTCAATTACAACAAAGTCGATCGGAAACAAAAATTTGTCCACTTTGACCAACACGTCTTCCGCTACACCGTGAGGACAGGTAGTGGATTTATCGGCGAGTTGCAACGTCATTTGCGTGGACCTCAATTCCATGTGGCCTAGCCGTTTCACAATCGACAATGGTATCAAGTTGATGCTAGAACCCAAATCAATCAACCCATTGCCCACATACGTGTTTCCTATCGTAACCGGCAATGTAACTCGTCCCGGATCACGTTCTTTCCTCGGGAGAGTCCGTTGAATGATGGCACTACAGCTTGCATCCACCATAATCGTCTCCTGATCTGTATACCTTTTCTTCTTTGTGAGGATATCTTTCATGAATTTCGCATATTTAGGCATCTGCTCCAAAGCCTCGGAAAATGGAATATTTATTTGTAATTGCTTGAAGATATCCATAAACCGAGAATAGTGTCGCGCACTATCTTTCTTTGTAGGAGCATGCGAATATGGTAGATGTTGAATCGGAATATTGTTCATCGGCTCCTTTCCCTTGTTAGTTCTCTTCACTCTTTCTTCACTCTCTATTTTTTTCTCATTATCACTTTTTTCTTTCTCATTTTTTTCTATCTCATTTTCAACTAACACACCCTCAACATTTTTTTCTACTTCAATCTCTTCCCTATCTTTTTCTTTTTCAACTACAACCTCCTCCTCCACTTTCTTTTTTCCTACACCCATGTCAATCTCTCTTCCACTTCTTGTAAGAATTGCTTTGCAATCTTTAGGATTCAGAAGCGTATTTGTCGTAAAGGGCCCTTTTTGTTGGTCGGCCAATTGTTTTGATAATTACCCGACTTGTGTTTCAAGATTCCTTATGGCGGCATCGGTGTTTTTTTGGTTGGAAATTGCCATTTGCATAAATTGTGTGAGAGTGTCTTCCATCTTCGTATTTCCAACGGGAGCTTACGGAGGTTGAGTGTAATTTTGGTATTGTTGACAGTTTGATGGTCCGGCTTCTTGCGGTCTCCATTGTTGTTGATAACCTTGGTTAGGCCTTTGTTGGTAACCTTGGTTGGCTTGTTGATACGGAGGTCGGGGTTGGTATCCTTGATTTCCCGCATAGTTTGCTTCCTCCACAACGGGAGAACAATAACCGGTCGGATGGTCACCTCGACATAATTCACACACTAACACTTGCACATTTTTACTTGAAGATTCATGCATCTCTTTGAATTATTGCGGCAGCTTTGACATTTGCTTAGTTAACAACTCAACCTGTTGTGATAACAATTTGTTCTGCGCAAGGATAGCATCGCTTGTTCCCAATTCCAACACTCCCGGAGTTCGTTGAGAAGGTCCACGGTTGTGACTACCTTGATGATCATTCAAGGCCATCTTATCAATGATAGATGTGGCTTCCGCTGCAGTTTTGCTTAACAAGGATCCACCGGTGGTGGCATCCAACAAGGTTTTGTGTACAAGTTGCAGCCCATTTCTAAATATATAAATTTGTGACAATTCATCAAAACCATGGCCTTTGCACTTTCTTAACATTGATTTGAACCTCTCCCAAGCTTCGTTGAGAGATTCATTGGCTCCTTGTGTGAATACCGCGATGACGGTCTTTGCTTCCATAAACCGAGTGTGAGGGAAAAATCTCTACAAAAATTTCTCCTCCAATGCGTTCCAATCTGTCATTATGGCAGTTGACTGATCAAGATACCATTCCTTTGCCTTCCCAATGAGGGAATGCGGGAATAATCTCTTGAACAGAGACTCCTCTTCTGCTTCTGGTGCACCAGTCGCTCCCGCTATTTCATAGAATTTTGTAAGATGGGTAAAAGGATCTTCATGATCCATACCCGTAAATGGACTTTGATATAACAGTTGGAGAATACCGGTCTTCATCTCAGAATGCCGACCGTTGTGTGCATGGCCAGCAAACTGAGTATTGTGTCTCAGACTATTTGTACATGGCCTAGAAGCAGGTGGTGGTGGTGGTGGATCTGCCTCCATAACTGGAAGTATCTGTGGAAATGGTGGTGGTGTAGAAGTACTTTCCTCTTGTTCTCGCTTCTGTCTCGCTAGCTGTCTCCTTCGTCTAGTCATGCTGTTGATTCTACGAGCGGTTCTCTCAATCTCAGGATCGAAAAGAAGTTGGTCCGCTGGTAGTTTCCCTCGCATAAACTAAGTCTGCACACTAAATAAAACAGATTAACAAGCTCAAGATAAAGTGGTAACAGCTTAAAATAACTCAACTATCGCAATGCTTGCAATATCAATACACAATCCCCGGCAACGACGCCATTTTGTAGAGTAATAGTGGGGGTTGTTTTTAATCGTATCCACAGGGATTGTTTGATATTTGATGCGTGCCTTTCAATAGTTGCGATTTTCTAAGTTAACGGTTTCAAAAGTTTCTCAATTGTTTTTAACATTCACTTGTAGCAAAGATTAATTGGTCACAAAGATTTTGTAAAAGGTTTTATAAAAGCATGTTAAGGTTAGGTTTCGCTAATCCTTTCCACGTATAAACGATTAATCAAGCATATGAACTCGGTTTCCGACCAATATAACCGCGTATCCTCCCGACTAAGTTTATGTCTAAAGCGAAGTCGTGAGTACCGTTGTTTAAACCGTTAGATGATGTCTCACGCTAACAATCTAAACAACGATCATTAAGATCAACACAATGCGAATAGCAAATCCCAAATCTATGTCTAGAGTTTGGTTTTTAAGAGATGAAATTGTTAGGTCAAGATTTGTGGAATCTATGTCTAGAGTAAAACAAATCAAACATAAAGCATTAAGAGAAAACAACTTCATCTATATTGATCAAAGACTTTGTTCATATACAATAGATCAAAAGCAATACATAAAAACAGAATCAACTACATCTAACCTCAACATTGAGTGTTTAGCTACCACTTCTCATGGTAGATTGGATAACAAGTAAAGAGAGGAGATGAGTAAACATCCACGCCGAATAATCGAGAATGGATGCAAAATCAGCTTCTCCAAGTGAAAATACAAGCTCCAATGGTAAAAAGACTGAAAAATATGATTTTGGATCAAAATGAACAAAAGATCCCTAAAACAAAAAGTGAAATTCTATTTATACATAGCAGAATTCTACAGTATTCGCACTGCGAGCAATTCATTCGCACTGCGAATGAGGAAAAATGGCACTTTAAGTGCCTCTGAGACTTAAACCGCCCCAAGCAGAAATCGTGGGTTCGCACTGCGAACCCTTCATTCACGCTGCGAATCATTCGCTAGCTACATTCGCACTGCGAATAAACTAGCGAGCCAGAATTCTCAATCCCATAACTTACTGCCTCCCTTCGCCAGCACCTTCGCACTGCGAACCAACCAGCGAACCTTCGCTGGACCCTTTCCAGGAGTTCGCAGTGCGAACACATGGTAATCTAAAAGTTGGAACTCTCTACCACCCTTCGCTGGCGCTTTCGCTGGTCCTTCGCAGTGCGAACCTTCGCTGGGCCTTCGCCAGATTGTTCGCACTGCAAACACCCGGTTGCAGCTAAAAACTCAGTGGAAACTTGCATTGGTTCCATGTGTTCTCAATTTTGCTCCTTTCATGCCTATACCTGCACATTAACACACAAATTACAAGCTCCACACATATATTCCAATGTACGCATTACAACACAATTTACCACTTAAATTCACAATTTACCGTTAGAAAGAAATGAAAAATGCCAAGTATTTCATACAAATATATAACATGTTTGACATCTAACACATACGCGTACTGCCCAGATGGCTCGCCCAGCCATACGCGTATTGCCCAAATACGCGTATGGACAGAGGCTGATTTTTCCCCAAAAAGTCCACTAAAACTCCAATACGCGTATTGCCTCAAACCATACGCGTATTGCCACCTCCCATACGCGTAACGCCTAAAATCCTTCCTTGCCATACGCGTATTGCCCAACCCAATACGCGTATTGCCACCTCCCATACGCGTAACGCCTAAAATCCTTCCTTGCCATACGCGTATTGCCCAACCCAATACGTTTATTGCCTTGCGTGATACGCGTATGGGCAGAGGAAACCCAGAATTTTTCCTGCAGAAAAATTCTGCTACGGGTTTCTCAAATTCAACCCCAAAATTCCATATTTCCCAATCAAAGTACATCAAAACATGTTATAAGCATAACAACCAGTATACTACACAGTCAAATATCGAATTCCAACAGTTAGATTACGATTCTATTGCAAAATTACTCATTTCTCACAATATCAAAACTAACTCTAAACTCATAAAACTCTACACTAAAGTGTCTATCTAGAACCCACCTGGATTACAAGATGAGGATGATGAAGCTGAGATGAAAAAGATGAAGATGGGTTGATGATTCTAGCTCTTGAGCTCTTGAGAATTTTTTCTCTTCTTTTCCTTCCTTTTTCCTTCCTTTTCCTTCTCTTCACTTTCTCTCTCCAATGCTACTATCTTTGCAAATAAGGGAAAAGGAAAAGACATAGAGAAAACATTAATTGGTAATACTACTAATTGTCCAAATTATCTCAAATGCACCAATTAATAAAACTCCAAGTTAAATAATATTAATCTAATCAGTTCCGAGTTCGTCAGTTTACTCTAATTATTTTAATCCAATAATTGCTCAGAGTACACCGGATTCCAGTTGATCATAATAATATTATCCAAAGCGTTCACAAAATTACGGGGTATTACATCGAAGGACCATTACATATGACATCTTTATTTGGAACATATGTAAATCCCAATTGTGACCATGTTCCTCTTCAATTCATAGCTAATCCACCATGTTCCTCTTTTACCATATATTTCTCTGGTATTAAAGGACATGTGTTTGACGAAGTTGTAGGTGGAAAAGTTATTGTTGCGGGTGTTATTTTTATTAATGCCACTCTTGTCAAGAAAACCATGTTCCATAGAGCGGTTTCCATCAAGAGCAATGATTGAAAAATTGAAGAAGGTGAATCAATACATGACAATGGTATCATCATCAACGCTGACTTGTAGTACATGAATCTCACATGTGTGAAAGCTTCAATGGCATCAGAGTGTCTTGCAGGTACACCCCCTCCTCTTCACCACCAGTGCAATTGGAACTCACGACGTGGTACTGGCCGCTGATATTCTTCTGATCCTGGTAAGATCAGGGTTAAATACTTATTTTATCCTCTATAATATGAACGGTTTTTTTTTTGAAAAAATTCTATAATTTTTTTTATTTCCTCTCTCTCTTATGAAAAATCTCTCGCTCTAAAATTCATGTGCCTTTACACTGGGCCACACGTTTTAGTTATTAAATTCTCTCATACAATGTATATATTACAATACTTTTTTTGAATAAAGATACTTTATTAAACCAAAACACGATTACAACGCAAAGCGACCTCAAACGAGATCCAGCTACCCAAAGGACAAAGAACACCAACACAAACTTAAGGCAATAACAAACTACCTATGGTTTTCCTAAACTTAGCTTTCATCAAACACCTATTGGTAATTACATCAATAATGTTGGTTACTACATGCTGCCAGTTTTGATTTGTTCCAAAACACACATCACATCTGATCCTCCAAAGCACATAGATAGTCTCAGCCAAAGCACACTTCAAGATTTGATATTTAGGACTCTTGGCTTTAGTCTTCTCTATCATCCAATTGAGTTGTAAACTCCAGCTATCTGACCTATGTTGAATCTCCAGCCAATCTAACACATTGCTCTAGATTTTCCTCAAAGTACTGCATTGAAAAAACAGGTGGTTCACACTCTCAATTTCATTACAGAAACTACATCTATCTTCAGCAATTATCCCAAATCTTTTGAGTCTATCTTTTGTGGCCAATCGGCTATGACAAGCAAACCAAAAATTAAATTGGGATTTAGACCTAGATTGGTTGTTATAAAAGATGACCCTCCACTCAACAACCAAATTAGATTCATTCATATCAGCATATATTCTACCAGTTTTGAAGTTGCCAACCTGCATACTGAGATTCCAGTAATTCAGCATAGTGACAATGAGCCTCACTTTTAATATGGCTTTAAGAATCCAAGAAGTGTTACATTTGATGTCCATTGTCATTATATTTTGTGACTTGATGTAATAACAATGGAGCCACCTTATCCAAAGACCGTCAACTTTCTGACTAATATTCCATAGTAGCTTAACTAAACAAGCCTTTCTCCACTTACTCAAATATATATTACAATATTTGTTTATTATACTTCAAACATATTACTTAAAATTTTTATTTCAAATTATTCTTCTTACTCTCTCACTTACACTTTTATTTTTATTGTTTTATATTTTATATTTAATAATATTAATTTATTTTATAAATATTTATTTTAATATAAAATTTATTATATTTAAGAATTATTTATCATTTAATAAGGCATAAATAAATATTTAATTATTTTAATAATACAAAAAATATTTAGAAATTATATATATATATATATATATATATATATATATATATATATATATATATATATATATATATATATATAAATATTTATTTATTTATTTATAATATTACCAAAATATTTATTATAAATATATAATTAATTATTTAAATATTTTTTACGCAATTATAAATATTTATTTATGTCTTATTTCTTAATTTACTTCTAATAAATAATTTTTTTTATGATTTTATATTTAATAATATTAATTTATTATATAAATATTTGTTAAATAATATTAGTAAAACAATATATATATATATATATTAGTCTGAAAGATATATATATATATATATATATATATATATATATATATATATATATATATATATATTTAGATTTAAAAATTTCAAACAATAAAAATATAGTTCAAATATTAAAAATATATTTAATAAAAACATATTTCAAACATTTTAATTACACTTTTAGTTCAACTATTTTATATTTCATATTTAATAATAGTAATTTATATAAATATTAATAAATAAATTCTTTTTAAAAACAAAATATTTTTATTTTTTTTAATAATATTCAATTTTATATAATATTTAGGGTTTTTAAAATAGTAAACTTTTTATAATGAATTATTAAAGTAATTCTTTTTAAATATTAAAATTCAAATATTAAATAAGTAATTTCAAATATAAAATAAGTAATTAATTAAATATAGATAAATATTTACATATTAAATATATATTATTAAATATGAAATATAAAATAGTTGAAATAAAAGTGTAATTGAAATGTTTGAATTTATTTTATATTAAATTATTTACTAAATATTTCAAAACCAAACATTTAAAACATATTTCAAGACCAAATATTTTTATTATAAAATAGTTGAAATAAAAATATAAATAAGAGATATAGAAAGAGATATAATTAAAATAAAAGTATAATTGAAATGCTTGAAATATAATTTTTCTAAAATGGCAAACAAATAAAATTATGGAATATATGAATTATGCGAGGAAGAGTATAAAAATAAGGTGTTTGGCCCACTGTTAAAGTGGTGTATTATTGAGAGAGTGAACTTGTGTTTGATCCTTATTGGGTGCGAAATTTTGGATTATATTGCATTAAAAAACTTCAAGTCTAAATAATAATAAAATAAAATCACGTGGTATATTAAAAAAAAAAATAATTACTAAAAAAAGACAATTGGGCATTCCATGTCTAAAAAAACTACCATGTCATTTTTTCTAATGACCGAATTGAATTAGGGGTCAAAATAAGAGAATATTAATATAATGAGGGAATTTAAACTTTTTTTTACAGAGAAATTTTTCAAAAATCGTCCATATGACAAGGGTCCAAAATAAGTATTAACCATTTTAAAATTTATAAGAAAATAAAACTTTTACAAAACTATTTTTTTAAACTATTCTATATTTATAGGCTTTGAAGATTAAAAATATAAAATAGATTTTAAATATATATTTTTTTAATCTTGAAAATTGGGAGGTGGAAAAAATAAGAGAAAATGTACAATTTTCATTAATGGTAAATTTGTAATTTTTTGTACTTGTTAAAAGTATAATGTGTGACAACTCCTAGTGATTAAGGGAGAGGTTTTAAGGTATGTTGTAGGACTGAGAGTTAGTTCACATAGGAGGTGAGAAGTTTGTTGAACTTGTGCCTACACACACAAGAGAGATGTGAATTGTGGGGGTTTGAAAAACATTGATTTAAAACAAAATTGTTTTTTTTTAACTAGAGCTTAAAAACATTTTCACTAAAACGTTTTGACATGTAACAGAAAACTAGAGTAAAGAAAATATGGGAAAAATAAAGGGATAAGAGAAGAGATATGATACTAGTAAGTTATTGAGGTTTGATCTAAACGATGTGACTTACTACTCTCCCTAAGAGTTGATCTTGAAAGTTTCTAATGATTCTTATGAACTTTTATAAGGTTACGCTCACGAACCTCATTATACAAGGAAGAAAAAAATTGAAGTTTCAGAATTACTCTTAACCAAGCAGTGAATAATTGAATGAAGAGGTTAATATTCACGCCAAACACGAACAAAGGCTTCAGCGTTACTCTTCAAGCTAAACTGAGATTTTGTACGGACTTATCTCGAACTAAGGTGGAATTTTTAACTAGTTATCCTTTGAATCGGATCGAGGTTTTACACAGGTTGACCATGAATCGAGTCGAGATTTTACACCAAGATAATCTTGAACCAATTTGAGCTTTTACATCGGGATGAAATAAAAAATTGATAAAAGATTTTCACTTGTTATCTTCAAGAACTCAGAAAGAGAGTTTTTCCTTAAGAGGTTGAACTCATGAATCAAATAGAGACTTAACACTAAATCTCCCAAAAGAACTTTTAACATGTTTAACTCCAAACCCAAACAAACAATTCCTAAGGAAGAAAAATTCACTCAAAAGGAAAAATAACTCTGAATGAATTTACAATATTACCCTTTCCACAACAATTTTCTCACTTAAACACAAGAGCCTTTCTCAAAGTGAGGTGACCAAATTGATGCCTGAAATTGAAAATATTTTAGAGAAAGAGAGGAAGATGAGAAGTCTCACGTTTCTGAATGTGAAAAAATGAAGGGAAGACTTCTATTTAGAGACCAAAGGGTGGTTCAAAAAAGGAAATGATGCATGGAAAATCTAATTGTCCAATCAATTAGGCCAATATTCCAACTGATTAGATGACCTAAATAATCGATTATTTGAGCTCATTTTAGAAAGAATTGATAGATTTGTTGCCCATTATTAAGACATTGTCACAATCTATTATATACTCACTTTTCTCTTATCTAATTGATTAGGTATATGGTCTAATCGATTAGACAGTTCAAAAACATGTCATAATCATATTCACTGCTTCAAACTTATCTGGCTAGGCTCAAAAACAATTTTAGGTTATTTTATTATAGAAATATAGGCTTCAAAATAAGTTTTAGTGAGTGTGTGATTTATCCATATTACTTTAAGAAAAATAGCTTGTGTTGTTACCAAACACTAATCACTCAAACACAAGCATGCGAGCTTTCACACTCTCACAATATGAAGATTCAAGTCTCTTGTTGGATAAACTAATCACATAAGCACTTTACTTGATTCTTCTTAGAGGTGAGGCTTGAGATATCTTCAAGTCGGACACCATCATTAAAGGATATCATGTTGATCATTTAAACCCTAACTCTTCGACTTTATTCAGAGGAAGAGATTAATTAACTATCTTATGCATCTTGATGGCTTGAAATAATTTTAACACTTGTTTGTCTTTATGATTTGTTGTCATCAAAGTCATGTTGCATCTTCATGAGTTTTTATCATCAAAACAACGATGTTGAGAGATCTAGACATATCTTGCTTATCTTTCTTGGCTATGATCACATCCTGATTAAACCTGCAATCACATAGATCCATATTCTCACCTTTTTAAAAATGACAACGCATCACTTAGGGAGGTGGTAAAAGAAAATACAAGTTGATAAATTTGGAGTATTTAAACCCCCCATCACATGAGTAGAGAGTACACTCTACTCCCCCTGAGAATATACTTATCCCCATTTGTCATAAAAAAAAGGTGGCTAAAGTTTCAAGACGAAAATTTAACGGTGCAAACACATAGTCACATACAGATTTAGAATGGGAAACACACACATTTAATTAATTCAAATTATACTTGAATTCAAAGTAAAGAAAGCAGGGAAATTGCAAGAATTGAAACAATACAAAAGCAAACATACTTAAAGACTAAAACACATATGTGAGACTACTCGTTGCTATAAGTATCATCATTCCTTAATGTAATCCTAGGTTTTGTATGGCTAGAAGATTCTATTGGCACATCTCTATAACACTATTTATTGTTGTGTTTTCCTTGTCTGGTTGTGCTATATCTTCTTCTTCATTCATCGACTCGTTTATCAGTTCTCTATGATAGAGACAGATCTTCATTTTTATAAGCAAGGATTAGTCGATCTTGTTGCTTGATGAATCCCCTTTTCTCTCATAGTATCGATTCCAAAGGAATCTGGGATTTTAGTGATTGGGGTTCCATATGGAAGTCCCACTATTTGAGTTTGTTTGTAGTGGTTCATGTGAAGAAGTATACCGTCAACCTAGTTTGTTTGAAACTGTTGGGTTAGAATCTAAAAAGGAACGATATCATTCTTGACGATAATATTAAGGTTGATGTTTATTGGGAGGAGTATCCTTATGATGTGGTAATGAGCAACACAAACTTTTGTTTTCAGAAAGCTCGTCTTGGTAGGAAGTTTCCTATCCTCTATGGAATTTACAATGAAGGACTAGATGGTGATAAGTGCAAATTTTGACTTAAAATGAACTATCTTTCTTGGCACTTTTCAACTCAATTCTCATGTTTTCTTAGATTTTATTCTTGAATTATTGTCATTCTTCAACATTATGAAAATACCTTTGGTACTTGTAATATGTGTGTTATTGTGCAGAAAAAGGCATTAAATGATCAAAGATGTAAGACACAAAGAAAAGATCCAAGTTGCCAAAGAAAAGAGGAATACATCAGCAAGTTCGCTTTGCGAACTTGCCAGCGAATGTTCGCTTTGCGAACAACTGGCAAAGTCCTAACGAATGGTCCCAGAATTATGGCAGTAGGAAAAGGGACTGAAGTTCCCTTTGCGAACTTCCCAGTGAGTGTTCGCTGATTCATTGCTTTGCGAAGACCTGGCGAAGGACACCTTGGATATGGAAGAAGAAAAATGGGCCCAAGTTCGCTTTGCGAACTTGAAGGCGAACGTTCGCTTTGAGAATAATCCTTCGCATTGCGAACTTATGCAGAATTTCTTAGGCGATTTAGCTTATCAGAGGCACATCAGGTGCCTAATTTGTTGTTCGCTAGGCGAATGAAAAGTTCGCTAGGCGAACTTGGAAATTTCTGAATGTAATATATAAGCAATTTTCATCATTTTTTAGGGGAGAATTGAAAAAGATAGATATTTTTCAGCATAGAACTTTATCTCTCTTCATTTCAAGAATATTTTAGAGAGAGAAACTCAAACCCCAAGGGGGATAAGGTAAGATCTTCAATCTCTTATTGGGTTTGGATGTAATCTTTTGATACCTTATGTTTTTCTTCTAATATATGTTTGTGAACTAGTTTTGATTCTCTATTGTTGATTGTCTTTGATTGCTTATTTGTGGATCTTGACAAAACCTATTTCAAATCCTTGATCTTAGATTTTCATCTATCAATGAGTAAGCTTTTGACATGGTTTTGTGATTTGATATTCATTTGCATCTTAGCTTTTTAGCATTGTGTTGATTGTTAGTTTGAATAACTTCTAGTAATTAATGAAATAAAGACCGCGATAACGCTTGACGAACGGTATCGTAAGGGTGCGTGAGAATATTGATGAATAAATTTGTTCACATCTATGGGATGATAGGATGGTGAACATTGAATGTTGTTGAAACTGTAATACAGCAGCAAGCAAAAACATTTAAGTAACCCAGTTTTATCGTATCCACAGGGATCAGTGCGAGGGAAAGAATGCCATTCAGCGGTCTCTATATTTTTAAGCTTATGGTTCAAAAATTTTGGTTTAAGACGGAACCAAAAGCAAATGCGGAAAATGTAAAGACTGGAAATATAAAATAAAGGTTGAATTATAAACGGAGCCTTGTTGGAATTGGATCTCATCAATTGATAACACATGCATTCTTCTGACCAATTTTATACATAAATCAAACATTCGCCTAATATCATCATGTATCACTCATGACATACATATCCTCTCGGTCTCCGCATATTATGAGTGATTTTATACCGATCAATAATTGCTCTCGCACATCACCAATCAATACAAAGCATTTAAAGCCTACATGAATGTTAAGCCTATATCCATTTCTGGCATCTAAACCCAACAGATATTACTATAACATCAATATCAAACCAACGAGTAATTCATATACAAAGCCAATGATCAAAATACGTACACACGTTTAACCCTTTTTTTACATGCATTCAACTAATTTGCCAAATGGATGTGAATATCGTTCTTCATCACTATTCTCACGCACCCTCACGATACCGTTTGTCAAGCGATAGCGCGGTCTCTTATTGCATTAATTATTAGAAGTTATTCAAACTAACAATCAACCCAATGCTAAAAAGCTGAGATGCAAATGAATATCAAATCACAAAACATTGTCAAAAGCTTGCTCAATGATAAATGAACATCTAAGATTGAAGATTTGAAATAGGTTTTGTCAAGACCAACAAATAAACAACCAAAGACAACCAAAAATAGAGAATCCAAACTAGTTCACAAACATAGATTAGATGAAATACAATAGGTATCAAAAGATTACATCCTTTCCCAACAAGAAATCAAAGATCCTACCTTTTCTCCCTTGAAATGAAGAGATGCAAAGTTCTGATCTTTAAATTACAAGTTTCTTTCTCTCCAAAATTAAAACATAATCTCAAAAAGTGTGAAAATTCTATTTATACACATTCAGGAATTTCACAGTTCACAAAGCGAACCATTTATTCTGACAACGAATGAAGAAAAATGGCACTTCAGGTGCCTCTGAATAGTTAAACCGCCCCAGAAATTCTCGTGAGTTTGCAATGCGAAGGATCACTCGCAAAGCGAACACTCGCTTTCCCGTTTGCAAAGCGAACTTTAGTGCCTTTTGCCCCTGCCAAATTCTGGGACCATTCGCTGGGACCTCGCTAGCCTTCACATAGCGAACCTTCGCTAGCTAATTGGCAAAGCGGATTTCTTGAAGTTTTCCTCTGTTCTTTGGCAGCTTGCACCACTTTCTTGTGTCTTACAACTTTGATCATTTATGCCTTTTCCTGCACAATAATACACATATTACAAGCACTAAAGGTATATTCTCAAGGTTAGAAGAACAACAACAATCATTAGTAAAACTAATGAAAACATGAGAAAAGAGAAGAAAAAGTGCAAAGAAAGATATGTCATTTTTAGGTAAACTCTGCACCTAACAACTCTCCCCAACTAGATTTTTGCTTGTCCTCAAGCAAAGTATGCCCCTCATGAAAACAAGAGGATTTGCTCAAGCTTATGATTCAACCAAAGTCAAACATGAAAATGCGCACAAGCAACGTTCACCACTCAATAGAATCGAACAATGAAAAAGAATTAAGTTCTTAAACAAATATCATGGAATGGTTCAAAGAACAACTAAATTTTCATACTTGAATCACTCTAACACTCCTCTTCAAAAATAAGGATGAAGAAATTGACGCGTTTGCAACCGCGGGGAAATTTCACTCACCTGACAAACAATGCTAATAACAACTCAATTCATACAACATCTAACAATCAAAAATGAAAACATGAAAGCAAAGAGATCACTAAGGGCTTCAAAGGTTGTAACTTGGTCGGGTTCACAACAAAGGGACATTTCTAAAGGCCATTGAATCGAAATTGCCGATGCAAAAAGAAACATTCACTATACATGGTATTTACACATCACAACTTCATTCACCATGTTCATTCCTTTATCACCAACCTTCTCAAACTTCCTTATGCACAATTATTTCATTCTCTATTTTTCTTATTCAAACAAGCATTCTTTTTCTTTTGTTTTTCACATTCATATTCACGCTTTTTCTTTTCATGCTTGTTAGAACTTTTTCAAAAGTTTATAGCAACCTACCAATCTTCTTTTTCATCCTCCCCAACTTGAATTCAATCAAACCTCAAGTGAATGCTCCTTGCTTTTTAAGGCAAGGAAATCAAATTAAAACAATGCTCAAAGGTTCAAGAAGAAATTTTTAGAACCTCACAAAATTCAATGATGAACTACACTTTCAAATTATGTACATAAACCAAGT
This sequence comes from Lathyrus tuberosus, assembly GCA_022829125.1. Classification (NCBI taxonomy): domain Eukaryota; kingdom Viridiplantae; phylum Streptophyta; class Magnoliopsida; order Fabales; family Fabaceae; genus Lathyrus; species Lathyrus tuberosus. The sequence goes on from JALAZF010000993.1 coordinate 217,326, forward strand.
TCATCACTAAAATGAGATCTAAACTGTTTAGGCTCAAAGGGGTTAACGAATACTCACTACTTACGGGTAAGGTACTTTTGGATACGGTTGTGCTCAATATAAACAAATGCCTTGATCATTTCTAATGCTTCCACAAAATCATAATAATCAAAAGACAAAGCATGAATCAAACGAATTAAACAACGTTATCAATCATCCTAGCATATAGTAAACAATGGAGGTTTCTCACAATTTGTGGCTTTTGGACCTAAGTGAAACAAGCATTCAAATAAGTTGCAAAATGAAACAAGAATACACATTTGCACAAAGCACAAAATTCTTAAATCATTCTAACATTCTATAAAGCAGTACAATTTACCTCGCATACATTCAAATCTCACCGTCCAGACTCTATCGAAGCTTCATTGAATACTTTTATACAAATAGCAACCAATCTAGAAAGAGTTCTCATCATTCCTGAACACACTAGAGAAAACATAAAAGAAAACAAATACATATAATATAAACAAATGTACAAAGCTAAAAAATATAGAAACTATCGCAATGCGATTCAATATCTAGACACCGATCCCTGGCAACAACGCCATTTTGTTGAAACTGTAATACAGCAGCAAGCAAAAACATTTAAGTAACCCAGTTTTGTTGTATCTACAGGGATCAGTGCGAGGGAAAGAATGTCATTCGACAGTCTCTATATTTCTAAGCTTATAGTTCAAAAGTTTTGGTTTAAGACGGAACCAAAAGCAAATGCGGAAAATGTAAAGACTGAAAATATAAAATAAAGACTAAATTATAAACGGAGCCTCGTTGGAATTGGATCTCATCAATTGATAACACATGCATTCTTCTGACCAATTTTATACATAAATCAAACATTCTCCTAATATCATCATGTATCACTCACGACATACATATCCTCTCGGTCCCCGCATATTATGAGTGATTTTATACGGATCAATAATTGCTCTCGCACATCACCAATTAATACAAAGCATTTAAAGCCTACATGAATGTTAAGCCTATATCCATTTCTGGCATCTAAACCCAACAGATATTACTATAACATCAATATCAAACCAACGAGTAATTCATATACAAAGCCATTGATCAAAATACGTACACACGTTTAACCCTTTTTTACATGCATTCAACTAATTTGCCAAATGGATGTGAATATTGTTTTTCATCACTATTCTCACGCACCCTCACAATACCATTTGTCAAGCGATAGCGCGGTCTCTTATTGCAATAATTATTAGAAGCTATTCAAACTAACAATTAACACAATGCGAAAAAGCTGAGATGCAAATGAATATCAAATCACAAAACATTGTCAAAAGCTTGCCCAATGATAAATGAACATCTAAGATTGAAGATTTGAAATAGGTTTTGTCAAGACCAACAAATAAACGACCAAAGACAACCAAAAATAGAGAATCCAAACTAGTTCACAAACATAGATTAGATGAAATACAATAGGTATCAAAAGATTACATCCTTTCCCAACAAGAAATCAAAGATCCTACCTTTTCTCCCTTGAAATGAAGAGATACAAAGTTCTGATCTTGAAATTACAAGTTTCTTTCTCTCCAAAATTAAAACATAATCTCAAAAAGTGTGAAAATTCTATTTATACACATTCAGGAATTCACAGTTCGCAAAGTGAACCATTTATTCGCACAGCGAATGAAGAAAAATGGCACTTTAGGTGCCTCTGAATAGTTAAACCGCCCCAGAAATTCTCGTGAATAGTTAGTCCAATGGCCAAAATAAAATGTGCAAATTCATCAAAATAAAATGTCCAAAAAAATGAAAAGATAATTAAATAAAAGATATTATCTTAAACAAATGACAAAAACATTGTGATGTCTTAATGGTGAATATATATTAGTGTAAGGTTATTCAAGTTGACCAAAGTGTAATTAGCAGTACTTTGAGACAGAGTGAGGACAACAAGATGGATACAATACAAGTTGCCAACACGTATGAAGGTGGTTTTTCCAGCTTTAAGCCAGCTACTCAAAGAAGTAGAATGTGAAAGTGGAAAACATTTCTCCTATAGTCACCATTGGATTCTATTGGTTTATATTTCTCTAATTTATGCCAAAACAGAAGCATTCGAAAATATTCATAAAATGTTTCTACAAAGCAGTTAAATAAAAAAATGACAATATTGGATATTCTTGAAGTGTAGTACATCTTTTTTTCTTTTGGAAACCATAAAATAGGAGTATGAGATTGTAAAACAACAGATCATCATCAATCATAAAAAAGAACCAACGAAAATAAAGTGAGAAACGATACCGAATTGAAGAAATTTGGATTTGATGGCGAAGGTCGATGTTGTATTATCGAATGTACTGCGACTTAACGACAGTGACAATTGTTGCGAAGAGCTCTTTTATCCCTCTTCTTGTGGCGGAGTTGCTCGGAAAATAAACATTGTCGGCAGAGATTATGGACATAGAAGGTTACGACTTTTGACGACGGAGTACTTCGAAGTTTGAGGCGTGCTCGATGGTGAGATGCATGTGGTTTTCATGGAAGAATATTGTAGTGGAGTTGTCGTTATCGCTGTAGTTGTTGAGATATGATAATTTAAGTCATACTTGTTGTTGCCGTTTGAGTCAACATGAGATGTTGTGTTGTGGTTGATGTAAGTTATTGTTGGTTGTGAGAAGAAACAAATGAGGGTGGAAATGAAGGTTTTTTTGTTACTATAATATGAAGGTTGTGGAGTGTATGAGTTCATGGAAATGAGGTTTTTATGTGTGCTTGGGAGTATGAAACGTGAATAAAAAACTGATGCATTTCACTTTTGTTTTTCTATGTTTTTGTCAATCTTGAAATGAAGAACAACTATGAGATGAGAAGTAAAAAGAAAAGTTGTTGTTTAGAGGAGTGGAAGAAACCATAAAATAACAATAATGTTTCCACTTTATATAAGTTCTTCATTTTCAATTCAATGTTTGAGACTTATGCATTTGCATTTGCATTCTGCATCTAATATTACCCTTCTGTGTGAAGAATGAACCTTGTGTTGAGTTGAGGAAACCATAAAATAGACACCTGTTATGACGCAAATTTCTAAGTCCATGGGAAATTGAAAATGTGATTCTTTTAATTTTCCACATCTTATGCATCTAAGTTTTTCACTCACAAACATGTCTTAATATCACAAAAGGAAACATCATAAGGGCTAAACAACCTGAATACATACTCAATGCACATACATCATCACTGCTAAGGTTTATATGTTACACAACACAAACTATTTAAAATATATATAAATAAATAGAAAGATAAAAGCATCAAAGAAAACCAAAAACACTTTACAGAAAAAAGTCTTAATTCAGTTTCTTCCTTGATTTCCACTCTCAGCATCCTTGTCCAAACCCAAAGACCTGACCCTAAGCTGAAGCTCAGCCACAACAACAAAAAAGTTAAGAGCTTGAGCTAGTTTCAGTATCTGCACAACTCTCAAAGTTGTCTTAGTCCTCAAAGCATTAATATTTGTTACCAAATTCTCCAATGTTTCTTTGAATGTGTTTGGAACTGTACCTTCCTCTGCCATGAATGACCTACTCAAACACACCCTTCCACGGCTTCTAATCATGTCAAGAAGCGGTGGCGTCGCAGTACTCTCATGAACCTTAGCCATCTCATCATTGAGTTCTCTCTCCTTCATCTTAGTCTCTTGTTTGAGTTCATTCAAACTCTCTTTCCACGTCACCCACACAACGCCCACCTGGACAATTATTTCAAAAAAGGACTAACGGAACCTAACGGAAGGATAAACGTGGCACATTTTAAAAAGTTAAGGGACGAACTCGCCACTTTTTAAAGTTAAGGGACCAAATTGGACTCTGGTGTAAAGTTAAGGAACGAAAAAAGTTATTTTCCCTATTTAAAATGTGACATGACACATATTTTATGAAGTGGCACCAGATACAAAATTTCATGCCAGTGTCACATCATAAAATGAAGTGCCAACAAAACAAATTTAAAGGGAGGACAAAAAAAAATCTCAAAAAATATTGAATAGGGAAACAGAACAACCAAAAATGTATTTAAGTAAAAAAAATTATTATGATAATATAATTATAATACATATCTATTACATAAGTGTATTTCTGAAGAAAGAAAAAGTCAAAATTTCCTAACTAAAGCGTTATTACGAAAGTGTATATCTGTATTTGTTACAAAGATGAATCTCCAAACTAAATTATGGCAAAATGAAAGTGTGACTATGTTACGAATAAATGAAACACATATAGGTAGGGATGTAAAAAAAACTCGTTCTCGTGAGTACCCATGGATAAAACTCGTTTCTGACACGGGTTGGATAGTTTAAAGGGTATCCACGAATAAAATAAACGAATATTTAATTATCCGTTTTCTTACGGGCGGACACGAATACAGATTTGATGGTACCCTATTCATTAATAATTAAAAGAATTACTTCAATATCCTTTAAAATTATTATACTTGATAAATGTCTTTTATTATTAGCCACTTAATTTAACTTTTGGTAATCTCATTTTCACTTAAAATCCTGGCTGCATGTGTTTTTCTTCCGCGTCGTCTCCTTTCCTTGTTCATTCTTCAAAAATTATACACATAGATTTCTATTTATATCATATAAAAAAATTAATAAATTAATTTTTTTTAAAAGTATCGATGGGTAACTGTAAATACCTCTGGATATCTCAAAATCAATGGATATTCGTCGGATGAATACTTGCACGATTATAGGATAAATATGAGTATCATATTTATTAAAGGGAGCGGGTAACAAAAGACTAGTGCTTGTGCCCAGAGATACCTATTATCATCCCTACATATAGGATTATTATGCATCACCAAACTAAATTATAGTAAAATTAAGGAGCATTTTCGAATTTTTATAAAATATTTCTCCATCATTAAAGATGAGACAAGTAATACCCATTAATTAATAAATTATTTTAATCCATCTATTAGCAATTCAATTCATATTTATCCTATACATCCATTTTGATACCCCTAAACATAGTGCAATCATCATTTTCAACTACATTTTTTCCATCCACAATAGCTCAAGTAGTTTGAGCTATAGTTGAAATAATTAAAAGACTAGTTTATGTTTGTAAAAAATGTTACAAAAAAAATCATTGAGTAAAAGCCTCACGAAAGTGTTAACGAAAAGGCATTTAGTAGTGTGACACGATGACCATTTCAAAATGCCGGCAGCTTCTAAATCTCCTATCATAATTTTCTGCCCTTTGGCTCATTTCCACAGTTCTCATTCATGTCAATGCCGTTCACAAATCACAAAACCTCGCAAGATTTTTTATTGCATACCATTGCATCAGCCATTTGTGTTCAATGGCTTTATGTGATCATTGACCTTCATTCATTACTTAATATTATACTTATTTTTAACCAATCATTACTCTTTCGAGTTCAGTTTTAGTCATCTATTTTTCATTTCACTATTTTGATTCATTATCAAACTCACTTCAAGTTCAAGAACAAGAGAGTTAACTGTTAATCCAACAAAACAACACTGCAAAAAATGAGTCTAAACCTCGTCTTGTTCTGGACAGTACTCACTTTTCTGTTTCTGTTTCTGCTAATGACCAATTCAGAATCAGAAAATGTCAGAAAAGCCCTTGTCACCTTCATGCATAAACTTGAACCGCCTCATCAGGATTCCACATGGGGTTGGAACCTCACATCAGATCCTTGCACACATAACTGGCACGGCGTAGCTTGCTACACAAACAACCAATACGTTAAAAGCATAGTTCTTGAAAAACATAACTTCACCGGTGTTCTAGACGCGACTTCTCTTTGCATTGCTAGCAATCTTCAATTCCTCAGCCTCAACAACAATTACTTGCATGGTCTTATATCAGAGGATATAAGAAACTGCAAATTCTTAACACATTTGCTTCTTAGTGATAACAAATTCTCTGGCAATCTTCCTCTTTCGATTCCTCAACTACGGAACCTGAAGCGCCTTCATGTTTCAGACAATCACTTCATTGGAAATCTTCCGAATATGGTTAATGTTACAAGCTTGATATCCTTTCTAGCTCAAAACAACGCCTTCACTGGTCAGATTCCTGATTTTGATTTCTCAAACTTTGAAGCTTTTAATGTCTCTAACAACAATTTGCACGGTCCTGTTCCTAATGTTAAAGGTATATTTAGTGCAGATAGTTTTTATGGTAATCCTAATTTATGTGGAAAACCAATTTTAAACTCTTCGTGTCCACCACCTCCTCCTCCTACTCAAACTGTTAAGAAAGACAAAAATAAAAATGCATTTCTAGATGACTTGCCAATTTATTCAGGTTACATAGTTCTTGGTATAATTTTTATTATTTTCTTGATCTTCAAGTTATTAAAAAAATTCAAGACCAAAGATAAAGAAAAAGTATTAAATCATGTTGAAAAGAATGACATGTCACAAGACACTAGTTTTGTTGTTGGTGGTGAAAAGCTTAGTGAGATATTGAATTCCAATGGATCAAAGAGTTGGTTTAACGGACTAGGGATTAAATCAGAGTATTCTATGACCTCTATGGAAAGTGGAGTGACTACATCCGGTCTTGTTCTTCTTTCAAGTAGAAAGCTGAGGGGATTGCAGTTCGAGGATTTGTTAAGTGCTCCCGCTGAATTGATTAGGAGAGGAAAACACGGAAGCCTCTACAAGGTTATGCTAGATTATGGGGTGCTTTTGGCTGTTAAGAGGATCAAGGATTGGGGAATCTCAAAGCATGATTTTGAGAGAAGGATGAAGTTGATAGCCCAAGTGAAGCATCCTCTTGTAATGTCACCTGTTGCATACTATTGCTCTCAGCAAGAGAAGCTTCTGGCTTATGAATATCTTCCAAATGGTAGCCTCTTCATGTTGCTCTATGGTAAGTTGCTAATTATTCTGGTTAAAACTATTTTCAATATATATGCCAATAGAAATTTAGCCTCAAACAATAATGTACCTGAATATTTGAACTCACCTTTGATTACTTCAGGATCTCAAAGTGGACACTCTCTTGACTGGAGGAGCAGACTAGATGTTGCTGTAAAGATAGCTGAAGCTTTGGCCTATATGCATTTGGAGCTTGGTGAGAGTGGAATAGCGCATGGTAACTTAAAATCAAGTAACATTCTGTTTAACAAGAACATGGATCCGCAAATAAGCGAATACGGCCTAATGGTAGCTGAAAACCAAGGTGTCATGTCGCATAGAAAAAGCCTCAGAAACAGAAATATGTCTCCAGCAGCCACCTTCAGAGCTGACATATATGGATTTGGTGTCATACTTCTCGAACTCCTGACGGGGAAAGTAGTTAAAAATGATGGATTTGATCTGGTTAAATGGGTGAATTCAGTGATCAGTGAGGAGTGGACGGCAGAAGTTTTTGACCGGTCGTTAATCTCACAAGGTGCTTCGGAAGAGAGGATGGTGAACTTGTTGCAGGTGGCATTGAAATGCATAAATCCTTCTCCAAATGATAGGCTAAGTATGAGTCAAGTGGCACTCATCACAAATGCGTTGAAAGACGAAGACGACAAATCCATATCCTTTGACACATGATTGAGAGTTTAATCATCGTATCATTTACTAGTAGTATTAGATTTCTACAGCTTATCTGTCATCCTGACTGCATACCTGCAGGGAAATTTTTGCTTTTTAGTACATAATTACATGCCCCGCAAACGGAGACAAACTTGTTTTTAATTTAAGCAATTGAATAACTGAAACAATCTTTGAACATGGGCACCCATTATACAACATGTTGGGTATATGTTTTCCCTGCCATGCATTTGATTTCAATTTTCGGAATACTACCAACCTTTTAAGCTATACTATTTCAAATATCAATAATGCTGCCATAAATTGATGAGTATGTACCAAACGAATTGAGGAATGAGTATAACAACTAAACAGAAAGCAGCAGTTTATTGGAATTAAGAGCAGGTCTAGTTCTGCAATAAGAATTTTCAATCGACATTCCAAATCTAAGTTTAATTTTTATTTTAGTCCATTTGAACAGCCAATATTTATTATTCAAGAGTTGAAAAGAATGGCACAAACATTGAAGTTAATATTTTCTCAAGCATAAAGGATGCCCAAATAGCAAAGCTGCAAAGGGTTCTTGTATGAAATCAAGATCTTTATATAAATTAGATTTACTCATTGTATTGCGTATTTTGAGAGGTGGAAGTTAAATTGATCTAAACATAAAAGACCCTAGACAGACTCATTCTGCATATTATTCGGTTGATATAGAGAAGGTTTGTTTTACCGTTTTTAAAAATAATTTTTATATTTGTCATATATTTTTGTTTAAAAAAATTATAAAGAAATTTTTAATAAAAGTTTCAAAAGAAAAATTAGTTTAAATAGTTATTCTTAAAATGTTATTTTAAATATTTCATCATTTTATTATAATATTTTTATCAAAATTTTAAACATTCATTTACTTTTAAAGCTATTTCAAATAATTTTTCATAAAAAAACATATTTAAAATATAAATTTTTGAAAAAAATTGCGATTTCAACTATTTTTAATCTTTAATAATATATATATTTTTGTTATAGATGTCAAAATTAGTTTTTTATTCATAAAAAACAAATATAAACAACTTTTAATATTTTGAAAAACGTCTTTATAAAATTATTTTTAAAAATTCAAAAGAAAAATATATTTTTAAAATCAAAACCAGCTGCCCCTTGAGAAAAGTAAATCCCCTTGAGAAAAGTAAATCAAAACACTTACCGACTACCGAGTAATTTGAAAACTTTCTCTACGTGAAATTTTGTGGGAATCCATTATTGATCAAATAACATATTTTATGGCTTTGAATATCATAACATAATCGAGGTGAAATCGAGCGGAACGGAACAGAACAAAATGTAACGGAGCAGAAATGAAGATTCCATCTGATTTTAAATCATCTAAACAATAAAATATTTCATTTCATATTGTTCAGTCCAATTTCATCAATCTAAACAAAGTCTAAGAAAGCTACTCCACCAGACATACACCTAGCAAACATATCAACATTATCTTAATCTAACTATTGAATTCAATCTTTGCAATAATCACACTTGATAAAAATGTTTATCTTTGAAACAAAAAATAAATAAAACTTACCTACATGTCAATACCACGCCATTATAAAGAAGGTAAGGTAGTTACGCAAGTCGCTCCATTGTCTTCCCAAGTAAAGCTTATCTATTTGCCTCAAGTCACAATCAAAAAAACCTGTTAACTTGGTTGATCACCCTACAATTTTTAACGAGTGAAAATGACATGAATTATTTTAAAAGACAAATATTAGAAAGAAAATAAAAAACCAATAAATTTGGTTGGTAACGTAATAGAGAGAAACATAATAACACATCTCCTAGGGATTATCAAGAGTCAATACACTGACGTACACGCCACATTTCACAAGTATTAAAATTAGGCATGATAGTGATTACCATGATTTATGAAATTTTATATGGAATTTACATAGATTAAAATAAATATGCTGAAAAATTACATTCTGGAAACCCAAACCGAACACACAAAAATTCTCTATTGCCATGATTACCCTGATTACCATGATAAGAATGTACATGTGAAAAAAAATAAAACTATAAGCGATTCTTAATTAAAAAATTAAAAAATTAAAAAATGAAGTCACGCTTTCAATCAGGGTAAGCCTCGCGCAATCGACGAATTCGTACCCTAATTTCTATAGTTGCAATCTTTCTTCATTCTCAACTCGAAACGACGGCGTTCTGTACCGAATCCGTGGAACCATGCTTGTAAAGTGGCGCTGTTGCGTAACGATCGGAAAATTTCGGAAACTCATCCGGAGATTCATCTTCTAAATCCCCGTTATGTCCGTCATCGAAGTTCAACGAGTAGCTCAAAGGATCGTACTGGTATTTCCCGGCCTGACGGTAACTTCCAGCTCCGGTCTTATTCCGGTTGAACCGCCGAATAAACGTCTTCCAGCGCGGTCCCGCTACGATCTCGGACCACTCGCGGATCTTCTTGAATCCACGGGAAAAAGAAGTGTTCCGCACGCGCTGCCACCATGGTAAGTCGTCGGAGGTGGAGCGGCGGAAGGTGAAGCAGCAAGGGAAGCAGGAGGCGCGGCGCGGGGTTGTGATGGTTTCTTCGGCGCTGGAAAATGAATTGAGGTCCATTCGGTGTTTGGAAGGGTTTATTAATCGGAATTATGCAATAGCGTGAATGAGTATATATGGAACGTAACGGCTATAACGTTGCCAACCTTTTACACTTATGAGCGACTCGGTCAGCGCATATGTGGATATGATGGTAATGATAGGAGCCGTTGTGGTTGTAGTTTTGGTTTTAGGTTACAGTGGTTGGATGACAGAATATGCTGCACTGTCCTGCCCTCATTACTGCATATCACAGCTGTCAAATCGGAATCAATGATTTATAGGTGTATATTCTTATCTTTAAAAAGAAGTTTGTTTGGTACATGTTTACTCACGAGTTTGTAATAATCTATTTTTACTTCGTTTTTTAATAAGTTAATTAAAATAGTGGTGAATTCTTAGGTATATATGAATTCAAGTTGAATATAGGTATCTTTAATATAAATTATGATAAAAATTTAATTTATTTTAATATAAAATAAAATAATGACATGACATTGAATTATGAAATTTGATTGATTAAAGGTATCAGTACTTAATTAAATTAAAAGATACCGGAGTGTTCTCTTATAACTTTAAATTTATAGTTTTTTTTTCATAATTTTTTTTTTATTAAATTCCAAAAAACAATACAACTTACGGCGATTTGAAGATCTGGTCAACAACAGCAAACAATCAATTAAAAAATCCAAAACAACACTAAGACAACATTAACATGCTAATATGTCTCTTAAGGTTGGGTCTTTGCCAACATTTATAAACTATAGAGTCAATAATATTAGAATCAATATCTATCTATCCTATGGTTCTCAAAAGCAAGTATGATTGCGAATTTTTTCCTTTGCTGTTATTTAGAACCCATCTAAGCTTTTCATTCCACCCAAGAGGAGAGTGGTTAACTTGAATCCACTGAAGAATGTGCTGTAAAATCTTGTGCATCTCAAAGCAGTTGAAAAACAAATGCTGGAGAGTTTCCTCTTCTTTACAAAAGTAGCAGCTCTTATTATCAATCAACCCAAATTTGTGGAGTTTATCTTTCGTCGCCAACCTCCCATTACACGCCAACCATATAGTAAAAAGAGCCCGCGACCTAACGGGATTATCGAACCAAATCTTGTACCAATCAACTTTGTCATGATTAGTTCTGATGAGGTTGTAAAAATCTCTAGTCTTCACTTTTTGTTTCTGCATAATCACTAGCCAATCTTGGTTGCCAACAATCCTTTGTTTATGCTTAAAGATGGCTTTGCTAATCCAAGACCAATTGCTTTTGACAATAACATTCATAATATCTTAACCCTTCATATAATAGTTATGGATCCATTTAATCCATAAACTATCCCTTTTGCCACTAATATTCCAAAGAAACTAGAGCATACAAGCAGTTTTCCAATCTTTAAAATCTCCAATATTGAGGCCTCCCTGCTTTTTCCTGTTACAAGTTTTCTTCCACGAAATTGGAAATTTTCTGGATATTTCCCCACTACCCTTCCAAAGAAAGGATCTGCAAACAGACTCCACTTTGTGAATAACCTTCTTAGGGAGAGGTATCACATGTAGCCAGAAATTCAAAATAGCAAATATTGTGCTTTTGATAAAAAAAGGTTCTCCCTGCAAAACTCAGCAAATGAGAACTCCAATGGTTCACCCTAACAACAATTTTTTCCACCAGAATGTTACATTGCATAACATAGAGCTTATTGCTAGTGAGAGGAATGCCTAAATATCGAAAAGGGAGGCATCCTTCCCTGAATCCAGTCAGAGACAATATATCTCTTTTAGACTCCTCATCAACACTACCAAAAAATATGTTGCACTTTTGAGGGTTCACAATCAAACTAGTAGCAGCAGAAAATTCATTGTAAATCTGTATGGCTAATTGCACTGACATAGCATCTCCTCTAGTAAAGACTAGAAGGTCATCAGCAAAGCAAAGGTGAACCAGTTTAAGCTTGTCACATCTGGAATGAAAATTAAAATTAGGGTTACTAGACAACTTACCAAAGGACCTATGCAAATACTTATTATTTTTTAATAAAAAAACTTTACTTATTATTTTAATAAAAAATATCACCCTCTTCGTTTCATAAAAATTATCTCATTTGTATTTTTTTTGTCGAAATAATTGTACTTTTACAATATCAATACTAATGCAACATTTATTATTATTTTTTTTCACTACTATACTCTTATTTATCTTTACTTTATTCAACTACTCTATTAATTATAATTAATAAGGGTATTATGGTAAATAATCTTAATTTTATCATAAAAATCAAAACATTTAATCATTTTCTTAAGAATTGTGCATTGTTCAAACAAGACATGTTTTATTAGACGGAGGAAGTATATATTAATTACCCAAATTTTATAAGACGGAGAAGATTCAAATCGAGTGCTTATGTGATTATTTTATTCGACAAAAGATTTGAAGCTTTAAAGTGTGAAAGAGAGGAAGCATGAAAGCTCGTTTGATCATATCTGAGTGATCAGTCTTTTGTAAAAACACAATAACATTTTTGTAAAATAATATGGTTAAATCACACACTCACTAAAACTCTTTTTAAAGTCTCTATTTCTCAAAGAAAATCACCTAAAATTGTTTTGGAGCCTAGCCAAAACCTATTTTGAATTTTCTAATCGGCAGGACCATATATATTATCGATTAGGTAAAGGGTAAATCGAATATATAATTGATGGTGATAGTGTTTTAATGAAGGGTAGCGACTCTCTATAAAAACTTTCCAAAATAAACACAAATAATTTATTATTTAGGTCATCTAATCGATTGAAATAAAGACTCAATCAAATGGACAATTAATTTTGCTCATGGATCATTTCCTTCTTTGGACCATTCTTTAGCATATAAATATAGTCATTCTCTTTCAGTTTTTCACATTGGAAACGTGAGATTTCTCACTCCCCTCTCTCTAATACATTTTCACTTGCTATCACATAAATTTGGCCATAGTGCTTTGAGAAAGGTTCTTATGTTTAAATGAGGAAATTGTTTTGGAAAGGGTAATATTATACGCTCAAATTAGTTCGAGATCATCCTGGTGTAAAATATCAGTTCAATTTGTGGTCAGCCCATGGAAAACCTTGGTTCGATTCAGAGGATAGCTAGATCAAAACTCCCCTTTGGTTCGAGATAAGTTCGTATAAAATCTTGGTTTAGCTTGAGAACTAATCACTCAAAGCTTTGTCCATTGTTTGGTGTGAAGACTAACCGCTTCATTCCACTATTCGTTATTTGGTTGGGAATAAACCTGAAACTTCATTTTTCCATGTATAAGGGGGTTCATGAGCTTAACATTCTAAAAGCTCATGAGCATTATTGGAAACTCTCAAGATTAATTCTTGGGGAGAGGAATAAGTCACTTCATTTAGACTGAACCTATATAAATCTCTGGGGTCATCTTTTTTCCCTCATCTCTTTACTTTTTGCATATTTTCTTTTCTCCAATTTTCCACTATAATATTCAAACGTTTTCTTGAAAACGATTTTAACTCTGATTTAGAAAATAATTTTGTTTTAAATCAACGATTTTCAAACACCCATAATTCACCTCACCTCTTGTGTGTGGAGTCATATGTTCAACTATTATCATCTTAGTGAAGCCATCTACTCAGTCTCACATGCTGATTCACACGATACAATACCTATCCCATCACGATTCACCAACCGACACTACTACAGAAAACACAATTCACAATGGTTGGTAAAAGGTTACCATCACGGTTGACCAACCGTTATGAGGTAGGGTGTGATTGTAAGTGTGTAGTTTACAACCACGATCTATTCCTGTTGTAGTAAACTAGAAAGTGTTAGACGAGAATAATGATCTAGAAGGGGGTTGAATAGATAGCCAAATAAAAAATTTCTTATAAAAAATTCTTTTTTTAAAAATAGTTTTTCTATGTCAAGCGGAAGCGAATCCGGACCGACTCTCGCCTATCCGAACCGTTATTGGTAGAATTAGATATGCGTACAAACCATGGCAAAATGTATGCTAAAGATGAGAGAAACAAATCAATAATTTCTATATAATTTGTTTGAATATAAACCACACTAAGATAAACTATTTCCAATGAAAAGTAAAAATAAACTTGATTAAGGAATTTTATCAAGCACTTAGTGTGCAGTCAAAATATCAAACACTCGGTGTACAATACACTAAGCTTAATTCTCTTTGAGTTGAAGATGTAACAAATCAATTGGAATGGTTAATATTGCAATAGTTTAACAAAACAGTTTAACACACTTCAACTCAACCAGTATTTTCAGCAATTCAAAATACACACTAAGTGTTATCAAAATGTAGAGAGGGAGAGAGAGAGAGAGAAAGAGAGAGAGAGAGAGAGAGAGAGAGAGAGAGAGAAAAAGAGAGAGAGAGAGAGAGAGAGAGAGAGAGAACACCAAGATTTATTTAGGTAGTCCCCAGTTGTCCTCATAATGGGTACATCGGCCCTCAATTTGAAATCAAATTGAGATATTATAATTAACCTTTGCAATATCAGTTTACAAGAGAAGTAGTAGCAATTTAAACTCCCAAATCCTATGTTTGATGTTGATCATATCTTCCCCTCTTACCTTGATCTTAGCAAGATCAAGTCACACAAGACCTCCAATTTGATCCTCTAGTTACAGCTACTCCTTTGACCAAATCTCAGTTCTTTAAAGGTTTAATTCGGCTGAATCCAAATTACGAAATCTTACCCCAAGTATTTCAATTGATCATCTGGTTACCGCTACTCCTTTACAAGAACCCTCGTTCTTCAAAGCTTTCACTCCACTGAATCTAAGTTGCAAAGACTTGTGCAAAAACCCTAAATCAACCCTTGATCTTGGAGGAAAACCCTAAATATTTTATCATCGAAACCTCCCAAGAGAAACTCAACCTAATTTGATTACACCAACATAAATTGGACCTTATCAATTTTGTCTTTATAACAAACAACAAAAATGATTGTGTGTAGTTATTAAATGCATGCAAAGAAAGGTTAAAGATGATGAGAAATTTCTAATTGTGTTCTTGGTTTCAATGTCTAGAAATGATCCATGAATGCATATTTATATGTATGTGTGTGTGTAGAAAAGAAATGAGCAAAATAGTTTTTTATCCAAAATGCAAATTTTGAAAGTTGAAACAGAATGTATTGACTCCAAATTAGAATGAGTCAATACATAAGATGAAGGAGTCAATACAAGCCATGAAGGAGTCGATACATTAAGTCCATGGAGTAATTATTTTAAAAATGCTTCAGAAGGAGTCGACTTCAAACACGGGGGATCGACTCATTAGCTAAATGTATCGACCCATCCCTTCAATGTATTGATACATTGAAGGCAGTGGCATTTGTTTGAAAAGACCTTACAGATGGAGTCGACTCCAACCTTGAATGAGTCGACTCATTCACAAGATGTATTGACTCATCTTGCCTATGTATTGATACATTAGAGGCAGAATAATTTCCTTTAAAAATCAACTTAGTATGTATCGATACATACCAAGGATGTATCGACCCATTGAGAACCTTTTCATGAAAAATTATATTTTTAGCATGTGATGGCCTATGTAATCTAATTTTTCATGACCTATTATGATGATGCACTTCTAGACAAAGACAGTAAGGTCCAATATACACTAAGCACTAAGCTATCTAATTTTGACATCATTCAAAACACATTTAAGAGTATTTTGCACTCACATACTCCCCCTTTTTTATGATGACAAAACATACAAAGCACTTGGTGTTTTTAACAAAGATCCCCCTGAATATGTGCATCATAAAGACTTAAACTTGTACATATTTCTCCCCCCTTTTACAACATCAAAAAGAGACAAGGACGACAACATGAGAAGTATCATGAAAATTACACAACAACATATAACTCACTCAGAGGCGTTACAAAGATTAAACGAATCAATTAAAATGAGCACTCATATAGAATTACGTCTAATTGAAAACAAAGCTTAAAGATAAGTACACAACCAAGTATAACCAAAATAGATAATACCCATTACACATGTGTCATAAAAGGTTGCAATACAGTAACAAAAAATACATAAAGGCATAAATGCATGTTTCATGTAAGAATAAGATAAATACCATGCTCTACTGCAAATATCATTGAATTTACTTCAAACATAATGAGTATGATGATGTGAGATATAGATAATGAAGAGATTAAACAAGATGTCACTATAAGCATATAAATTGAAAAACTTATGTGTAATCAATTGAAATTTTTGGAAGTGAACACATGAAATTCTTCATACATCAAGTATATCACACACTCTCGGAAGATAAACTAGCAATTAATCTAGTCATAGATAAGCAACTTTGATACCATGAAAACACTCGCAAAAACTTTTATTTTCCTTTTTTTTGATAGAGTATGACATGCTAGAGGTAAATAAGTTCTTTTTCTTCTATCTTCTAGAGCCAACTGTTGTCGTATACACATCTCCACCATATCTAAACGAGAATTCTTAATATCTTTAGTCTTGCATGGAATGTTTAGAAGTGTTACTATCAAACTATCACACACATTTTTCTCCACATACATCACATCAAGATAATGTCTTACATTGAGGCTAGACCAATATGGAAGATCAAAGAACACCGATCTCTTTTTTTTGAATATTCTTTCAACGAGAAATTTTTTATTCTTTCGAAAGACAACATTAAGGTGTTCTTGTCATTAATAAACTTCATCGCTAAATAAATGTTTAAGAGTGATTTTAAACTCCTGCTCTCCGTTAAAAGCCATCTACAATCTACGATAAAAATGATTGGTTGTTAGAAATTTCTGATGCCCAAGGTAAACGGTCTTTTTTCCAAACTCAAGTTGGTGAAAACATGTATTATATTCACATATAGTACATGTTTTATGTCCTTTGACATTGTATCCCATCCAAATTGCCATGCAGGGAAAGTCGTTGATTGTGCAAAATAATATTGCACGCATCTTAAACTTTTCACCTTGCATCATCAACGGCAATGCCTTCCTCCCACAAAAGTCTTAAATCTTCAATAAATGGACTTAGATAAACATCTATGTCGTTTCTAGATTGTTTTGGTCCAGAAATCATCATACTTAACAACATATACTTACGCTTCGTGTTCAACCACGGAGATAGGTTGTAATTGTGAGAAAAACATGCCACGAAGAATGATTAGTAATCAGATTACCAAAGGGGTTCATACCATCAGTGGCAAGCCCAAGTTTAAGGTTTCTTGGCTCAAGGCCAAAATTCAAAAACTACGAATCAATTTTATTCCATTACAAAGAATCAACTACATGGCGAATGTTTCCATGACATTTTCATTCATCTGCATGCCATCTAATATTCTTTGCATCATTCACATTAAAAATATCTTGAACCTTGATATTATTGGCAAGTACCATAACACTTTAGCATAAGCTTCTTGCTAACATTGTCATTGTCATCGCCATTGTTGTCCTTCAACTTGTAGCACGACTCACCACATTCCGAACATTGATCCAAATTTTCATACTTTTTCCTATGTAATATGAAATCATTATGGCATGCATGTATTTTGATATACTCTAAATTTAATGGACATAATATCTTCTTGGCCTCATAACAACGATTCCTGGTAGCATTTTTTAACAAATTAAGCAATTATATGAAACTTTTATCCGACCACCCACTTTTTTCCTTTAGATTAAACAATTTTAACAATGCAGACAATCGTGTAAAATTTGTGCACCCCTTATGTAAAGGCGCATCCTTATCACTACATAAAGTATCATAAATATGGGATTTCATATAAGACGATTCTCCAATATCACAAATCATATCTTCTAGTCGATCATCTATATCTTCATCAACTTCATCCATTTATGACGTCGATTTTCAACGTTTATCAACTTTTCTATGCCACGTCCATGTTGTATAATTTTAAAATATTCACAACATAGGTGATGTAATATTTCTTCCTTTGACTGCTTTTTTATATTCCCGTAATTGACACAAGGACTATAAAAAACACTGTTATTTTCGGGAAGTTTTTGTTCGACAAATTCAAGGAATTCAAGAACTCCTTTCTCATACACCGGACCCAATCTATCAACTTTCATCCAACTACGATCCATAACAACTTCTAAAATTTATATCAAAAGACTAATGTGAATGGCACACTAATGCTACACACACAAAATACTATATTTTATATGCATACTAAACATACTATGGTTATATGCTACACATAACATATCCTTATAACAACAAAAACATCACAGCACGAGATCATGACACATGACAACATCATATAGCCTAATAACAACAAAAACATCACAAAATATGAATAAAACCAAATAACAAATGTAACAAAACGAAGATAAAGGAAAGCCACAGTACAACGCCCGAGAGAGACCAAGAAATGAACAATGACCAACGAACACAGAAAGGTAACGTAACGTACTTCGAAGAGGAGGAAGAGACCAAGAAATGATTTTCGTTCCAAGAAATGAATGAAGATGGTGAATATTGAACGTTCCAATAAATGAATGAAGATGGTGAAAATTTTGATATCGTTGTCGTCTGATTCGCTATGGCACCCAAGTGTGTTATGAACGAAATAAATAAGCAGTTATGTTTTAATTTTGTAGGAAATAATTCGCAACGGTTCCAAATACGAACCGTAGTTAAATATTGAACATTTAACTATGATTTTTTTATTAATCATAGTTAAATGTTTTTCAATTTTTATATAACAATGAATGGTAGGGGACATTCACTTTTTCTTTTGAAAAATAGAAAAATGTTGACGCTGGGATTCAAAGCTATTAACCATTAATTTATGACCACAGTTGTTATTAAGAACCGTGATGAAAATTCTTTTAATAAAAAACTAGGCACTTTAAAAATGATATATTACTACGGTTGACAAAAGGGTCGTAGTAATTGTACATGCCAAATATATTCGGTGCCGAGTTGAGTAGTCGGATAAGGGTGAACACGGCCCAGACTATAGTAGCAGGAGAGATCGTGCAATAGAGAGAGTTAGACAAGCCTCATGCACAACCCGGACCGATCATGGAGCCCGATCCCCACCATGCCGAGTTATCACGAGGTCGTGTACTTCATCCTACCAACCCGACATCGATGCCGGACACATGCTCGACAAATGTCACTCCACCTTTTGTAACGGCGGCGGCGCATTAATACAGACGTTATCAAGAGCTTCAAAGCCTGTATTCATGGAGGGAGGTTACGGTAATGATGGCCACATAATGCCAGAAGGCCAAGAGACTTCTCTTAATAGCTTGAATTAAAGGAAGGTTATATAATGGGGCTCCCACATGAGGGATAAGCAAGACATTCATCTTGAGAAAGCATACATCACTTGTATAGCCCTAAAATCCCCAGATATCTATCTCAACATACTCAGTAGGATAGAAAGCGTAGCTCTCTTTGTCCAAAGAGAAGGAGAGTTAGCACTTTTGGTGGTCTAACGATTTTTTGCTAGAACATTTGACGCCCACCGTGGGGCTAGGTAAAACTTTCCCAGGCCACACCCCTCACTGACGACATGACTTCTGAAGGAGACCCTCCAGACATGGCTCAACTACTAGCCATGATGGAAACTATGAGACAACAGAATGAAACACTGCAAGATAGGATACAAGAGCTGCAGCAGCAAAGTTAAGTTGTCGCTGATAGTGAGAAGGAGGTTCTCGAACCTCAACCTCTCTCTCAAGAGATCTGGGATGACCACGTACCCAAAAACTTCCAAGCACAATCATTAGCTTTCTATAATGGGAAGACAGATCCTTAGGAGCATATCACTGCCATTAACAATTAGTTGGCCATAGTTGCCTCTTCGGACTCACTGAAGTGTAAACTTATGGTCGAAAATTTGAAGGATGTAGCCCTAAGATGGTACATGAGCCTTCCTCGGCTTTCCATCATAAGCTACCAGGACCTAACTAAGAAGTTAGTACAACACTTCTCGGCAAGCAAACTCCGAAAGGTGTCCACGACTGCATTGTTCAGTGTTCTGCAGAAGCAGGCGAAACCACTACGTGAATACTTGGCTCGGTTTAATGAAGAAACCCTAAAAGTATCTCATCTGAATCAGGAGCTGTTTGTAGGGGATTTTCAGCATGGATTGCGAGCTGGACAATTCAACGAGTCATTTTCTCAGAAGCCGGCTATCAGCATGGACGAGATCACTACCCGGGCTGAATGTTACATCAAAGGAGAGGAGAGTAACCAAGAGAAAAGAGCCCGGGATGACAATGATAGGACAAAAATCAAAGAAGAGGTGTCAAATAGGAGGAAGAAGCATCCTCGAGGAGCTGCACGCGAACGACATGCTCCCAGACCTTACAGACAGCCATACGAGCCAATCAGAGAGCTCACCCCGCTAAATACAAACAGGGGAGACATCCTCAAAGAAGTCGGCCACATGAATCTGTTACCTGAGCCTCAACGTCCAAAAATGGCCAACACAATCATGGGAAGGTAGCCTGAGGCTTGGTGTAATTACCACCGTATACAGGGACATCACACTGAAGACTGCCAGTAGCTGGAAAAAGAAATTGAAGCCTTAATCCAGAGGGGACACCTCTTAGCGTACATGAAGGATTCTCGACCACAAAATAACAAAAGAAGCCCTCGCCAAGATGACCAGGGAACACAAAAAGTATCTCGAAAGAAAAGTTCAGATGCTGAAGAGGGTCACGAGACAAAGACAACTCGACACACCCTATACACCATTTCTGGGGGGGTTCGCTGGGGGTGGAGAAACAAGTTTAGCCAGAAAGAGATATGCTCGAGCAATTATGCATATTGACCAGAAATCCCCAGAGAAAACAGAGGGTAACTTAGATGCTGTAACATTCTCCAAACAAGACACCATAGGAGTCTTGGCGCATGAGAATGATCCTATGGTTATCAAAGTACAGATAAGAGATTTGGAGCGTGAAAAGGGTACTGATAGACCTTGGAAGCTCAACCGACGTATTGTATTAGGATGCATTTAGAGGAATGGGGCTTGATGAGGCTGAGTTGTTGCCATTCAAAGGTAGTCTAGTAGGATTCTCAAGAGAACAAGTTCAAGTGCTCGGACATCTAGCGTTACCGACTACCTTTGGTAACATGGCAAATGCAAAAACCATTTGAGTAAGGTACTTAATAGTCAATGCTGCTTCACCCTATAATATCATTATAGGCCGACCGTCATTCAACGCCCTGGAAGCTTCACTTTCAACCCTATATATGACAATGAAATTTCCGCTTGGAGGTGGACGCTAGGAATTGTCAGAGGCTACCAGGGGCTGGCCAGAAAGTGTTACAAGGACAGCTTGAAGTTGAAAAGAAAGGAGCCTAGAGAAGAAGCAGATCCCAAGAGTTCCCTCAAAGTCAACCTGGTCGACATTGATCCACGTGATGATGCAGTTGAAGAGAATATAGTCCCCAACGAAGAAACAAAGCAAGTTCAGATTGGGCATCTGCCATCCCATGTTACACATGTTGGAGTCAATTTGTCCCCAGAAGAAGAGAAAGAGATCATCCAAGTACTAAAAGACAACGTGGACCTTTTCGCATGGAAGCCCTCATACATGCCTGGGATAAATCCCAATTTCATGTGTCATCATTTGGCAATCGACCTAGACATCAAGCCGGTCTCTCAAAGGAAAAGAAAGGGTGGCGATGAAAAAAGGAAGGCAATAGCAGAAAAAGTCGAGAAGTTGTTACAAGTCGGGTTCATCAAGGAGATCAAATATCCAACTTGGTTATCCAACGTAGTAATGGTAAAAAAGAAATCTGGAAAATGATGAATGTGTGTGGACTTTACGAACCTCAACAAAGCATGTCCTAAAGATCCGTATCCACTGCTAAATATTGACCGACTAATAGATGCTACCTCAGGTTTTCGTCTACTTAGTTTCATGGATGCATATTCCGAGTACAACCAGATCCGCATGAAGCCCATTGATGCACCAAAAACCACTGTCATGACCCATCAGAGTAATTACTACTATGAGGTCATGTCGTCCGGACTCAAAAATGTTGGGGCTACTTATCAGAGGTTAATGGATAAGGTATTTGTTACTCAGATAGGGAGGAATCTGGAGGTCTATGTAGATGACATGGTGATTAAGACGATTCAAAACTGGTCACATGTGAAGGATTTAACTGAAACCTTCGCATCCATCAAAAGCTACAACATGAGGTTGAACCCGAACAAATGTACCTTCGGAGTACAAGCGGGGAATTTCCTTGGATTCATGCTCACCAACCGAGGAATAGAAGCAAACCTGGATAAATGCCAAGCAATAATTGACATGAGAAGTCCAACCACGAAAAAGGAGGTCCAACAGCTGACAGGGAGGTTAGCAGCATTGTCATGATTTCTATCATGCGCAGGGGACAAGTCAATTCATTTCTTTGCAGCCATAAGGAAATCTAAGGGGTTTAAATGGACAGAGGCATGTGAAGAAGCTTTTCAAGAAGTAAAGTGTTTCCTGTCCTCGCCTCCTATCCTAGTAAGGTCCAAAGAAAATACACCTCTTGTCCTATATTTGTCAATCACTGATAAAGCCCTGAGCTTAGTTTTGGTACAAGACGGAGTAGATGGAGAACGACCTGTATACTTTATCAGCAAAGTCCTAAAAGGAGCGGAGCTAAAATACCAAAAAATTGAACGTTTAGCATTGGCAGTAGTCATTACAGCCCGAAAGCTGAGACATTATTTTCAAGGTCATCCCATCACAGTAAAGACGAACTACCCTATCAAACAGATACTAAGAAAGCCCAACTTGGTAGGACGGATGGTCAGGTGGGCAATAGAGCTTTCCGAATACGTCATCAACTTTATACCCCGGGCCAGTATTAAGTCACAGACACTGGTCGATTTTATGGTTGAGTTAAGTGAATCGGCTGGAGAGGAAATCTCAGACAGATGGATCCTCTACGTAGATGGATCTTCAAATTTCAAGGGAAGTGGAGCTGGGGTCATTTTGGAAGGACCCGAAGAGCTAACATTAGAATACTCTTTATGTTTCAATTTTTCAGGTTAGTAATAACCAGGTGGAGTATGAAGCCTTGATTTCCGAAATGAAATTGGCAAAAGAAGTCGGAGTAACAAACTTGTTGGTCAAAACTGATTCTCAGCTAGTGGTCGGACAAATGAAGAATAAGTACCAGGAAAAGGTTTCCATCCTGATAAAATACCTTTAAAAAGCTTCAGGAATGTCCAAAGTATTCTCAGAATTTGAAGTCGTCAACATCCCAAGAGAAGATAATGCTCGGGCCGACCACTTAGCCCGGCTATCCAGCTCAAAAAATCCAGGAATAAATAAGACCATGATTCAAGAAGTTCTCGAAGCACCTAGCATTCAATCAGAGGAAGTGTTTGCCATAGAGAATGTCCAAGGGTGGATGAGACCCATCATCACTTATTTGATACATGAAGTTTTACCCAAAGACATCAACGAAGCTAGGAAGATTAGAAAGATAGCTTCCCGGTATATCATAATCTCGGACACGCTGTATAAGATAGGAAGGTTAACACCTATGCTAAGATGTGTTTCAGAGTCTGAGATAGAGTTGGTAATTAAAGAGGTCTATGAAGGAGCTTGTGGTAGCCACATCGGTGGAAGAACACTATCAGGAAAGATTCTAAGAGTCGGGTACTATTGACCACATATGATGCGACACTGCATCGAGTACGTTAGTAAGTGTGAAAAATGCCAAGTATTTGCTCCACTCAAACAATTACCAGCCGAGTCGCTTCATCTGAAAACATCCTCATGGCCGTTCTACCAGTGGGGAGCAGATATCATAGGCCTCTTTCCAATCGCTTCAAGATAGTTTAAATTCTTAATTTTCGCAATCGATTATTTTACAAAATGGGTAGAAGCCGAGGCTTTTGCTCGGATCTCTATCGAGAAAGTTTGAAAATTCTATTGGAGGAACATCATATGTCGATTTGGTTTGCCAGGAGTTATAGTCTCAGACAATAAAGCTCAATTTGCAAGCACATCAGTTGTAGATTTTTGTAAGGATTATGGAATACATAACAGGTTCACATTGGTAGAACATCCACAAGCCAACGGCCAAGCAGAAGCCGCCAACAAGGTTATCCTAAACAGAATAAAAAAGAAGCTAGAGGAAGCAAAATGAATGTGGGCCGAGTACTTGCCAGAGATCTTATGGTCATACCATACAACACCGCATTCTACCACTAATGAAACACCTTTCAGGATGGTATATGGAGCTGATGCAATGATACCGGTGGAAATCAACACTCCGACTTGGAGGCATGAGCATTTTGATGAAATCACCAACATCGAGAAATTGAACATCTCGGCCGATCAGATAGAAGAAATCAGAGAAATAGCACGGATCAAAGAAGTTGCTGCAATACAGAGGGTGGCAAGAAGGTACAACCTAAAGGTCTGTCAGAGGGAGTTCCAAGAAGGCGACCTGGTCTTGAAGAAAATCACAGACCCAAAAAGTAAGGGAAAGATCGCCCCCAATTGGGAAGGTCCGTTCAGGGTAGTTCAAAACCTAAGCAATGGAGCATACAAGCTGGAAACATTAGAAGGAATAGAAATACCTAGGACATGGAATGTATCCAATCTTAGGCTGTATTTCAGCTAAATTTCATGTAATCCAATAATGAATAAAAGATCCGGGTTGCACTCTTTTCCCTTTCAAGGGCAAGGGTTTTTAACGAGGCACCAGGACTTAAAAAATTGACATGTTTTGTTTATAGGTGATCGGCTGGAAATGGCGAGTTACAACTCGAAAAACCCTATAAACGTGTCGACTTGCTCCGCGTACATAGGTCACCCATAAACGGGTTGATTGAAACCCTATAAATGTGTCGAATTTCTATGCGTACATAGGTCGCTCATAAACGGGTTGATTGAAACCCTATAAACGTGTCGACTTGCTCCGCGTACATAGGTCGCCCATAAATAGGTTGATTGAAACCCTATAAACGTGTCAACTGATAACGAGAAATCATATCGTATTTTATGTCTCATTACACATATGTTTCGTTCATTTTTATTCAAGTTCTATTAGTATTTAATCGTGTTTTATGTGTTTTGCAATTGATAACTTCATCTGTGGAAAAATTGGGCAAAGGATCGGAAAAGAGCAAAAGAAGAAGAAAATCCAGCAAAGAAGTGAAAATCTGCGTTTTACTGATATGGCGCTCACCATCCCTAGATGGCGTTTGCCATGAGAAAGGAAGCAATGTCATTTAAAAAGGCCAGGACCATGGCGTTCGCCATGGCCTGGTGGCGTTCGTCATCGCTGCGCAGTTGCAGAATTTAAAAATCTGCAACTGCTTTGGGCCGTTTTTCTTCCCTACTTTCCCTCCACTTCCTGTGCACATTTTGGCAGTTATCCTTGGGGCTCTTTTCTATATATAGGACCTTCCACTCTTGTATTTGGTACTCGATTTTAGACGCGGAAGCTCTATCAAATTCCGTTTAGGCATATAACTACTTTTAGAGCGATAATTACTCATATTGAGGAATTGTCGCAAAATTCTTGTAATTTACTTTCGGTGTTTTACTTTTGATTTCGAACAAGCCTTCCGGCGTTTCCTTTTGCAATTCAAGTTCCGTTTTCATTTTTTATAGGTTATTTATTCTTGTTTATTTTTATTTTGAAATTTACAATTCTTGTCTTGTATGCTATGTGCTTTTCCATGATAATTACCATAACTATGCTTATGATTAAAACTAAAATGTGTTGCTAAATTTGCTTGAGTTCAGCGTGTGAGGATCTTCGTTACCAACGGGACTCCGTAGAAAATGTAGGCGCGACTTTAATTGATTGCATGCTATTTTTGGTCTTTGTTTCTATTTTTTTCATGTTTTATTATTCCGACACGAAAGTGAGGAATATGCTAAGTTCAGACCAATAGCGCGAGAGTGTGAAGAAAGAACGGATAGTAGAAACTAGGCACCGATCCTAAAAATAGCGAGAGCGCTTTAGGCATCATTTAGGAATTCATTAACTTCCAAAATACGCTTTTCGATTAGAACGGGCGGGCGAGAGCAAAATCCTGTGGTTGTTAGGTGTGGCTCTTGTCGATAGCGCGAGAGTGTGAGGCGGAGTCTTCAAGTTAGTACTCCCTATGAAACGAAGTGCAGTCGTAATTAGCACCCGACTTCTACAAGTACCTTAGGTACGCATAATCCATATTCCGAACTCGATTTTAGTATTATTTCCTAAAACCTTTAGAATTAGTAATTTTTCCTTTCCGTTTAAATTCCGTAAACCCTTAGCCTTAGCTTTACACTGCAACTATAGATTGCATTAGTTTGATTATCCCTTCCCTATGGGTTTGACATCCTTATTTAAAACTACGTGAAGAGCTATATACTTACAGTCTTAGCTCGACGGTCACGTTAGTGCCCTCGACATGCACCAAGTTTTTGGCGCCGTTGCCGGGGAAGGCTGATTTAGTCAATATTGTGAATCCTTTGTTGCGCAGTATAGACTAAGGCACCAAAATTTTCCTTTTTCTCAAATTCGTCGATTATATGCCAAACACTCATTCTAGAGGAGACAAGCTTGAGTAACCGATTGACGATATCGAGAGTTTTATTAATCTAAGATGCCAAATTAACGAATTCTGAATTAAGTATAATCTTCCTGAACCTGAGATTCCTTACCCAGAATTACCAATAGCCATGGCTGAGAACCCGCAAAATCGTCCTCTTAAGGATTACGCTGTCCCATCGCAAGATGAACCGCATAATAGCATTGCTGCCCCTGCCATTAATCGAAACGATTTTGAGTTGAAACCTTCGCTGTTACAAGCCGTTCAACAGAACCAATTTTCTTGAAGTTCCACGGATGACCCGAACTGTCATTTATCGATGTTTGTGCAATATGCTGATACCATAAAAGTAAATGGTGTTAGTAATGAAGCCATACGACTACGTATTTTTCCTTTCTCTTTAAGAGATAGGGCTAGAGCTTGGCTCCAGTCTCTACCATCCAACTCTATCACTACGTGGGACGAGTTAAAGAAAGTCTTTTTAGCCCGATACTTTCCGCCAAGCAAAACTGCTATGCCAAGAGCCCAAATTAACGGATTTAGGCAAAAAGACAATTAATCTCTTTTCGATGCTTGGGAAAGATACAAGGACGTGCTAAGGCTATGCCCGCACCATGGACTTGAATAATGGTTGATAATCCATACTTTCTATAATGATCTTCATTACAACACAAAGCTAAATCTGAACCCAGCAGCTGGCGGCGCTCTGATGGACAAACCATGTGAAGACGCTTATCAACTCATTGAAAATATGGCTCAAAACCACTTCCAATGGGGAGGTGGGAGAACTCTGACAGAAAAACCTGCTACAAAGAACGGTATGTACAAAGTTAACAGTTTGGACCGTGTCAGTGCTAAAGTGGATGCACTTACTTAAAAGATAGAAAGTTTGACTGTAGCTCCAGCAGCCACTATGGCCGCTGTGATGCCGAATTGTAAATTGTGCGGAACCCCTGGACATAGTAACGCTGAATGTCATTTACTAGCCGATATTCCTACCGATCAAGTGCATTACGCCCAAGGAAACCCCTACTCAAAGACATACAATCCTGGATGGAGGAATCACCTGGATTTCTCATATAAGAACAACAATGTTTTATTTGCCCCAACTCAAGCACCTACAGTACCTCCAGGATATCAGAAGGGAGCAACTGCTGCCCCTCAAACACCAAGAAAGTCAAACATTGAGGTTTTACTAGAAAATTTCATTGCAACACAAACCCAACAAAACAAAGAGTTTGCCAACCAAAATGTGCACACAAATGAATTGTTAAAGCAGATGGCAACTAAGCTTGATGCCATGGCTACCCATAACAAAATGTTAGAAACCCAAGTTTCTCAAGTAGCCCAACAACAAGCAACAGTAGCAGCCCCTGCAGGAACATTTCCTGGATAACCATAACCAAATCCAAAAGGACATGCTAATGCTATTACATTGCGAAGCGGGACCGAACTAGATGGACCAATGGATCCAAGGCTTCAAAACCCCGCCATGTATTAGAATCTTAGTAAAGGAACCGAAAAGGTAACAGAACCGAAAAATGACGAAAGTGACAAAAGTGAAGAGGCCGTAGAGAAAGAAACACCTTATGTGCCTCCACCACCATATAAACCACCAATACCTTATCCGCAAAGGCTCGCTAAGCCTAAAAATGAAGGACAATTCAAAAAGTTTATGGAGCTTCTGAAACAACTCAATATTACTGTACCTTTCACAGAAGCCATAACATAAATGCCTTCATATGCCAAATTCCTTAAAGAGATCCTGTTGAATAAGAAAAAGCTCGAGAATAACGAGACTGTTATGCTCACTGCTGAGTGTAGCCCATCATCCAAAATAACATGCCTCCTAAACTAAAAGACCCAGGTAATTTCTCGATACCTTGTGTAATCGAAAAGTACGTCATAGACAACGCTCTATGCGATTTAGGAGCCAATGTTAGTCTAATGCCCTTATCCACCTGTAAAAAGCTCGAATTAAGAGAGGTGCGACCAACTAAGATGCTCTACAACTAGCGGACCGTTTTGTTAAATTTCCTATAGGTATGCTAGAGAACGTGCCCGTTCGTATAGGACAATTCTACATTCCTACTGATTTTGTGGAAATGGATATAAAAGAGGATTCCAACATTCCTATTATTTTGGGAAGACCCTTTTTAGCTACAGGAGGAGTGATCATTGATGTTAAGAAATAAAAGCTAACTTTTGAAGTTGGTGAAGAAAAGGTTGAATTTATTCTGGCCCAATTTTTGAAAGCTCACACTATAGATGATTCGTGTTGTTTTCTCGCGTCATCGATGAATGCGTAAAAGAAGTGGAGATGGAATCATTCAAGTGTACATAAATACTAAAGATTTCAGCACCTCCTATACTCGAAGACGATAATTGGCGTGAGCCGTACGTAGATGATAGTCTGAGAGAGTGCTTAGCACTAACACCCGATCCAATACCATGCCCGAAGAAACCTTATGTAGAACTTAAGACACTACCCAAAAACCTAAGGTATGAGTTCCTAGACACCAAACTAGAACAACCAGTGATAGTTAACACTGACTTTTGACAGATAGAGACCGAAAAACTTCTAAATGTTCTAAGGAAGTATCCTAAAGCGCCGGGGTATAACATTTCGGACCTAAAAGGAATAAGTCCTTCTATATGCATGCATCGCATTATGCTTGAAAAAGATTGTAAGACCTCTAGAGAGCACCAAAGAAGGATAAATCCTATCTTAAGCGATGTAGTCAAAAAAGAGGTACAAAAGCTACTAGAAGCAGGAATCATATACCTGATATCTGATAGTAACTGGGTTAGTCCTGTGCACGTCGTGCCAAAGAAGGAAGGTGTTACGGTTGTTAGTAATAAAAAGGCGAATCTATTGCAAAACGAACTCAAACTGGATAAAGAATGTGCATAGACTATAGAAAGCTAAGCAAATCCACTTGCAAAGATCATTTTCCTCTACCCTTTATAGATCAAATGCTTGAACGATTGGCTAAACATTATCTCTTCTGCTATTTAGATGGATACTCAGGATTTTTCCAAATTCATGTCCATCTTAATGATAAAAAAAAGACTACATTTACCTGCCCCTATGGTACGTTTGCCTACAGACGAATGCCGTTCGGACTGTGTAATACTCCCGCAACCTTTCAGAGATGCATGATGGAAATTTTTGCTGACTTTATAGATAATATAATGGAAGTATTCATAGATGACTTCTCTGTCTGTGGGGAAAGTTTTGAGGGATGTTTATCAAACCTAGAAATGGTACTCGAACATTGCGTTAAAGTCAATCTAGTGCTGAATTGGGAGAAATGTTATTTCATGGTCCGAGAAGGAATTGTGCATGGACATGTAGTATCTAGCCGAGGAATTGATGTTGATAAAGCAAAAATTGAAATCATAGAAAACCTTCAACCTCTGAAAACAGTTATAGAAATTCAAAGTTTTTTAGAACACGTCGGTTTCTACCGACGATTAATTAAAGATTTCTCTAAAATATCTAAACCACTAACGGGCTTGTTAATGAAAGATGCTGAATTTTTATTCGATGAGGATTGCTTGAAAGCATTCGAACATTTGAAAAAGTCTCTCATAACTGCACCTATTATGCAACCGCCCGATTGGAGTAGACCTTTCAAAATAATATGCGATGGTAGTGATTATGCTGTTGGTGCTGTCTTAGGACAAAAAAAGGATAAAAGGCTTAATGCCATATATTATGCTAGTAGAACGTTAGATAGTGCACAAATGAACTACGCTACCACAGAAAAAGAACTCCTAGCTGTTATGTTCGCTTTAGATAAATTCCCTTCTTACTTGGTGGGAGCAAAAATTATTGTCTATACCGATCACGCTGCAATTAGGTATCTGATGAATAAGAAGGATGCCAAGCTGAGACTTTTAAGATGGATCTTTCTTTTGAAAGAGTTTGATATGGAAATTCAAGATAAGAAACGAACCGAGAACGTAGTAGCGGATCACCCTTCTAGAATCGAGGATCAAGAACCTGAGCGAGTCCCCATCAATGACAATTTTCCATACGATAGACTTGTAGCCTAGTTAGAAAACAAAAGCGAAACGAGTGAGTGCTCTTTAATTTATCATGACGTAGAAACAAATGAAGTAGTAGAATCAATATGCTCAAAGACCACACTGTCGTGGTATGCTGACTTTGTCAACTACCTAGCAGCTGGGGTACTTACACTAGATTTATCCTACCAACAAAAGAAGAAATTCTTCCATGACCTCAAACACTATTATTGGAATGAGCCCCTACTCTTCAAGCGAGGCGCCGATGGAATTTTCCGTCGATGTGTCCCTGAATCTGAAGTTGAAGATATCATATCTCATTGCCACTCTGCACCCTATGGAGGGCATGCAAGCATTTCAAAGACCTGCGCAAAGATTTTGCAATCTGGCCTATTCTGGCATAACCTCTGGAAGGTCATCCACATCGCTGTTATAAATTGCGACCGATGTCAGCGCACTGGTAACATTTCTAGATGCGATGAGATGCCACTAAGGGGTATTCTAGAAGTAGAAGTCTTTAATGTTTGGGGAATAGATTTCATGGACCCTTTTTCGTCATCCTTTGGCAACAAATACATACTCGTTGCAGTCGATTATGTTTTAAAATGGATCGAAGCAATAACTTCTCCCACCAATTATGCATGAGAAGTCATAAGACTCTTCAAGAATATAATATTTCCAAGATTGGGTGTGCCGAGAGTTGTCATTAACGACGGTGGATCCCATTTTATCTCGAATATTTTTGGGAAACTATTGCTTAAATATGGAGTGCGACATCGAGTAGCAACACCATATCACCCTCAGACGAGTGGACAAGCAGAAGTTTCCAATAGAGAGACCAAGCAAATATTAAAGAAAATAGTTGCGACCTCTAGGAAGAATTGGTCTGCAAAACTTCATGAAGCTCTGTGGGCTTATAGAACGACTTACAAAACTCTGACAGGAACCACCCCATTCAAGCTAGTTTATGGCAAATCATGTCACCTGCCCGTCGAACTTGAGCATAAAGGTTATTGGGCCATTAAGACCCTGGATATGAACTATACGGCGGCAGGAGAGAAAAGAATTCTTAATATGCATGAACTAGAGGAACTTAGATTGGACACATACGAAAATGCCCGAATTTATAAGGAGAGAACCAAACAGTGGCATGACAGATGAATAGCTAGACGAGAGTTCAACCAAGGCGATATAGTTCTCCTTTTTAATTATCGACTTAAGTTGTTCCCTGGTAAACTTTGTTCCCGATGGTCTGGCCCCTTCGAAGTTGTAAGAGTCCTCCAAAGTGGAGCAGTGGACATTAAAGGGAAATCTGACAAGACCTTCATTGTTAATGGGCAGAGACTAAAACACTACCATAACATTGAGAACAAAGAATTCTGCGTAAGTTATAAGTTAGAGGAGCTACCCGCTCTTTCGAAAGACTAGTTCGACCCTGATGTCGAGCTAAAGACATTAAACAAGCGCTACGTGGGAGGCAACCCACGACTCTTAGATTTTTAGACTTTACCCTTTTCTTTTTATTTTATTTATTATCTGTTCCTGTGTCTGTTTGTTATTATATTATTATCACTATTATTATTATTATTATTATTACTACTATTATTATTACTACCTTTTTGTTTTTATTTTTGGCACCCTCGCGGTACAGTTCATTGATTGTGTACTCTTTGTCTATTTTCAGGCTAGCTTAGCTTAGGATAGCCTTCACTGACTTAGAGTATGGATCACAATGCTGATTTGGAGATTGTATTTAAGAACGATGCTCAGAGACGCATATTTGACATTCTGGTTCAGAGGGAATTGACACTCCCTATATACCCTGATGGTCGTACCTTGACCACCCTAGGATTGAGGGACAATGTGATGTACTTGCTTGACCAGATTGGTTGGGTGAACTTTGGTGTAAGACATAAATATAGCCCTTACCGTATGCTGACCCTAGAGTTCCTTAGCTCACTGTATTATGACCTAAACTGAGGTCTCAGTTTTGGCTGAGGTTTAGCCACATTCAGGTTGTTTAACACCAAACACCGTTTTACCCATCACGAAATGGCCAACCTGTTAGAATTTTTTAATGGACCTGATGCCCATTCAGTGACACCTGATGATGCTTTTGCTGACCTTGACCTTAACTACTTCTGGGGAACCATAACCGGTAACTACCATCCCAAACCTGACACCATGTTCTCTTGTAACATACATAACCCTAATTTTAGGTACTTTCATAAGATTTTGGCTCACACCCTGTTTTGTAAGGAAGAAAATATCACCTCTGTTTCTAAGGATGAACTATTCATTATGTATTGTGCTTCACAGGGAAGGCCTGTGAATGCTGCTTCCTTTATGTTGGCTAGCTTGAACCGTATTGCTCAAGAGACCGATGGTGATATGCTTGCTGGAGGTTTAGTTACCATGATCGCTGAGGCAATAGGTTTTCGTTACCAACTTAATCGCATCCGTGTTTTTGGAGGCATCCGTCCGATGCACTTGAATTTTTGTTTTAATCGTGATATGTTGGCTAACCTAGGACCAGCTGAGTTTGAATTCATAATTAACAACAAAGTGGTCCATAACTTTACCCTGCCTAACCACGAGAGGACAAACATGCATAATAGGAACAATTGACTTTATGACCTTGAGGAAGAGAGTGGATCACTAACACCACCCCAAAGCCCTCAGCCTTATGAGATACCTGATGCCACTTCGCACGTCTCTGGAGCTCGTATAGATTATGATGCTGTCATTGGTGCTCTACAGTGCCAAGTGGACACCCTTAGGGATGAGATCACTTCCATCCGAGGGGACCTCATTGGATTCATGGACGTTGCTAATGAGCAGTTTGACCATCTATTCCAGCAAGTCCATTCTTTCACTAGGCACTTTAGCAAATGAGCTATGATTTGTATCAATGGAGTTCTTGTTACTTTTATGTTTTAGTTTGTTATGGTTTTTATTGTATTTTCATTCCGTTGTAATTTGTACTCTTTGTATCGTCGATTCATCGGCGAAGACATGATGTTCTGGTTTTTGAATTAATGTGATTTTTCGTTTATGTTATTTATATTGTTTCGTAATATTTAATGCTTATCTTATTTTTTTGTAATCTTAATCTCGTAATAGCAATTTTGCAGTTAGACTGATGTTTTATGTTTGTTTAAATTATCAAAAACCCAAAAAAATACGGCTTCTTAACAAAAAACTGAAATTTGCGCGTTTCTGCCTAATGGCGTCCGCCATGGCATGATGCGTTCGCCATCAGTTCTTTTATTTTCAAATTTCTAACGTTAAACACATGGCATTCGCCATGTGCTTAATGGTGTTGGCCATAGAGACGGAACGTGCAGATTTTCCTGCACGTATTCTGTTGCAGAAAACTCGCGGGTTTCAAACAAAACCCTTCCAACTTCCCATACACATCAGTAACCACCTAAATAACTACCCATTAATTATCCTATTAACCCCTAACCACTCATATACCATTTTTTCCTTCTATTTAAACCTTCCAAACCTTATTCTACATCATCACCAACAACATTCTCATACACTCTTACTCACTGTTCTTGCTTCCTAACTCTCCCAAAAATCTTTCCGAAAATTTCAAAATGCCTCCTAGAGTTGCTCGCGACATTGAATACATGGGAATCGAATTTCCCAAAGGTATCCTTGGTGAGCGACAGCGGGTTGTTTTTCTCAAAATCCATTAAAGGCCTGTCGAAGCCACGCGATATGCTCATATCGATTTTGTCCGTGCGCTAGGATTGTTCAACAGCATCAACTGGATGCTTACTAACGTAGGGCTGTCTTACTTTTTCTCTAATCCGAGCCATACTTTTGTTGGACTAACCTATGGGTTTTTAAGTTCGTTTCAATACTTGTATAACCTGTCACGTACCTTTGGCACCGTGAACTATAGAATGTTCAATAGAGATTACTCGCTATCCCAAGAGAGGATAGATGAGATTTTTCAGTTTCCGAGTGGCGAAGAGTATGCATGTTTAGCACCGCTTGAAAGCGAATGGCAAGCCAATGCCTTAGGCTTCTAGCGCCAAATCACTGGAAAAACCACATCCACATGGGAAGGCCTAAAAGCCAATTCTATTGACAACCCCGTGATTAGATACTTTCATCGCGTTCTAGCGAGCACTATCTTTGGTAGAGAAAACACGGGGAATATGAATTCTAAGGATTTATTTTTCATTCACTGTGCATTATCGGAAACAAAGGTTAATCCCACACCTTTCTTGTTAGCTCACCTTGGTTCTGCTGCTAGTCGATCCAATGGTGACATCTATGTCAGAGGCGTGATAGTCTCCATTACTTTAGGTATAGGATTGCATGACGAGTTGAATACCCTCGAGAGATTGCCCATTCATTTTTGTGGTTTAGAGTACTGTTGCAATATGCGACTTATTAAGAATGTGCCAAGCGGCAAGTATAGGCTTATGATCAGAAATATGGAGGTGGGGAGTATAGACTTACCCTGTGCATCGCGCATTAATGTGCGCATTAGCACAAATTGGCTGTTTGATACTGAGGCCGCGAACTTAGATGATGAAGCTGTGAATATGGCCTATGCTGAGACCATGGGATTTGCACACCAGCCTGGCCCCCGTGCCAATGCTGACATACCAGGACCGAGTCACAGAGCACACAGAGCACCCCCTACACCCACTTTCTCTGACCAATTTTCAGGTACCTACCAGCCTCGGGAGGAGTACGACTATGTCGCCATCCGAAGCAGTTTGGATGATATTTTGTCCGAACTGCAGTATCAGAATGACAGGGAGGTGGAGCGTGACTTGCTGCTCTAGAGCTTACAGCATCAGCATGAGGATATTAGAGTTACTCTAGATCCTGTAAACCAATAGCAGG
This sequence comes from Lathyrus tuberosus, assembly GCA_022829125.1. Classification (NCBI taxonomy): domain Eukaryota; kingdom Viridiplantae; phylum Streptophyta; class Magnoliopsida; order Fabales; family Fabaceae; genus Lathyrus; species Lathyrus tuberosus. The sequence goes on from JALAZF010000993.1 coordinate 252,985, forward strand.
TTGACTTTGCAGAGCGTATAGAGCATGATATGGCGGATCTGACTGAGCAGATAAAGGACATGAGGGCGCAGGTTACCTCTCTGAGGGAGTATGTTTAGCATGTTCCTAACCTGCCCTTGGCAGAGGTTTTGGATGACCACGCGGCCGAGGCCGTCATCATTGATTATTCCAGGTTCTTCCACTCCTTTTTGACCTTTTACTAAAACATTGGGGACAATGTTCGATTCAAGTGTGGGGGAGGAGTTTTTGCTTTGTTTTTCGTTATTTTCATGTTATTTTTATGCTTTCTAGTTAGTTTCTTTTGTATCGAGTCGTTTATGCGTAATTGAGTCTTATTGTACTTTACCCTTTTTCTTTCGTTAGAAAAATTCCCCTAATATTGATAAAAAAACAACCCCAACGAAAAAAATTTCATCCGAATATATTGCATGACACTTTTTTGACCTTTAGGCTTTGTTATTTAGACTTGGGAAAGTATTGACATTGTCGGTACCGTTTTAGTACCTAGACTCCCTAAGTATGCGGCACCGATCTAAATAACCATTATGCCGAGACCTTGATTCCGATTTTCTATAGTAGTCATTTGAGTAGTTTATGTTAGCGGTCAGCACCATCCCAAACACACGTGCTAAGTAATGAACCGATGCAAATATGTGGTGATCTCGAAAAATTAATAATAATTTCTATTTGAGCTGTATTGTAGAAAAGCGAATGAAAGAATTCGCTTCCTTCTAAGTTAGGTGGCCCTCACCCGGCCATTTAGCCCAACGGATCAGATTCTTGATATTCGAAATGAAAAGAAAAAGCAAAGAAGAAATAATGCAAAAAGTTGAAAAATCGAGATCATAAACACTAACAGGTTCACTTACCATGCAAGTGTAGGGATAACGGGCTTAATGTGATCGCGCGAGAATGAAAAAGAGGGAAAAAGAGACAAGGAATATAGGTTGAGTTATAATGGCACGGTTTGAATTAGTATTGCATAGGGGGGAGTCTTTGTCGCAAGTGCGAATATGTGACATCACGATGTCCTCATTGTCGAAGTTTAGTACATATCTTTTAACATTATCCTATTAGTTGTGTTCAGTTTTAAAGTCGTGTCTTGCCTTCGTTTCGAATGCTACACTTACTATTGTTAATTATATCGGGTGTTTGCTTGAGGACAAGCAAAAGTCTTAGTGTAAGGGAGTTTGATAACAAGAAATTGTATCGTATTTTATGGCTCATTACACATATGTTTCGTTCATTTTTATTCGAGTTCTATTGGTATTTAATCATGTTTTATGTGTTTTGCAGTTGATAACTTCATCTGTGGAAAAATCGAGCAAAGGATTGGAAAAGAGCAGAAGAAGAAGAAAATCCAGCAAAGAAGTGAAAAATATGCGTTTTACTGATATGGCGCTCGCCATCCCCAGATGGCGTTCGCCATGAGCAAGGAAGCCACGTCATTTAAAAAGGCCAGGACCATGGCGTTCGCCATGGCCTGGTGGCGTTCACCATCGCTGCGCAGTTGCAGAATTTAAAAAACTGCAACTGCTTTGGTCAGTTTTTTTCCCTACTTTCCCTCAACTTTATGTGCAAGTTTTGACAGTTATCCTTGGGACTCTTCTCTATATATAGGACTTTCCACTCTTGTATTTTTCACCCGATTTTAGACGCAGAAGCTCTGTCGAATTTCGTTTAGGCATATAACTACTTTTAGAGCGACAATTATTCACATCGAGGAATTGTCGCAAAATTCTTGTAATTTACTTTCGATGTTGTACTTCTGATTTCGAACAAGCCTTCTGGCATTTCCTTTTGCAATTCAAGTTCTGTTTTCATTTTTTACAGGTTATTTATTCTTGTTTATTTTTATTTTGAAATTTACAATTCTTGTCTTGTATGCTATTTACTTTTCCATGATAATTACCATAACTATGCTTATGATTAAAACTAAAATGTGTTGCTAAATTTGCTTGAGTTCAGCGTGTAAGGATCGCCGTTACCGACTGGACTCCGTAGAAAATGTAGGTGCGAGTTTAATTGATTGCATGATAGTTTTGGTCTTCGTTTCTATTTTTTTTCATGTTTTATTATTTCGATACGAGAACCCGCAAAACCATCCACTTAAGGATTACGCTGTCCCATCGCAAGATGAACCGCATAACAACATTCCTGCCCCTGCCATTAATCAAAACGGTTTTGAGCTGAAACCTTCGCTGTTACAAGGGCAAGGGTTTTTAACGAGGCACCTGGACTTAAAAAATTGGCATGTTTTGTTTATAGGTGATCGGCTGGAAATGGCGAGTTACAACTTAGAAAACCCTATAAACGCGTCGACTTGCTCCGCGTATATAGGTTGCCCATAAACGGGTTGATTGAAACCCTATAAACGTGTCGACTTGCTCCGCGTACATAGGTCACCCATAAATGGGTTGATTGAAACCCTATAAACGTGTCGACTTGCTCTGCGTACATAGGTCGCCCATACACGGGTTGATTGAAACCCTATAAACGTGTCGACTTGCTCCGCGTACATAGGTCGCCCATAAGCGGGTTGATTTTAACCCTATAAATGTGTCAACTTGTTTCGCGTACATAGGTCGCCCATAAACGAGTTGATTGAAACCCTATAAATGTGTCGACTTGTTCCGCGTACATAGGTCGCCCATAAATGGGTTGATTGAAACCCTATAAACGTGTCGACTTGCTCCATGTACATAGTTCTCCCATAAATGCTCCGCGTACACGGATCAGACAAATACGTCTGGTAGTTCCGTGCACACAAGACGGTCAATCTGATATAAAGATGATGAAACACCTAAGCGCAAAGCATGTCGAAAGATACTAGGAGCTTGCAAGTAAAGAATCATAAAGGGCAAACTGCCAACAAGAAAGACGCAAATCTTGTTAATACGCCCGGGTATGTACCATAATCGGCGCTTGTGCTTATAAGAGTCCAGAACTCTCGAAGTGTGAAGACTAAACACACAAGATAACTAAAAGGCCCCTTAACAATCAGGCAAAGGCGAAACCAAAATTAATACCCGACAATCTATAATCAGACACTTTATGTTATTCTAACTTAGTGCCCGAGGGGCTGGATATATATACGGGATTATTTTGCAAAGAGGGGGGACAACACCACACTCCCTTGCCAAAATACATCAAAATGCATCCAGAAGGATGACTAACTAAACACAAGAAAGATTAAAAAATATTCAACAACCGGGGAACCATTTGCACCAACATCATCAAGGGTCTCATTCCCGCCATTATCAGAAGCAGAAGTCTTCTCCAGATTATTCTTTTCAAGCTCGACTAGATCTATAAGGCGGCCATCCTGCACCACCTTGAAGTAGTTGACTTCAGACATATCTAGCCCAGGATGGAGACACAAAACTTGCTCCTTTGCCCTGTCAAAAGCCTCATCACCAGCGGAGAAAACTTCAATCTGAGCCTTTTTAAGAAACTCAGTAAGCTCGGCACAGGAAGCTTTGACTTACCCCAGCTCCTCATCAGCCTTGGACAAAGCCGACTTGTGTTTAAACTCAAGGGTCTCTCTGCTCTTCTTCTCGTCAGCCAAGCTTTTCTCTAAACCATAAAGTTTTTCTGATTTAGCCTTGAGAGCTTCCTGCAACCGGGTAGCCTCTTCTTTCAGCCTAAGCTTCTCCGCCTCAGAATCGTCACTAGATTCAAACAGACCCCTGGCAAGAACGACACACCGCATAAGGTAGGAGTTAATATTTTGAGTAATCTTCTGCCAGCCAATAGAATTCACTTTATTAACATCCTCGGTGGCGTTAAGATGGTCGTACAAGAACCTAAGCTCGTCAAAGCTGTTGGACCAGAACTTAAATTCCCCGGATGCAACACTTTCCTCAGGAACTTGCATGAGGGAATTGATCTCCATGTCAGCCCGACAGACCTCATCAGTCATGAGGGTTTTCAACCTCTTGGGAGCACCATGTGAAGTTTCTTCCTGGGATGGAGGAGCAGAAGGTTGAGGTTCGTTCTTACGTGGGGTAGCCTTTGCACTAGTACCTCAGGTCCGTTTTGGTTGTCGACTTTCCAACCCGCCCATATCCGACTTAGAGGGGACAACCTCGCTGGATCTTTTCTGAGCAGCACGAGCCTCCAACGTTAATTTCTTTTGTTCAGCTACTGACAATTTAGTCATGGTATCTGCAGAAAAAGTAATAGATGTTAGAATGGGGATGATAAATCATGTGTACAAATTATAAGCAAGCAATTACCCAGGTAGGCGAGTAGTTGCTCATCGCTTAGAGGTAACAACTACTTAACCTTCATCATACGGAAGGAGTCAAGAATAATCAAAGATTGATTTTCCAGTTTACTCAGTTTCTCAAAGTTGAAACCAGTGATCGACAATGGGTTCCCGGACCAATAAAAGGAGAAACGAGGCTGACTATCCAAGGAGTACAACACTTGTGGACATCTCGGTCCGCTCTTTACCCTTAGGAAACGGTTCTTATAATTTTTATAATTAGAAGTAAATGCATGGAGGAAACTCCATCCGGGAATCCCACTGATTTGTATCCAACTACAATTATCAAGTCCTTTCACTTCAAAGAAAGAGAAAAACAGATCAATTGTAGGGGTGATATCTAAGACCTCACAAACACGCTCGAAAGACTTTATGAAACCCCAACTGTTGGGACGAAGTTGAGAGGGAGCTATATTCACAGTTTTCAGCAAGTTCTCTTCGAAGTCAGAAAAATTTATATGTATATTGAAATCTTCTAGAACCCCGACATAGAAGTAGAAAAAGTCTTCTTTAACTCCTTTGGGGCGAAGTATACAAACGCACTCTCTGGGAATACACAATTCCAAGACAACATCATCTTCGGACCCAGTTGAAGATATTTGTCTTAGGGATTAGAGTTTCGCGATCTCTACATCATCAAAGGTACTAGTCTTATGATTCATGACTTCAAGATCAAAAGGAGCAGCAGTCGTCATTGAAACCTCTACAAAACTTGAGGAAGATGATCCAGAATCAAAATTATTCCCATAAGTAAGAACATCGCCATATATTTCGTTCATGACTCGTCTATACTCCTCTGGCCCTAAGGCGCTTTCTATTTCCCACATGCAATGTTCCCACAACTCCTTTCTCTCCATGGCGTTCATACGGATTTCGCTACTACTACCCTCACCTTCTTGTTTACTAAAGACTACCATATTGTATAGAAACAAAATTGAAGAATAAAATTGAAATTAGAAGTAATAGAAGGATACCTGCGAGTAAAGAAGCCTTGGAGATTGGAAGGTGTTCTGGTTGATAAAGAAGGAAGACGATTCAGAAATGAGAAGAGAGAAAGAAGGATTCTGATAAAAGGCCCGAGAATAGCTAGGGAGTAGCCTTTAATAATCATCATTATATTGGGGAAGCTGAAAAAATACGACCACCCAAAAAATTTCTGACACGTAAGAAGAAGGGCTGATTACAGCTCGACACCTAGCCAATATATTCGGGCTTATGTAACGGCCGAGTGTAACATCCCAAATTTCGTAAGAATATTTATTTAATTTATTTAAATATTATATTCGTGATTTTCTGTGAATTTTTGGTGGTTGGTGTCGATGTCGGTGTTTCTGTGAAGTTTTGGTTATTTTAAGTAAATAATAGTATATAATATGAATATATTAGTATTATTATTAATTTAAAATAATATTAGAGGAATTAAGGGTAAGATGGACATTTTAGGAGTATTAATGAGGGTATTATGGAGAAAGCCCATATTTGAGGCCCAAGAGTTAAATTAACCAAAAAGGGGGAATTGAGGAGAATTAGGATTCATTTGTGGAGATCGTGAAAATAAGGAGAAAGTGCAGAGCTTTGAGGAAAAAGGGAGAAGGCGAGGATTTTCGTGAAGGTTTCCAAAGGCTCAAGAGAGAACTCATCAGATCGACAATCTAAGGTCTGGGGAGTAATTGTCTTTCATTGTTTTCATTATAGGATTCGATTGATTAAAGTGGATGTTGGGGATTTTGGGGTTTTGAGGGTTTATGGGTTTTGAGGTAAACTGATGATTTTAAGGGTATTTTTGTGAATCGATCAATAATATGGAATTGAACCGGTAAAGTAGACCTTGGGACTGATTTCCCCGTCGTTGTTGTAGTTTTAACCTTGTGGGAAGGATCTATGAAGTTTATATGAAGCTTGAGAGTTTTGAAGGTTTAGGGAAATTAAGGTTTCCCGTAGTGTCCTGGATCGACCTAACAGACGTAAGTTTTAGGCCTTTAAATTCTGTGATGTTTTAGGACTGTTGTAGGGATAATTTTTGGTCATTTGAGACTGTAATCGCAGGTGCTTTGAAGGTTGGGGAGCTACTGATGCGTAGCAGCGATTTGCTGTAATCGCAGGTTCGCTAGGCGAACCATTGCTTCGCTAAGCGAATGTTCGCCAAGGCTCGCTAGGCGAGCAGCGCAGCGAATGCACGATAACGTGGGAGGGAGTACTGAGATGATTCTGGAGAGGAGAGGTGGACTTCGCTGGGAGTTTCGCTAAGCGAAGGAATCAGCGAGTGAGTTCACTAGGCGAGTTCACCAGCGAGTATGACAGATGATTGTGTTTCTGGTGTTGAGGGTGGTGTCTGTGAGGTTCGCTGGCCGATTCGCTAGGCGAAGGCCACAGCGAACAGGTTCGCTAGGCGAACCCTGGAGCGAACGTCTGCCGTTTGTGAGTTTTTGTTTGTGCTGCTGTGCTGTTGTGATGTTTCGATGCTGTGATTTTTATGATGATTTTTCATGATGTTACTGATGAGTATATGATGATGCTTTGGTGATTATTTGACGAATATGTGACGACATGACATATATGAGAATTGATGAATGATGATACACACTGTGATGTTTAATTATTGATGATGATTAATGATGTTGGGTATCATGCATTCATATGCATACTCTGTGACGACGCTTCATTCCCATTGTGTGGATATGAAGTAATTATGACGTGCTCCGGTTCCGATTGCGGGATCGATCCTATTGACGGGGATCTTTGGAGGGTTGATGGCCTAGTGTCCATCTATTATGACGATTGGTACCACATGCGTAAGTCTTGTTGTGCATTTGTATTTAATTGGCATTGCTGTGTTTTATGATGTTGTTCGTGATTTTGATGTTTCCTTGTGATGACCCTGAAGATGTTGTATATGAAGATAATGCCATTTTATGTATATCTTGTTTTATAATGATTATTATGAATTGTGATTACTCACCCTGCCTGCTTGAATGTTGCCTCCACGTGGGTAACGTGCAGGTGATCAGGTTTAGCTGTGAATGCTTCGAGGACCTTGGAGTGTATTTGCTTTTGGTCAATTTAGAGGGTCTTGCTCTGATAGTGTTACATCGGGTTGGGGTCCTTTGAGTCGAACTATGTTTTCCCCTTATTTTGTTGTCATTTGATGATATAGTTTTATATGTTTAAAAACCTTTTTGGATTATTGCGATGTGTGTTGAAAACCTTTTAATTGAGAATTTTGAGTTCCGCTGCCATGTGAAGGCTTTCGAGTTATTTTGAGGAAATCCCTTTGTTTACAGGGCAAGTGTATTATTTGATTTAAATGTGAAATGTGCACCCTTTGAGGGAATTTTTATGTTTTACTCTAATAATTGAGTTGTTTCTGCTGCAATATTTGTGGGGGTAGAAAGGGTGTTACATTAGTGGTATCAGAGCAGGTCGGTCCGTCCGACCGGGTTTTTACGTGATGTCAGTCCCCTGTCTGTCGACGAGTGTGTGTACACTGTCGATGTTTTAGTTTTTCTAACCTTGTTGGTGGTGTGCAGGATGGCTGGAAGAAATGATCTGCGATTGCTGATGCATTGGAATCGGTTGATAATGTGGTGGCGCAGCTGAATCCAAATGGTGGAGCTCCTAATGAGTTTCGTGTGTTGGGAAAGTTTTAAAGGAACAATCCACCGACTTTTGTGGGTACGCATGATCTAGCAAGTGCACACAAGTGGCTGAAGGAAATCGAGAAGATTTTTCGAGTGATGGGGTGTTCTGATGAACAACAGGTTCAGTTCGGAACGCATATGCTGGAAGAGGAAGCTGAGGACTGGTGGGATAACACCCGTCAGAGACTTGCAGATGTGGGCACTGTGATAACTTGGGCTGTGTTTAAGCAGAAGTTTCTGGGGAAGTATTTTCCATAGGATGCTCGTGGCAAGAGAGAAGTGGAATTCCTTGAGCTGAAGCAAGGAGACATGACTGTGGCAGAGTATGCTGCAAAGTTTGAGAAGCTAGTAAAGTTCTGTCCGCACTACAATCGTGATGATGCTGAGATGTCTAAATGTCTCAAGTTCGAGAATAGGCTGAGACCAGAGATTAATCAGGGTATTGGGTATCAGCAGATCCGCAAGTATGCTGAGTTAGTGGACAAGAGCAAAATCTACGATGAGGACAGCCGAGCTCGATCAGCTCACTACAAGCAGTTGAGTGAGAAGAAAGGGCAGTATAGGGGTAAGCCTTATACAACTTCAGCTGACAAAGGGAAGCAAAAGGCTTCAGATGGGAAAAAGGCAAGTGGGGGAGCAGCTCCCGCTTCTGGAAAGTGTTATAAGTGTGGCGAGCAAGGTCACCGTGCTGATGTGTGCACCAATAATGTGCTGAGGTGCTATAGATGCGGTAAGAAAGGTCATCGAGCTACTGATTGTAAAGATGAGGGTCCGACCTGTTTCAATTGTGGTGAGAAAGGTCATATCAGTACTCAATGCCAGAAGCTGAAGAATACTGTAGCGCGGTTTTTGTGGTTTCGAATCACTATCGCTTTGGTACTACAGTTCGATTAATTTTTTATCGTATTGAAGCTGATGAAGAAAGGGAAATAGATGTCTCTAATTAACCCTGCTTGCAAACTGAGGTTAAACAGTCAAAACTGTTGGTTTACAGCTGCGGCTTTAGTTTGTGGGTCTCTCGCTGCTTATTTTGTTCAGAATGAAATACCGGGATTGTTCATGGGGAATTTGTTGGGATACTGTGCTAGATTGGCTGGAGGTAGGGGACTTTGGGGTTTTTTTATTAGTGTGCTCGCTAAGATTCTTTTTCAATCTTATGCCTACGTATTCCCGGGATAGGGAAATCAGAGCGGTCGTAGTTCCTCCTATTCTATGGGAGGAAATGGTGTTTTGGTGTCTTGTTTAAAGCCCAAGACGTGAAGCTAAATGTGGTTTGTATCTTGTTTACAGCACAAGATGTGAAGCTGAAGGGTTTATTGTATCTTGTTCGAAGCCCAAGATGTGAAGCTAAAAGGGTGTTGACTTTAGAGAGAATTTGTCATCTCTAAAGAGGTCTGTTTGTCACAATTGTTGGGTGACTGATTATAAAGGAGAATTACTTTAACTGGGATATGTGAATCCAGCAATGCCATAATTTCCTTTATAGGGGATTCTCAACCTGAAGGAGAAGACTTTAACTCAGTTTAGAGCAACGCCATCTTTCCTTAGGAATTTTTCATGCTAAAAGAGGGACAGTGGCGTGGATGTAAATAATTCAGAGGCTTGCCGCTTACAGCAATTAGATGGGGGGAAGGAGTTGTTGATGTTTGTATGCTATGACCAAGGCACATATTTTGATGCTAAAAGGTTGATTGCCTCAACCAAGGTTTTCCTTATACGAAGCCTAAGAGGAGGCTATTAACCCAACAAGAGGATGCTTTTGTATCTTGTACGAAGCCCGAGATAGAGGCTAAAAGGGTTGACTCAACAAGAGAGTGTTTTTATATGTGTCTTGTACGAAGCCCAAGACGGAGGCTAAAAGGGTTTGATTCGATAAGAGAGTCTTTTATACTTACCAAGAGAGTGATTTGTATCTCGTACGAAGCCCGAGATGGAGGCTAAAAGATGTTTGACTCAACAAGAGAGTCTTTTATACTCACCAAGAGAGTGATTTGTATCTCGTATGAAGCCCGAGATGGAGGCTAAAAGATGTTTGACTCAACAAGAGAGTCTTTTATACTCACCAAGAGAGTGATTTGTATCTCGTACGAAGCCCGAGATAGAGGCTAAAGGTGATCGACTCAACAAGAGAGTCTTTTTATACTCAACAAGAGAGTGTTTTGTATCTCGTACAAAGCCCGATATGAAGGCTAAAAAAGGATTGACTTAATAAGAGAGTCTTTTTATACTCAACAAGAGAGTGTTTTGCATCTCGTACAAAGCCCGAGATGAAGGCTAAAAAAGGACTGACTCAACAAAAGAGTCTTTTATACTCAACAAGAGAGTGAAAAGGTCAGATCCACTGGGGAGAATCATTGTACAAAGCCCAAGAGAAGGCTAGGGTTACTGTTTTAGTTGAGTGACAGGTCCAGTATGTTGGTTAAAAGAGAAAATCAGTTCTTATATGGGTAATGTTGTACTCATGGATTTGATCCGAGGATCAGGGTTATTTCCTGTTCTTTAAGGAAACGGGGAATCCGAAGGGTATTGAGACTGCCCAAGTCTACGGATGTTTTCTTCCTATTTTTGAAAGGAACTTGAGAATGTCTTCGAGACTCAAGGAGATTAGACTGCCAAGTCTAGAGTTTTATCTTTTGTACTATGCTTAAGATAGATTAAGAGACAGTACGTTCACGGTAGAAAGATCTAGACTCTTTGAAAGACTGTTCTATTAAGATGACTAATTTCTGTTCCTATACCTTTAAGAGGTCGTCGGGACAATTTGTACGAAGCCCAAGAGGAGGCGAGAAAAACTTTTAAGAAGCCGAAGGGACAATTTGTACGAAGCCCAAGAGGAGGTTATCTTCCCGGAGGAAGAATCTTTATACGAAGCCTAAGAGGAGGCTGTGAAAACTTCTAAGAAGCCGACGGTTCCTTGTACAACGCCCAAGAGGAGGTGGGGATGCTTTTAGGAAGCCTGTGGGTCCTTGCACTAAGCCCAAGAGGAGGCTGATGAATAGTTCCAGAAGGGGTTTCACTTGGAACATTGGCCTTCTGTATATGAACTGTTCAAGGGGGAGATTTCTTAGATCTATTTATCTAAAATTGTTGTAAAAGAAAATTCTCGTGGTTTAGGTTATGTTGAAGTATCCGGGAGAACGTCAGAGGTAAAGAGACGAGGTTTTGTCTAGTTCTAGACGTAGTTGCCGGGGAAACTCTAAATATCTATACTAGTATTACACAGTCGATATAAGTTTATGAAAAAAGACTTACAGTGAAACAGCCCCACAATACAGTTATATATATATATGAAAGCGGTAAATGAAAGCGGGTAAACACTTACTCGGTTGTAGAGCTTCCATGCTGTTTGGTTAGTTGTTCAACAAAGAAAGCTTTGATAACAATATTATATTCAAAATCAAAGGAGAAAGTGCTTTTGAAAGGAAAATTGGGGCTTACAGCTCAAGGAGAGGCCCAGGGTTTTATCAGTGATCGCACTGTCGTTTTGTACAGGGACTTATACAAGTGACTGAGGCCCAAGAAAGGTTTTCTGTACAAAGAGGATAGATCTTACACTCTCTCAAGAGGCCCAAAGGTGATTGAAATAAAAAGAAACGGGGCTTATAACACGAGGGTAGGCCCAGGATTTATTTTTTTGAACCGGCGGTCGCGCCGAGATTTTCTTTTAACGCAGAGGGACTTATACAATATCTGAGGCCCAAAATTATTTTGGTTAAAAGGGGATCGGGTCTTACACTCTATTAGAGGCCCAAAATGGTTTTGAATGGGTCTTATAGCTCGAGGAGAGACCCATATGGTTTGTTTTAAACGAGCGATGATCGCGCCGAATTTTTGAAATACAACGGGACTTGTACAACACTTGAGGCCCAAAATAGGTTTGTATTTACAAAGGATTGGGTCTTACACTCTATTAGAGGCCCAAAGGTGTTTAAAGAAAAAGAATGGGGCTTATAACACGAGGGTAGGCCCAGATGAAAATGTTTTTGGAAAGCGATGATCGCGCCGAGATTTTGAAAACACAGTGGGACTTATACAACAACTGAGGCCCAAATTATTTTGGTTTTTCTAAAAGGGTTTGGTCTTACACTCTACTAGAGGCCCAAAAGGTTTGAAAAAAATTTGATGAGGGTTGAATTAATCAAAAACCCTAATTTGTTTTCAAAATGTATTTTTATTGAATAAATATTCAATTAAAATGATCAAATTGTTAAACATGTGGAAAACAAATTGTGATCTTGGATTAATGTTTCAAAAATCAAGTTTTGACATACAAAATGATTATAAATCATTAAAATTTGCAAAATCAAGAAGGAAAAAATATTTTAAATGTCAAAAACAATTAAAATATTAATTCTTTGCAAAAATATCAATTATATGAAATAAATAATATTTTTGGGATTTTTTGGTAAAATAAAATATTTTAACATTTTTGTGAATTATTAAAAAAAGAATCAACTCAAAATCATTAAAACTTAGAGAGAAATTAATTTATGAATCAATTAAATAAAATCACAAAATTCAAATATTTGAATTTTCAAAAAAGGCGCCAAGAACAAGGGCAAGAACACGTGCCACCCTCTGTTTCTGCAGATTTGCGTTTTCTATCCAATCTCACTGAATACTTGATTATATCATGCAATCTACATATCAATCTACTCGTTTCAACCTCACGATCATCTCTATGGTCTTTAATTTCATTTATTTTAAGCATGGAATAAGAAATCAAAGAGAAACCTCAAGAACCCTAAATTCTGTATGAAGGTTCAGAAATTCCATACACGATTCAAACAATGCAATTGATTGAGGGGAAACACTCCATGCATGATTATGAACATATGGCCAAATTATTATGCGGCAAAAATTGCATGGATCATAGAGTTAGAAGAGCTCGTGCTTACCACTTTCAGCTGGTGATTGTGTTTTGGGTAAGAGGTGTTACAGCTAGGTTCCAATGATCTGGATAGCTTCCCTAGGTGCCATAGAGTGTGTCTGGATGCTTGGAGTTGATCGATTTGAGCTGGAACTTAATTTGGCACCTCAACTGTAAATTTGTCAAAGGCTTGAGCAGTTGGCTGGTGATTTTGTGATTTTGGTGTTCCAGATATTATGTGAGTGTTTGGATCACTTCTATATGATGTTTATGAGGTGTGTGTGATTGGTTTGATTGGAATAGCTCTCAAACTCAAAACCCGATGGTGACTTGCCTTAGAAGGCAAAATTGGAAGTGAGAAGGTGATTTTGAGGAAAGCATCTGTTTGATGGCTTTGGTGTACTTAAATTGAGCACAAATTTGCTCTATTTATAGTAGAGCAAGTTTTTTTGGCAAGGAATAGTGAATGGAAACTGCTGCATAGGTTTGGCCAATGTTGAGCAATGAGAATCCAAGTCTCCTCTAGCCATTGACGTTCCCTTGGTCTTGGATAAGTCTTGACTGAATTCAGTTGGAAATGGCTCAGTCCATGCCACCTTGGTGTATGCATTGAATGCTCCAATCCAAAATTGGAGTCTTGTCCCTCTTTTAGGCAATTCTAGGTTTTGCATGCTATTTTTGGTCCCAAAGACTTGGGAGGCTTGGGATCAGAGTTGGTTCCTCCTTGGTCCCCCCTTGAGGTGTTCAGATGGATAGAGTTGCTTGCCCTTTGCAAAATTTGGGCAAATCGAGAAAAATGCACAAATCTGCCTTGCCATGACAGTTTGCAGCAAGGCACATTGCCATTGTCATATCTCGTGGCTCAAGTGGAGTTTCATGGAGTTCTTGGCCATTTTGGAAAGCTCTTATATGATATAACACATGTGTGATCATAGTTTGTTTTGATACCTTTTGGATCTAAGTGAAAAACCCACCTACTTTTTGGAAAAAGTGAAACAGATTCTGACTTAGTGAAAATTTCACTAAGTGTTGGAAAAAGTGGCATTTTTATGTTTTTGTCATTTTGGTCACTCCATAACTTAAAATCCTTGAGGAATTGGAATGAGGTGTAGTTGACACTTTTAAAGTATGCCATGAGAGCTACAAATCCATCTTTGGATCAGCCAAAATGGTTGCTTGGATCACAAGTTATGATCCTTGGAAGTTGGTACCCTAGCCACTTTGTTCCATAACTTAGAAAATTTCTAAGTTTTTTTTATGGTTACCCCTTTTACAAGTTATCCCACTTTTCTTAATTTTTCTTGATGAATGATGATTCCAATCATACATTAACATCATTTTAGGGTTAGGGAACCATAATTGATAAAAAAAAAAGTCAAACTTTGACTTTTGGACATAGTTGACTTTTTCCGCAAAACCCTAACTGTGGTTCAGATGAAATTGAAACTTGTGGATCAATATTCTTGGATCAATCCATTGTTGCAAATGGATCAATGTGGTGTATTTGAGACCCTCAAATCCCCTCTTGAGGTCTTGGCTCATGATTTGTCCCAAAAGTCAACTTAGGGGTGAATTAGGTCAAGAAACCCTAATTCCTGATTTTTTGATGAATGCATCCCCTGAGGCTAAATTGACTTGATGATTAGGTTCATGAGATCCCTTGGAGCATCATAGGTTATGCTTTGAAGCATTGGCTCATGCCTAGAGGAAAATTTCCATCTGGAGGCCCTGGTCGACCAAACCCTAATTTGGTGACACTAACGATCTTGAGGCCTGATCCACCTAGAAAGGAGAAGCCTTGTGCTTAATCCTTGAAGTGGGAGTCCTCTTGATCCTTTGGGGATGTTGGAGAGGCTAGACAAGTTGAAGATCATGTCATTCCTTGATTGATCATTTGTCTAAGAACTCTGAGAGGGCTTGAAACCCTAATTTTGATTCTAGTGGATGCTCACCCATCTTTGGGGAGACTAATGAGGCATAATGATACACCCATATTGTGATGATGATTTGCACAATGAAGGGGAATCTTAGTGGTCAAAATTTGGGGTATGACAGATGCCCCTATTTAATCTTCTTAGATCCGAAGGTGTGAATGGCGAAGGTATTCGGGCATTCGGGGTGCAAGAGGATTAAATATTGGAATACCCGAAATTTTGATGGTGGTTATAAATGGTTACTTGCTCATCCATTGTCTTTTGCTAAGCAATGATGCTTAGAAAAGGTAAACTTCCCCTCGATCCTGGTTTCCTACCAAGGAACTGGTCTCAGTTTCTGATTTAAACTTCCCCTCGATCCTTGTTTCCCACCAAGGAACTGGTCTCAATTTCTGAAATAAACTTCCCCTCGATCCTGGTTTCTTACCAAGGAACTGGTCTCAGTTTCCTATATAAACTCTCCTCGATCCCGATTTCCTACCAAGCATCTGGTCTCAATTTCTGAAATAAACTTCCCCTCGATCCTGGTTTCCTACCAAGGAACTGGTCTCAGTTTCTTTTGTCAATAAACTTTATTGACAAGGGACGCTATGTGTAGCGGTTTTCCTCAAACTTCTCGCCGAATTTTCCTGTGGAGATGCCATTTGATGGAAAAAGTGGTAGGGAAAATGAGTCTCTTGAGAGACTGCTTTCGCTTGGGGTTACCACATCATACTCTTCTCGGGATCTTCTTGGAGAAATGCCATATGATGTGATCCAATTTTGAGGTGTCGATGACCTTTTCGTCAGTGAATTTTTCAGAGAAAAACTACTGTACTGCCGAATATTTGATTAAGAGGCTTTCTCTGGGGATTTTCCTTAATCCGGGAAAGCGAAGATATCATCTTCAATGGCGAAGAGTGATGTTTTTCGAAAGCTCTCTGGCTCTTCAGAGGTTCAAGTTATCAAAGTGGTCAAAGAACCACCTTCAATCCAGAAATAAACTGGAGGAGTGATTGCTTAGATGATTCATTTCCTGACGAAGAAAGAACTGACGACTCGATTGAGAGGACTTTTATCACTAGGGGACAAGACCGACTAGAGTGATAGTGATGCAATATGAATATGAATGTAAAGTAGTAATGCATGATGTATGTGTGTATATGCTGACAAAACTGACACGACATACAAACTAGTAGATGAACACGACTGGATACTCAGCCATTGCGGGGGATGAAAAGTATCACTGGTCCAGAAGTAGCAATTCTGCCTTGCTTAGGAGAAGTAGTCCTCGTGGAGAGCTATGTTGGTCGGGCTTAGGAGATAAGAACTCGGTCGAGGGTGTCAAATGGAGTATTCGCATCTGACATAACTGGTCCTCAGGCGCACTGGTTTAGAAGGAGTACTTTGATTCTGCACTTTGAAGCTTAACCGCCTTTGGGAGAAGCCATCGATATT
Source organism: Lathyrus tuberosus (assembly GCA_022829125.1). Taxonomy (NCBI): domain Eukaryota; kingdom Viridiplantae; phylum Streptophyta; class Magnoliopsida; order Fabales; family Fabaceae; genus Lathyrus; species Lathyrus tuberosus. The sequence goes on from JALAZF010000993.1 coordinate 269,134, forward strand.
ATTTCGATGTTCAACGGTCAAAAGAGTTTGCCATCTTTATTTTAAAAGCAGAAAAAAGTTTAACAAGTAAATTCATTTTTATTTTATTTCAAGAATCGTTAATCATATTAAAACGTCGTTCTGTAAAGCTAAAACAAATAAGAATTGCAAACAAAAGCACGAGGGCTCAAATTTTATTGATAGGATGGAAATCAGCCAAACGCGTGAGTCCATAGAGTATTTACAAAGTTAGAAAAATGGTAATTTAAGGGAAAATGGATACATTGAAACATAACGACCACTATCCTTCTACCAACTTTGACTTCGGGGCATCCTGAGCTTCTGTCGAAGATGACCTTGACTGGAGTTTTCCTGACGGATGATGTAACTGCTGCTGAGGGATTTGCCCCTTTGTTGAACATAGTTACTTGCCATTATCCCTAATTTTTGTCTGGATTATACTGTGATGTTTCCAATCCACCAGGATGATTTTTGATCTGTCTCTAATTTTTGCCTGGACCGCCCTTTCGGGTTTTCAATCCACCGAGACATTTTTTTTATTTAGGCAAAGTATTTCTTGACTACGTCAACATTTGTGGGGTAGGCAAATTCCTCTCCGTCCATGGTTGCGAGTCTCAAGGCGCCGCCTGAGAAAGCTTTCTTGACCACATATGGGCCGTCATAATTCGGAGTCCATTTGCCCCGAGAATCAATAAGAAATGATTGTATCTTTTTGAGCACGAGGTCTCCTTTCCTGAAGACGCGAGGTCGAACCTTTTTATTGAACGCCTTCTTCATCCTTTGCTGATACAATTGACCATGGCATAGTGCCGTGATTCTCTTTTCTTCGATCAGATTCAGTTCATCGTGCCGACTTTGACACCATTCAGCTTCTGTAAGCTTAGCTTCCATCAATACCCGAATTGATGGGATCTCTACTTCAATGGGGAGCACTGCTTCCTTGCCATATACTAGAGAGAAAGGGGTTGCCCCTTTTGAAGTGCGGACAGATGTTCGATAACCGTGAAGAGCAAAGGGCAGCATTTCGTGCCAGTCTTTGTAGGTTATAACCATCTTCTGAACAATCTTCTTGATGTTCTTGTTAGCCGCTTCTACCGCCCCGTTCATCTTGGGTCGGTAGGGAGATGAGTTATGGTGTTCGATCTTGAACTCAACACACAACTCCTTCATCATCTTATTGTTCAAGTTAGATCCATTATCAGTAATGATCTGGCTCGGAACACCATAACGGCAGATGATACTATTTTTGATAAATCGGACTACCGCTTGTCGGGTAATATTAGCATATGACGCTGCTTCAACCCATTTGGTGAAGTAGTCAATGGCTACCAGGATGAACTGATGTCCGTTCGAAGCTTTGGGTTCAATCATGCCAATCATGTCGATTCCCCATACGGAAAAAGGCCATGGGGAAGAGAACTTTGAGATGTGTAGGCGGTACATGGATTTTGTCTGAGTATATCTGACACTTATGACACCTTCTCATGTACTTGTAGCAATCGGATCCATGGTCAACCAGTAGTACCCTGCTCTTAGAATTTTTCTCGCCATTGTGTGTCCGTTGGCATGAGTGCCAAAGGATCCTTCGTGGATTTATTTTATCAGCATGTCTGCTTCTGGTCTGTCTACACATCGGAGCAAGACCATGTCAAAGTTCCTCTTATAGAGTGTATCACCGCTCAGGAAGAAACTGCCTGCCAGCCTTCTGAGGGTTTTTCTGTCTTACCTGGATGTCCCGGGTGTGTACTCTTGTTTTTGAAGGAAGTATTTGATATCGTGATACCAAGGTTTGTCGTCTATGACTGCTTCAATTGTGAAGATGTAGGCGGGCCTTTCAAGGCGTATTATGTCGTTCTTAGGTAAGTCATTCCATTGACCTACACTAATCATGGAAGAGAGGGTGGCTAAGGCATCAACCATGTGATTCTCCTCACGAGGGATATGATGAAACTCGATTCTGTTGAAGAAGGGTAACAACCTTCTTGCGTAATCTTTGTAAGGAATCAATCCTGATTGGTATGTGTTCTAATCTCCTTTGACCTGATTGATAACCAAAGCTGAGTCGCAATATACATCCTAGTTCGTAATCCTTAAGTCGATCGCTTCTTCGAGACCCATAATACAAGCTTTGTATTCGACCTCATTGTTTGTACACTTGAACGTAAGTCTGGCGGTGAAAGGAATGTGGGTACCCTGAGGTGTTATGATAATTTCCCCAATTCTGTTTCCATAATGATTGACAGCTCCGTCAAAGATAAGTCCCCATTGGGAATCTGGTTCTGGCCCTTCACTGGGTAGCGGTTCATCACAGTCTTTCATTTTTAGATACATGACATCTTTGTCTGGGAAGTCAAATCCGACTGATTCCTGATCGTCAATCGGTTGATGAGCCAAATGATCGGCTAAAACACTTCCTTTAACGGCTTTCTGAGCGTGGTACTCTATGTCATATTCTGATAACAACATATGCCAACGGGCAATCCTTCCCGTGAGAGCAGGTTTTTCAAAGACATACTTGATTGGATCCATTTCTGAGATTAACCAAGTAGTGTGACGAATCATGTACTGGCGAAGACGTTTGGCTGCCCAAGCCAGAGCGCAGCAAGTTTTCTCAAGCATAGTGTACCGAGTCTCGCAGTCGGTGAATTTCTTGCTCAAATAGTAGATGACAGACTCTTTCCTTTTGGTTTCTTCTTATTGGCCAAGTACACAGCCCATGGAGTCTTCCAAGACTGTTAAGTATATGATCAGTGGTCTTCCTTCCATTGGAGGTGATAGAATCGGCAGGTTCGACAGGTATTCCTTGATACTGTCGAAGGCGGTTTGGCAGTCCTCTGTCCAAACGCAGTCCTGGTTCTTTTTTAGTAATTTGAAGATCGGTGCACACGTCGCGGTCATGAGGAATATGAATCTGGAAATATAGTTCAAACGTCCCAGGAATCCCCTGACTTATTTTTCAGTCTTTGGAGAAGGTATTTCTAGAATGGCCTTGACCTTGTCAGGATCAACCTCAATTCTTTTATGGCTAATGATGAACCCTAAGAGTTTCCCTGAACAGACACCGAATGTGCACTTATTGGGATTCAAGCGGAGTTTGTACTTTCTCAACCGCTCGAATAGTTTTGACAGGTGGGTCACATGCTCCTCCTCTGTTTTAGATTTTGCAATCATATCATCGACATACACTTCGATTTCTTTGTGTATCATGTCATGAAACAGAGTAGTCATGGCCCTTTGATAGGTTGCCCCGACGTTCTTCAAGCCGAACGACATTACCTTGTAACAAAAAGTACCCCATGGGGTAATGAACGAAGTTTTCTCCATGTCTTTCGGCGCCATTTTGATCTGGTTATAGAGAATCCATCCATGAAGGAGAAGACTTGGAACTTTGTTGTACTATCAACCAACATGTCAATGTGTGGTAAAGGAAAGTCGTCCTTTGGACTAGCCTTGTTTAGATATCTGTAATCGACACACATTCTAACCTTTCCTTCCTTTTTCGGAACTGGTACGATGTTGGCTAACCATTGAGGATACTCTGACGTAGCGAGGAAACCCGTGTCAATCTATTTTTGTACCTCCTCTTTGATTTTGACAGCCATGTCTGGATGAGTCCATCTCAACCTTTGTTTTACTGGCAGATATTCCGATCTTAACGGTATATGATGTTCCACGATGCTGGTATCTAACCCTGGCATGTCCTGATAGGACCAAGCAAACACATCGGGAAATTCTCTAAGAAGTTTCGTCAAACTTTCTGTGACAGTTGGACTGAGCAGTGCCCCAATCTTGAATTCTTTTCTCTCTTCTTCCGACCCTAAGTTGACTGTTTCCAGCAACTCTTTGTGAGGTTTAATGGACCTTTCCTCCTGTCTGAGTAGTCGGGAGATCTCCTCTGGAATTTCGTCGTCATTTTTTTCTTCAACCCCAAATACCGGGAATTCAAAGTTGGGAGAAGGCCTTGGATCGTATGTTTCAATGGGGTTTAAAACAAGCAATCTGCATGACGGGATGATTTGTGTTTAGAAGAGATAGAGAGAATGCAAGAGTGTGTGCAGTGTATTTTCTGAAAAACTGCTTGTTTTTATTATTGAGTTGTTTTTTAGGATTACCATTTTCTGAAAAACGAAAAGAGAAAACAGCAATTAATGCAGAAATTACAGAACGACGATATTTTATTAATGAACAAGTCGATTCTTGAAACTACATCCCTATAAAACAAAACTCTGTCGCTTTGGGCGAAGCGAAGAGGGAAATTTACAGAAAGTGAGCCCTATCAAAACATCCGTTTCACCTTGGCAAGGTGAAAGGTTAAAGTAAAGATGGCAATTACTTAGACTTATGAATAATCTTCGGAACATCGACAGCGACCCATTGGCGGTGAACTCCTCGGTGAATCACAAAGTCTGGTACCTTCCTTGATTTGTCTTCAGAAATAATGTTGATTTCTGGCGGAGCAGGATCATTGCAATCTGTCTCCCAGGCAGAGTTGTCGTAGGAGGATTCCTTTGTTGTATCTTGCATAGTATTTGTACTCTCAATTGTATCTCTCCATCCAGTTGGCTGGATGTCTTCGAGCCTGATGTGAGAGCTTTCAGGAGTGGTGTACTTGACCATGAAGTCAAATTTTCCCCTTGGTTGTCCCAGGGTGTCCCACACTTCTTTGGAATTGGAGGATTCATCTCTCTCGATGACGTTGACCTCGGGAAAATCATAGTTGATGAATTCTAGTCCGACAAGCTTTGCCAATTCGTCAGCGTACTGGATAAGTTTGGAATGACCTGAGTGATGATCCCATGACATAGCGGGGACACAGGTATTATGTTCAATGATGCTCAGCTGATTTTCATTGTGCGGCTGATTTTCTTGCCCCAAGTCTCCTGGGTACGGCTGCCAGATAGGCAGGCCATCCATTGGGCCATAATAGTCGTGGTCAAAGTTGTATTTCATCGGAGTGTCTTCCTCTAATGAATTTGACGGAGCACGACATCCTTCAGGATCACAATCTCCGTATATCATTTCGACATCTGACCTTGGTATAAATCTCGGACTCTGTGCGGGATAGCAAAATGGCATAGGCACCTCTTTCTGAGACATATAACCGTCCTCGTTAAGATAGGACTTCCATTCCTCATCTGTATCGGAGGAATCTCCCTCGTTAATAGTATGCACTTCTTGAGTCACTGGTTGAAGGAAGCCTCCACTGTGGAAGAAGTTCTGGATGGGATGAAGACTTTCATCGTTAGCAGCTTTCTGGGTGCAGGTTGCACAAAAACCAAGACCCTTCTTTGTTTTGTTATCAGTGGGAATGAAAAGCTGCCCCTATCCAATTGTATTGGTATTCTCGACCGCTTTGATATCATCTTTGTATGAGGAAATCGAGGTTCCTTTCTTTGATTGATTCTCATTGCTCACCGTAAGCGCTTGGAACTGAGTCCCAACAACCTCCTCGGGTTCTACACAAGTAGATAATGACAAGTTGCTTACGAGCAAGGCCTGTTCTCCACAAACCGTGACAAGTTGGCCCTTCTGGATGAACTTTAGCTTTTGGTGGAGGGTTGAAGTGACCGCCCCAGCCTGATGTATCCAAGGTCTTCCTAATAAACAACTGTATGTTGCCTGGATGTCCATGACCTGGAAAGTGACTTGGAAAGTGTGAGGACCAATAGTTATGGGAAGGTCGACTTCGCCGATAACCATTTTTCTGGATCCGTCAAACGCTTTGATGACGACCTCGCTGGTTCTCACCGGAGGTCCTTTGAATGATAATTGCATCAAAGTGGACTTTGGCATAACATTCAGGGCTGACCCTGTGTCTACCAGTATGTTGGCTAAAGCATCGTCCTGGTAGTTGACTGTAATTTTGAGCGCCATGTTATGACGGCGACCTTCTTCAAGTAATTCCTCATCACTAAATCCCAAGTTATTGCAAGAAGTGATGTTAGAGAAAATGCTATCGAACTGTCTGATTGTTACATCCTGTTCCACAAAGGCTTGCTCCAAGACTTTCTGTAAAGCCTCCCTGTGCGCTTCGGAACTGAGTAAAAGTGATAATACCGAGATCTTTGAAGGAGTTTGTAACAGCTGATCAACAATGTTGTATTCACTCCTTTGGATGAGCTTCAGCATCTCATCATTGTTTTTTGAAAGGTCGGGATTACTGGATTGACCGACTGGTGGATTGGGAACTTCTGTCTGAGGTTCCTTTTCTTTGGCAGGTTCTCCAACTTCTCGGTTGAAGATTCAACCACTCCGTGTGATGCGACTGATGTCGGCAATGTTCACGACGGAGGGTAACGGAATTTCCTTTCCATTCTCAAATGTTGTTGCACCGTATTTGTAAGGGATAGCCTTAGCTGATTCATACGGTAGTGGTCCTGGTAGATAGATGACTATGGGAGCCTTCTAATTTTTCTGACCATCGTAAGTAATTTCGATCCGTTCCCGGTTGGGAACTCTCGATTCGTCAAGTAGAGGGATGATGGCACAAACATCCCTAGCCCTCTGATGATCAGAGATTACGACAACGTCCTCAATTTGATCAGCGAGGTAGTTGACTGGTCCAGAACTTGACCATGGTTGAATCTCTTTGCGGTCCAACTGACTTTGAAGGGCTGCTCGCACGAGGTAGCATCCTTGATTATCCACTGAGCAAACTCCACACTGCTCATAGTTATGTAGTGGCACCTGGCCACGTCCGCTTTGAATACAGTGTAACCTTACTAGATCTGTTTCCATCGACGGAACATCCTGACTTTGATATCTAGTAGGATTCCCGTTAGTGATACTAACTTGCTGGGTGTCTTCATCCATATAGATTGGAAGCCACCAGTGGTTCAACAAGTGCTGAAGTGTTTCCTGGACAAAGGCACAGCCCTGATCGTCTTCGCAACCCGCTTTACAACCCTGATAATCATGTGATACCAGGAACCCGAGTCAGACCTGTTTAGCATGTAACTCCACCAGGTTGGCATTCATCAAGCGAATATCGAAAATTTGAATCATGTTGATCTGATAGGGATTCCTATCATGGTAGTCCTGAATCCATCCAAGATCCATCTGACGCAGGAGGGCCTCTTGTACAAAAGAGCATCCCTGTTTGTTTACCGAGTAAGTCAGGCAGGAATTATAATCGTGTCGTGGCAGATTATGATACTGGCTTTGCCTTGAGTGCATTGCCACCAGGTTGACATTCATCGCACGGATATCGTGGTTTTGAAAGATGTTGGAATTCGTATAAACCATGTTAACTCCACGAACTCGGTGCTCTTGGATCCATCCGAGATCCATCTGTTCTTGTAGAGCTGATTGCACCACAGAACATCCTTGATTGCTTTTAGAGCAGATATCACACTGGTGATAATTATGAGGTAGCACATGGCCATGTCCACTCTGTCTACAATGCATCTTGACCAAGTTGGCCCTTAATAAAAGTACATAATGAATTTGATAGGTGTTGTTAGACTCTCCCTCTATTAAATTGAATGTGGCCTTCTCGTGTTGAGGCAGCGGGTTCATGAGAACATTAGGATTTGTATCCTTGAAAGATAAGACCCCGCTCCTAACAAGCTTTTGCACATCGGACTTGAAATTGTGATAGTTCTCTATGTTATGCCCTGGTCCTCCTTGATGGTAAGGGCAAGTCTGATCCACCTTAAACCAAAAAGACAGATTTTCTGGTATTGTAAGAGGAGACCTGGTTTGGACGTGCCCCTTGGCCAGTAGTAACGGAAATAGTTCTGCGTATGATAGGATCAAATCCTGGTGGCCGCATTGTACGGTTGTTGTTGTATTGAGGACGAGCCTACTGAAGAGGTTGTTGTGTCCTTTACTAAACTTGCTGCGACTGCGGTTGGCTTTGAGCAACCTGAGGTTGATACGTAGAAACAGGCACGGGGTTGATAGCAGGAGTTACAGCTGCTACTGATTGGTACCGTCGCTTTGCTTTCCGAAAGATATATTCCCAATATCCTGCTCTTTTTTCTTAGGGAGAGCACTACCGTATCATTTTGTACTACTTGACGATCCAGCGTCTTTAACTAAACGTCCTTCTCGGACGGCTTCCTCAAGACGAACTCCCATGCCCACCATCTCGGTGAAGTCACTGGGTACACTGGCGACCATTTTGTCATAGTAAAATGAGCTCAAAGTTTTTAAGAAGATCTTTGTCATCTCTTTTTCCTCAAGAGGTGGACAAATCTGGGCGGCAATTTCACGCTATCTCTGAGCGTACTCCTTAAAGGTTTCCTTGTCCTTTTGCGACATTGATCTGAGTTGATCTCTGTCGGGTGCCATGTCCAAATTGTATTTATATTGTTGAACGAAAGCAGCGCCAAGATCTCTGAATGTACCGATCGTAGCGCAGTTTAAACCCATGTACCATTTTAATGCGGCACCGGTTAAACTATCCTGAAAGTAGTGAATCAGTAGGTCCTGGTTCTCTGTCTGAGCTGACATTTGCCGAGCGTACATCACCAAATGGCTTTGAGGGCAAGAGTTACCATTGTATTTTTCAAAATCGGGTACTTGGAACTTATGTGGGACTGATCGGAGAGGACCAGAAGGAGATCGTCGCGGCCTTCGTGTAGGACAAGAGTTGATGCTCGTAGGAGAGGAAAAAGGGGTGGAGGTACCTGCAAGGTACTCCGATGCCAAAGTAAGTATTTGGTCAAAAGAAAGGGGAAAGCAAGTAAGAGAAGTCAAGTATATGATTTGCGATACCTGCCCCTCTCAAGCGAGGGGTTTTTATAGGGAGATTATTGGCGAACAAAGTGCCTGATTGACCAATGAGGTGTTGCCAGATGGAGGGTGAAGCGCGTGGTCTTTCTAACTATTTCCGTGATATCCGGGGAGGCAGTTGGTCGCGTGAACTACTCTGCGCGTGAAGGGGACATGCCCAACAGCTATATTGTCCCTAACGGCTATGTTGTGCCTATTGGGCCTGTTCGCCAAATATGATGGATTGGGCCTGGCCCTTATGGGCAGGAAGCCTTGCCCGGTCCAGAACAGGAGCCCCCCAAGTCGTTGCTCTATTGGAGAACGATGACTTTAGGTAGCTATGACTTCGACCGTACTGTCGGGGAGGTGGTTGCTCACGTGGAATGTTCCTTTTGTGCCCGACCAGATGTGGTCGTTAGCTACTAGCGCAAAACGTCGATCAGGGTTTGCAACGTCCTTGGAGAAATGGGAGTTTTTGGCGAGCAGCCCTGCGCGGACGTGTTCATTTTGACGAAGATACTTGCTCGCGGGGGCTAAGGGCTAGTGTATTTTCTGCACTGAACCAGGCGAAGAGTTCTTGTGACACGTGGTGAGCATTTATGGCCTTTGTCAGTCCTAGGGGCGCATAGGCTATGATGACCTTCACGATTCCCCACGATCAAATGGTTATAAAAAGGTGGGGGAAGGTTTCATTTTCATAATTTCACAAGTTTTTTACTCTTTGCTCTCATTTGCTCTGCAATTAGTCCTTCGCCGGAGCTTCTCTTCGCCACCGTCAACTTCTTCTTTTACTTGTAAGTTCGCTCTTCCCTTCTTGCATATTGTTTTGGGTTTTCTCGTTGAGCTTCATGTTTTCCGGTTGAACTTCATGTGTTCTTTGATGAACACATGAATTCCTGGAAATTTTTTGAAGAACATGATGAATTTTAGGATTTTCTAGGATTTCGTAGAAATTGTTAGCGTAGATCCTTGTAGAATCTGGTTAGGTGTAGAATTTAGTTTGTAGTCGGGCACTAGGACTGTTCGAAATTTTAGTGTGATTTTGAGACGAACATGCGTCCTCGTATGGATATCTGCGAGTTCTGGTCGAGGGGACCTCTCCTAGCGTTTGGTAGGTAATTTCTACGGGCACGCCGTTGTCCTCGGATTCGTCAAAGCCCTTTCACTTGATTAGTGGTGGAAGGGTGGATTTGATCTCGGATGTCGAATTCACTTCTCTTCCTCTGCTTTTCAGGTGAACATGGCTGAACCCCGGGATGAAGTTGTGCCCGACACGCAGGAGACGCAAGAGGGGCCCAGTGTGTCCGCCAATTACTCAAATATCAAGGTCGCAGGAGGGGACCTTGGCTGGCTCGCACATGAGCCTTTGTCGTTTCGATCAACCTTCTCCGCCGAGGAGATCCGGGATTTTGAATTGTTGGAAAGACGTGATGAAGACGCTCCACGGGCATGGAAAGCATTTCGCCCCGGGGAGTATGATAGAATCTGTTCCTCGTATCCGGGATTGCGCTTTCCTATGTACGAGTTTGCGTTTACGGAGGCCAAGATGCGTCTCCCTTTCATTGACTTCCAATCCTCCCTGTTCACCCATCTGGCCTTGTGCCCGTCCCAGCTTCACCCAAACGCCTTGGCTTTTATCTGGGCTTTTGAGTTAGTGTGCCGTTATCTCGATACCGGGGCGACCACAGATCTCTTCTTTTGCCTCTTCCAAATCCAACGGAGCACGGCGGGGACGAAACAGAGTTGGGTATCGTTTAAGTAACAGAGTAGGCTATTCTGGCCATATTCTGATTCGATACGTAATTTCAAGGATAGGTTTCTGATCGTGAAGCCTATTACCGAGGAGGCAAAGAGGAGCATCTCGACCATTGAGAAGGTGATGGTGGATGGTCGGGAGAGGGATGGTGTGGTCTCCATCTTTCCTTTGGAATGGGTCTACACCCATTTTAAGCGCAAAACAGATCAGTTCCTGGTGAAGCATGAGCAGCTTTGCCCGACGGATAAGGAGTCGTATAGGATCCTCCATGCTTACGTGGAGAGCTTTACTCTGGCCTTCGTCGTTGATCGGGACGGGAAATAGTTGGTTGGGGAGGATGGGCCTGCCCGAGCAGCTAGATATATCAATGTCAAAGCTCTCCTTGAGTGTGATAATGATGATGACGTGATGACTTTGCTTGGTATGCTCCACTGTTTAGTTTTATTTCTTTAAATTCTTTTGGTCCTGACTTGCTATGTGTGTTCGCAGGTATAATGGCTGACATGCGAGAGCGTCTAATGAGGTCACAGGTGGCAAAGGTTCATAAGAAAACGACCACAGGTGCTAAGGCCGGGTTGCCTAAGCAGACAGTGATGGAGAGTTTCACTGCTGGCCTTATCCCCGTCCCGGAGAGGGCATCAACGCCGTTGACCCCGGAGGCCCCCCATAAAAGGAAGAGAGACACTGCGGGCACTTCTGTGGTCGCTGGTCCGGGGGGTCCGGTGCCAGTCATCTTGTCCTGCCCGCCTGCTACACGCGCCGAGATTTGTTCGCTGAAGGGGATTCGATAGACGTCCATGATTCTGAAGTCGTGGCTATTCTGAATGCCAACTCTAAGGTGAGGAGAAAACAGTTGTGCCAGGATGCGGCGGGCATGTTTAGAGTTCTTGAAGCTACCCTTGTCCTCACCGACGATGAAGCCACTACTCCGGCGAACCTCGTGAAGTTCAAGAATAGAATTGCCGAGTTGGAGGCGGAGAATAATAAGCTCTTCAATGATTTGAAACAGTTTGAAGGTCACGAGGAGGCCAAAGTGTTGCTTCAGACGGAGGTGACCCAGCTGAAGTTAGCTGCGATCAAGGTTGACGAGGAGAAGGCGAGTCTGCAGGCGAGGATTGCTGAACTAGAAGGCTTGACTTCAGTTGTCCAGGATGAAAATGATGACGAGAAGACCCTGAAGTCGCGGGCTGATTTGATCAGGAGGATTAGAATCCTAGGCGAGGACAACCTGAAAGCTGCTGAGTTCGGCTTCAGTGCTGCAAAAGAGCAGATGATGGCCCTCAACTCTGATGTGCAGCTTACGACAGATGGGATGGGTTTGTTCAACAAAGTGGTGGACGGTCAAGTTGTTCCTGCCGAAGAGGAAAGTGAAGTCGCAGAATAGGACTTTGTTGTTTTTAGCATGTTTTATGGGCCCGCGTGCCCTTATCAATTTGTATTTATCAATTTGTATGGGCGCTGCCCCTTTTTTTGTATTTATGACATTACCCGGTCATGGCCAGTACTTTAATATACTTGGATTTTGTGAATGTTTTATCATGGACTTTTGCTCTTTTTGTTTATATGTATGTGTGTGTGCTCGGCGAGGCGTGAAACCTACCGAGGAGGGCGAAGTGGTTCCGCCCATGATGAGGCTAGGACTTCGTTTGAGGTACTAATCTCATAGGCTTGGACTGTTCCCATCGCGAGCTGGGTGTCCTGCCTGAATGGTGCGGCAACGGTGGAGCTCGGTTGAGGTATCCCCGTTGTGCACAGGATCTGCTCGTACAGTGGGCAGAAGTTGGCCGGCGTTGTAATGCGTGTCATGCTTCACCAGGGCATGATACGATGGTCGCGCAGCTCTCCCCGTTTTGGGGTGACTATGTCGGCGACTTGTCTATCCTCGTGGTTAAGGACTTAGCTATAGTACTGCATGAGTTTTTCAGCATTCCATGGTCGAGCAAGTTGTTTTTCGTCCAGTGTTTCCAAGTAATATGCTCCCGTGCTCATTTTGGACTTGACCCTATAAGGTCCTTCCCAGTTCGCTGCCAGTTTCCCTTCACGAGAATCCTTCTGGTTTCTGCGCAGGACCAGACTGCCTACGGGGAAGTCGCGCTTTATGACTCTGGCGTCATGTCGCAATGTTATTTGTTGCTTCAATCCAGCCTCGCGGAGGGCAGCCCCTGATCTTATTTCTTCGACCAGATCGAGCTCCTCGCGTAGAGCCTCATCGTTCATTTCTTCGTCGAGGGGAGCTTCTGTCCTTCTGGAGGGCTCCCTTATCTCCACCGGTATTACCGCCTCTGTTCTATATGCTAGTCGGAAAGGGGTTTCCCTGGTGGTGGAGTGAGGTGTTGTCCTGTATGCCCAGAGGACGCTGTAGAGCTCCTCGACCCACCTTTTCTTGGCTTCGCCTAGCCTTCGCTTTAATCCACGTAGGATTACTCTATTCACGGCCTCCTCTTGCCCGTTGGTCTGGGGATGCTCAACCGAAGTAAAGTGTTGTTTCGTTCCCAATTTGGCGACGAAGTCTTGGAATTTTCTGTCCGTGAATTGGGTTCTGTTGTCGGTTACGAGGGCCTGGGGTATCCTGAATCTGGCAAGGACGTTTCTTTTGTAAAAACACAGTATGTTGAAGGCTGTGATCTTGGCGAGCGCTTCGGCTTCAATCCACTTTGTGAAATAGTCGACGACCACGATTAGGAATTTATTTTGATAAGATCCCATTGTAAAGGGGCCTAGGATGTCCATCCCCCACCAGGCGAAGGGCCACGGCGAGGAGAGGGTCTTCAACTCGTTGGGTGGTGCCAAATGCATGTCCCCGTGGCACTGGCAACTGTCACATTTTTGTACATGTTCTTTGGCGTCGTGCTGCATGGTCGGCCAGTAATATCCTGCGCGCAAAGCTTTTTGAGCCAGGGATCTTCCCCCTAGGTGTTGTGCGTTGATGCCCTCGTGAATTTCTTGTAAGATCCCAGGGACCTGGGCCTCGTCGACACATTTTAACAGGGGGATGGAGAATCCTCGTCGATATAACTTGTTCTCGACCAGTACGTACGAGCAGGCTTGTCGCTTAGTTACACTGGCCTCTTTACTGTCTTCGGGAAGTTTCCCTTTGGTGAGATAATTGTATACTGGGGTCATCCAACAATGGGGCTCTCTGATGACGTTATCATCTGGCAGGTCGGGCTTTGTAATGCTCGGGCTAGCCAGTATTTCTTGTATGATGGATTTGTTTCCCCCTTTTTTCCTGGTACTGGCTAATTTAGAGAGGATGTCAGCTCGGGTATTCTGTTCGCGCGGGACGTGCTGAACTTCCCATGCTTCAAACTCCGTCATTTTGTCTTTTACCACGGCCAAGTATTCGGCGAGTTGGTCGTTCTTTGCTTGGAATTCTCCTCGTACTTGAGACGCCACGAGCTGGGAATCAGTGCATATTTTTATTTTCCTCGCGCCGACGTCTTTGGTGATTCGTAATCCTGCGAGGAAGGCTTCATACTCGGCTTGATTGTTGGATGTTTTGAAGGAAAGGATCAGGGACACTTCGATCAGGGTCCCTTCCTCGTTTTCGAGGATAATTCCTGCTCCGCTGCCCGAGGGGCTTGACGCACCATCCACGTAAATGATCCATTCCTGTGTCCCTCCCGGAGGGGACGATTCCGGAGTAATCTCTGCCACAAAGTCGGCCAGGACCTGTGCCTTGAGGGCTTTTCTCCCTTCGTAGTGAATGTCGAACTCGGCCAGCTCGAGGGACCATTTCAGCATCCTGCCAGCCATATCTGGTCGGCTTAACAGCAGCCTAATTAGCTGGTCGGTTCTGACGACAATAGTGTGCGCCAAGAAGTAATATCTGAGTCTCCTCGCGATAATTATGAGAGCAAGGGCCACCCGTTCTATTTGCGTGTACCTGACTTCGGGTCCTTGTAGGGCTTTACTGGTGAAATAGATGGGTTTCTGCCCGTCAGTAGTCTCACGAATAAGTGCTGCACTTACTGCTTCGTTGGCCACGGAGAGATACAGGTATATGGTTTCCCCGCGGCCTGGTCGGGACAATACTGGTGGCTCAGACGGAGCTTGTTTGAAATGGGCAAGGGCCTGCTCGCACTCGTCTGTCCACTCGAAATTTTCCTTCTTCCTGAGTAATTTGAAAAAGGGCAGGGCGTGCTGGGCGGACTTGCTTACGAAGCGAGCAAGGGACGCGAGCATCCCGTTGAGGGATTGTATCCCCTTCTTTGACCGCGGCGTGGGGAATTCCATGAGTGCTCGGCATTTGTCTGGGTTTGCTTCTATTCCTCTTTTGGTGAGGTAAAATCCGAGGAATTTTCCTGCTCGTACACCGAAGGTGCATTTTTCTGGATTAAAATGCATTTTACATTTTCTAGCTTGGTCGAACACCTTGCGCAAGTGGGTGGTATGGTCGGATTCCTCTTGGGATTTCACGATCATATCATCCATATATACTTCGAGCATGTCACTGATTTCTGATCGGAAGACTTTGTTCATCATACGTTGGTATGTGGCCCCGACATTCTTCAGTCCAAAGGGCATTACGTTATAGTAATAATTCCCTGAGGAGGTCATGAATGCCGTGTATCTCTTGTCCTCGTCTGCCATTGGGATATGGTTATATCCCGAATAAGCGTCCATGAAGGACAAGAGCTTGAATCCTGCAGAATTATCTACGAGTTTATCTATGCTCGGTAGTGGGTAAGCGTCTTTTGGGAAAGCCCGATTGAGATCAGTGTAGTCAATGCACATGCGCCACTTTCCATTACTTTTCTTTACAAGTACAATATTTGAGAGCCAGGTCATATACCTGGCCTCGGAAATAAATTTTGCCTCTAAGAGGTCTTGTACAAGTTTTTCGGCAGCCTGTGCCTTTTCCTCGGATTGTTTCCTTCGTCGTTGGGCAATGGCGCGGGCAGCTGGATTGATTGTCAAGTGGTGACATGCAGTTTCTGGATCAAGGCCAGGCATATCCGCTGCACTCCAGGAGAACAGATCGACGTTGTCGTCAAGGCATATCTTCAACTCATTCTTTACCTTTTCGGGGAGACCGGCGCCTATCTTCACTCCCCTGTTGGGGTTATTGCTGAAGGTGATGATCTCGAATTCCCCATCTGGAACTGGTCGTAGAAGTGCAGGAGACGGGGAGCTTGTCACTCCTAATTTTTTGTCCTCGTCTCGATCTTCGTTTCCATCTTCAGTAATCCTGTTGTCGAGGTCGATGGTGTGCATGGGAAGCGTGGGCTTTTTCTCTGGCTGGCCATCTTCGGCTGGATCCTCGCCCTCTCTGGTGCGCTTTGCCGACTTTTCTGTTGTCGCGATCTGGTTTTGCCCCTTTGTTGCGGCCTCGAAGCATCTGCGAGCAGCCTCGATGTCACCATGCAGAGTTGCGACATGTCCTTTCTCAGTATAGTACTTGAGCTTGAGGTGGACCGTCGAGGGGACAGCAACGAGTTCGGCAAGAGCTGGTCTACCGAGGATGCACTGATAGAGCGACGGGCAATCAATGACTAAGAACTACGTTTTGATTGTCCGAGATGCCTCTTCTTCGCCAAACGTGACTGGTATCTCCACGTAACCCCAAGGTCGGGCCGTTGCTCCATTGAATCCTTGGAGATCAGATCCTACGTACGGGGAGAGATTAGATTTATTCAATTTCAGTGCGCGGAACAGGCTGGAGTACATGATGTCCACGGAACTGCCCTGGTCGACCAGGATTCTCCGCACGTCGGTAGATGATAATTTGGCACTGATCAGCAGAGGAATGTGGGAGTTCGGCGATCCTCCGGGGAGTTCTTCTCTGTAGAACGTGATCGACTGTGAACGCCCTTTACCCTTGCCGATCGTGTATAACTGGTCGAGGCTGCTGTCTATCAGTTGTTCAAACTTTCGTTTGATGGATCCTATCGTGAGCTCATGGTACCCCCCACATGAGATAATCATGGCCGTAGGCAAGACTTCCCAGGTGCTGTGTATGAATGCCTGGGAAGTCGGGTCGAGGTGGTCAGGAACGAAGAAGTCCTCTGGTCGGCTGATGGACATTGCGACCTGCGGGGGAGGACTGGAGGGGGTTGATTCTACTTCTTTCTTCGGATCAGACGTGTCTCGTCAGGAGGACTCTCCCTTCTTCACGTATTGCTTCAGGTGACCCTCTTTGATGAGGATCTCTATGGCATCCTTAAGGTGCACGCAATCTTCTGTCACGTGCCCGTGACTACGGTGGAAATGACAGTATTTGCTTTTGTCGACGTTTCCTTTGGACGTGGTCGGTTTAGGGAACCTGACACCTCCTTGTTTGAATTCGGTGTTGATACAGTCGGAGAGGATACGCTCGCGTGAGGTTGTGAGCACAGTGTATTCATTGAATCGGCCGGCTGGCCCTTTGGCCTCACGGGGACGCTCCTCCCGTCGCTTCTCCTTCCCCTTGCGGGATGGCTCTGGCTCCTTTTTTTTTGGTGCCCGGGGTGCTTCACGATCTCTTACGTCCCGGGCACGATACGCAGCTTCCTTTTCCTCGTAGCGGATGTAATCTTTGGCCATGTGAAGAAGCTCTGTCAGCGTTCGAGGAGCTTCGATCCCGACAGCTTTGCGGAAGTCGCTCTTTGGTCGGAGTCCCTTCTCGAGGAGGTACTTCTTCATGTGATCGAAAGTTCTGACTTCCACTGCCTCTTTATTAAATCTCTCGATGTAAGCCCGCAGAGGTTCTTCCCTGCCTTGTATGATTGCTTCCAACGTTGCCTCCGTCTTCGGATGTCGTCGGGAGGCTGTGAAATGGCGGGTGAATTGGCCTTTGAGCTCGCGCCAGGAGGAGATGGATCCTCGAGGGAGTCTTTTGAACCATGTCATCGCACCTTTCCTCAAGGTGATGGGAAATATTTTGCACTGGATGGCTCCGGAGACACCATGGTACTGGAGCAGCTTCGACGTTCTCCAGATGCTCGTGAGGATCTGACGTGCCATCGTACGTAGCTAGTGTGGGAGGTTTCTCTAACCCGCGTGGGATCCGGGTGTCCACAATATTTCTCGTGAATGGGCCTTGAGCTTCGTCGTCACTGCTAGAGCTGTGAGAGAATGACGGAGAAAGACTGTGGTCGCGGCTTTGACTGCGGCGAGGAGAGTGTCCACGGGTACGCCTATGCTCGTATTTGTCTGAATGTCGGTGTCTTTTGGAAACAGGGGAGTGCCTAGTTTTCCTAGGAGAACGACAATGTCGGCGAGCAAGATCGGGTGTTGGGCTCCCTGATCTTGAACGTTCCTTGACCGGGGAAGGACTATCACGTCTCCGCTTTGAGTGAACTCGCGAAGGCGGGGAGAGGTTCAGCGTCTCCGAGGTGTGATGCTCTTGAAGGGCGTGCTCGAGGGCGCTGATCTTTTCTCCCTGCTGGATGATGAAACGATTGGAATTGTTCAAAGAGGCGATGAGTGCCGCAGTGGTCGGATCAGCGCCTTGAGGAACCGGAATGGGTTCGAAGGAAAGTTCCACGGCTTGTGCTCGTGGTCTTTGTTCGTCGGGCTTTGGGGAAGCCGGTCCACCGTTGCGCTGGACGTTTTTGGGCGGGATGTTCCCGATGAAAGCATCCTTGTCGACATTGGCAGCGGCGGCCACAGGTTCTTGGTGGATGTCACTCTTGACGAAAGCCATGATGATCTGGGATTTTGGAGAGAGATGAAAGCTTTGGTCTTTTGGGTGAAAAGATGAGGGATCTTGATTCAAAAAGACGGGGAAGCGAGGTTTCCAACAGAAGGCGCCACTGATCGGAGAGGACCAGAAGGAGATCGTCACGGCCTTCGTGTAGGACAAGAGTTGATGCTCGTAGGAGAGGAAAAAAGGGGTGGAGGTACCTGCAAGGTACTCCGATGCCAAAGTAAGTATTTGGCTAAAAGAAAGGGGAAAGCAAGTAAGAGAAGTCAAGTATATGATTTGCGATACCTGCCCCTCTCAAGCGAGGGGTTTTTATAGGGAGATTGTTGGCGAACAAAGTGCCTGATCGACCAATGAGGTGTTGCCAGATGGAGGGCGAAGCGCGTGGTCTTTCTAACTGTTTCCGTGATATCCGGGGAGGCAGTTGGTCGCGTGAACTACTCTGCGCGTGAAGGGGACATGCCCAACGGCTATATTGTGCCCAACGACTATATTGTGCCCAACGGCTATGTTGTGCCTATTGGGCCTGTTTGCCAAATATGATGGATTAGGCCTGGCCCTTAAGGGCAGGAAGCCTTGCCCGGTCCAGAACAGGGACTTTCACATTGGGGACCAAACAAAGGTCTGCGACGTCCTTTCCAAATAAATCCTGACCGCGAATAGCTTGCAGTTCCTTCTGCATTTCCAAGAACTGCTCCTAGAATTCATCCATTCTATCGAACATACTTTCCTTTCTACCAGAAGGTATCTGTGGAATCTGTCCTTCCGAGACAGTGTGCACCACAGGGGGTGGTACCGTTACTACGGAAGTGAATCTTGGCATTTCCCGAAGTTTGTAACCTTCAGGAGTCCTCATTATGCCTCTGGCATCCTCGCTTTCCCGAAGTTTGTAACCTTCAGGCCCAGCGGCTTCTGCTATGATTCCCTGATCTTCAGTGATCGGCGGAATATATCCTTCTGGGATATAGTTAACAGGCATGCCCCAGGGACGATCTTTCGGCATTTGATACCTAGGATCATACTTCTCCACTATGGGCGTTGATGTGATTTCCGAGATCACAGTCCTTTGTTGTTGAGCTTCTGCCATGGCTTGCATGTCATTACGAAGCTTTCTCATATCCTCTCTCAGAGCGTCGATCTCTTCTTTTAACTCTCTGTTCTCTTCCTCGAGATCATCCATCTTTTTCTGACGATTGGCCCGAGTATTGTATGAATGAGACAGTTTGACTCTAGAACTGAGACACAAATGTGAGATTCGTAGGTAAGAAGAATACGTGACGTGAGAATGATGAATGCAATGATTATATTAATTATTTTTTCGTTTAATCAAAATAAACTTCGACAATTAGATTGCAAATATCAAACAGTGGGGACACCCCCGTTTTATTGAATTGAAAGGATTGTGGAAATGGAAATACAGTAAATTACAAGGTGCGGAAACAGAAACCTAAGCTAATGGGTCCTGAGTCCTCTCTGAGGAGAACTCGGGTGCTAATTCTGGTGCTTTCCTTTTCTTGGACCGGGGCTTTTGGGTCGTTGTCGGGTTGTCATTCCTTTGCCAAGTGAAAGGAGCAAGCAAATTCCTTTGGTCATCCTGATTTTCTACAGCATGTTGCTCCAAAATCTCAATTAGAGCATCCTTATCTTTCAACAGTTGCTGTATTTTGGTACACTCCACATTGAGAATGTGGTACTTGTTCTTCCAAGACCTCCTCTCCTGTTGAACTTTGTTGAGAGTAACCTGAAGTTTTTCCGTTTCAGTCATGAAGTACATGACAAATTCCCTTGGCGGAAGAACTTCGTAATGAGGATAAGGCATCTTTATCTTGAGAGCTCTAGTTTGTACCCTGTGGAGATAAGGCTCCACCGAGACACAGTCCGGTTTTCCTAGAGACTCCCGTCCTTTCTTATGAACATGTTTCCAAGCGTGCACTATTTCCATCTTTAAAGCCCTATCATTTTATCCTTCCTTGAAGAAAAGACCTTTCAGATGAGCATTACGCGGGACATGCCTCATCGGGTATCCAAATTGACGACGAACTAAAACTGGATGGTAATTGATTCCTCCCTTAGTTCCTATGAGGGGTACGTTGGGGAAATTTCCACAACGGTCAATGATCCTGATCCCGTCATAAATTCGATTATACCAATTGATATTAGAGTTGGTAAGAGACATGATTCTCTGCGACCAACGTAAAGTATTCTTTTGATCCCAAAAAGCGGCAGACTTAGGCAAATGGGAAATAAACCATTTGTATAGCAGGGGTACACAGCACATGATCATTTCTTCGCTGTATAAATTCCTTAAGTGTACAAAATGATACACATCTGCGAGCAAGGTTGGTACGGCGTTTCCAATGAGAAAAACCTTAATGGCATTGATATCGACGAAGTTATCAATGTTGGGAAACAGAAATAACCCGTAGGTGAGCAAAACAAAGATGCTTTCAAAAGCAGTCACGTTCCCTATACTAGCAAAGTACAGAGCCTTCTTTACCAGAAACTTAGTTGGTAAACCTGGGATTCCTCCCTTGGTGGTCATGTGAGTCTTGACTTCTGACTCATCCAAATAAATTGCTTTTGCAATGGTCTGATCCTTTGGAATTTCTTCCAGTCCAGAAAAGGGAGCTTGATCAGTAATGGGTAGATCAATCAAATGAGAATACTCCTCCAGTGTTGGTACGAGCTGGTAATCTGGGAATGTGAAACAGTGATAGACCGGATCGTAAAACTGAATGAGTGCCTCCAGGATTCCCTCAATTACATGGACCCTTAACAGAGGTAGCAGACCTCTGTACTTGGCTCTGAAAGCGTCAGGGTTAGTGATCATCCTTGCTAATCCTCTCAAATCCCCTAGTTTTGGAACCTTGAAGGTATACTTGTGAGTTTTTCTTCTACCGAAATCCATTAGCGCAATCCTTTTCTCTCTGACATTTGCAATCATTGTCTTAGTTTAATTTGAAAAAGAGAGACTAGAAGAGAAATTTTTTTGCTTGATGTTTTTTAAAATGAATGCATGAATGCAGCACACAAAAACATAGAAAAAACATGGGGTCAAAGGGTCGGTGTCATGAAGTCAAGGCTCTACCCATCCCAAAGGTTTATACTAGTGATTTTTGTACCCGTCTCTCAAAATCATTGATTCTTGTCGAGATAACATCAGCGGGCCGGGAACCGTGCTAGGTGATGTATTTCGAAGAATCTCAGAAGAGGGTAGTATCGCGTGACAACTATTTACGATAGCTTCCACACTACTGAAAGAGGTTTTTCCTAGGTGTATACTCAATATTTCCACATGCGGCATCACACGCATTCCCATTAGCAGAAAAATAAACACAAATATCAATTAGGAAAAGCAGTATATATATTTGTCCTAATGTCCTAGACTTTTTAAGAGCTATGAATCCTAAGATCCTAATAGAAAATGGCTCCCCGACGGAGGCGCCATTCTGTGGTACCTTCCCAACTTAAAGGTTTTTGACCTAAGATCCTAGTGAGGGCCGATTCTAGCAATAATGACATTCCCCGATGGAACCGTCATTAGGTGATACCTTGTGAACCCAAGGACTCGTCCTAAGAGAAGGTTTCAACCAGAGAGATAAGAGAGACAAGATTCCTTTGTTTGGCCCCACGGTGGGCGCCATTTTTCCTGTAAAATTGTCTGAACTTAAGGTTTCCTCCTGAGAGACGGGAGAAGAACAAGTCTCTCCCACTGTGGTCGCCATTTTTCTGTGGAAAATGGGGACGGCGATGACTAGATCTTACTTTGACTCCCACTGTGGTCGCCATTTTTCTGTGGAAAATGGGGACGACGATGACTAGATCTTACTTTGACTCCCACTGTGGTCGCCATTTTTCTGTAGCGCGGTTTTTGTGGTTTCGAATCACTATCACTTTGGTACTACAGTTTGATTCATTTTTTATCCTATTGAAGCTGATGAAGGAAGGGAAATAGATGTCTCCAATTAACCCTGCTTGCAAACTGAGGTTAAACAGTCAAAACTGTTGGTTTACAGTCGTGGCTTTAGTTCGTGGGTCTCTCTCTGCTTATTTTGTTCAGAACGAAATACCGAGATTGTTCATGGGGAATTTGTTGGGATACTGTGCTAGATTGGCTGGAGGTAGGGGACTTTGGGGTTTTTTGATTAGTGTGCTCGCTAAGATTCTTTTTCAATCTTATGCCTACGTATTCCCGGGATAGGGAAATCAGAGCGATCGTAGTTCCTCCTATTCTATGGGAGAATAGGAGGAAATGGTGTTTTGGTGTCTTGTTCAAAGCCCAAGATGTGAAGCTAAATGTGGTTTGTATCTTGTTTAAAGCCCAAGATGTGAAGTTGAAGGGTTTATTTGTATCTTGTTCGAAGCCCAAAATGTGAAGCTAAAAGGGTGTTGACTTTAGAGAGAATTTGTCATCTCTAAAGAGGTCTGTTTGTCACAATTGTTGGGTGACTGATTATAAAGGAGAATTACTTTAACTGGGATATGTGAATCCAGCAATGCCATAATTTCCTTTATAGGGGATTTTCAACCTGAAGGAGAAGACTTTAACTCAGTTTAGAGCAATGCCATCTTTCCTTAGGAATTTCTCATGCTAAAAGAGGGACTGTGGCATGGATGTAAATAATCCAGAGGCTTGCCGCTTATAGCAATTAGATGGGGGGGAAGGAGTTGTTGATGTTTGTATGCTGTGACCAAGGCACAGATTTTGATGCTAAAAGGTTGATTGCCTCAACCGGAGTTTTCCTTATACGAAGCCTAAGAGGAGGCTATTGACCCAACAAGAGAATGCTTTTGTATCTCGTACGAAGCCCGAGATAGAGGCTAAAAGGGTTGACTCAACAAGAGAGTGTTTTTATATGTGTCTTGTACGAAGCCCAAGACAGAGGCTAAAAGGGTTTGACTCAACAAGAGAGTCTTTTATACTTACCAAGAGAGTGATTTGTATCTCGTACGAAGCCCAAGATGGAGGCTAAAAGCTATTTGACTCAACAAGAGAGTCTTTTATACTCACCAAGAGAGTGATTTATATCTCGTACGAAGCCCAGGATGGAGGCTAAAAGATGTTTGACTCAACAAGAGAGTCTTTTATACTCACCAAGAGAGTGATTTGTATTCGTACGAAGCCTGAGATGGAGGCTAAAGGTGATGGAATCAACAAGAGAGTCTTTTTATACTCAACAAGAGAGTGTTTTGTATCTCGTACAAAGCCCGAGATGAAGGCTAAAAAAGGATTTACTCAACAAGAGAGTCTTTTTATACTCAACAAGAGAGTGTTTTGTATCTCGTACAAAGCCCGAGATGAAGGCTAAAAAAGGATTGACTCAACAAGAGAGTCTTTTATACTCCACAAGAGAGTGAAAAGGTCAGCTCCGCTGGGGAGAATCATTGTACAAAGCCCAAGAGAAGGCTAGGGTTACTGTTTCAGTTGAGTGACAGGTCCAGTATGTTGGTTAAAAGAGAAAATCAGTTCTTATATGGGTAATGTTGTACTCATGGATTTGATCTGAGGATCAGGGTTATTTCCTGTTCTTTAAGGAAACGGGGAATCCGAAGGGTATTGAGACTGCCAAAGTCTACGGATGTTTTCTTCCTATTTTTGAAAGGAACTTGAGAATGTCTTCAAGACTCAAGGAGATTAGACTGTCCAAGTCTAGAGTTTTATCTTTTGTACTATGCTTAAGAGAGATTAAGAGACAGTACGTTCGCGGTAGAAAGATCTAGACTCTTTGAAAGACTGTTCTATTAAGATGACTAATTTCTGTTCCTATACCTTTAAGAGGTCGTCGGGACAATTTGTATGAAGCCCAAGAGGAGGCGAGAAAAACTTTTAAGAAGCCGAAGGGACAATTTGTACGAAGCCCAAGAGGAGGCTATCTTCCCGGAGGAAGAATCTTTATACGAAGCCTAAGAGGAGGTTGTGAAAACTTCTAAGAAGCCGACGGGTCCTTGTACAATGCCCAAGAGGAGGCGGGGATGCTTTTAGGAAGCCTGTGGGTCCTTGCACTAAGCCCAAGAGGAGGCTGATGAATAGTTCCAGAAGGGGTTTCACTTGGAAAATTGGCCTTCTGTATATGAACTGTTCAAGGGGGAGATTTCTTAGATCTATTTATCTAAAATTGTTGTAAAAGAAAATTCTCGTGGTTTAGGTTATGTTGAAGTATCCTGGAGAACGTCAGAGGTAAGGAGACGAGGTTTTGTCTAGTTCTAGACGTAGTTGCCGGGGAAACTCTAAATATCTATACTAGTATTACACAGTCGATATGAGTTTATCAAAGAAGACTTACAGTGAAACAGCCCCACAATACAGTTATATATATATATATATATATATATATATATATATATATATATATATATATATATGTGAAAGCGGGTAAACACTTACTCGGTTGTAGAGCTTCCATGCTGTTTGGTTAGTTGTTCAACAAAGAAAGCTTTGATAACAATATTATATTCAAAATCAAAGGAGAAAGTGCTTTTGAAAGGAAAATTGGGGCTTACAGCTCAAGGAGAGGCCCAGGGTTTTATCAGTGATCGCATTATCGTTTTGTAGAGGGACTTATACAAGTGACTGAGGCCCAAGAAAGGTTTTCTGTACAAAGGGGATGGGTCTTACACTCTCTCAAGAGGCCTAAAGGTGATTGAAATAAAAATAAATGGGGCTTATAACATGAGGGTAGGCCCAGGGTTTATTTTTTTGAACTGGCGGTCGCGCCGAGATTTTCTTTTAACGCAGAGGGACTTATACAATATCTGAGGCCCGAAATTATTTTGGTTAAAAGGGGATCAGGTATTACACTCTATTAGAGGCCCAAAATGGTTTTGAATGGGTCTTATAGATCGAGGAGAGGCCCATATAGTTTGTTTTAAACGGGCGATGATCGCGCCGAATTTTTGAAATACAACGGGACTTATACAACACTTGAGGCCCAAAATAGGTTTGTATTTACAAAGGATTGGGTCTTACACTCTATTAGAGGACCAAAGGTGTTTAAAGAAAAAGAATGGGGCTTATAACACGAGGGTAGGCCCAGATGAAAATGTTTTTGGAAAGCGACGATCGCGCCGAGATTTTGAAAACACAGTGGGACTTATACAACAACTGAGGCCCAAATTATTTTGGTTTTTCTAAAAGGGTTTGGTCTTACACTCTACTAGAGGCCCAAAAGGTTTGAAAAAAATTTGATGAGGGTTGAATTAATCAAAAACCCTAATTTGTTTTCAAAATGTATTTTTATTGAATAAAAATTCAATTAAAATGATCAAATTGTTAAACATGTGCAAAAGAAATTGTGATCTTGGATTAATGTTTCAAAAATCAAGTTTTGACATACAAAATGATTAGAAATCATTAAAATTTGCAAAATCAAGAAGGAAAAAATATTTTAAATGTCAAAAACAATTAAAATATTAATTCTTTGCAAAAATATCAATTATATGAAATAAATAATATTTTTGGGATTTTTTGATAAAATAAAATATTTTAACATTTTTGTGAATTATTAAAAAAAAATCAACTCAAAATCATTAAAACTTAGAGAGAAATTAATTTATGAATCAATTAAATAAAATCACAAAATTCAAATATTTGAATTTTCAAAAAAGGCGCCAAGAACAAGGGCAAGAACACGCGCCACCCTCTGTTTCTGCAGATTTGCGTTTTCTATCCAATCTCACTGAATACTTAATTATATCATGCAATCTACATATCAATCTACTCGTTTTAACCTCACGATCATGTCTATGGTCTTTAATTTCATTTATTTTAAGCATGGAATAAGAAATCAAAGAGATACCTCAAGAACCCTAAATTCTGTATGAAGGTTAAGAAATTCCATACACGATTCAAATAATGCAATTGATTGAGGGGAAACACTCCATGCATGATTATGAACATATGGCCAAATTATTGTGCAGCAAAAATTGCATGGATCATAGAGTTAGAAGAGCTCATGCTTACCACTTGCAGCTAGTGATCGTGTTTTGGGTTAGAGGTGTTACAGTTAGGTTCCAATGATCTGGATAGCTTCCCTAGGTGCCATGGAGTGTGTCTGGATGCTTGGAGTGGATTGATTTGAGCTGGAACTTAATTTGGCACCTCAACTGCAAATCTATCAAAGGCTTGAGCAGTTGGCTGGTGATTTTGTGATTTTGGTGTTCCAGATGTTATGTGAGTGTTTGGATCACTTCTATATGATGTTTATGAGGTGTGTGTGTGTGTGTGATTGGTTTGATTGGAATAGCTCTCAAACTCAAAACCCGATGGTGACTTGCCTTAGAAGGCAAAATTGGAAGTGAGAAGGTGATTTTGAGGAAAGCATCTGTTTGATGGATTTGGTGTACTCAAACTGAGCACAAATAAGCTCTATTTATAGTAGAGCAAGTTTGTTTTGCAAGGAATAGTGAATGGCAACTGCTGCATAGGTTTGGCCAATGTTGAGCAATGAGAATCCAAGTCTCCTCTAGCCATTGACTAGAGGTTAGGGCACAGGCTGCTGGTTCCCTTGGTCTTGGATAAGTCTTGACTGAATTCAGTTGGCAATGGCTCAGTCCATGTCACCTTGGTGTATGCATTGAATGCGCCAATCCAAAATTGGAGTCTTGTCCCTCTTTTAGGCAATTATAGGTTTGGCATGCTATTTTTGGTTCCAAAGACTTGGGAGGCTTGGGATCAGAGTTGGTTCCTCCTTGGTCCCCCCTTGAGGTGTTCAGATGGATAGAGTTGCTTTCCCTTTGCAAAATTTGGGTAAATCGAGCAAAATGCACAAATCTGCCTTGCCATGACAGTTTGCAGCAAGACACATTGCCATTGTCATATCTCATGGCTCAAGTGGAGTTTCATGGAGTTCTTAGCCATTTTGGAAAGCTCTTATATGATACAACACATGTGTGATATATTTTGTTTTGATACCTTTTGGATCTAAGTGAAAAATCCCCCTACTTTTTGGAAAAAGCGAAACAGATTCTGACTTAGTGAAAATTTCACTAAGTGTTGGAAAAAGTGACATTTTTATGTTTTTGTCATTTTGGTCACTCCATAACTTAAAATCCTTGAGGAATTGGAATGAGGTGTAGTTGACACTTTTAAAGTATGCCATGAGAGCTACAAATCCATCTTTGGATCATCCAAAATGGTTGCTTGGATCACAAGTTATGATCCTTGGAAGTTGGTACCCTAGCCACTTTGTTCCATAACATAGAAAATTTCTAAGTTTTTTTTATGGTTACCCCTTTTACACGTTATCCCACTTTTCTTGATTTTTCTTGATGAATGATGATTCCAATCATACATTAACATCATTTTAGGGTTAGGGAACCATAATTGATCAAAAAATCAAAAAGTTAAACTTTGACTTTTGGGCATAGTTGACTTTTTCCGCGAAACCCTAACTGTGGTTCAGATGAAATTGAAACTTGTGGATCAAGCTTCTTGGATCAATCCATTGTTGCAAATGGATCAATATGGTGTATTTGAGACCCCCAAATCCCCTCTTGAGGTCTTGGCTCATGATTTGTCCCAAAAGTCAACTTAGGGGTGAATTAGGTCAAGAAACCCTAATTCCTGATTTTTTTTATGAATGCATCCCCTGAGGCTAAATTGACTTGATGATTAGGTTCATGAGATCCCTTAGAGCATTATAGGTTATGCTTTGAAGCATTGGCTCATGCCCAGAGGAAAATTTCCATCTGGAGGCCCTGGTCGACCAAACCCTAATTTGGTGACACTGACGATCTTGAGGCCTGATCCACCTAGAAGGGAGAAGCCTCATGCTTAATCCTTGAAGTGGGAGTCCTCTTGATCCTTTGGGGATGTTGGAGAGGCTAGACAAGTTTAAGATCATGCCATTCCTTGATTGATCCTTTGTCTAAGAACTCTGAGAGGGCTTGAAACCCTAATTTTGATTGTAGTGGATGCTCACCCATCTTTGGGGAGACTAATGAGGCATAATGATACACCGATATTGTGATGATGATTTACACAATGAAGGGGAATCTTAGTGGTCAAAATTTGGGGTATGACAAAGACTGCTACTGCTGCCCAGACCAGTGGTCGTGTGTTTGCTTTGAGTTGTGTAGAGACGCCAGAGAAGGACAACGTGATTCGAGGTACTTGTTTTATTAATAATATCGAATTGGTTGCTATTATTGATACTGGTGCTACTCATTCTTTTATCTCGCTTGAATGTGTTAATAGATTGGGTTTGAAGTTATCTGAGATGAATGGTAATATGGTAATATAAACTCCAGCTAATGGTTCTGTTACTACTACCCTTGTGTGTTTGAGATGTCCTGTGATGATTTTTGAGAAGAGCTTTGTGATGGATTTGGTGTGCCTACCCTTGCACCAAATTGACGTGATCTTTGGAATGAACTAGTTGGAGTTCAACCGTGTTCATATCAATTGTTATAACAAGACTGTAGAGTTTCCTGAGATTGATGATAGTGGGGAGTTGATGTTCTTATCTGCTAAGCAAGTAGACGAACTTGTGGAAGACAAAGCTTTGGTGTTTGCAATGTTTGCATCGTTGCAAATTGATCGTGAAGCTGCGAGTGTGGAGTTGCCGGTTGTCTATGAATTTCCAGATTTGTTTCCAGATGACATTAGTGATTTGCCTCCAGAGCGTGAAGTAGAGTTTGCAGTAGACTTAATACCAGGTACGAGTCCAGTGTCGATGACTCCTTATCGGATGTCAGCTTCTGAGTTAAGTGAATTGAAGAAAAAGTTGGAAGAATTGCTTGAGAAGAGGTTTGTTAGACCATGTGTTTCTCCGTGGGGTGCTCCTGTGTTGTTAGTGAAGAAGAAAGATGGAAGTATGAGGTTGTGCGTTGATTATCGGCAGTTGAATAAAGTGACGATCAAGAATAAGTATCCACTTCCTAGAATCAACGATTTGATGGATCAGTTAGTAGGTGCTTGTGTGTTTAGCAAGATTGATTTGAGGTCTGGTTATCATCAGATTTGAGTGAAGCCTGATGATATTCCGAAGACGGCTTTCAGAACGAGATATGGACACTATGAATACACTGTGATGTCGTTTGGTGTATCCAATGCACCTGGTGTGTTCATGGAGTATATGAATCGGATTTTCCATGAGTATTTGGATAAGTTTGTGGTGGTGTTTATCGATGATATCTTGATATATTCTAGATCTGAAGAAGAGCATGCCGAGCATTTGAGAACTGTGTTGCAAGTCTTGAAGGAGAAGAAGTTGCATGCAAAGCTGTCGTAGTGTGAGTTTTGGTTGAAGGAAGTGAGTTTCCTTGGCCATGTGATTTCGAGTGGAGGGATTGTTGTTGATCCTTCTAAGATTGACGCGGTATTACAGTGGGAGACTCCGAAGTCTGCTACTGAGATACGAAGTTTTCTGGGATTAGCGGGTTACTACTGCAAGTTTATTGAAGGCTTTTCTAAGTTGGCATTACCTTTGACTCAGTTGACTCGAAAGGGTCAGACTTTTGTGTGGGATGTAACTTGTGAAGAGAGTTTTGTGGAATTGAAGAAGAGATTGACTACTGCTCCAGTGTTGATTTTGCCTAATCCGAGTGAATCTTTTGTGGTGTATTGTGATGCGTCGAAGATGGGTCTTGGTGGAGTGTTGATGCAGAATGGACAAGTCGTTGCCTATGCTTCGAGACAATTGCGAGTTCATGAGAGAAATTATCCTACACATGACTTGGAGTTGGCCGCGGTGGCGTTTGTGTTGAAAATTTGGAGACATTATCTGTTTGGCTCTAAATTTGAAGTGTTCAGTGATCATAAGAGTCTGAAGTATTTATTTAATCAGAAGGAATTGAATATGAGGCAGAGAAGGTGGTTAGAGTTGTTGAAGGATTTCGATTTTGATTTGAGTTATCATCCGGGCAACGCAAATGTAGTGGTCGATGCATTGAGCAGAAAGTCATTGCATATGTCGATGCTTATGGTGAAAGAATTGGAATTGATTGAGCAATTTAGAGATTTGAGTTTGGTATGTGAAGCAACTCCTGACAGTGTGAAGTTGGGAATGTTGAAGTTGACTAGTGGTATTTTGGAAGAAATCAGAGTGGGACAGTAATCTGATTTAAAGTTGGTTGACCAATTGACTTTGATTAACCAAGGTAACGGAGGTGACTTCCAGATTGACGAGGATGGTGTGATGAGGTTTCGAGATAGAGTATGTGTTCCGGATGTTCCAGATATTAAGAAGAGTATTCTTGAAGAAGGGCATCGAAGTAGGTTGAGTATTCATCCCGGTGCTACGAAGATGTACCAAGATTTGAAAAAGTTGTTTTGGTGGCCAAATATGAAGAAGGATGTTGCGGAGTTTGTTTATGCGTGTTTGACTTGTCAGAAGTCGAAGGTTGAGCATCAGAAGCCTTTAGGTATGATGCAGCCGTTGAGGATTCCAGAATGGAAATGGGATAGTATTTCCATGGATTTTGTGGTGGGATTACCGAAGACTGCTAAGGGAAATGATTCAATTTGGGTGATCGTGGATAGATTAACTAAGTTGGCTCATTTATTACTGATGAAGATTAATCATTCCATGCAGAAGCTAGCCGAGATGTATATTTAGGAGATTATGAAGTTACATGGGGTACCTTCGAGTATTATGTCGGATAGAGATCCGAGGTTTACATCAAGGTTCTGGAAGAGTTTGCAAGATGCTTTGGGTACTAAGTTGAGGATGAGTTCTGTATATCATCCGCAGACGGACGGTCAGACAGAAATGACAATCCAATCTTTAGAGGATTTGTTGAGTGCTTGTGTGTTGGATCATGGAGGATCATGGGATGGCCATTTACCATTGATTGAGTTCACGTACAATAATAGTTTTCATGCTAGTATTAGGATGGCGCCCTATGAAGCTTTGTATGGGAGAAGGTGTAGGACTCCGTTGTGTTGGTATGAATCGGGAAAGAGTGTTGTACTCGGACCTAAAATTGTGCAAGAGACGACTGAGAAGATTAAGAAGATCCAAGAGAGGATGAAAGCTTCGCAAAGTCGTCAGAAGAGCTACCATGATAAGAGGAGGAAAGCACTTGAATTCCAAGAGGGAGATCACGTGTTTTTGAGGGTGACGCCATTGACTGGTGTGGATCTAGGTTTGAAGTCTAGGAAGCCCACTCCACGTTTTGTTGTTCCATACCAAATATCGTAAAGGATAGGAGAGGTAGCCTATCGAGTTGCTTTACCGCCGCCACTTGCGAATTTGCATGATGTGTTCCATGTGTCTCAGTTGAGGAAGTACGTTCCGGATCCGTCGCATGTGATTCAGATGGATGATGTACAAGTGAGGGATAATCTGACTGTGGAAGCATTGCCTGTGCGTGTCGACGGTCGAGAGGTGAAGAAATTACAGGGTAAAGACATAACTTTGGTGAAGGTGTTGTGGGGTGGACCAGCTGGCAAAATTTGGACTTGGGAACGTGAAGATCAGATGAGGGAGTCGTATCCGACTCTATTTCCTTGAGGTAAATTTCGTGGGCGAAAATTATTTAAGTGGGGGAGAGTTGTAACATCCCAAATTCGTAAGAATGTTTATTTAATTTATTTAAATATTATATTTGTGGTTTTCTGTGAATTTTTGGTGGTTGGTGTCAATGTCGGTGTTTTTGTGAAGTTTTGGTTATTTTAAGTAAATAATAGTATATAATATGAATATATTAGTATTATTATTAATTTAAAATAATATTAGAGGAATTAAGGGTAAGATGGACATTTTAGGAGTATTAGTGAGGGTATTATGGAGAAAGCCCATATTTGAGGCCCAAGAGTTAAATTAACCAAAAAGGAGGAATTGAGGAGAATTAGGATTCATTTGTGGAGATCGTGAAAATAAGGAGAAAGTGCAGAGCTCTGAGGAAAAAGGGAGAAGGCGAGGATTTTCGTGAAGGTTTCCAAAGGCTCAAGAGAGAACTCATCGGATCGACAATCTAAGGTATGGGGAGTAATTGCCTTTCATTGTTTTCATTATAGGATTCGATTGATTAAAGTGGATGTTGGGGATTTTGGGGTTTTGGGGGTTTATGGGTTTTGAGGTAAACTGATGATTTTAAGGACATTTTTGTGAATCGATCAATAACGTGGAATTGAACCGGTAAAGTAGACCTTGGGGCTGATTTCCCCGTCGTTGTTGTAGTTTTAACCTTGTGGGAAGGATCTAAGGAGTTTATATGAAGCTTGAGAGTTTTGAAGGTTTATGGAAATTAAGGTTTCCCGTAGTGTCCTGGATCGACCTAACAGACGTAGGTTTTAGGCCTTTAAATTCTGTGATGTGTTAGGACTATTGTAGGGATGATTTTGGGTCATTTGAGACTGTAATCGCAGGTTCTTTGAAGGTTGGGGAGCTACTGATGCATAGCAGCGATTTGCTGTAATCGCAGGTTCGCTAGGCGAACCATTGCTTTACTAGGCGAATGTTTTCCAAGGCTCGCTAGGCGAGCAGTGCAGCGAATGCGCGATAACATGGGAGGGAGTACTGAGATGATTCTGGAGAGGAGAGGTGGACTTCGTTGGGAGTTTTGCTAAGCGAAGGAATCAACGAGTGAGTTCGCTAGGCGAGTTCACCAGCGAGTATGGCAGATGATTGTGTTTCTGGTGTTAAGGGTGGTGTCTGTGAGGTTCGCTGGCTGCTTCGTTAGGCGAAGGCCACAGCGAACAGGTTCGCTAGGAGAACCCTGGTGAGAATGTCGGCCGTTTGTGAATTTTTTTTTTGTGCTGCTGTGCGGTTGTGATGTTTCGATGCTGTGATTTTTCATGATGTTACTGATGAGTATATGATGATATTTTGGTGATTATTTGACGAATATATGACGACATGACGTATATGAGAATTGATGAATGATGATGCACACTGTGATGTTTAATTGATGATGATGATTAATGATGTTGTGTATCATGCATTCATATGCATACTCTGTGACGACGCTTCATTCCCATTGTGTGGATATGAAGTAATTATGACGTGCTCCGGCTCCGATTACGGGATCGATCCTATTGACGGGGATCTTTGGAGGGTTGATGGCCTAGTGTCCATCTATTATGACGATTGGTACCACATGCATAAGTCTTGTTGTGCATTTGCATTTAATTGGCATTGTTGTGTTTTATGATGTTGTTCGTGATTTTGATGTTTCCTTGTGATGACCCTGAAGATGTTGTATATGAAGATAATGCCATTTTATGTATATCTTGTTTTATAATGATTATTATGAATTGTGATTACTCACCCTGCCTGTTTGAATGTTGCCTCCACGTGGGTAACGTGCAAGTGATCAGGTTTAGCCATGGATGCTTCGAGGACCTTAAAGTGTATTTGCTTTTGGTCGATTTAAAGGGTCTTGCTCTGATAGTGTAACATTGGGTTGGGGTCCTTTGAGTCGAACTATATTTTCCCCTTATTTTGTTGTCATTTGATGATATGGTTTATATGTTGAAAAACCTTTTTGGATTATTGCGATGTGTGTTGAAAACCTTTTAATTGAGAATTTTGAGTTCCGCTGCCATGTGAAGGCTTTCGAGTTATTTTGAGGAAATCCCTT
Organism: Lathyrus tuberosus; assembly: GCA_022829125.1. Classification (NCBI taxonomy): domain Eukaryota; kingdom Viridiplantae; phylum Streptophyta; class Magnoliopsida; order Fabales; family Fabaceae; genus Lathyrus; species Lathyrus tuberosus. Next base: position 302,760 of record JALAZF010000993.1, read on the forward strand.
TGTTTACAGGACAAGTGTATTTTTTGATTTAAATGTGAAATGTGCACCCCTTGAGGGAATTTTTATGTTTTACTCTGATAATTGAGTTGTTTCTGCTGCAATATTTGCAGGGGTAGAAAAGAGTGTTACACTGAGTACTACATCCCTATGAGCAAATATAGTACTCGGGGGGCTTATGTACATGCCAAATATATATTCGGTGTCGAGTTGAGTAGTCAGATAAGGGTGAACACGGCCCAGACTATAGTAGCAGGAGAGATCATACAATGGAGAGAGTTAGACAAACCTCATGCACAACCTGGGCCGATCATGGAGCCCGATCCCCACCATGCCGAGTTATCACGAGGCCGGGTACTTCATCCTAGCAGCCCGACATCGATACCGGACACATGCTCGGCAAATGTCATTCCACCTTTTGTAACGGCGGTGACACATTAATACAGACGTTATCAAGAGCTTCAAAGCCTGTATTCATGGAGGGAGGTTACGGTAATGATGGCCACATAACGCCAGAAGGCCAAGAGGCTTCTCTTAATGGCTTGAATTAAAGGAAGGCTATATAATGGGGCTCCCACATAAGGGATAAGCAAGACATTCATCTTGAGGCAACATACAACGCTTGTATAGCCCTCAAATCCCCAGATATCCATCTCAACATACTCAGTATAATAGACAACGTAGCTCTCTTTGTCCAAAGAGAATGAGAGTTAGCACTTTTGGTGGTCTAACCATTTTTGGATAGAACAATAATAAAGTCTCACCTAAGGTATATTTTGAAGTAATGCAATAATGGAATAGTTACATATCAAGTCTGTAGTGATTTTACTTAAACCCCAACTTGGGCATCTAAGTGTTGTGACTCACTAAGACTCCATCAAATAAAATTAAGTTTTTTCAATCATATAACTTATATATCATTCACACAATCATGACCACATATGGCTCTCCCATGAGCATTGTATATGGATCCAATTTATCCTACTGCAACCCCATAGGATTTAAGCCATGCATAGTCCCCTACATTTGAAAATGAGCTAGAAGTGTATCCACCTCTATAGCTCATAGGTCATAAACTACATAGGTAGTACTTATGAGAACTCCAATCTATGTAAGATATAGGGACTAAAACAAAAATAAAAATTACAGGGACAAAAACCAAAAACTTGATAACTTACAGGGACGAAAATACTATTTAAGCCAATTATTTACAATAAAAAAGAGTATTTTAGTAATCAAATAATGTTTTTTTTTTCATTCTCATCTCCTATTATATCATGACAATGACATTCATTTATCAACCTCCATCAATTAAATATTATATGCACTCATTCTCTCCCTTCATTCAAATTTCAAATCTCTTTCACATTTTTTTTCCACACTTTCTCACTTTCATTTTAATTTTTTTCTCTATTTATTTATTATCACTAAAAATATTAATAATCTATTTTTTAATTTTAATAAAATAACATTATATATTTATTTCACGGATCACTATCAACACAATTTCTATTTTATTTTAATCAATTATTGTCTTAAATTGAGAGACAAAATCCTTATTTTAAATGTTTTTTTCTTTCTCCATCTCACGATTCTTTTTTTTTTCTTCTTTTTATATAGTTATTTAATACAATTAAATTTATACGATTATTGTTCATTTTACAATTAAATAAATCAATTTAAATTTAACATTTGTATCTAAATACATTTATACTACATCAAATAAATTTTTTATCACCCATGTCATTATCGCATTAATTTTTTTTTTTGTCTTTCTTCATCTCACGAGTCATTTTTTTCTTTTTGCATGATTATTTTGTAAGAATATTTTATAATTTAAATATTATTTAATTATTATATTCCAATAATTAATATGTGGGCATATATATTTTAATTATATTAGCTATTTATCAAAATTAAGAGTCTTAACTGATTAAGTGGTCAAATAAATTTAAAAGGCTAATTAGATTTCTATTTAGTAATTAATTAATTAATTAATTAATTGGATATGAACTCAAATATGAGTGGAGGTAATGATGGCCCATTTCGAAATAATGGGAACCTTAATTGGCCATCACCTTATATATAGGCTATGATCTCCAATACACCGTACACAAGCAATTCATCTCTTCTCCCCATCTGAAGAGTATTCAAGGCATTAGGAGTACCGGTTGAGGAAGAACCTTCCAACCACCAGGTGTTTGTTGTTTGTCTTCTACCTTTCAGGATTACAGCCAACAAAGACTTTTTCAATAAATATAAGTATTCCTGCAACCTCTTCTCTCATATGCTAATTAACATGTTGTAGATCCTGTAATCATATACATGTTCGTATTATCTATTCTATTCTGCACTAAAGTATATGACATAATATGTAGAACATGTATATATGATTAATTGTTATTGATTTAATTCCAACAAGTGGTATTAGAGCATGTCTTCATGTTTAATTTATTGAGATATGTCCTCAAAACATCAATGTTTTTTTATTTTTTAATTTATTTTGGATAATATAACATATATTTGAAATTCATGATTTTTTTTTCAATATTGATATATATGTTATAAGAGGCATGCATTTTTTATGATAATTTTTTAATAATTTTTTTTACACTTACTAGGAAGTTTATGGTTTGTGTGTTATATTTATTTTCAAAAGAGTCATATGGATTTAGGATCTTCCATATTTTTTATAAATCCTTGAAAATAAATTTGGTTACAGTATATATTTAAATAATATTTGTTTTGGCGATCACATTTGAAATTATAATTGTGATATGAAAACTATAATATCATGGTAATGATCTATTTTAAGTTATAATTCTTCGAATTATATTTGTCATAATGGAACATATTGAATTTGACATAGAAACTATATGATAAAGATTTGTTTGAAAATTAAAATTTAAATATTTTTTGAAAGAAAAATGTTTGGGAAAATATATAGGCGTAATACCCTTTTTAGTCCCTTATGTATGCCTCTGAGTCCATTTTGGTTCTCTTTCTTTTAAAAGTTCCAAATTGGTTATTTCCATCAAATATTGGCAAATAGTGTTAGTTGAGATGACATGTCAACTGAGGTGGCGAAAGAAAGGACTACGTGGCCGAATTATTTTTTATTAATTTTAATTAATTTTTTTAGAAAATCTATTTAAATTAATTTTCACAAACTTTAATATAAAATATTTGGGCCTGAAGCCCATATTCTTAACAACAACCCAATAGTCAAGTTTTATTATTATTGTGTGAACAAACTATATAAACACTCAGATTTATTGTTGAATATTCAATGTGGGATTTTACAAACCCCATGAAAGCTTCATAGAAAATACATTCATATCAGTACATGATAACAATGAATATGGGCTGCAAACATGGAAAGGTGGGTCTTTATTATACACATTTTATTATAATGTTTTTGAAAATGTGAGTAGCACTGTGCTGAATGTAAATCAAACTTGCTGATATTGCATGATATAAAAAAACATGAGTATAGTTTTACAACATGGGCCTATATTATCATGCAGATTTGCTTTGGCATCGACAACCTAAGATATTTGGTGATATCGCTAAAATCACCAAAATCCAAGTAACTGGGTTATCATGTGATGTGATTGAATTCTTTATAAACTTGTCAATACAGAAAAACATATTCTTCTCAAGCTTTAGAAATGTACCTTTAAAAGCTAAGTTTACCTTTGGTGAAAATCGCTTATTAATTGATATTGCATGACATAATAAACCCAAGTATAGTTTTAAAACTTGGGCCTAATATTATCATGCAAATTTGCTTTGTCATCAACAACAGGTATTTGGTGATATTACTAAAATCACCAAAATCCAAATAGTTGGGTTATCATGTGATGCTGATTAAATTTTTTATAAGCGATGTCAATACAGAAAAACATTTTTCTCAAGTTTTAGTAATGTACCTTTAGAAGCTAAATTTACCTTTGCATCTTCCATCATGTAAATAAGTACACTAAAAAACTAATTACTATACAAGGCCATTCCTTATGTGGAGCTTAAAAAAAATTAGTGTACCAAACACCGGAATATAGTAATTACCGTGTGAAACTCCAAATGCCTTAAAGAAAACGACCAACTAATGTATGGCTTGAGGCAGATTAAAAAATTTCCCACAACAAAAACACATGACCCTTTCTGTTCAGACATTTGTAAACCGCAGGCACTCACTTAGGGCAGACTCCGACCTGTATTGCACCCATTTACCCATACCAACAAATGCAGCTTAAGTTCAAACCTAAACATAACATTAATCCTATTCTGGTGGGAAGCCAACAAAATGCTTGTATATAAATAGAATATGCCTGTAGTTAATGAACTCAACGGGCATGAGGAAAAAGTGGGAATCAAACAGAGTTATTTTAAATCAAGTTGATTCACCAAAAAAATCACAGCTCTAACTAGTATATTCCATGTAATAACAGTTGGCATAACATCATGAGACAATGCATCATTTAGGTACCTGATTGCATCTGTTACTCTACCACAAGTGCATAGTCCATTAAGATAAATATTATAAGAGATAATGTCAGGTTTTAGTCCATCTCCTGAGATTTGAGCCCAAATCTTTGATGCCTTTTCACAGTCCCCAACTTTAGCCTAGAGCAGCAAGTTTGATTTACATTCAGCACAATGCTACTTACATTTTCAAAAACATTATCATGAAATGTGTATAATAAGGACCTACCTTTCCATGTTTGTAGCCCATATTCATAGTTATCATGTACTGATATGAATGTATTTTCTATGAAGCTTTCATGGGGTTTGTGAAGTCCCACATTGAATATTCAACAACAAATCTAAGTGTTTATATAGTTTGTTCACACAATAATAATAAAACTTGACTATTGAGCTGTTGTTAAAAATATGGGCTTCAGACCCAAATATTTTATACTAAAGTTTATGAAAATTAATTTAAATAGATTTTCTAAAAGAATTAATTAAAATTAATAAAAAATAATTCTGCCACGTAGTCCTTTCTTTCGCCACCTCAGCTGACACGTCATCTCAATTAACACTATTATGCTAAATATATTTGGAATCACATATATGATTATGATAGATGATTGAGAATCATAAAAATATTTTTTCATTAAAGATTTTTATTTTCAACACTTTAATTGTGACTAGAGAATATATATTTATGTCAATTATTTGGGAAAGATAAATATTGAATTTAAATCTCATTTTGGTAATTTGATTCTTGGTTTTGAATTAAAAAAGGTGTTATTATCAAATCATTGTATTTGATTTTTTAATTATTGTTTTATCTTTCAATTTGATTCACGTAAAATCTGCACATGAATTTAGATTTTGATAGATAAGACACATACTAATTTGTTTAATACATATTTAGTTATTATATATTATTTATGGAAATTTTTTGAATATTTTGAATGTCGCCTCAAAATTATAAGGTAAATCTAAAATAATTCTAGATACTTTGGATTTTAGAATTGATTTTGTTAATTCTAAAATAATTTATTTAAAGAATTATTTGGTATAAATGTGAATTTGTTTGACATTTATTTTGAATGTATAAATATTAAATATTTATGTGATTTGAAATTATAAATTTAGCATAATTATGTTATTTGAGTTTATTGTTATTAAGTTTTAAACAATTTTTTTTAATCATGAAATTTGTATAAATTCATAAACTTATGTTTTATTGTGAGTTTGTTCTCACATTAAGGGCCACTAAGTAATCTTATGATTATGAGGAATGCGACAAAGCTTACGGATTCGGCATACATTTAATTGGGTAGTGCCTTGTAAATTTAAGATTTTTTCCCCAATTAATTTATTAAATTGTATATTAATTTTGATTAAGTTGGTTGAAATAACAAGTTGCAAAAGTAACCTCTGTTGCGTATATTTGATTCAGTTGAAATTACAAAAGATGTAGTATGGAATTATTCATGCGAACTGTTATAGTGAGGCAAAAGGAAGACACAGTTTGGCCGGATAATTACATACATGTAATGGTGAATATGTGGTAATAATTAAGTTTTTTCATGTGAGTAATGGTTGTTGTCAAAGACGCACATTATCTGACAGGACTTATTACCAATGTTTGATCTTTACGTTGAGAGTACCACTTGCAGTTAATTCTTGGCAATCAAAGATTGTAGATTAATGGTGCATTTGATATCTTATTTTTGTCTTATAATTTACAATTAAATATCTGTACATCTCTATAATTATTTATTGATGTGCCTAATAAAGTCGTGTGAATGTAAACTCATGAAAATATTCAATGGATTAGATTCACAGCTATGATGGTAAACATGCGACGATTATAAGAATTTATTGTTTATCAATATTAATTGTCAATGTTTGATCATTGTAACAAAATATCACTAGCAATTGATGTTGTTGTCTAAAGACTTAACATGAATGATGCACCTGATATTTTGGTGAGTATGTTTTTTTTGTTCCCTATAAACTAATATAGTTTATGTATCTGCAAAATAAGTTAGATTTTGATTCTCAAAAGTTTTAATTTTTAGGAATAAAATATGAACATTATGTTCTTGGATCTATAACTTACATAAGGATGGAGAAACTCAAATTCTCTCACAATTTAGTATATTTAAAGTGAGACTCAAGTTTAAAAAGTGAGTACACTCCAAATTACACAGGTTTATGATCTTAAAGGTTTGCAATCCAGAGACATTAGAAGTGTTATTTAAGATGACAAAAATTTTGTCATATTATCTTTACTTAAATTAGAGTGCTTCTAAAGCAATAAAGCGAAAGATAAATTCTCATTGGAGTGATGACTTTTCATTAAGATTATTAAGCAAAGAAAATATGAGAAGCGCATTATGAAACTATTTAATCTTGCTAAAGCGTTATAGTTTTGTCAATTAGGTGACTTTGTCAAAAATTTAGCATATGATATTTTCTTTGTACAATTAAGTTTATAACTATTAAAGTTAGAAATTATCCTTTAATAGAATAATTGCATACACTACTACAGAAAAGGCATTTAACAACGGTTGGGAAAGATATATAACCACGCGGGACCAGGCGTTGTTATATAGCGTGTTATTGTATATGCAGTACTTACAATCACGGTTCTGGGACCGTTGTTGTATTCTAGAAAGCGCGCGCCATATCACAATGGTTAGTTAACTCAACCGTTGTGATAGAACTAAAGGTCCCATGTTTGATTCGCAGCATCAACATTTTGTAATTTATATTATTCTGGTCAGCGTTCAATATACAACCACAGTTAGGTTTTATAACCGCTGTCAAAACTTCCTCTGTTTTAAATATGCAATTCTCTACTTTTCAAATTCTTCCCATTTTTTATCCTGTAACAATTATAACCATATCAGCGAATTTACAACAACCTGTATTTTTGTTAACCATGCATAAAGAGCATAAAAACAGCTAACATTGTGCATCAAAAGCCAAAATTGATATTTACATCAAACACAATATGTTTAAGTCAAAAGTAATATTCACATCATCAATACAGAAAATAAGTCATTAGCACATCTCAATAAATCAATCAGCAGGACCCTTAAGAACATTGTGGATATACGCCCAATGTTTACGAAGATCTACAAAGTCCTCAACGGGGAATGGGGTTTCGTCGTTAAACATCTACATAAGAAAGAGCAAAAAATTAAATATCATGCATGATAATAATTCAATAGTCAACTTATATATTGTAATACCCCGTATTTTATTTTGCTCTGAATAATATTAGTTTTGATCAACTGAGTTCCAGTGTACTCTGAGAAATTATCTGCAAAGATAATTTGAGCAATCGATGAGCTCATACCAAATCAAATTAATATTATCTGACTCTGAAGTTTAGCAATTGGTGCTATAGATATGTTTTGGACATTTAGTTAGTGTTACTAACTTAAAGATATTTCTCTATATCTTTTCATTTTCCTTTCTTCTTCTTTAGTAACCAAAATAGAAAGGAAAGGGAGAAGAAGTAGAGAGAAGGAAGAGCAAGAAGAGTGAAAGAGAAAGAAAACCTAGAAGTTGAAGAAAAAATTGGATCATCATCTCTTTTCCATCAAATCATCCCAACATCTTCTTCATCTTCTTCATCTTGATCATAGGTGAGTTCTAGTTAGAACCCTAAGTATAGAAACTTAGGTTAGAACTTGAATAAAAATGGTGGATTTGAATTAATGATGTTGAATGTTGTTTCCATGGTGAAAACATGAAATAGAATGCTTATTATGATTGGGTTGTATGAGAAATTGATGTTTGATACTTGCTATTATGATAAACTATGTTTTGATGGGTTTCCATTGGATTTCATGTTGAAAATAACAGGTTTTTGACTTCTGGTTCAGTGATAACCGATTACTCAATTTGAGGTAATCGGTTACATGCAGGAAATTTGGGATTTTTACGTGAAAAATGAACTAAGTAACCGATTACTCATTTTGAGGTAACCGGTTACCATATTGAAATTTGGCTACTGTAATGTGCAATGAGAATGGGTAACCGGTTACTCATTTTGAGGTAACCGGTTACCACTATTGTGTTTTTGAAAAATGTTTGAAAATTTAATATCTTTTGGATCGTAATTCTGATCGAGGCGTAGTGATAGCCATTGGAAAGCTATGAAAATATCCTACGTGATAAAGGTGAAAAAATATCGTTTTCGATACCCAATTAAATAAATCAGAGGGAACCCGAGAGTTATGTAACTTATGATTAAATTATTATATGTGATTATATTATACAAATTGTATTAGGTTTTGTATAATCTATTGTTGTTAAGCATGATTGAGAGAATATGCATGTTAAAAATATGGAATAGGAAGAGTGAGAAAACCTTACTATGAACCTATATTAGAACCTAGTAATGGACGAGGAAATTGATGAATAATCTAATGACGACGCTCGCACATATAAGGCTGAGGCGTGTGTCCAATACCGAATGGTATGGAAAGGATAAGACACTAGATGGAACATGTGTAAACTATGTTAAGTATTGAGAAAAGGCAAATGAGGCCTAAAGGCAAATGTGGCCTAGAATTGTTGAATACAATTACAGTTGTATGTGAAATCATGAAATCGTAACCATTATCCTATTATGTGTCGTTTCATGAGTAACGAGCTCCTCTAGAATGAATGCATGATTACTTGGTAGGTTTGATTCCCGATTATAGTATGAATGGAACCTATATGGTATAGAGACTTGTGACGGTTTATGGCCCGTGTGAAGTGACGAATTAAGGTGATAATGTGTCCCTTAGTTCCGAATCCATCTCGTATGCCAAGTAATCTACGAGGGTCCATGACTCGTTCTGACTTCTAGACGTAGAAGAGGGCGGGAGAAAGGGGATGCCTTGACGAGGTTATCGATAAGTGATAATTTTTGAGTTAACGGATTCATAAGCATGTTTCCATATATTGTGAGAATTGTACTCAAGGTCACTTCCCTTCCCCTTTGACTTGAGATAGGGTGACAGAACCTTGTAAAGCTGAGAGAATCTATAAGACAGAGAACTAACTGAGATTTAATATCTCACCCCTTGTTGTTGATTATATTACAGGTGCTTCAGGTTCCGCGAAGGGTAAGGATAAAGTCGTTTGATTATCCTTACGTATCTTGGCTTTTTGGGATGGCATGGCTTCCGTTGTGGAGATTTATGTTGAGATCATTGTTTTGATCTAGTTCTTAGTGCATTGGAACATCTTGTATATATATTATGCCAAAGATTTTAGTATTTTGTATTTATGGCATGCAATGTATACAATGTGTTAACTAGGAACTTATGGTATTTCAGTACCAAAACTTGGATTCATGTATAATGTATATGCTTTGATGTATGTTGTTATATATGGATGTTACAGTTGGTATCAAAGCAGGTCGTATCCTCGACCTAGCCATGAAATAATATAAGTGTTTCTTTCCGTTCATATGCGTTATGTCGCCATTGGTCTTAAGTGTTATATTTATGGCATTGAGCCTGATCAACTTAATCCTATCTGTATGACCTTTAGAAACATGGCTGACAGACACAGAAGTAATCGTGGTAGACCCAGACCTACTCCTGCTGGGACGAATCCGCCAGGCGGCGAGGAGTATGTACCATGGCCCTAGTTTCTACAACAGATGTAGCAGTAGTAGAACCAGTTCATGCAGCAGATGGTACAACAAATGAATGGGGGTCTTCATCCTCCAGTGGTTGTTCCAGATGCTGTAGGTGGAAGTTTTCGGGATTTCATCTGCATGAACCCTCCAGAATTTCACGGCGGATTAGATCCTGTGAAAGCTTATGAATGGGTGGCTGGTATGGAGCGAATCTTTCTGATAGTTCAGTGTAGTGAGGAGAACAAAGTGATGTTTGCTTCTCACTCATTGAAAGGTCCTGCTATGAGGTGGTGGGAGAGTGCTTCAGCCTTAATGACTATCCAAGAGGTGCCTAAGGTCTGGGAGCAATTTAAGATTACTTTTATAGAGAATTATTTCCCTAGTTCTTTGAGGACCTAGAAAGAATTTGATTTCCAATAGTTGAGACAAGGTACTTTGACTGTGGCTGCTTACGCTGAGAAGTTTGAGATCATGGCTGCTTATTCTAGGCAGGCCATGTATGCTCCGGATGAAAGGTGGAAGATAGACCAATTTCTTTTTGGTTTGAAAACTGAGATTTCTCATAGCGTGTCTCAAAGAGAGTTCACTACTTACGATGAGTTTCTAAGGCAATGTTATGTGGCTGAGAATAGTTTGAAGAAAGTACAGACATAAGGGGATTCACGTAGGTCGAATCAGAATGATCGTGGGAGATCAAACCAACAATTTAGGCCTAGGCAGCAAGCCTTCAAAGGGAAACAAGTTCAGGAGTCTAGATCAAGTGTGCCTCTTGTGTGTCGTATTTGTGGTAAGATGCATTTTGGCAGATGTCGCTTCGAAGGAGTGGAGTGTCATCGGTGTCACAAAGTGGGTCATATGGAAAAAGATTATCCTCAGAGTAGGAATCAAACGCAAGAAAGGAGTACCAGCCGAGTTTATACTTTGGATGCGAAGAAAGTAAAGGGCGATAACTCTTTGATTGCTGGTACGTGTTTTATTAATGGAAATCCTTGTTTTGTATTATTTGATTGTGGAGCAACACACTCTTTTATGTCAATGCAATGTGTGAATCGACTTGGGTTGCAAGCTATTCCGCTGTCTCCACCCATGGTGGTTACTACTGCCATGGATGAGATGGTTGAAACAACTTTGATGTGTGAAAACTGTGTTTTATTTGTGGATGAGAGAGTTTTTCAGATTGATCTTATTTGTTTGCCGCTTAAGAAAGTAGATGTCGTTTTGGGAATGGATTGGCTTTCTGCTAATTTGGTATTTATTGGTTGTGAAGAAAAACTAATCATCATTCCATCTGTTGAAGCTACTCCGAAAGATGTGTTAACTACCATTTTAGAAGGTATGGTTGGAATGATAAATTTCTTGTTTGAGAAGGAAAAATCTGTTCTTTTGGTTCTCACTAAGGAGGAGAGTAGCGACCTTCAAGTTCTGAATATTCCTGTTGTCTGTGAGTTTTTCGAAGTTTTCCCCGAGGATGTCACTTCTCTTCCTTCGGAAAGGGAAGTGGAATTCTCTATTGACCTGATACCGGGAACGACTCCTATATTCGTTTCTCCGTATCGGATGGCACAACTTGACTTAAGAGAATTGAAGGATCAATTGGAAGAGTTAATGGCTAAGCATTTTGTCTGACCCAGTGTTTCACCCTGGGGAGCTCCAGTTTTGTTAGTAAAGAAGAAGGATGGTGGAATGCGGTTATGTATTGATTACCGGCAGTTGAATAAAGTCACCATCAAGAACAAATACCCATTACCTAGGATAGACGAACTGTTAGATCAATTGAAAGGAGCCTGTGTGTTCTCAAAGATTGATTTACGGTCGGGTTATCATTAGATCTGTGTGAAGAGTTCGGATGTATCAAAGATCGCATTTAGAACCCGTTGGGGTCATTATGAATTCTTAGTAATGCCTTTCGGTGTGATGAATGCTCTGGCAGTTTTTATGTATTATATGAATCGGATATTTCAAGCTTACTTGGACCAATTTGTAGTGATCTTCATTGATGACATTCTTATTTATTCTCGTACTTCTCAAGAGCACGAAGAGCATTTAAGAATCGTTTTATCGATCTTACAAGAGAGACAACTTTTTACCAAGCTAAGCAAGTGTGAGTTTTGGATGTCGGAGGTTAGTTTTCTCGGCCATGTCATATCTCAAGGAGGTGTGGCGGTATATCTATCAAAAGTTGAAGCAGTGATTAATTGGGAGAGACCGAAGAATGTTTTCGAAGTTAGAAGTTTCTTGGGACTGACAAGTTATTACAGAAGGTTTATCAAAGGCTTTTCTCAATTAGATTTACCAATGACTAAACTTACTCGAAAGGATTGTCCTTATGAGTGGGATTCGGCTTGTGAACGAAGTTTTATGAGTTTTAAAGAAAGATTGACGACTGCTCCTGTTTTGACCATTCCTGGTCCTAGCAAGTCGTATGAGGTATTTTGTGATGCCTCAAAGATGGGATTATGAGGCGTTTTAATGCAAGATAGTCACGTGGTGGCTTATGCTTCTCGACAATTAAAGGTTCACGAGAAGAATTATCCAACGCATGATTTGAAATTGGTGGCGGTTGTTTTTATGCTGAAAGTGTGGCGTCATTATTTGTATGGAGTACGTTTTGAGATGTTTAGCGACCACAAGAGTTTGAAGTATCTATTTGACCAAAAAGAGTTGAACATGCATCAAAGGAGATAGATGGAGTATTTAAAGGATTATGACTTGGAACTAAAGTACCATCCGGGTAAAGCGAATAAAGTGGCGGATGAATTAAGTCGGAAAGTGTTGAATAATGCCAAGTTGATGATGTTAGAGTATGCCTTATTGGAAAAGTTTTGAGATCATAATCTCCAATTTGTTTGGATTCCTAATGGTGTGATTATGGGAAATTTGAATGTCAATTCAACTCTTAGGGAGAAAATTCAACAAGGATAAGTGTCGGATGAGAAGTTATAAGAAGTGTTAGTTCAACCGGGTTTCGTGCGAGCTACTGATGAAATCATCCTATTTAACCAAAGGATTTGTGTTCCGAACGATGCGGTGTTGAAAAGAAGAATTTTGGAGGAAGCGCATAAGGGTGCTTTTACTATACATCTTGGTTCTTCGAAGATGTATCAAGACCTAAAGAGGGACTATTGGTGGTCCGGTACGAAAAGAGATATTGCGGTGTATGTATCGGAGTGTGCGGTTTGCCAACAAGTGAAGATTGAACACCAAAGACCGGATGGCTTATTACAACCTTTGGAAATTCCGGTATGGAAGTGGGATAGTATTTCTATGGACTTTGCAGCTGGATTACCCCGTACTCAGGGTGGTTATGATTCTATTTGGGTGATTGTGGATCGGTTGACAAAATTTGCACATTTCTTAGCCGTAAAGACTACTTACAAGGCAAGTCATCTTGCAAGGTTGTTTATTTCGAAAATTGTGAGGTTGCATGGTATTCCCTCTAGTATTGTTTCAGATAGATATCCAAAATTTACTTCAATATTTTGTAGAGCTTTTCAACAAGCCATGGGAACAAAGTTGTGTTTGAGTACGTCGAATCATCCTCAAACGGATGGTCAGACGGAACGGACGATACAAACGATGGAAGATATGTTAAGGGCTTGTGTGCTTGGAAGTGGAGGAAATTGGATAGAACTTTTATCATTGATTGAGTTTTCGTACAATAATAGTTATCATGCGAGTATTGGTATGGCTCCTTATGAGGCATTGTATGGAAGGAAATGTAGGACGCCTTTGTGTTTGGCAGAAATGGGCGAAGATAGAATTTTGGGACCAGAGATTATTCAAGAGACCACAGAAAAGATTAGAATGATCCGTGACAAAGTTAAGCAAGCACAAGATCGTCAGAAGAGTTATGTGGATAACCGTAGTAGGCCTTTAGAGTTTGATGTGGTATCACGAGCTCTGGTTAATTCTGGTGCTTCGGTAAAACTTCTTGGATCATGGTGAACGAACCTAAAAGGGCTTATAATAGAGCTCCAGTTTTTACAGGCGAAAATTACAGCTACTAGAAGGATTGTATGTGCGTTCATATAAATTCCATAGATCAGAAGGTTTGGAACGTTATTTTAAACGGTCCCATGGAAATTACTATGACAAATGCGGAAGGCGTTGTCGCTCCTAAACCCGAAGCTCAATGGAATGAGGAGGACGAGAAAAAGTACAGCTATGATTGGAAGGCTCGTAATATGATCATCTCCTCCTTGGGAGTTGACGAGTATTATCGAGTCTCCCATTGTGAAACGGCCAAAGCCATGTGGGATGCTTTACAAGTAGCCCATGAAGGCACTAATGATGTTAAGATGGCTCGTATTAATACACTAACGCAAGAGTTTAATTTGTTTTACATGAAGCAAGGGGAAACCATTGCGGATATACAAAAACGATTTACTCACATTATCAACAAATTGTATGTTCTTGGTAAACCAATTCCAAATGAGGTTGCTACTAACAAGATTTTGAGGTGTTTAAACAGGGAATGGCAACTGAAGGTCACCGCTATCAAGGAGGCCAATGATCTTGCTACACTAGACCTCACAATACTTTTTGGCAAACTCGATGAGCATGAGCAAGTGCTCATTAGCTTGGATAAACATGAAAAAAGTATCAAGAAAGAGAAGGCAAAAGATACGGAGAAGAAGTCGATAGCTCTTAAGGCTTCTTGTTCAAAGTCCACACATCAAGAGCTAAGTGATGATGAAGCCAATAATGACAAAGATGAAGAATCCGGTGATGATATGGGCTTATTTGTGAAGAGGTACAATAGATACGTTCGTAAGAACGAGATTCAACACTCAGACAGAAATCTAGTCAAGTTTAGGAAGCAATCTAGAAGCGAAGGAAATAAGAATGGCAAGGTAAAAGGGACGTGCTACAACTGTGGAATATCCGGGCACTACATGCCGAATTGTCCATCTCTAAAGAAAGACAAAGATAAGGATAATGACAAAAGTCGCTCAAACAAAAAGTCCAACAAGTCTCGACGAGCATACATCACTTGGGAAAGCGATAGTGAGTCGGAGAAAGATGATTCATCAAGCGACGAAAGTGAATCCGTTAACTTTTGTCTTATGGCACGCTACAACAAAGCAAAAGAGGTAAAGCATTCTAAATACGATCATATTAATACTATGTCGCATTTAGAGTTACAAAAGGCTTTTGATATGTTACACTATGAGGCTAAGGAAGCATTTCAATGCTTAGCCTCAAAAAAAAGATTTTCTCGTATTTGGAGAAGAAGGTTTCCGATTCCGAAAAGGAATTGGAAGCCCTCAAAAACTCTATAGTGGACAGCTCAAAAGCCAAGGTTGAAGAGGACCCTACCTCTTAGTTTAATTGGGGCTGTGACACTTGTCACATTTGGCAACGAGAGGTGAGAACCCTCAAGGCCAAATTGGACAAGGCTCTTAAGCCAAAAGTTACGTTTGCTATCGATCGAGCACATTTCTGTGAGAGCGTGAATAATCCATATCAAAAGTATACCTATGTGATTCGAGATAGTGATAGCAAAGGCAAATTCCAATTAAACCGTAATTGTCTTTACTGTTGTAAGCCTGGTCATACTATAGCAAAATGCCGCTTCAGAAGGTTTCTTGTTCCGAAAGGCATCTACCAATGGTTGCCCAAGTGCAGTCTTGGTTTCACTCACCTTAAAGGACCCAATGAGAATTGAGTACCTACTCTCCCTTGATTGTTTTTGTAGGTACAAAGTCTTGAGACCACCGAAAGAAGATTGGTTCTGGATAGTGGCTGCTCGAGACATATGACCGGCGACATATCTCTTTTCATCGACTTTGTGGCGAAGAAAAAGGGGTTTATCACCTACGGAGATAACAACAAGGGACAGATTCTCGGCAAAGGTAGTGTAGGTAACCCCTCATCTACTACTATCTCTGATGTGCTGCTTGTGGAAGGCCTTAGGCACAACCTTTTAAGCATTAGTCAACTATATGACAAGAATTATAAAGTATATTTTTCAAAGGATTGTTGCATAGTTGAAGATAGTGACAAAAATAATGTGTTTAAGGGCTTGAGGGTGAACAACGTCTATATGCTAGACTTAAATGAGGTATCATTGAATGGAGACAAATGTCTAGTTGCTATGAATGAAGATTCATGGCTATGGCATAGACGGTTGGCTCACATCAACTTTGATTTGCTTAACAAAATTGTCTCTAAAGACCTAGCATCGGCTTGCCCAAAATTAAATTCACAAAGGATCACCTTTGTGATGCGTGTCAAATGGGGAAGCAAACAAGGATCTCATTCAAATCTAAAAACATCGTTTCAACGACCTCTTGAGCTCCTCCATATGGACCTCTTTGGACCATCTAGGGTTAAAAGCCTAGGTGGTAACTATTATGGGTTTGTAATAGTCGATGATTTTTCTAGGTTTTGCTGGACTATTTTCTTAGCAAATAAGAGTGATACCTTTTCGGCCTTTGAACGATTTGCTAAGTTATCTCAGAACAAGTTAAACACAAACATTGGATCAATTAGAAGTGACCATGGGGGTGAGTTTGAAAATCATTTGTTTGAAGCATTTTGTGATTCCAATGGAATTGATCATAATTTTTCCGCACCACGTACCCCTCAACAAAATGGGGTAGTGGAACGTAAAAATAGAGTTTTGGAGGAACTTGGAAGGACTATGATCAATGATAGTGGACTACCAAAATACTTTTGGGCCGACGCAATAAGTATGGCTTGTTATGTTTTGAATAGGGTGCTCATTCAGCCTATTCTAAACAAGACACCATATGAGCTTTTAAAAGGGCGTAAGCCAAATATCTCTCACCTTCATGTATTTGGTTGCAAATGCTTTGTGTTAAACAATGGGAAAGAGACTCTTGGTAAGTTTGATGCCAAGGCCGGCGAGGGTATTTTTCTTGGATACTCTCAGTCAAGTAAAGCGTATAGAATTTATAATAAGAGGTTACATGTAGTTGAAGAGTCAGTTCATGTTACCTTTGATGAGTCTTATCCGAGAAATGTCGGAGAAGGTAGTTCTTTTCATGGTGCAGGTGTACCTACTAAAGACATACTCAAGGACACTGATAAGGGAACTGATCAGCCTGAAGCAGTGCGTATTGAGGAGGAAAAGGATCACCAACCAGTGAAAAGTGAGGATGATCATCATGCTGATAAAGATGAACTTCCTCCAGCTTGGAAGTCTTCAAAAGACCATCCAATTGACAACATTCTCGGTGATATCTCTAAGGGAGTAACCACTCGCTCTAAACTTAGTAATTTTTGCTATTACTCTACTTTTGTATCACAAGTTGAACCTAAAAACGCTAAGGAGGCGTTACTCGATGAGCATTGGTTTCTATCAATGCAAGATGAACTAAATCAATTCAGGAGAAATGAGGTTTGGGACCTTGTCCCCCCTCCGCGAGATCATTGAGTAATCGGCACCCGATGGGTGTTTAGGAATAAACTTGATGAAAATGGAGTAATAACACATAACAAAGCGCGGCTTGTAGCGCAAGGCTATAACCAAGAGGAAGGAATCGATTATGAGGAAACTTATGCACCGGTTTCCCGACTCGAGGCTATACGCCTTTTACTTGCTTATGCTTGCACTAAGAACTTCAAATTATTCCAAATGGACGTTAAAAGTGCTTTCCTTAATGGATATATAAATGCAGAGGTTTACGTTGCCCAACCTCCGGGTTTTGAATCTCATGAATATCCTGATCATGTCTACAAACTTAAACGTGCTTTGTACGGACTTAAACAAGCCCCTAGGGCTTGGTATGAACGTCTAAGTAAATTTTTACTTGATTAAGGGTATTCAAGAGGGAAGGTTGACATAACTCTCTTCATTAAACGTCAAGGAAAACATTTAATTTTGGTACAAATTTATGTTGACGATATTATTTTGGGTCTACTAACATGACCTTGGTCAAGGAGTTTTCTAGTTTGATGCAGGGGGAGTTTGAAATGAGCATGATGGGGGAGCTCAATTATTTCCTCGGATTGCAAATCAAATAACTCAAAGAGGGCACATTCGTGAGTCAAACAAAATATTGTCTTGAGCTTCTAAAACTTTTTGATATGCTAAACTGCAAAGCAATAGATACTCCAATGCCGACTAGTGCGAACCTTGATCGTGATGAGAATGGTAAAGACGTAGAGGTAAAAAGGTATAGAGGTATGATAGGATCCCTTCTCTATATTACCGCATCACGTCCCGATATTATGTTCAGTGTATGCATGTGTGCGAGGTATCAAGCATATCCCAAGGAATCCCACTTAAAAGCAGTTAAGCGTATACTTCGATACCTCTCCGGTACTCCAAAGTATGAGCTGTGGTATTCCAAAGGTAGTGTTTGTTCCTTAGTTGGTTATTCCAATTCCGACTTTGCCAGGTGCAAGTTGGATAGGAGAAGTACTAGTGGCACGTGTCACCTTTTTGCAAATTTCTTGGTGAGTTAGCACAGCAAAAAATAGGTTTCGGTTGCTTTGTTAACAGCCGAGGCAGAATACGTTGCCGCAGGAAGTTGTTGTGCTCAAGTCTTATGGCTTAAACAACAATTGCTTGATTTCAATTTAAAACTTGAGCGTATTCCTATTTTGTGCGATAACACTAGTGCAATAAACCTAACTAAGAACCCCGTATTACATTCACGCACCAAGCATATCGAAATACGTCATCATTTTCTTAGGGATCATGTAGAGAAAGATGATGTGATCTTTGAGCATGTTGATACTAAAAATCAACTTGCTGACATTTTTACAAAACCATTAGCCACTGAGCCTTTCTTTCACATCCGTAGGGAACTTGGCATTCTCGATATCTCGGATCGTGTTTGATAATCCTTTAAGATAGTGATCTTCACACACACATATATATATATATATACATGCTTGTTTATTCTTTTAACTAACAATGTAAAGAGATAGTTAGCTATATGTGAGGGCTCTTATCGTCATGGTGATCAAGGTAATATCATTCCGATTTATAGATGTTCAACATATTTATTTTTGCCATATTAAGTACCTTAAACTTGATGTTTATTTCTTTTTTGAGCACATATTGTTCATGTGGATGTTTGTTCTATATGTGTGCATGTTTATTTATCCTTTGGAACTTAGGTTTGCAAAATTTCAATTTTTTTTTCATTTTTTGCCTTTCATGCGTCGACGGGGTCATATCATGGGTCGATGCATAAACTGTTGCATTTTTAAAGAGAAACAGACGGGTTAGCACAGAACAGCCTGCCGTCGGTGCATCTTGTCCATGGGTCGAGTCAAAACTCATGCACTCTGACTTCCTGCTTTAAATTGGAACGCGTGCGCCGACCAAATGTTCCTCTTTTCACTACATATCTTCATAACACATTAATCTATGTTCATTGCATATAATATCATCAGATTTTGTGGCCTCTCTCTCTATTTCTTCCATTAAACCTCATCAATACCAATTAATTCTCATCAAAACCCTAAAAATCTAAACCCACAAGAGTGAATCCTCAAGGGTATAAGAATAAGGGTTAGTAACGGCTGTTCATCATTCCTCTTCAACAAGGGATTCAAAACACTATTCATCTTCACTCTACATTTGTGTACTGTTCATCCACAACCACTGCGAACTACTGGTCATCTTCTTCAATTCTTCATCAACAATGGCTTCCAGATGAACAACCGGTAAAAGAATAACCAGAGCTTCAACTTCCGGAACCTCTTCACAACCGGTAACCGTTAATTCTTTAGTTTCTGATGCGCTATCTAGTCCTTATGAGGCATTGTTTAGTAATCGTGATGTTATACCACAACATGGTTTCTATGTATTGATGGGTGAAGATTATCACATTCCTGAGATAACTGAAATACTCAATGTTCATAATCTTGGTGAATTCCTGAAATGTGATGATAAATACAATAGTGATCTGATTCGAGTGTTCTACTCTGGAATCAAGGGTAAATTTAAGGGGGCTGAGTTTAAGTTTTCTATGAATAATGCACTTTATGATGTAAACAATGATTTATGGGCTACTTTGTTTAGTTTGGACACAAATGATAATCTACCCAGAGTAACTGATAAAACATTTGTTCAAAACTTTGAGTTCAACACTGCTCTAAACTCTATGCTATGGGAACCATATCCTGACGATGTTGTGGCAAGTGACGTCTTTTCGAAAAATGTCACTACCGGTCATTTGAAATTTGAAGACCGCATTTTGCAATGGATTGTTGCTCGTATCTTGAGACCTAAGAAAGGTGGATATTCACGGGTTGAGAAAGCTGAAGTTCAACTCATGTATATTCTGAAAAATCGGATCAAAATCATCTGGCCATACTATTTTGCATATCGGATGTTCGTTACCTGCAGCTCCCATAAATATCAGGCTCTAGGTTATGCATCCTGTATTCAGAACATCTTGAACAAGGCTAGGATTTCAGTTCCAAATAATCCTTACATTGAAATTTCATCTGAACAACAATTTCAACCAAAAACCCTCACCAAGATGGGTTACCATTGGGATAAGGTTAATAAGAAATTTAATTACCGACACAGATCGACTCATCCTTTTCAACCTGAACCTAAAGAACCTATTCATTATGAAGAAAATGTTAATGATGGTGATCGTCAAGATGTTAATGATGATGATGTGGTTATGTAAGAGGAAGACAACGATGCATGGATGAGCGATCAACATGAGGATAATTCTGAAAATCAGGGCAGGGGAGATTGGCAAAACAACTGCTGGACTACTCTTGGTAACACCTATGTTCCTCTCACCTATGGCGAGGAGTATGGTTGGCAGCAACCTGATTATTCGGCACCTCCAACTCCACAGCCTCAGTATAATTACCAGGCATCTGAAGAGATTCTGGCAAGGTTAAATGAAATAAATCTTCAACAGCAAGAATTCTAAGCATTGCAAGAGAGTCACTATAATGCTCAGGAAGAACGACTCACAAACTTATCCGATCAAGTCTCGGCTCACACCACTAACTTCAACAGGTTTGCTGACGCGTCTATGACTCGCTTCAACCAAATGGACGAGAACTTGACTCAACAGAATCGGAATCTTGCCAACAGTCTTGGTACTCTAAATCGCACTCTGATTGAACTCAACCTGCACCTAGAAGATTTGCCACCACCAGGCCAGTATTATGGAGGAAGAGGTCATCCATATAGGGGGAGGAGGCCATAGAGATTAGGGCATCACATCATTTGTGTTTTTGCATTTATGTTTTGTTATTTTGTTTGCATGTTTTGTCCTGTTGTTTACCTTTGACAATTTGTATCAGTTTGTTTTGAATGTTATCACTATGGAATTAATTGTCTTTGCATTTGATGTTCCGTATTTATCTGTTTCCAATTTTACATTAACTGTATCATATGTGGATGCGTGTTAGTGTTGCCGTGCTGCAAATATATGGATGCATCTTTAATTGTTGTAGAGTTAATCTTTTGACCACCTCTTCTCTTCTTTTTGATGTTGACAAAGGGGGAGAAGGATAGTAAGCAAAAAATTAACAGGAAATTAACTAAGTGTTAAAGACAGGGGGATCTTGTTCGTTCTCAAATTACAAATCACGTGAAAGCTAAAACAGTGTTACCATCATAAAAAAGGGGGAGTATGTGAGGGCTAAGGTCTTTCATCTATTTCGTTTTAATGATGTCAACATATATCCTGAGTATTAGATTGTAATTTGAGCGGTATCACTTCACTTGTCGGGCAAATTACGTCTAATCATTGTTGCTCATGTGTCTAGATGTATAGGACTTTGTCTTTCCCATAAATAAATGTTCATTATCATTTTACTGGTGTCTAGTATGTTTATCTGGACTTTGGTCAGTTGAAAATGTGCAAAAAAAAAATTGCATTTCCTGTAAAAACACAGTTCATGCGCTAACCTTCCCAGTACATGAGTCGACTCATAAATACTGGTACAAAACTAGTGAAATATGCGGGAAAGCGCATGATTCTGGGAAGGCACAAAAATCAACTTTGCGTCGACGCATGGTGCTTATGGGTCGACGCATAAAGACTAAACTTGCATAGTATCTTCCACGGGTCAGCGCACACTGAACCTCATTAAGTCATGTGTCGACCCAAACACTCCTGAGCTGCATTTTTCACCTAAATTTTTTTTCTGTTATTTCTGTTATAATTTTTAGTGGGTCAATTAATTCTCTATAAATAGTTTGGTCATCTCATTATACAAAATAACAAGAAACGTGAAAATATATGTCATTTCTCTCTTCATCTTCATCTTCTTCACTGAGTAAACAAACAATCACACATAATCATCTTTGTTTGTATTGCCCATTGTTCGAAGTGATAACGTTCAGAATTTAGGAAGTGTGATCTTCATTTTCTGGGTTGAGAGCTTGGTAGGTGTTTCTTGAATAAAACCAGTTGGTTTTGTCCTTTAAGAATCGAGTGGATTTTGGGGGGTTTTTGCACAAACCGTTTCGTTCTACAGGGATTCAGCCGGGTGAAGGTAACCGAAGATTGGAGCAATTGTTCGGTTTAGTAGCTGTAATCGGAGGATCGTAGAAGAGAGGTTTGGGTTCGAATTTTTGGTAGATCGCAATTGATCGAGTGAAGGTAACCGAAGAACGGTGGGTTCTTTCGGTTTAGTAGCGTGGGATGGTAATTGGATCAACCATATTCGAAGCACTTGATTCATCTTGAATCAAGGGGAGAGAAGACTCTGCATCAACGATCGAAGACGTTTAAGGGTTTGGATGTTCATTGTTCTTCTCTTGTAATAAACAATTTGCAACAGCTGCATATATATATATATATATATATCTCAATTCCAAATTGTGGAATTGGGGGCAGATGTACCCAAAGCGAGGACGATTGGGGAACTGCCTAATCAAATCTCATTTGTTCTCTCTTTCCTAAACTCTTTTACATTTCAGTTTATTCGAATTTGTGAAGTCGCAGGTTATCAAAATTTCTGTCGTAGTGTAATCGTACGCTGATAAATTGTTTTGTTAAATTGATACAATTCCTTGAATTGTATCTTGGAGCAGCATTACATTACCTTCCATAGAAATTCTGCACTTAGTGTGTTTACGCACACCAGGTGTTTGATAATTTGTCTCAAAGCAAAAATCGAACGCATTGCTTTTAATTGTTTATCGTTTTACCTCGTTGGTTTGGATTAAACATCAAGCAAGCGATATTTTGTTGATTGCATTATAAGTGTAATAATTGAACTGAATTTTTCTCTTCCGTACTCATTCTCAATATATTCGTGCGTATCCGATCCTTTTAGTAGAAGGTTCGTGGTAGACGTACAATCCAGTGGTTTGCTTCCGTTAAACTTTTAAAACAAATTTTTAGTCACCATTTGCGTGTAAAACTCTAGGAATCTATTCAAACCCCCTTCTAGATCCATAGCCATCGCCTAACTTGATGAAGGTGAGCACGTGTTTTTGAAGGTTACTCCGAGATTGAGGTTGAAAGGACCATTTAAGTCGCGAAAGTTAAGTCTGAGATACGTGGGACCATATCAAATTTTAGAAAGGATTGGTGAAGTAGCTTACAGATTAGCCTTACCGCCTTCTCTGTCAGAAATGCATGATGCTTTTCATGTGTCTCAACTCAGAAAGTTTATTCCAGATCCTCTTTAGCCAATTCTACCAGATACGATTGAGATAGAAGCAAATTTGACGTTTGAACCTCAACCAAGTCGTATCACTGGAAGAGAAACTAAGCGACTAAGGACTAAAGAGATCCCTCTTGTGAAAGTTCAGTGGGATGAGGCGCATCCGAGTGATGCAACTTGGGGAGGATGTAATACCCGGATTTTATTTTGCTCTGAATAATATTAGTTTTGATCAACTGGGTTCCGGTGTACTCTGAGAAATTATCTGCAATGATAATTTGAGCAACCGATGAGCTCAGACCAGATCAAATTAATATTATCTGACTCTGAAGTTTAGTAATTGGTGTTATAGAGATGTTTTGGACATTTAGTTAGTGTTACTAACTTAAAGATATTTATATATATCTTTTCATTTTCCTTTCTTCTTCTTTAGTAACCAAAATAGAAAGGAAAGAGAGAAGAAGTAGAGAGAAGGAAGAGCAAGAAGAGTGAAAGAGAAAGGAAACCTAGAAGTTGAAGAATAACTTGGATCATCATCTCTTCTCCATCAAATCATCCCAACATCTTCTTCATCTTCTTCATATTGATCATAGGTGAGTTCTAGTTAGAACCCTAAGTATAGAAACTTAGGTTAGAACTTGAATAAAAAATGGTGGATTTGGATTAATGATGTTGAATGTTGTTTCCATGGTGAAAACATGAAATAGAATGCTTATTATGATTGGGTTGTATGAGAAATTGTTGTTTGATACTTGCTATTATGATAAACTATATTTTAATGGGTTTCCATTGGATTTCATGTTGAAAATAACAGGTTTTTGACTTCTGGTTCAGTGGTAACCGGTTACTCAATTTGAGGTAACCGGTTACATGCAGGAAATTTGGGATTTTTACGTGAAAAATGAACTAAGTAACCGGTTACTCGTTTTGAGGTAACCGGTTACCATATTGAAATTTGGCTACTGTAATGCGCAGTGAGAATGGGTAACCGGTTACTTATTTTGAGGCAACCGGTTACCACTGTTGTGTTTTTGAAAAATGTTTGAAAAATTAATATCTTTTGGATCGTAACTCCGATCGAGGCGTAGTGATAGCCGTTGGAAAGCTATGAAAATATCCTACGTGATAAAGGTGAAAAAATATCGTTTTCGGTACCCGATTAAATAAATCGGAGGGAACCCGAGAGTTATGTAACTTATGATTAAATTATTATATGTGATTCTATTATACAAATTGTATTAGGTTTTGTATAATCTATTGTTGTTAAGCATGATTGAGAGAATATGCGTGTTAAAAATATGGAATAGGAAGAGTGAGAAAACCTTACTATGAACCTATATTAGAACCTAGTAATGGGAGAGGAAATTGATGAATAATCTAATGATGACGCTCGCACATATAAGGCTGAGGCGTGTGTCCAATACCGAATGGTATGGAAAGGATAAGACACTAGATGGAACATGTGTAAACTATGTTAAGTATTGAGAAAAGGCAAACGTGGCCTAGAATTGTTGAATACAATTACAGTTGTATGTGAAATCATGAAATCGTAACCATTATCCTATTATGTGTCGTTTCATGAGTAACAAGCTCCTCTAGAATGAATGCATGATTACTTGGTAGGTTTGATTCCCGATTATAGTATAAATGGAACCTATATGGTATAGAGACTTGTGACGGTTTATGGCCCGTGTGAAGTGACGAATTAAGGTGATAATGTGTCCCTTAGTTCCGAATCCATCTCGTATGCCAAGTAATCTACAAGGGTCCATGACTCGTTCCGACTTCTAGACGTAGAAGAGGGCGGGAGAAAGGGGATGCCTTGACGAGGTTATCGATAAGTGATAATTTTTGAGTTAACGGGCTCATAAGCATGTTTCCATATAATGTGAGAATTGTACTCAAGGACATTTCCCTTCCCCTTTGACTTGAGATAGGATGATAAAACCTTGTAAAGCCGAGAGAATCTGATAGGGAATTCACTGAGATTTAATATCCCACCCCTTGTTATTGATTATATTACAGGTGCTTCAGTTTCCACGAAGGGTAAGGATAAAGTCATTTGATTATCCTTACGTATCTTGGCTTTTTGGGATGGCATGGCTTCCGTTGTGGATATTTATTTTGAGATCATTGTTTTGATCTAGTTCTTAGTGCATTGGAACATCTTGGATATATATTATGCCAAAGATTTTAGTATTTTGTATTTAGGGCATGCATTTTATACAATATGTTAACTAGGAACTTATGGTATTTCAGTACCAAAACTTGGATTCATGTATAATGTATATGCTTTGATGTGTGTTGTTATATATGGGTGTTACATATATTAATATATGTAAACATTTTATGACATATATACCTTATCCCATGAATCAACAATGCCGACAAGGACAATGTTTAACATGTGTTTCATGACATAATACCCACACTCGTAACTCCCGGGTTGTCTCATCGTCTACAAATTTAAGCAATAATTACATGAATATAACCACGCATGAATGTAAATGAAAGAAACACGTAATCGAGCCACTTACTTTAGGAAAGATCCATGAAGGCTTTCTTCTAACATTGTTCATCATATTCACTTGCTCCACAGCACTGTACATTGAAAATGAATTAAACATATTACATGATATACTAATTACAATGTCAAAGAAAATGAATTAAACATACACTTACGAATTAATAATCTCTTTCATTTTCTTTTCGAGTGGATCATTCAAGGAACACAATACATTTACCGTATTCATCTTAAATGATATGATGATCAATTGCCAATGACCACTGAATAAACATGAGCATATATATTATTAGTATTTGCTAAAACAAAACTAAATATAGAATACATAAACATCAATTACAAAAATACTTACGAACAGAGAAATGGTGCTAAGTAACATTCTTTTCCTCCCTCATTTAACCATTTTTTCAAGTACTCTCGAATGTCTTTTGGTTGATTAAACGCCCATCAAATAAAAAGCAGATCCAAGATTCCATAAATACTCGATTTATTTAACTCTATACAAACACGGTGAAAGTACCTAAATGGTTAAAGAAAATGAATAAATTAAGGGAGAAAATACAAAAAATGATAATGTTCTATAATGACATGTATATTCAACTATATACTTACGTTCACCAAACTTGCAATATCCCTACGTCCAGCCACCTATATCCACCGAGAAAATCCCTTACATCATCAGGACTATACTAGAATAACTCCAAACATGGACAATGTTACCGCAATGTTCAATTATAGCATGGTGATTTCATTTGCGTTAGGGTCCATTATCTCATTGAGATTATCTGGAGGGGGGATGGGCTGAACAATCACTTCCTTTTGTAGAAGCACGACGTACAACACTTTTACTTGGAGTTTGATCATCATCATCATCACCATCAACATAACAATGATCTTCATTTATACGTTGTTCGAGATTTTCACTTAATCTCTACATCATAATATTCAATTAGAACATAAAATGAAAATAAGCACAATATATATCATACATTTATGATAAAACGCTAACATCTCAAGTAAAGCACATACCGAATATAACTCTTGAAACCTTTCCATATCTTTCTCCCTTTTTTCCCTTTCCTCTTCCAACATCCTCCTTTGTTCTTCTAATTGCTTCTCAACATTCTCAATCTTTTGTCTTTGTGCATTAAATTCCGAGCTTTCGGTACTTTTTCTTTGAGACCTAAAGAATGACCTCAAGTTGACACCTTCTCCAACACAACGGACACACCCACCATGCTCATCTGTTCCGATAACTTTTACTAATATGCCATATCGTGCTTCTGGAACAAATGTGCCTTCATGGGCCGCCTCAACCAACTTATCCTACACAACATGAGTAACTTACATATATTGTTACCAATGCATTTAAATAACAAATAACATAAGCAAAACAAATCATACTTATAATTTTCTCAGCAATTACTCTTGATGCCTCAGAGGTGTACTCTCCATTCGGTCTTAATCGAGCCATCTTCCATTTCTCATGTCTTCACGGTGGAGATGGGATGCGATCATCTCCTGATTCTGGTTGTTTTTCAAGCATGATTCTTTTCTCAAGTTTCCTGTAACCCCCATGAGACAATCTATGGGGGTACATGTTCTTTGCCTTGTTTTGTATTCCTACTTCTCTTTTAACCTATTATTAACATAGTGAAAAATATTTATGATTAGTATCTATAACTCATTAGCATAACATTATCGATTACATAAGGCTAGTACTAACCTTGAATTCCTCAGAACGACATATCTTCACAAACTTGTTCCATTGCTTCTTCGATATAAAACTATATCGAATCTATGGACGAGCAAGACCGCTCTTAGACTTCCTAATGTAGTCAGCCGTGAGTTGTGACTTAAATCCCCTCCAACGAGTACCGGCATAAGATATCCATTTTTTTCCAACTTTGGGTCATCAGTAAACTCAAAATTCAACTACATTTAAATCAATATATAAGTATGTATTAGAAATTATAGGCAGTGATATCGAATATATGAAAATTATAGTATGTAATACCTTAACGTCTGTCCATATGCTTTCTTTGACTTTATCATCCACTTGTTTCCAATCATCTATCAGTATACTGACTTTGCTACGTGTAAGGAACACAACATAACTCTTAAAAGTAGAGTAATGTCCACAATCTACTACTCTGTAGAATGAATCAAACTCGATCGGAATTTTTTCACCTGATGAGTTACGGACTGATGTGAATTGGGGCATCATTGTGATACCTCTTTGTGATCTTTTTTATTGAGTATCATTTGTTTAAGTTTCATTCGCACAACTCTCATTTGTTTGAGTTTCTTCGCTAGTATCTGATGTAGAGATCGACAAGGTCGACATCTATGTTCAAAAACAACAACAACAACATGAACAACAAGAACATAAACAACAACCACAACATAAACAACAACAACCACAACAATGGCAAATGAAGTTTACTGTAGATGCATGTGGAAAATATTTTACGTACCCTAAACGTGATGACTAAGTAAATGATGTTGGTGTTCGTGTTGGTGTTGTCTTCCTTCCTTACGACAACGACAATGTTGTTGTTTTCTTCCTTCTCGACGGTGACAACTTGGTTGGTGTACTCTTCCTTCTCGACGTCACGATCGTGATGGTCTTGTCAACCTCCTTGGTGATGATGACGAAAATGACAAATACACAATGAAGAGTGGATACTAAAGAGACAAGCTAGGGTGAACGATGGTGTTTTGGTTGAAATCGTGTATTGTTTCACAGTATTGAACGTTAGGGTTTTAGATTGAAATCAGATATTATTTCGTCTAGTTTCTATTTTCAATGGAAAAAAGGATACTGAAGAGACAATCTAACTAGGAGTGTATAATATTATAAAGCTACCACCACAGCCAATACCAGCAACCGTTATGAAATATTACTTTCATAGTGAAATTTTATAAAGAAGTGGCAGAGTTTAATTTACAATTAAAAATTTTAAATAAAAAAACAAAATATATCACAACGGTGGAACTCACCAACTGTAGTCATAACCCTTTAAGTTTTTTATTTAAAAATAAATAAAAAAGAAAAGGCGCGCCTTAACATTAAAGGAATAATATATATGAGGGCGCTGAGATTTGAACCCATGAAAGCTTGATGGTATTGCCATGGTTGGCTCCTCAACCGTTGTTATATACAAATAATTTTTAATCAAAAAACAAAAATAATATGATAGCACCTTAGTTTAGAGATGTCACCACGATGTAAGGAAGAACCGTGGTGACCATGGCGTTGTTGTTTACGCGTTTTGTAATAGTGATAAAGTGTGCAATAAAGAAAAAATTGAAGCAAGAGAAAATTAAATAGTTCTCATTCAGTAAATACCTCAAAGGATAAGGAAAAATAAAAAATAATAAGAAAATATGGTCTGAACAAATAAATGGTCAATGGTGTTGAAAAATACATCAATTTAAAGGAGACAAACTTGGTGAAGATTGATATTTTTTTAACTATTTTAGATTGTCATTATAAGCTTAAATTTGTATTTAAAAGATAATTTACTGAATGAATAAAGTTTTGTTTAATATGAAAACTTCTTCTTTTTTTAATGATGGATTCAATTTGTCTTTTAAATTCAAATATTATTATAGTTTATTCAGTCACGACTTGTGACAATCTAGAATTGTTGAAAAGTTTGAGAAATATAAACTTTTTAGGCCCTAGTTAAAGAATATTTTGAGACAAATTTTGTAATGTGTCTTGAGAATATTGAGTTTGGGGGAGAGATATGGTCAAAGAAAAAAATTGAGTGAGAAAGAATTGGTTCTAACTCAATTCATATAGTTGCTATTTATATAACAAATTTGGACCCTCATACGAATATTATTGCTCTTTCTCTCAATTAAATTAATAAACTAATTCTTGAAGATCAAACTCAACAAGAACTAGAGCATCAAGTGTCATAAAGAATTGACTGAAAAGAAAAATTCTATTCGGTATGATTGAAAGACTCTATTATGATAGTTGTCACACTTGTTACTTGTTATAATTTTGGAGCTTCATAAGATGGATATCAAGTTAGTGTTTCTTAATGAAGACATTAATAAATATAATATGGTGCAATGGGAGAAATTTTGTGTCAATAGATACAAAGTTTATGGTTTGCGAATAGATAAAATTCATTTATGAGTTAATGAAATTGTCTCATTAGTGATACCACAATATTTCATAAGATAATTGTCTCATTTGGTTTTGAGATGTCTATTATGAAAAATTATTGGGTTTTATAAGTTCAGTGGGAGTAAGTTTATGATCCTAGTTTAATGTGACAATTTTATTTTATTTAGCCAACAATGATATATGATTGTTGTGTGAAATCAAGAAATCTCTAACAAAAGTTTAGCGATTCAAGATCTTGGACACATCTCTTTTGTACTAGGTATTTAGATACTTAGAGATTATTCTCAAGGTATCATCCAGTTATCACAAAAGATTTATGTATATATCAATAAAATTGAAAATAAAACTGACATGAAAGACAATAAATTAAGGCATGTCTCAATTATCAAGGGAGACTATTAAATCTCAATCATTGTCCAAAATAAAAGAATCTTGAAATTTAGAAAATTAAGTTTTTTTTAATACTTTTTCGGTTTTTGGGAACCTTTTGTATTATCTTATGTATTATCATATGTATATGCATCTGGAATAAGCATATGTATAATGAGATCATTTGGAAGATACAAAAATTCAAAATTTGAATTGTTGAAATGAGGCAACCATATGGATTGTTATAGAGAACAAACGAATTTGTGCTCACATATTAGAGATTGAATAATTTGGAGATCATCAGGATGTTCGACTCTGATCCTTTTGGATATCTATATATAATAGGCATCGTAACTCAAGAAATGAATATAAGTATTTATGTAACTTGGTTGCATATAGTAAAAGGTTTTGAAAGACAACTCGGGTTATATTGTGACATAAGTCAGTCGGATAATGTTTTAACAACTATTTTATAAAGTTCATTGACTTATAAGTTGTAGTTGTTGTTGTTGTTGAAGGATAGAACATATAGATAGAATTTTTATGCTAGCTAACTTACTAATAAAAAAATTGACATATAAGGTATTTCATATGATTGTTGTCACTAAGGATGTCCTAGATTAGTGGGAGCCGCTTTTTTTTTTTTATGTTTTATAATATTATTTTGATATCGATACAGACTTTATGTTAAGATTATCCGCTAAAATAAAGTTTATGAGGTTATTATTGTTATAATCATTTCTGTATCGTTTGTGCAAATATTGAATTTGCAAACTTCAGTTTGATCTCAATAAAAAATTCAGTTGGACCAGTTGGAAATAGGCATGATTCAGAGATCAGATTACATGAAATTTCCATGCCACTCATCCATATCGATCTATGCCATCAAGTATATTGATGTGGTGGTCGTCAGGGTTTTGTCACGTTATACGTCAGTGACAACAGCCCTGGTGATCCCATTATTGTTGTATGAGGTGGACCAGATTGTAAAGTTGAAATCTAAAGATAAACAACATTCGGATGTGCGCCTAAAGAATTGTGATATAATTATTAAAAATATTATGCCCAAGTGGGAGATTGTTGGAATATTTTATATTTTAAATATTATTTAATTATTATATTCTAATAATTAATATGTGGGCATATATATTTTAATTATATTAGCTATTTATCAAAATTAAGAGCCTTAATTGATTAAGTGGTCAAATAAATTTAAAAGGCTAATTAGATTTCTATTTAGTAATTAATTAATTAATTAATTAGATATGGGCTCAAATATGAGTGGATGTCATGATGACCTATTTTAGAATAATGAGAACCCTAATTGGTCATCACCTTATATATAGGTTATGGTCCCCAATACACCGTACACAAGCAATTCATATCTTCTTCCCATTCGAAGAGTATTCAAGGCATTACGAGTACTTGTTGAGAAAGAACCATACAAGCCACCAGGTGTTCGTTGTTTGTCTTCTACCTTTCAGGATTACCACCAACAAAAATTTTCTCAATAGATACAGGTATTCCTGCAATCTTTTCTCTCATATGCTAATTAACATGTTGTAGATCCTGTAATCATATACGTGTTCGTATTATCTATTCTATTCCACACTAAAGTATATGGCATAATATATAAAACATGTGTATTTGATTAATTGTTATTGATTTAATTCCAACATATTTAATACAATTGAGATTGTATAATTATTTTTCATTTTACAATTAAATAACTAATTTCAATTTTACAGCTATATATAAATACATTTTATATTGTATCATATAAACTTTCTATTTCACAGGTCATTATAAACACAATATATGTTTTATTTTAATCAATAATTACCTTAATTTAAAAGATAAAATTCTTATTTTTAAATATTAAATATTTCTTTTTATTTTTTATCTTAGAGTCCCTTTTTTCTTTGTATTTTAATACAATTGAATTCATATAACCATTGTTCATTTTAAAAGATGCGAATTCCAAAGCTCTTGAAAATGACCAAAGCAGCCTAGGGGTTCATAATGCTGATGGAAATACGAGAAAGACGTCAGCTATATGTGGCGTATCTAGTGGCATGGACTCTGATAACAAAAAGCGTAGCAGAGGAGATAAGTCTGCGGACAAGACTTATCAGCAGGTTAGACTTAATAGGTCAAATGATTTTAATACAACTATGACTGCGATCGTAGAGGTTGGACCCATTAATATTGGAAGTCAAAATATGGATCTGGTAGAAAGAGCTGCTAAGGAAATAAACAGATTGGACGATGGGTCTAACAAGAATTCTAAATTGATTACGAATCGAATAGGTAATGGGCCAAAAATTGTTAATTAGGACCAGGAAGAAGAAATATCTTATGGACATTTATAAGAACTTGAAAATGCCATTTTCACCCTCCTACTACTCGATCCTAGCTCTATCTGAGAAGCCAAATTTGAGGCCTCCTATTTGCTCATCCCTACCACAAAACTCAGATACTAGTTTAATCAACTCATTTGTTGAGGATTCTCTATCTCATTACTCTAGAGGCTCAGTGATATGTTGCGACTCAATTGGATATTTCGATGTAAATCAGAGTAATTCTCGCATTCTGAGGAAAATTGAAAATGCTCCTAGTAAGATATGGGAATCAATAAAAATGCTGGGAATCGAAGGAGACGAAGACGGCGAGGTTTTCGAGAGCGTTATCAAAAACTTGGAGATCAATGATAGATTACCTATTCAAACTCAGAAGGTGGCTCCAGAGACAAGTAAATGAATTTCTTTACTTATAACATTAGAGGATGCATTGGTAGTACTAAGCCCAATAGGATCAAAGAAATCATCAATAAAGAAAATTCTGATATTTTCCTCCTTCAAGAGACAAAATGTAAGAATATGTTGGAAAGTACGGTTCATAGCTTGTGGGGTCACACTGATTATGATTGGTTAGCAACCAACTCATCTGGGCTAGCTGGTGGCTTGTTGACAATTAGAGAAAAGATTTCTTATCTCCTATTGCAAGTTTTCGAGGGAAGGGATTTTTAGGTCTGTATGCACTGTGGAGAGGGAAATATATTTACATTGTGAATATTTATTCCACTTGTTGCTTGATGGAGAAGAGGAATATGTGGTCTGAAATTCTAAACTATAAGGCTAGATTGGAACCGGGGGAGTGGCTCCTCGGAGGTGATTTCAATGCAATAAAAAACTAGGAAGAGAGTAATAGTAAACAAGCACATTCGAGGGATGAGATGGAAGATTTTAGATCTTTCATTGGCTTGATGAATCTAGTGGATCTCCCTACTTCAGGAAATATATTTACATGGTTCTGTTTGAATGGAAAAAGTTGTAGCCGTCTGGATAGATTTCTCATTTCTAGCGGACTATTGAAGGAGTGGAATACTGCTATGCAAGTAGTTGGTAACATAGACGTTTCGGATCATAGACTTGTATGGCTCAAGGCTAGAAATGTGAACTGGGGCCCCAAACCCTTTAAAATGTTCAATTGTTGGTTTGTTCATGCTGATTTCATTGCATATGTCAAAGTGGAATGAAATTCGTTCTCGGTGGAGGGTACTGCCGCATATGTGCTATCAACTAAGTTTAAAATGCTCAATGAAAGACTTAAATGGTCGAACAAAAATATTTTAAGATGGCTAGATCTTAATGTGGAGCGTGAGGCTCACATTATTAACAAGGTGGAAGATTGCTTGGCTATGGATTCAGAAGTTATTTCAGATGCAGAGGTACATATGAGAGGACATGCTCAAATTAATTTCTGGAAGAATTCTATATTAGAGACAACATTATTAAATAGAAATTAAAGGTTAAATGGATTCAAGACGGGGATCAAAATACCAAGTATTTTCACGCCATGCTCAAACAGAGGACCAGGAAGAATTCTATATCATCCATATTGGTTAATTCTGTTTATGTGGAAGATGTTTAATCCGTGAAACATGCTGCTAAAGAACCTTTTAGAACCAGGTTCTTAGCTGATACTGAACGCAGACCTGAATTCGATTTTTTAGGGATTAGCAGGATATCATTAGAAGATAATATTATGCTTGAGGAGAAATTTTGTGCTGATGAAATTAGAGAAGTTGTCTTTGAAGATGGTGGTAACAAAAGTTCGGGTCTTGACGGTTTTAATGCTGAATTTATCAAGAGGTGTTGGGACAGCGTTGGCACAAAGGTAGTAGACTGCATTAACGAATTCCACATCTCAACTTGGTTACCTAAAGCCCTTTCTTCTTCTTTCTTGAAATTAATCCCCAAAAAGGAGAATCCCCAATGTTTAGACGATTACATACCAATTACCCTTATTGGCTGGATATACAAGATCATCACAAAAGTATTGGCTGTAAGACTTAAAAGAGTGATGGGGAAATTGATATCTCGTACTCAAACAACATTCATTGGGGGAAGACAATTGCTAGATGAGGTATTAGTTTTAAATGAAATTATTGATATTTCAAGAAGAAGCAAGAAGAGTTGTGTTCTCCTGAAGATAGACTTTGAAAAAGCATACGTGGATTGGATATTCTTGAGAAAAACTATGGTTACGATGGGTTTTAGGGCAATATGGATGAAATGGATGGAGGGAACGGTGATGAACAACTTCATGTCAATTTTAATCAATGGTAGTCCGTCTCATGATTTCAAGGTCACGCGAGGACTTCGACAAGGGGATCCACTATCTCCTTTCCTTTTCTCTATGGTGGGTGAAACCTTGAAATTATTAATTTCTAGAGCTGTCTCTACTGGGAT
Source organism: Lathyrus tuberosus (assembly GCA_022829125.1). Lineage (NCBI taxonomy): Eukaryota > Viridiplantae > Streptophyta > Magnoliopsida > Fabales > Fabaceae > Lathyrus > Lathyrus tuberosus. The sequence continues at coordinate 338,240 of JALAZF010000993.1, forward strand.
GCTTAGGGATTTCAAAATCAATGATCATACATCATATAACATCTTGCAATATGCGAACGATACGGTTCTCATATGTGACGGTTCTTGGTCCAACTTATGGACTTTGAAAGCTATCCTAAAGGGTTACGAAATGATTTCTGGCTTAAAAATAAATGTTGGGAAAAGCTCTCAGATTGGTATAGGTGTGGGTGAATTTTTCCTAAAGTCTGCTGAAACTTTTATTGGATGCAAGATTGGTGTGTCTCCGTTCAAATTATTGGGCGTTTATGTTGGAGGCAATCATCGCAGAATTGCGCTTTGGAAGCCTGTACTGGATTGTATGAAGACGAGATTATCGAAGTGGAAAGAAAAGCTGTTGTCCATAGGGGGAGAGTCACCCTCATCAATTCTTTCCTTACTAACCTTCCGGTACATTTCCTTTCATTCTACAAAATCCCTAGGAACGTTATGCAGTCTATAATATCTATACAAAGAGAATTTCTATGGTCTGGTTCGCAAGAAACTCGTGGAATCGCTTGAGTTAGTTGGAATAATATATGCAAGGTAAAGGAGGAAGGTGGCTTGGGGATAAAACACATTGGCTTGTTCAATAATTCACTCTTGACTAAATGGCTATGGAGGTTTCTTAATGATAACGACGCGATTTGGAAATGGGTGATCGACGGACGTTATGGAGACGTTGCTAACTCGATCTTATCTAAAGAACCTTTCAACTTTGGAAAAGGTACTTCCTTATGGTGGAAATATATAATGTCGTGCTGCGGAGATGATGGTATTGATAATTTTGTTGATCTCCTATCTCATAGACTTGGAGATGGTAGTAAGGTCCTTTTTTGGCATTCAAAATGGTGTGGGGATAGACCGTTGCGTTACTTATTCCCGGAGCTTTTCAATGTTTCCAACATGAAAACGGGATTTGTGATTAAAATGGGAGCTTGGATAGATGAGGTATGGCATTGGAACTTGGATAGCCTCGTGGATGCTGGTGATTCATTGCATCTGCAGGAGATACATGAGCTTGCGCAATTAATGCAAGATGTTTCCCCAGTAGTGGCGCTGCAAATGTTGTAGTTTGGCCTTTTACTGCCAGCATAATTTTTTCTGCAAAATCCTTTTATGGCAGACTCATTTTGGCACAGAATGGTGACAACCTTAATGTTAACAGCAAGGAATCCTTGAGGTTGATTTGTAAGGCATCCTCCCCTTTCTCCTTTCTTATTTGCCATTGTTGCGGAAGGTTTGGCTAGTTTGGTTAGAAGTGCAACGATCCATAACTTGCTGTCGGATTTCAAAGTGAACGAATCCTCATCGGTTAGTGTTTTACAGTTCGCAGATGATACTCTCCTTCTAGGGGATGGTTCGGTGTCTAACATTTGGGCATTCAAGACTATTCTTCGGGCATTTGAGCTAATATCCGGCCTTAAGATTAATTTCGCAAAAAGTTATCTATATGGAGTGGGAATGGAGACGGAGTTTTTGACGGCAGCAGAACAATTTCTGCATTGTAATTCAGGAAGTCTTCCTTTTAAATTCCTCGGCTTAACGGTGGGAGGTAATCATCGTCGAATTTCGTTCTGGAAACCGGTTGTTAATTGCTTGAGGAATAGGTTATCGAGATGGATTGGTCGGAACTTGTCCATTGGAGGGAGAGCTTCCCTTATCAATTCAGTTTTAGCTAATCTTTTGGTTCATCACTTATCCTTCTTTAAGGCTCTGAAGAAAGTTGTCAAGGAAATTATAGCCATTCAAAGAAGATTCCTTTGGGTTGGAGCTTCGACTAAAAACTTTGTTTCTTGGGTTGATTGGAATTCTGTTTGTAAAACTAAGGAGTGCGGGGGTCTCGGAATAAAACATGTAGGGTGTTTTAATAGGGCTCTCCTTGCTAAGTGGTTGTGGAGATTTTCCCGTGACGGCAACGAGGTTTGGAGATCTTTGTTAGTGGCTAGATACGGAAACTTCAGCTTGAAAGTTCAGAATTTTGGAGAAGTTGGAAGTTTGAATTCTGACTCATTGTGGATAAAAGATGTTCTGTCTATTGCTGTTGATAATTCTTGTGGCAGGTTCAGTGACCTCATTTCTTGTTCTATTGGTGATGGGGCTGGGACTGCTTTCTGGCAGTCGGTTTGGCTTGGGAGTTCAAGCCTGAAGCTTCGCTTCCCGATGCTGTTAAGGGTGTGCAGGAATAGGTTCTCCTCGGTCAAAGATATGGGAGCGTGGAAAGATGGTTCGTGGCGTTGGAATTTGCGCAATAATCTGGATTTTGAGGATCAGTAGTTGGATAAGGAGTTTTGTGACCTTGGCAAATTGCTGGAGGATGTTCAGATGTAGCATAACACTAAGAATGATTGGAATTGGATTCTTGATATAACGACGGGTTTTTCAGTGAGTTCTTACTACTCTTTCATTAGTTCTGGTGAGGAATTAATTTCGGTTGAAGATAATTTTGTCGAATTGTTGGAAAGATTGTGGAAAACTTCTGTCCCTTTAAAAATCCAAGTTTTTGCTTGGAGATTGGCCTTGGATAGATTACCAACGAGGTTGAATTTGGTTGAGCGGAAGATTATTGAAAATCCCCACGATATAGTTTGTACGTTTTGTTTCCAAGAGAACGAGAACTCCTCCCACTTGTTTTTCTCGTGCACTAAATCGATGGAGGTATGAAGGAAGATTTGTGAGTGGGTGGAGATTGATAGAATCATTGAAACCGATTGTTGTCTCCACGAGAAGGCTTGGTTTACAAGTCTTAAAAGCCGAAGTCATTTGGGTACGGTTAGTTCAATTTGGTTTATAACTTGTTGGAATATTTGGAGGGTTAGGAATAATATATTATTCAATGACGGTTTTTGTAATGTTGACGAAATTGTAAACTCTATTATCGTTTCCTCTTGGAATTGGTTGATCTTAGGTAGAGTTAAGAGTAGGAAGTGTACCTTGTACGAGTGGTATAAGTTTCCTTACGATTTCTTGGTTTGAGATTTCCTTAATCTCCTTTAATGAATTTGCTTATAAAAAAAAAAATAGGCTTGCTACTAGACTCAATCTTGTGAATCGTGGAGTTATCATAAATGCTCACGAACGGGTATGTGTTTCTTGTTTCCATAGTGACGAAGATGCAACTCATCTTTTCTTTAATCGTTTTAAAACTAGATCGATTTGGAACAATGTTTGTGGTTGGTTTGATGTGGGAAACATAAATGATTCTGATGGTAGTTGTCATTTGAGATCTTGGTTATCGTTGGAAAAGGAGAAGATTTCGTTATCTAATGCGGTCAGATTGTGATGTATTGTTTGTTGGAACATTTGATTTGCTAGGCACAATATCATTTTCAAGGACGAAATAGGAGACCCGAAAGTAGTGTTGCAGAGGATTATTCTTAATTCTTAGTGGTGGCTTTTCAAGAGGACTAACCAATTTTTCTGTTGTAGTTATTATTTTAGGTGTAAATATCATTAAGAGTTCTTTTAATACTAAGACTGTGGTAGTTTTTGTAGATTGTTGTGGATTGTATTTAGGTTGGAGTACCCCTAATACCCCTTATTGATATAACTATTCTCTCTTTGGTTATACAAAAAATCTTCTATAAATAATAGAGTATAAGAAGTCATCGTGAACATATTTATTTATATGATTTCTTCTACTTCTCAATCATGTCTATGTGGACTGTGTTTTTTTGATAATGATAAGAAATCACATAGATTCATATTATAATTTCAAACAACATATTTCATATTTAAATAAGGGTACAATATGTTTTTGGTCCCTATAAAATTACTAAATTTAATTTTTGGTCTCTATTAAAAAAATAGCGTGTTTTAATCCCTATAAAATAATTATACACGTAGTTTTAGTCCGTACTGTTAAACCAATGTGCATTTTTGAATGATTATTTTGCAGATATGTGTAGAACGTTATTAAAAGTTTCTCGAAAAAAAGAAACTCAAAATTTAATTTATAAGTCGAAATTTTTATTACTTTTATCATTATATTTTGAAATTTAAAAAATTCATATTTAATTCTTCTCATTTTAAAAAATTATATAGTTTGGTAAAGAAACATTTTATAATAATTTAAACACGTATGAAAAAAATTATTCAAAAATTTAAAAGTTTAAAAGTAATTAAATAGTTTTTAAAATTTTAAAAAATAGCAAGGATTAAAACTGCATACATAAAAATTTTGTAGAAACCAAAATATATTATTTTTTTATAGAGACTAAAACTGAAAAATGAAATATTTATAGAGATAAAAAATATATTTAACCCTTTAAATAATTGATTATGAAAGTTGGGTGATCATACTAGAAAAATAATAAAACAGGAAAGTTGTTTCTTATACATAACACTAACATATAATAGTCTATAGATATATGTTATTTTAGGCTTATATGTCAATGGACAAAAGTTTTTTATAAACCATAAATATTCATGTCACATCTACTACCATGAGTGTTATTATAATGTAATTCATACATTTATGTTTTGTATTACACCAACACAGAAGAGCCTCCACGAGACTAAATAGTTTTAATGTCAATTTTTTTACACTCAACCAAATTCATACATCTTGTTATTCAATTCAAAGTTTAGATTACATTTAAAATAATTTATGGAAATTAAGCACGTATCAAAACATCAAACTAATAACTTAATTAGAAAACTCTCAGGGGTTGACCTAGTGGTAGAAACTTGGATTTTGAGAGTATGTTCCTCTCAAGATATCAAGTTTGAATTTTGTTGGGTGCAATCAATCATTGTGTGAGTCAGTCCATACGAAATTTTGCTCTGACTTTAAATGGGATCTCCGCTAGTGGACAGTGGGATTGTTCCACTTGAATTAATCAGTCGTAAGACCGGATACCAAAATTTCAAAAAAAAAAAAACATAACTTATTGAGCCCTAAGGGGTGCCCAATTTTGTGATTGGGTGAGAACACATTACCATGAAACATAACACACATGCCCGCCATCGCCGTCCATCCAGTCGACATGTGCTTAGGCGTTGATCCAATATTTTTTTATCCGAAATGATGATTCCTCCCACAATTTCTCTCCATTCAGGCCAGATCCTTGACTATAAATAGCGATCTTTCCATCACTTGCAACTCACACCATAATTCTGCATTTTGAATTCTCTCTTCTCTCCCATATACACTTCTTTTATAATTTTTCTTTTCTGTTTTCGAGTGACTTGTTTGTGCCATCTACAACTAGTTTATCCAAATATTACGAGTGGTTTTCACACCATCGTTGAGTGGTGTGAGATTTTGGGTCGAACTCTAACTCTGTCAAGGAATAGCTTTCATGTGTTTCGACAGGAGACAAGCATGAAGTCGAAGCTGAGTCACATGCTGATGTCGAAGGGTTACATACTGTAGTCGAAGATAGTTCTAGTATGTAATGTCGAAATATAATGTTGACTTTTTATGTCGAATTGAGCCTTGTGTTAAGGATCCAATTGTTTAGTTAGTTTGTAATATAAGTTAGCTAGTTAGTCTATAAATATGTTAGATCACTGAGGTTGTTGAGTGAAGCCAATTGTGATATTCATTTGTAATCATTTGTAAATCCTTATGAGAAAGTGAATAGTAAACAATTTGCCCTAATCATTCTTCTTCTTTATCCTTTCTTCTTTCTCTCTTTGATCTAACTGTTTTTCATTGTTCACCTAAAAACTCTGTTTTCTCAATCTTTATTTGTTGAAAGGTATCGTTTGTGATCACAACAAGTGGTTCAACACCATCATAAGGTGTATTCTCGAACGATCACATACCGTGTCAGTAGTAATCGTATAATTGAACTGAATTGTTTTATCTTAGAGGTTGCGCGATAGTTTGTCTGTTTTGCATAATTTTGGATTGTGTTGTGAAACCTCTTAAAGAGGGTGACTTAGTCCGCGACTCGATCCAATAATTTCTTCGGTGACTGATTTTCAAAACCGTGAAATAGCAAATTGCAATACCGAAAATCACTTTAAGTCCTTGATCATGAAGTGTAGTCCTTTCTCCTAGCCAACTCTTTTAAGTATTCCAAATAAATAAAAAAATTATATATAAAGCTAACCATTTCAATTTTCATTGTATTAAATGCACATATTTTCAAGAAAAACTTCTTGTTTTAAGGCCTTAAAGAGTGTCTTTAGATCACTCGTTAACATTTTTTTTTTTTTTTTTTAATATGTTTGCTGATTTTGGTGGGTGATGCTTTTGGGGTGATGAAATGAGATGTAGAATGTTAGTCTTGTGTGACATTCCTCTTTCTAGTACTTTTGTTGGAAGTTAATTTCAGACAAAAAAAGTCCAGTTCTAGGTAGGATGAAAAGTGTATAGAGTTGAACTGAAGTCATGGCTCTTCATGCACCCCATAATGTGTATAGAGTTGAACTGAACACAACCGCAGTGGTCAATATCATATATTCTAGAATTACTTATCCTGCATCCAATTTCCAGCTTCATTATAAAGAAGGAAAAAAAAGCAATTCTCATTGAAAATTAAAATCTATACAAAGTATATTAAACATCTATGCATAAAACAAAAACAAAAAAACAGTGTAATGAACATAAAATAGAAAAATTTAAGTTGAAGAAAGACAGACACAGTTGTTATCGAAAAAGACTTTAATGGAAAGATGTTCGTTTTTCCTCTTCACCTAAATACAAAACTTCTTCTCCCTTCTTTTACCTAGCTTCACAATGCTTTGTATTAGAAGAAACTTGTTAAATGAGTTTATGTTTTTTAGGACAGCTTTGGTAATAAAGTATACTTTCCGTGCCTCCAATTTGATATTTTGCACAGGGAGAGGAGTTGAAACTGAGAGAGAAGTTAGAAACTGAAAACAAAATTTTCTCAATATTGAAATTTCAACATTCAAAAATGAAGTACCTATGAATGTGGAAGAAATTGAGCAACCATAAAATTTCAATATAAAAAGTTGTATATCTGAGTGAAACAAAATAACACATAAAAAATAAATAGTAAATCAACGGAAAGTCATAGAGCAACAGAAAATCAGTAAATCAAATACTTTTCATTGTGCAGTTCAGAGAAGGAGAAACTGTTAGGGGAAGATTTCTACCAGGGAGCATTGAACATTGTGAAAACCAGGCTCTGGGACACACCTTTGTGAGAGACACACCACATACTCACCTAAAACTTTAAGGTGATAGGTGTGTGGGTTCTCCCACTTATATAGTGTTTAATCTTCCCTTTTCTAATCAATATGGGACTTCTTCCTCACACTTGATTCTCAACAAAAACAATGGTCGACAACGAGATCGCTCAAAACAAAAATTCAATTGGTTCATTAAAAAGACCGTGAGACGAGGTATACAAAAGACTTTGATTTTTTCATTGGAGGTGGTGGTGACCTTAGATAAGGTGGAGAAAGGGGCGGCGGTGGTGGTAGGATTGAAGGGAAAAAGAGAGAGGAGAAGAGAAAACGGGAGAGAGAAATTAAAAGGAAGGAAAATGAGGGTTTAGAGTATGTAGTAGTGTATGTATGTTGGTTTGTGAATTAATTGGCCCGTTTGTTAAATACCTATTAGTCCTTTGTATAGTGCCAAAATTTTGGTCAGATAAGGGTAAATTAGGGAAAGTGGTCCGAGTTGATTTTATTCGTTATATAGTTGATTTCAAAATAAAAAGTAAATTTGGTGCAAGGGAAACTCAGTGGTCCCCACTTACCAAAATAACAAAAAACAACAAAAACAAATATTCTTGCAACAAACTTAACAGGAATCAAATCCATAACCAATTTGTCTCTATCCTATGTTGTTGTCTAGGTGACTAAAATAATACACATTTCAAGCAATATTCTCAAAACAAGAGGTGCCAGTAGAAGATATTGTTGTAGACTCTCTAGCAGCAGCAGCAAGACCCTGAAGTAAGATCATGACTTCTGCAGTATCATCCAAGTAGTATCTAGCTTTACTTGGTTTCTGCTCAATAGTACATGTGATTATTTCTGGTGATGAAGATGATGTTGAAGCAAAGGATTTGTTTAATATGCTCTCAAACATGTCTTCATCAGATCTATCATCCCCAATGCACAGCACAAAATCTGGCGATTTTCCGCTCATTGTTAGTATAGAAAGAACTTCATCTACAACTAACCCTTTCGAAATTCCCTGGAATATTGGTTAGCCAATATTAGCTTTTGAGAATAACTAGTAGCAATGAAACTTGTGCAAAAAGGAAGCGATTAATAAACTTGAGTGGGAAACAGAATCATAAGATGTTATGTGTCTGCAGTGTTTGAAATTGGAGACCGCATCGTGATAGTTGAACTAAAACATATGTAATAAATAATTTTATTTGACGTTAATAAAAAATAATTTTAAGTCACAACAGAGCCGCAATTTAAAACAATGTATTTAGATTATAGGTTTGAAAGAAAGAGAATATAGGTAGGTATGGACCTGAAGCTTGACCTCAACAATATGCTTCCCCTTTTTAACAACAACAGGCTCATTGGCAAGCTCACTTCCAAGAAACTCCAACATCTCTCGGCCTTGATGTGATCCAAAATCAGTTTCGGCGTCATGGTAATTCCATTCCAATGCACTGTACCTGATCTCCATATAGGAGCCCTCTGTTACATCAGTATATGATCGCATCACACGTTCAGTGATAGCTTTCCATGCATAACTAGTGCCAACCTGATTCATTTTCCAATATGATTCTCCACCCCACCTGTAGAAAATATTAAACAAAACTGCCATCAGATTAAAAACCTTGCTAGTAACAATACGCTATATTCAAGAAGAACAAACTTTAGAATAGACCGAATATAATAAGCAAATGGCGTTAATTCATTTTGTTTCTTATTCATCTTGAAGTAAATATTTGAATGCGATTGAAATTATTCATGACATGTCATTTATATGATACACAGTTTAGTTGCATACAACCAATCATGAATCGAAAACACTAACCTTATATAACAACCATGCTCAGCTGCTATACCAAGATTCTCACACTGATTAATCAATTTTCTCAACGAAGGTCTCCCCTGACCACTGACAATAAACACAGTATTGTTAGGGTCTTTGCAGAGATTGTTTAGCAGAGATATGACATATGGCTCAGGGGATTCAAAACCGGAACACTCAGGTACAATTGTACCATCATAAGCCAAAAAGATTGCCCTGCATTTTGTCCTTTTATACGCAGAAACAACATAGTCTCTTGACAGCTTCTTGAAACTAGCAGATAGGGCCAAGACCCTGAACTCCAAGCCAAAGCCAAAACCCCAGCAAAGTTTCGTATAATGATCCTTACACGAGAAAAATAGGTCTTCCTCAAACTGTTGGGCCCAGTAAGCCACATCATGAGTGCTAACATATTGATAGTTCTTCTCATGCCGACACTGTTTCTCTCCATTAGACATTGTGATAGCAAACTTCAACGCTTCGGCAACAGCATTTATATCCCACGGATTCGTCCTTATTGCCCCACTAAGAGACGGTGGGCAACCTGTAAGCTCAGAAACAACAATTGAACTTGTCCGAGGGTAGTCAGAAGCTCTATCTAACACTTGGTCGATTTTAGAACTCCCATGCCTGCACGCAATGTACTTTAACAGAACCAAATTCATATCATCCTGCACCGCATTCACAAAGCAACATTCCGCTAACGCGTAATATGCCGCCTTTTCATGGAAAGGAACATAACGATCAATGATTATGACAGGAGTATAACCTAGAAAACCAAACCTTCGATTTATCCATTTTGCAAGCATGTGGGATATCTTCTTTGCTTCCTCAACATATCTACAATCGCTCTTTGGAGGATTTAAAATTTGGACAAATACCAACTGACCCAGCAGTTCAGGGCACAGTTTCAAGAGTTGTTCAAAGGCTGCAAACTTCAAGTCCACGCCTTTGAAAATATCCAGGTCGTCAACACTTATAATAACTTTTTTACCCTTAAGTTCTTTGTAGATTTCTCTAACTTTGATAGAAGTGGAAGGGTGATTTAAAGCGGATTGAATGCGACCCATATGAATCCCAGTAGGCAATATTTTAATGAATATTGTACGGCCAAAGTATTCAATCTCAAAGTGACCACTTTTTGATTCATACTCCAAGCCAAGCAATAGAATGCAGACGGACAGAAAATGGCGAGCATAATCAAATGAGTTAAAACCAATCATATCTACATTAAGCACTGCTTTCAAAATTTCAGTTCTGACAGGTATATTTTCAAAAATTTTGGAGGAAGGAAACGGACTGTGTAGGAAAAAGCCTAGCCTGACGCGACTAAACCGCCTCCGCAGAAATGTTGGAAGAACCATAAGATGATAGTCATGAACCCATACATAATCCTCTGTTGGATTAAGGACTTCCATGACTTTATCGGCAAACATCCTGTTAGCAGAAACATAAGCCTGCCAAAGTGACCAATTGAAGCCATTGCAACAGCACTCATACTTAGGCACCATGTAATGGAATAGATGCCACAAATAGTTTATGCAGAATCCATCATAAAACTTTTTGTGGAGTTCCGAAGGAATAAAAGTAGGCAAACAATTGAACTCCTCCAGCAAATGAAGGGAAATTGCCTCTTGCTCACTTTCATCAACATTGACCTTCAGAGATCCGACATAAACAACATCAATATCAGATGAGAGACCATCTTTTAACTGCAGGAAAATTGAATCGTCATCCCTACTAAAGCACCATCTAGCAGAAATGTCATCCTTTTTAGCATCCAGAGGAAGAAATGTTGCTACTATTATCATCTTGCGATGTGGTACTAACGATAAAGCATTTGAATCATCACCATCAGTCGACATAACTCCTTCAACCGGTATAAATGGTGGAGGAGTTTGACGGAAATTGATATTATCCCCCGACACCAAGTCTACCAAATTAATGTTTGATCTTGATGTTATCACCATTTTTACTTGACTTCCCAGTTTCTAAAGATTTTCAAAAGTGTAGGTATTATTTGGAACCAGTATCCACAACTAGAAAGATCTTGAACAACCAACAAGTATCCAGTCTAGGAAATAAATGCATAACATAACCTCGTTACTGATTGTAGGAATTTACAGTCCAACAAGTTACAATATCATTAAATTCTGCAAAGAAAAATTTATATAAATGTGTGAACAAAACTGCACAATAATGGCTCCAGTGTATATAAGTGCTCTGATAATCTATAATGTACCATGCTAGAAATTCAAACTAGAAAAATAAAGTTGTACCACTATGTAAAACATTAATGAATTAGAAAACGAACTTGTATTGTGTGTAGTCACAATCACAAGTATTCATACAGTCAGCACATCGGTGGCTGTTGAATCGAAATCGATGGTGCAGGACGCAAACAGATTATGATTTTTTTAACTTTAAAATACCAAATTGAAATTTGGACTGTCCGATCTCGATCCAAGGACCACTGATGTGCTATCGACATAAATGTGTGCGATTTTGACTGCAAACAATCCAAATCCTGTCAAAAAAGGCTCATAAATATCATCCCCAGATAATATGCATTCTATACTAAGATGTCGAGTTTAGTACAATTCTCATTAAGAGGCTTAAATCCAACAAAAGGAGATCATGCCTCTTCAAATCAGGTATTAAAAAACAAAATCATATATATGTCCACCAAATGTCTAGTGAATCTAATACTAAATTTCAACACACTCAATATGAAATCAATACCATAATCACTGAAACAAAGCATAAATGTATCAAAGATTTAAATGCATTAAAGAAAACCAGCACATGTTTACCTAGATTTAACTCAGCCAACGACCAATATCGCGTATATCTCTTCGCATCAGCTCTTTGAATCACCCAATTCTATACAAGCACAGGTAGACTGTACTTGGAACACAGATCACTAACTTTAAATGATAAGATATTAACCATCATAAGGCATATATATATACTGAACACCCCGTTTTGGTCACGCTAGCCCTTCACGCGCAACGTCTCCGTATATCACGTTAAGCTCGTGAATGAGAAGGCGTTATACTTTATGACAGATAGGCACAGTACTGGTTAGCAGAATACAATGTACCAGAATGTCGTGACTCACTCGAATGTATATCTTATAATTTGAGCAAATCCTTTTAATTTCTTTTTACATTTAGGCAACAAAATAAATTAGTTTAATTCATTTAAAAATGACGAAACTTGTTGAAATAAAAGGATATATGCGCACACAAAAAATGAATGATAAAAATGGAATATTATAATAATATCAACAATCAAAATCGTTTTCTACTAATTAGCGCCGTTTACATGAATCTGATGTCTCATAATCATAAATCGTGTCTAAATTATTACTTAAAACTTATAAGTTGTTTCCCTGCTAATCAAATATGGAAAATGGAAGCAAAAATGTGTTAATTGCAAACTAATCTAAATTATTTAAAATCTCTCATAATCCAGAAACTAATCCAAATAAACCTTAGGTTAGCAATATTTGCCCCTGCTAACTTCATGTACAAGCAATATGCAGCATCATTACATTACCCAAAAAAACAACCCTAAATGCAATTACTAACTTAACTCAATCCACAAAACCCCCAATTGCATGCATTTACCTAGAACTTCAAACTGAATGTTCTAGTGATCATGGAGGAAACAAAAAAATTGAAAAGAAAGCTTGAGATAACTCAAACCAAAAATAGAAATAACCCCAAGCCCTCATTTTACCTTCTTCTTCTTCATAGTTGCTGCTGCAACAGTCAAGAATCAATGAAACAATTTATCAAAGATTGAACATTTAAATAAATAAACAAATAAATAAAAGAGAGTATAATACAGTTGATTGAGTATGATCTATGAACAGAAGAAATTGAAAAGATTGAGAAAAGTGTTAGGGAATCGAAACCGACCGAAAGGGAAAAATATAATGGCAAAGAAATAATAATGATAAATAAATAAATAAATAGGAATTGCTTTTGTTAAAAGGCGTAAACATAAACATAATGTTGGATTGGGAATATGGATTTCGAGGTTCCATTTGCATAGATTTTGTTGCTTTGTTCAACAATGGATTGCGAACACTGACGGAACAGAAAATCTAAAAAGGAGAGAAACTAAGCTAAAAAAAATGAGATACTTGGCATTTTTGAATCAGTTTTACTTTTAACTTTTTTATTTTAACATAATTGTTGTGAAAAAAAATGTTTTTAGAGAAGAAAAGAGATAAAAAAAAATTATCTCTGAAATAATTTTATTGAACTCAAAATGAGAACGAACTGATACGTTCCAAATTGAGTAATGTGATAGGTCGCTGGAAACATAAAATAAAGTGGTTGTCCGAACGTATATCATTTAAGTGAACTTGAGAAAAATGATCTCTTTCACGATTTAAGGGAGAATGAGTCTCTTCCACTCCACATTTTTTATTGTCGACTAAGGGAAATCACTTCATGACTTTCTAGCATAGACCCTGGGGATTCCCTATAAATACCTCGATCTTATAGTTGAATGGGGCATCCACAGATTTCATAGAAAAGTATACAAAGTCTCTAACAACAACCACGTGAGCATACTCTCCTTCTATAACTATTGTACTTTTATCAAGTACAATTTGTGTCACCCTTAAAGCTTTGCTAAAACTAACCTAGGCCACACCTATATTTCCCTCAAAAGTCGTCTCAATTGCCACCTTCAATATGGTACAAACGTGAGGCGCCACGTCACTCAGTAGCAGTTTTAACAATGATAATCAAACCATAATAGAAATAGAAATTGATATAGAAGAAGTGTGTTTCCACAATAAAGTTTTAGAAGACAACATCGTTAACTTCATCATAGACATCAAGAGGTTGACATACTTGAGAAAATCGAAGTTCTAGATCTTTAACCTCTTTTTGACAAAATTTGGGAGGCACACGTGGTGGAAAATTTCAAACCACCATCACTGACAAAATTTGACAGAGGGAGCGGCCCTCAAGAGTATGTTGCCTCTATCAAGGAAGCTACAATGAGGTTGTATATGAAGTGCAAACTACTCTTTAGCACCTTCAAAGAAGTTCTGCTGAGGTGGTACATGAACTTACCACACATGTCGATTGTTAGTTACTAGAATTTGGTAAAGAAATTTATCCACTAGTTTTCAGTAAGCAAACACAAGAAGGTATCAACCACAAGCCTCTTCAGCGTTTGCCATGGGTCATCTGAATGGTTGAGCGAATATCTTGACCATTTTAACGAGGAAACCATCAAAGTCATCTTGGTTTAAATATGAATTAATTTTTCTAAGAGGAGGGGGGTTGAATAGAAAATTAAAAATCTCTTATTTTTTATTTAAAAAATCAGACTATGCGAGCATAAGCGAATATGGTGAAAAACTTGTTTTTGTAATGTTTTAAATTATAAAGAAGATTGTTGTATTGTACACACCAATGATATGAAATGAAGATATAGACAATGTATTGAATAAAAGTCAAGGCTTCAAACAAAGTGTTTGATACATTTCACAATTAATCAATTTAGAAGCAATATTAATTTCGATTCTTTACATATTAATCAATAACATGATCATTTAGAAGACAAATTATAATAAAACATAACCTTATACAAATCAAGATTATGAATAAAATAAACCTAACAAAGCATGGAATTCTAAGGCTTAAATTCTTCTCTTCAACAAGTTAACAAATCCACACAAAAACTCTACAACTATGGAGAAAAGATTCTTCTTCTCTTTTTATTTCCAGGAACTTCAAACCTTTGAATTTCTTCAAGATCAAATATCTACTCACAAAACTACATACTTCAAATTAAAGATAGCACCATTAATGTTTCCTAACAATCAATCATCATACACACTATTAAGAAGATGATTTTCCATGAACATAATAAAAATGAATATTTGATATATATATATATATATATATATATATATATATATATATATATATATATATAGTCATGTTTTCAAAGCTTTTTCATCACTAAATTTTATTAATCTCATAATGAATTTTAGAATGAAAAATATTATTTATATATGTATGAGATATAACACTAAAATATTTTTTCTAATTTTCAGAATAATTTTTTTAGAAAAAAACTGATTAATTTAAAAAAAAATTATTTTTGTAATTTTTGGAAAAATTTTTACTTTTTTTTTTTGTTTTTTGGAATAAATTTTTTTTTATTTTAAAAAATAAATATTTTTAGGAATATATTTTTTTTAGAAAAAAAATAAATTTTGTTCAAAAACAAGTATATTTTTTTACTTTTCCGAATACAAATTACTTTTTACTTTTAAAAGAAATTATGTTTTTTCATTTTTAGAATAAATTTTTTTTTTTTTGAAAAAATAACCTTTTATTTAAAAAAATACTTTTAGAATTATTTTTAATTTTCTAAACAAAAATATTTTTGATTTTTAGAAATTTTTTTTTTCCGAAATGAGAATCATTTTATTATTTTTAGAATTTTTTTTTTTTGTTTTCACTTTCAATTGTTTTCCTTCTTGTTTTTATGAGAAATTATTTCATATGATTAAATAAATTTATAAAAAGAAATTGGTTTTGAATCGATTTTAAACTAAATTAAAATATTTAAATTAAATGATTAAATTCATTAATAATTTAAATAGTTCAGTTTTTTTTATGATACAATGCAATTCAGATTAGTAATGCAGGTTAACCAAACTTTTACACACTCATAATTAGTATAGTAAACTAGGTGTTCTGCTTTTGTTATGTATTTGGCTATAAAGCGGGTTTCTAGAAAAAATGTGCATATTCTTAATAAATATATACTAGTGTATGCCATATAAGAAAATAATAGATTGATTTATAATAAATAAAAACTATGTTAGGGTTACTCTAATTTCACATTTATCATAAAATGAAATTAATGTTAAGTTAATTAAACATGTGTGTGATTATAAATTTGTTTAAGTATTTAAATTTAAAAGTAGATATTAATTTAAAGGAAATAAAATTTAGATTTAATTAGATAATTTGGATTAAAATCAAAACCCATGTAAAATCGATTTTAAACTGGTTCGAAACCGATTAAGAATTTCAAACTGGTTTTTGTGACAAATGGTTTGGTTTATAAACCCTAACCAATAAAATGGGTTGGTTCACATTAATTGGTTACCCATGCATACCTCTAGTCTATTATAGAACACCCCAAACTAAGTAATGTGAGGGAAGATGAGGATAGGTCGCTCGAAACACAAAGTAAGATGGTTGCTCGAAGCATATGTCGTCTAATTGGGCTTGAATATGAGACCCATGATCCATATCATATAACACACATGGTTTTTGGGGTGTTTGGGGAGTAACAATCTAGGAATGTCAGTCAATCAGGAAAATGATTTTTTCCACGATTTAAGGGAGAATGCGCCCCTTTTACTCCATGTTTTTTATTGTGCAATAAGGGAAATGTCGCACCCTAAATTTTGCCCCTAAGTTTCTTCACTTGTTAACTGCATCTAGTCCATATGCATCATCCTCATAATATGATCATTTCATTTGGTAATTGAGTATGATTTGCATTGAGTTTTGTGATAAGTTTAAGTGACATTTTTGGAATAAAAAAGATAAATCTTTTATTGGTTTTCATTGGTTTTTGCCTTTGTGCAGATGTTTTTTCCAACACCATATATCATTAACTTCATCATAATATCACCCGCCCATTTGAGAACACAGGATCTATTAAGTTAGACCACATTTCATTGCTTGTTCCTAATAAGTCATAACTTGGCATAAGGTATTAGTTTGATACATCCATTTTTGGTGAATTTAATCTTTGAGTTAAAAAATAAGTTTTAAAGTAGTTTAGGTTTGTCATCAATATCACTTTCATCTTTCCATACATGTCCATTTTGCTTTTGAAAAAAATAAGTTTGTTAATTCATTGTCCATAAAGCCTAAAAACTCAATTGGATTTGAACTAATTGGAACTTGATTTCTTGTTTACTACATATACCTAAAGCGCATCCTCAACACTGGAAATCCTTGGACTATTTTATCACTTGCATTTGTAATTTGTTTGTCTGTTAAATGCTACTTGTGGTTAAACATTGTTTTTTCTTAATGGTAAAACTAATGAAATGAGCATGCATTTTCTGAATCAATCATTTCGTATTCACTCGTTTTTCTCGTATATAAAAAAACAAAAAATGTCCATATTTATCTCATTCACTTATCTTTATCAAACTTTTGTTTAATCAAAGATTAGATGGAGAATGACAAAAAATGAAATACTCAAAACTACTACGGCATGCTTTAGAATAAAATTTTGCTGATGATGTAAGTGTTACCTCCGACCTTTCGACACAAGTTTTGAATGTGAGGATGTGATCATTTTTTGAAAGATTGTTTGTTGATTCAGGTTTTACCTAGGTCGAAGTGGTCAGCTACGACCATGGAATCAGATATTCTTTCGACGAATTTGTCCTATCGAAGGGTGATGGTGACCTTGGTCGATTTTTCAAACAATTAGTTAAAGACCAGGGATGCATAAGTTTGGGACTTAGTGAAATTTGGAGTTTCCAATATGATGTTATTAACTTCCCGCGATCAAACGAGCAACAAACGGATAAGATCACATGATTATCCAAGAACACATGTAAAGCTTGTAGAGGTGAAAGATGCATGACTTTAGTAACATGCCACAGTTTGTTGAGTCGACAGTTGTAGACGGGTACATTAGGACTAATATATAAGCAATGTTTGTTTGTAGTTTTAAGGGTCCGCAATTTCACACAAATTTTACAAACACGAAGTACCTAAATGTTTAGTGAGAAAAGAGTGATCTGAAAAATGTATGTATTTGCGTTCCACTTCATGAATTAAATTCTTTGCTTTTAAGTCATTTACTCCATTAAAAGTTATTTTCATAATATATCCTAGGATATTTTTGAGTTTAATCCCTTAAGTAAAATCAAACTTGTCTTTTCTTACCAAATTCCACAGTAAACAAATTGCCACACCCAGTAGGACCTTTTGTGCGAAAATTTACTTGTTTCCTCATTAAAAATTTGCATGTTCTTCATTTAAGAAACTTCTCAAAAAATTTTGTGTGCATGAGATTGAGGAGTGGTAGGATAACCAAAAAAGACGTTGGAAAACCAACATGAGATACATTAGGAAAATGGTTAATCCTAGAAATAACAACCATAGAGAACAACCGTTCAATAACACGGGGAAGACACAGTCACTGCAAGCTCGACTGAAGCAATCGCCTCTACATCCACCACGACGTATATACCGTCGACTGCGCAAAAAGGGGTGGTATTCTATTCATAAATAATGCAGAGTCACTATGTGAATCCTAGGCCGACTATGACACGTGAGATTTTTGCAAAGAAAGAAAGAAAATAGGGTTTTGCAAACATCTCAATGTTTTGGGGCATAAAACTTCATAATGTTTTCTTTTCAGGGATCTTGTCCAAAATTCTCTAAAAGATTGAAGGCTGAAGTTTACTAACAAGAGTAAGGCGCCTATGAAGATTGATTTTGATCCACTGCAGGTTGAAGAGACTCGTTATGTTGATCCAGTGGAGATTGGCACCGTTGAAATTATTGAAAATTTCGACATGAAGGCTGAAGAAGAGGCAGTCAAAAGAAATGAAAATCAGCTGAAATTTGTTTACCCCAAAATTGAGGAAGGTTTGGTCGACTTCCTTCACCATTGTAAGGCTAAGGAGTCGGAGGTGATGCTCTGTCCAAGATGCAGTGCATTCTTCGATAAAAAGGCTGCTAAGGAGGTAGAGAATGCTCGATAGGCGCAGCGGAAGGGAAATTGGAAGAATAACAAACCTCAATTCTACTTTAATAAAAAGGGAGTCCCCCCCGAAGTGACATCAGCTCCCGACTCATCAGAGGAACAAACCTAACACCTATGTTCCGATATGCAATGCTCCACAAGGGAACAGGGTGCGGCCAACAGGCAAAGAGGGATCTGGCCACCAAAAATGGAAGAATTTTGAGATGGGTAGAGATTTTGAACTAACTTATCGAGATAAATTTTAGGTGTCGGAGAAACGTTCCTATGGGACCAATAATTAAAAGGGAAAATCCAATGTTGAGGACCCAATAGAGGAGGTTCTAAAGGAAGAAGAGAGCAGAAAAGAGGTTGTAGAGTCAAGTAGCAATGTATTTATAAAATTACATCTATCTTATGTTATTACCAATTGAGATCATTAATTTTAACTCTTTTTCTATAAAATTACATCTTGCATCCCTCTTAATTCCATCATCCTCTTTTATGTTCATTAGCTTATATGTAAAGTAATCCCAATAAATTACTATCAAGAGCACCGATTTGATCCAAGAGTTCATGTTGAAGCTAGAATAGCAGCAAGCAAAAATATATAAGTAACCCAATTTTATCATTCTCCACAGGGATCACTGCGAGGGAAAGAATGCCATTCGAAGGTTTCTTTGTTTTTAAGCTCATAGTTCAAAAGTTTTGGTTTTAAGACGGAACCAAAAGCAAATGCGAAAAATGTAAAGACAGAAAATATAAAATAAAGACTGAATTATAAACGGAGCCTTGTTGGAATTGGATCTCATCAATTGATAACACATGCATTCTTCTAATCATATTATACATAAATCAATCATTCGCCTAATATCCTCATGTATCACACATGACAGAGGTTATGTCTAACGCAACATCGAGAGATCTATCGTATTGCCTCATTGGTGATGTCTCACGCAACAAAAACCAACACAGAGCATTAAGAGCTGATACTCACGCAAGTGTTAAGCCTAAATATATCTCTAGAGTTCAGAACAAAACAGATAATCATCTTAGATCCATATCTGAAGAGTATATGTCTATAGTGGTTCAAATCAAAGATAAACAAGTAAACAAAGATGACACCCACATCAGATAAATGACTGGTTCATATAAAATGCTAACGATCAGAATACATACATACGTTTAACCCTTTTTACATGTCTTCAACTAATTTGCCAAATGAATGTGAATACCATTCTTCATCACTATTATCACGCATCCTCGCAATATCGTATCGATCCTACTCATGCTAGACATGCTACTTAATCAACACAATACAACAAAAGATACAATGAATATCAATTCACAAAACCATGTCAAAAGTTTTACTCATTGATAGATGAAAATCTAAGATCAAGGATTTGTAAAGGTTTTGTCAAGACCACAAATAATCAATCAAAGACAACAACAATAGAGAATCAAAACATATTCACAAACATACATTAGATGAAATACATATGGTATCAAAAGATTACATCCACATCTAACAAGAGATCAAAGATCCTACCTTTTCTCCCTTGAAATAAAGAAATATCAAGTTCTGATCCTAAAATTACAAGTTGGAATGATAATTCAAAAACTAAATCTAAAAAGTGTGAAAGTTCTATTTATATACATTCAGGATTTTCACTGTTCGCTAAGCGAACCACTTCATTCGCACAGCGAATGGTAAAAATAGGCACTTCAGGTGCCTCTGAATAGTTCAACAGCCCTAGAAATTCTCGTGAGTTCGCAATGCGAAGGAATTTTCGCAAAGCGAACATTCACTTTTAAGCTCACAAAGCGAATTTTAGCTCCTTTTTCCTCTATCAAAATCTGGGACCATTCGCTGGGACCTCGCTAGCTGTTCGCAAAGCGAACCTTCACTGGAAATTCGCCAGAGTTCGCAAAGCGAACCTTCTCTTATTTTCCTCATTTCTTTGACAGCTTGCACCATTTCTTGTGTCTTACCACTTTGATCAATTAGTGCCTTTTCCTGCACAATAGCACACATATTACAAGCACCAAAGGTATATTATCAATGTTAGAAGAACAACAACAATCATGGATAAAAACCAATGAAAACATGAGAAAATAGTGGAAAAAATGCAAAGAAAGATATGTCAGTTTTAGGTCAAATATGCACCTAACAACTCTCCCCAACTAGATTTTTGCTTGTCCTCAAGCAAAGTATGCCCCTCATGAAAACAAGAGGATTTGCTCAAACATAAGATTCAACCAAAACAAGATAAATGCAGACAAGCATGAAAATGCGCACAAGCAACGTTCACCACTCAATAGAATCGAACAATGACAAAGAATTAAGTTCTTAAACAAATATCATAATTGGCTCAAAGAACAACTACGTTATCATACTTGAATCACTCTAACACTCCTCTTCAGAATAAGAATGAAGAAATTGACGCGTTTGCAACCGCGGGGAAATTTCAATCACCCGACAAACAATGCAAATAGCAATCCAATTCATACAACATCTAACAATCATAAATGAAAACATGGAAGCAAAAAGATCACTAAGGGCTTTAAAGGTTGTAGCTTGGTCGGGTTCACAAAAAAGGGACATTTCTAAAGGCCATTGAATCGAAATTGTCGATGCAAAAAGAAACATTCACTATACACGGTATTTACACATCACAACTTCATTCACCATTCTCATTCCTTTACCACAAACCTTCTCAAACTTCCTTATGCACAATTATTTCATTCTCTATTTTTCTCATCAAACAAGCATTCTTTTTCTTTTGTTTTTCACATTCATATTCACACTTTTTCTTTTCATGCTTGTTTGAACTTTTTCAAAAGTTTATAGCACCTTACCAATCTTCTTTTTCGTTCTCCCCAACTTGAATTCAACCAAACCTCAAGTGAATGCTCCTTGCTTTTTAAGGCAAGGAAATCAAATTATAACAATGTTCAAAGGTTCAAGAAGAAATTTTTAGAAACTCACAAAATTCAATGATGAACTACACTATCACGTTATGTACAACACAAAGTTCATCACTAAAATGAGATCTAAACTGTTTAGGCTCAAAGGGGCTAACAAATTCACACTACTCACGGGTAAGATACTTTTGGATACGGTTGTGCTCAATATAAACAAATGCCTTGATAATTTCTAATGCTTCCACAAAATCACAATAATCAAAAGATAAAGCATGAATCAAACGAATTAAACAAAGTTATCAGTCATCCTAGCATATAGTAAACAATGGAGGTTTCCTCACAATTTGTGGCTTTTGGACCTAAGTGAAACAAGCATTCCAACAAGTTGAAAAATGAAACAAGAATACACATTTGTACAAAGCACAAAATTCTTAAATCATTCTAACATTCTATGAAGCGGTACAATTTACCTCGCAGACATTCAAATCTCACCATCCAGACTCGGTCAAAGCTTCATTGAATACTTTTATACAAATAGCAACCAATCTAGAAAGAGTTCTCACCATTCCTGATCATACTAAAGAAAACATAAAAGAAAACAAATACAAAAAATATAAACAAATGTACAAAGCTCAAAAATATAGAAACTATCGCGATGCGATTCAATATCTAAACATCGATCCCCGGCAACTGTGCCATTTTATTGAAGCTAGAATAGCAGCAATCAAAAATATATAAGTAACACAATTTTATCGTTCTCCACATGGATCAATGCGAGGGAAATAATTCCATTCGATGGTTTCTATGTTTCTAAGCTCATAGTTCAAAAGTTTTGGTTTTAAGACAGAACCAAAAGCAAATGCGGAAAATGTAAAGACTGAAAATATAAAATAAAGACTGAATTATAAACGGAGCCTTATTGGAATTGGATCTCATCAATTGATAACACATGCATTCTTCTAATCATATTATACATAAATCAATTATTCGCCTAATATCCTCACGTATCACCCACGATAGAGGTTATGTCTAACGCAACATCGAGAGATCGACCGAATCGCCTCATTGGTGATGTCTCACGCAACAAAAATCAACATAGAGCATTAAGAGCTGATACTCACGCAAGTGTTAAGCCTAAATCTATCTCTAGAGTTCAAAACAAAACAGATAATCATCTTAGATCCAGATTTGAAGAGTATATGTCTATAGTGGTTCAAATCAAAGATAAATAGGTAAACAAAGATGACACCCACATCAGATAAATGACTGGTTCATATAAAATGCCAACGATCAGAATACGTACATACGTTTAACCCTTTTTACATGTATTCAACTAATTTGCCAAATGAATGTGAATACCGTTCTTCATCACTATTATCACGCATCCTCGCAATACCGTATCGATCCTACTCATGCTAGCCATGCTACTTAATCAACACAATACAACAAAAGATACAATGAATATCAATTCACAAAACCATATCAAAAGTTTTACTCATTGATAGATGAAAATCTAAGATCAAGGATTTGTAAAGGTTTTGTCAAGACCACAAATAATCAATCAAAGACAACAACAATAGAGAATCAAAACATATTCACAAACATACATTATATGAAATACATAAGGTATCAAAAGATTACATCCTCATCCAACAAGAGATCAAAGATCCTACCTTTTCTCCCTTGAAATGAAGAAATATCAAGTTTTGATCCTAAAATTACAAGTTGGAATGATAATTCAAAAACTAAATCTAAAAAGTGTGAAAGTTCTATTTATATACATTCAGGATTTTCACTGTTCGCTAGGCGAACCACTTCATTCGCACAGCGAATGGTAAAAATAGACACTTCAGGTGCCTCTGAATAGTTAAACCGCCCCAAAAATTCTCGTGAGTTCGCAATGCGAAGGAATGTTCGAAAAGCGAACATTCGCTTTCAAGCTCGCAAAGCGAATTTAGCTCCTTTTTCCTCTGTCTAAATCTGGGACCATTTGCTGGGACCTCGCTAGTTGTTCGCAAAGCAAACCTTCGCTGGTAATTCGCCAGAGTTCGCAAAGCAAAACTTCTGTTATTTTCCTCATTTCTTTGATAGCTTGCACCATTTCTTGTGTCTTACCACTTTGATCAATTAGTGCCTTTTCCTGTACAATAGCACACATATTACAAGCACCAAAGGTATATTATCAATGTTAGAAGAACAACAACAATCATGGATAAAAACCAATGAAAACATGAGAAAAGAGAGAAAAAATGCAAAGAAAGATATGTCATTTTTAGGTCAAATTTGCACCTAACAGTTCATCAATGTAAAATGGAAACACAACTTTAAATTAATTTGTTGTAAAACTACTGGTGTTTAAAGGAGAACACTAAGATAGATGATGCATGCAAATGAAGGTCATATTCATATTTCAAGATATTTTTGAAATCATGTATGCTGGCTTGCCTACATTGGAAGTCAATGCCATTAAGGAACAAAAGTTGGTTCATCATGACCTAAGTAAGAAAAATTGGAAAATGTTTTTTTGGTCCGTCAATGTGTGGATCCAAACATATTTAAGATGATCATAGAGGGAGAAACGAAAAATGGTGTGTGGGATACACTCAAGAAGTTGTATAAAGGCGATGAGAAATCGATGAATGTGAAGTTTCAATCTTTGAGGAAACATTATGAAAACACGTAAATGAATGATAATGAGGCGGTTGCATATTTGTTCTTAAGATTAGTGTTGCTAACTAATTAGACGAGGTCACATGGTGAGAAAATTAGTGAAGTGCAAAGGGTTGAGAAAGTCTTGAGAGCCTTAACTTCCAAATTTGACCACATCACTACAACAGATAAGACCTTAGACAGCGCTTTTTTTGCCCTTAGACAGCGCTTTTAAGCGCTGTATAAACCTGCGCTGCTATAGGTTTAGACAGCGCTTTGGTTAATACCAAAAGCGCTGTCTAAAGGTGGGTATATTTAATGAAAAGCGCTGTCTATGGTACCTTTATATAAAATTTTTCGTATATCTTAGACAGCGCTTTTGGTGAAAGCGCTGTCTAAGCCCTACCTTGTTTGACTTTTTTGGTATACCTTAGACAGCGCTTTCACCCAAAGCGCTGTCTAAGGTATACCTTAGACAGCGCTTTTGGTAAAAGCGCTGTCTAAGGTATACGAAAAATTTTATATAAATTTTTTAAAACCTCAATTTTTACCAGGTTTTTTCAACCAGAATTTGACCTGTTTTTGACCTGTTCAGAAAAATACCACAATTTGGAGATTCAAATCAATCCAATTTATCCTATTTAAATGTACCAATTTACACCAAAATTATATATCCAAAACAATTGGCAATTCAAACCAATATATATATTTAAAATTACAAACCAAAATTATATACTAGTACAAATGCACATATCACTTATACTAGTACTTTTGCATCCAACCAAAGGTATGCTTCAAATCTACATTATAGGTCCTGAAAACACAAAGATTGTAATTCAATTAAAAGAATACATAAACAAAGTTACACATATTTAAATTCTCATCAATTAAAGTAAGAGTACAATATTATACCTTGTAAAATTCCGAGCTCCATAATGAATTGACACCAATCCTCTTTAATTTCATCCAATTGAGAAATTGAGTAATAAGCACACTTGCATTCTTCAAAGTACTACATAATAATATAACATAGTTTGATTTAGTTTTAACTATTTCATTAGACATGAGAGATATGTGTTAATATTAAAATAACTCATAAGTTAGAAATACATACATCGGATGGAATCTCTATTCGACCCAACAAAAGAGTGTCTCTCATAAACCTCAACATGAAATAGCCGCAATCTATTTGATTGCGTTGCCGAGGACACTACAAATGAAAAGAAAATATGGATAAATCCTAAGTTTTATCAAGTAGCATCACTAATATAATAACACATGTGATAATTAATATACCTTCACTGTATTCCATGTAATAATGGGGTTGACTCTCCGCTGTGGTAGATGGCTAGCTCGTAGTGCTAGGAAAGCTTGTATAGCGCTAATAAAATATAAGTGAATATTTAGAAAAATTCACATAAATAAATAAACAAACAAATAAATATACACATTCATATTTAGAACAATCTCACTTACGTGTCAATACACTTCTTCAAATCCGGGTATGTTGTCCAATCATTTCCTAACGAATCCAGATAATACACCATTGCTCTGCTAGGATTAATTGCGACCAACAACCAATGTCCACTGTAAGATTAAACAAGTGTTAGATGGAAACTTTCTACACGACGTCAAATAAAAACATCATTAACATTAGACTATTCATTTGAAACATAAAGTAAATAAGTTGTTCAATTAATATACCAAAGTAGATCGGATATATACCTCACGTATGTATTGACAACAGTGCCGCCCAATTCTTCATGATTGAAAACTTGCTCGAAGTCTTCATTACTAATAATTTGGTCATGTTCAAAGCCATAGATACCTTTCTCCATATGTATAAGACGAACACCTCCGGTGATAATATCTGTCACTTGTAGATACGTCTGGAGGCACGACCTAAACTTGGAGATAGGTTGTTTTCTACCCCTGCTCTTCTTAGCACCAACATTTTTTTGCATTGAAATGTTGCTAATCTGTTTACCAGGCAGCTATATATCATATAATTTGTTAGATGAAGTATAAGATATCCAATTTAACATTTTCTATGCATAAATATCATATAATTGTGATGTACCTGTTTTTTTGAAACAACGGACTCGGTATGCTCCGGAATCCGCTTATCCTTTGTTTTGGATTTTGTTGGAGTCTAAATAACATTACCATGTAAAAAATGAAAATAAAATGCTCGTAAAATCTTTGAATCTACACATTAAGGTTAACAAAGGTTTATAACGGTTTTAAGCATACCTCATATCCTACGAGTATGAGGTTTGACGGCCATGCAACATACGACCCTATAGCATCTCGCACCAATGTTACATCCGAATCATCGTCAGGATAGGGTAATGGTGCTTCCTCCTCTATAGCAATATCAACTGATACTTTCAAACTTCCAGTAGGGAGGGATTTATTGTGAAGTAATTGTACCCCATTGTTATACACTTTTCCCTTTGCAACATTCCGATAAGTTGGTGAAGATAAGAAGAGCTGACATTGGGAAACGCCCTAAAACCAAAAATAAATATGCCATTGTTAATGTGTATATATGTCATTTAAATAATTTAAGCTACTAATTTAATTTCATAAATATATATATATAAATACCTCTGGAATAATCGGATGAAAGCTGCAGTTGATACTATCTTTCTCCGATCCATCTCTAACACATGAAGCGTTATCCCTTTCTTTTTCCTTTCGTAATTCCCGAACCTCAGCTTCTAGTGCTTCCAATTTAGCTTGAAGTTCTGCATTACTAGCAACCTTTCCCTTTTTAATATTCAAGGAGGTCGGGGTGATCCCAAATGCCTTACCCCTCACCCGACCAGAATACTCAGGGACATCTAATGCCCGACTAAGTATGCTCCTGGTATCGTCTGGAGATACAGACTGAGATAACGCCTCCTGAAAATCAGATGAATATCGAATATTTGTCAAATATTTGTTAATAAAGTTTTGATTTAATTAAAGAAATATTGTTATACTTACACATTTCTCAAATACTTGTAGAACCTCTACTGCAACAACTCCAGACTTGCCCACACGGGCTTCCTTCCACAAGACATGTGCAGGAAGAGATGTTTCAGAGCTATTCGCCTGTTGTAACTACATATAAAGCCAAATAATATGATCAACTATAACTCATGATGAACAATTATTATAGCATTGCAATATATTGATACTTACCAAAGATTGCTCCAAACGTCCATATCCAACACGTCCTTTCCTGTATTTATACTTGGGAGCTGATGCTCTTTCCCGATTAATTGCACTTAATCGCGTAAATTCTGGGGTTTGCCGTTTGGATTTAAACGTTACCCATTCTTGTGGTGAAATCAAACTTGCATATTTAGATGGATACTCTCCATCAACAAAGTTATCGTCAGCATCCCTAAGATAGGTGCGGTTTAAATATGTCCTAAACCCTCTTAGGAGCTTCCCTGCCAATCTCATCAAAAAAGCTTTTCTTTCTTCCTCGACGTTGAAGCACCTCTAAAAAAACCATACACATTGGTTAGTACAAATAATTTGAAGGACATAATTAGTTGGCATAATTAAAGACATAATTATGGTACCTTTATCTCATTCCAAATTTTTTCTTTGGTTTCCTTCAACTGTTTGGATCTCCAATCATCACAAGTAATAGGAACCGCATTCCTTACAAGTGCACCAATGAAACTTGTCAAAGTATGACCGTTAGGATCAATAAGTGTATTCTGGGCGCTCCAATGCACATTATAAGTGATGCCTTGATCTCTAGCACGGATCACTCTCTTCATAATGGTTATTCCTCTTCTAATCTCTGCTTCCATAGATCTGTTACTTCCAACCTGAATATCGGGATCATCATCATGTAGGTGATCATCATCATGTGGGTGATCATCATCATGTGGGTGATCATTGTTAGTAGCCATCTAACCTGTAATAAATAAATCAAGGATATCAAATATAATATATAACAAATATAATAAAGAAATCAAGGATATCAAATATAACAAATATGACATAATATATAACAAATATAAGAAAGAAATCAAGTATATAACAAATTTTACCTCTTTAGCTATAATGGCTAAAGAGTTGGATATGTTTTAAAATAAAAGTTTTTTAGAAGATTTAATAAAACTAAACTAAACTATTTAGAAGATGTTTTAAACAAAACTTCATTAAACAAAACTTCATTAAACTAAACTTCATTAAACTAAACTATTTAGAAGATGTTTTAAACAAAACTTCATTAAACTAAACTAAACTAAACTAAACTAAACTAAACGATTTAACAAATATAATAAAATATGTTTTAAACAAAAATACTTGGAGTTAGCTCACTAAAACTAACCTAAACTAGCATGTTAACAATTCAAATTCCAACAACAGTCCAACTAATTTCGACCTAAACAATAACTTCATTAACAAAACTCATCAAACATACTCATCAAACATACACATTCACTACAAAACTTCATTAACAAATCTTCATTAACAAAACTCATTAACAAACTCATCAAATATACTCATTCACTACAAAACTTCATTAACAAAACTTCAAACATACTCATTCACTACAAAACTTCATTAATAAAACAGTCCAACATAACTTCATTAACAAAACTCATCAAAGAGCAGAAAGAACGAAAACTCATTTTCATTAACGTCATTAACAAAACTCATTTTCATTAACTTCATTAACAAAACTTAACAAAACACAACAACGACGTACCTTTAACGACGGTAACAACGGCAATGCAAGAACGAAATGTATCAAAGAGCATAAACGGACGGACGACGGCAATGAGCAGAAACGAACGACGACGGAAATCAGCAGAAACGGAAGGACGGCAAGGTTTTTCGGTGAAGGTTTACGGTTGACGGACGGTTGACGGTGAAGGTTTTTCGGTGAAGGGTTTTGAGCTCTGTTCGCATGCAGGGGAGAAGAAAGAGCGAAAATATGAAAATGAATACTGACTATTCATATATTTTAATTTTATTATACCTTAGACAACGCTTTTAATAAAAGCGTTTTCTAAGCTGGACCGTAGACAGCGCTTTTAAAAGCGCTTTCAAAGGTTGGCCTTAGACAGCGCTTTTGATTTTATTTTTTTTAATTTTTAAGACCTTAGAAAGCGCTTTTAACTAAAGCGCTGTCTAATATTTTCCATTAAATTTTTTTTTTAAATTTATAAGACCTTATAAAGCGCTTTTGACCAAAGCGCTGTCTAAGGTCTTATATTTTTTTGCGCTTTTACTTTTTTAAATGGCTAGTTTCCTTGTTTTTAACTTATAGCAGCGCTTTTGTATTAAAGCGCTGTCTAAGGTGCGATGTTATAACTTACTTTTGTTGTAGTGCATTTTCGTGGAAATTGAAGAATCAAAGAACATGTCTAAGATGGATCTTGAAGAGTTGCAATCATCCTTGGAGGATCATGAGTTAAAGTTAAAGCAGGGGAATTTTGATAAGGTCATACAAGAAACTCTGCAAGATAAGTTCCTCAAGAATATGAGAGAAGATTCCCTAAATACCAACAAAAGGAAATAAAAATGGAAGAAAAAGAAGTGGAATGATGAAGATGTTGTAAAGAACTTAAATATTCAAGGAGAGACAAGCAATAATGGTGCCTGTCCCAAAATTAAATTCAAGAAGGTGGATATGAAGGAAGTGCAATGCTATTGTTGGAAGAAGTTATGCCATTATGCAAGAGATTGCTAATTCAATAAAGAAGTCAATGTTAGCGACGAATAAGAAGCATAATTTGCACATGCAGACAATAGTGATTCTGATGAGATCATACTACTGGCACAAGATAAATTCAATATATGGTATCTTGACACATGTCGCAATAATCACATGACATGCAACAAAATGTGTTTTATCAAGCTTGAAAAATCAATGAGAATAGCCATTAGACTTATAGATAATAACACAGTTACATCAGAAAGCATAAGAAACATCCTTGTGAAGAACAATGGTGGGCAAGAAGCAATAATAAGTGATGTGTTATATGTTACTTCAATGGCAAGTAACCTGATAAATTTGGGCCAATTTATTGAAAAGAACTATGCCATGAGGTTAGAAGATAAGGAGCCACAAGTGTTTGATGGGAATTCCAAACTAATTTTGATGGCACCTCTATCAAACAATAGAACTTTAAAATCACGATCAACATGTTTGACCATCAATGTCTTGCATCAACCACAACTGAGGATCAAAACTAGATTTGTCATCGTGAATATAGCCATACGAACTTCAAAAGTCTGAGCCTAAAGCACATGAAGAAAATGATGTATGGACTTCCTCAGGTTAAACTGCCAAATTAGTTTTGATAAAAGTGGTGTGTAGCCAAGCAGACAAGGAAGTCATTCAAGCATGACTTTCTTATGAAGTTAAAGTAAAAGCTGGAGATTGTAAACTTAGATGTATGTGGGCAATTTAAAATAAAGACAATTGGAAGTAACTGCTACTTTCTAACCTTCACGTAGTAATTCACCAAGTACTTGTGCATTTACGTGAAGGAGAAGAAAATTGAAGTATTCATTAAGTTCAAGAAGTTTAAGCTATTAGTTGAAAAATAGGTTAAATGTGGCATCAAGAGATAGAGAACTGGTAGAAGTGGTGAATACACTTCAATTGAGTTTGCACAATTATATGAGAAAGAAGTAACTGAGCATGAGATAATAGCTCCCTACACACCTTAGCATAATGTCATGAGTAAAAGAAAGAATATAAGCATATTGAACATGGCAAGAATCATACTCAATGAAAAATAATAACCAAAGCATTTCTAAGGAAAAACGGCCTTAACTGTAATGCATGTCATTAATAGATTCCCAACAATACACCATATGAAATCCGAACAGGTCTAAAGCCAAGTGTTTCTCATTTCATAATTTTTTGCTCACTTTGCTTCAGGTATGTACCAATAATTAATAACTTTTTGCTCACTTTGCTCATTTTTAAAGCCAAATTAGATGATATAAGTTAGATTATGATCCTCATAGGCTTCCACTTAACAGGTACATACAAGTTATTCTCACCTAATTGGAATAAAGTGGTAATATGTAGAGATGTGCACTTTGATGAAAGCAAAGAATGAAACTGGCTACAAGTTCAAAATGATCCATTAAAAAATGAGGCAAACTCAAGCAATGTTAGAATAATGTTGCAAGAAGATCAAGTAGAGTAGATTGTGCAAGAATAGGAGGTGAAAAGACCAACTAGGACCAGAACTCAGTCAATTAGATTAACTAACTTTGGAAGATTTCCTAACCAAGCAAATGAAGATGGTGACCTGATTGGATATGCCATGATAGCCGAATCTGAACCAACTGACCTCAATAAAGCCCTGAAAGATGAAATTTGGCAAGAAGCTATAAAATAAGAACTTAAGGTAGTCAAGAAAAATCACACTCAGGAATTGGTCAATCACTCAAGTAAGATAGCCAATATGTAAAGGGGGAGTCTAAAAGCTGAAGTTTATACCAAATGGTGAGATAGACAAGCACAATACTACTCCGGCCTGATTTATAAGTAAAAAAGTCAATTTTCACGCTTATTAAGAATGGTAGTTAAGTGTATTTAATTTTCTTGATTTCATGTAAAAGACATAGCACAATTACTAATATACCCTTAATTAAATTTTCATCCATAACAATATAAAGTAATTAATGTAAGGATAATTTTGGGATAAAAGCATTAAATGCAACTAGATTTGTTGACATTTGCTTATATTTAAGACCAAATTTTTTTGAAAACTTTTGCTTATAAATAAGACCGGAGGGAGTACAATGCTAGTTGGAAAAAGGGTTTCTTAAAAGGCCAAGAATTGACTTCAAAAAGGGCTATACACCAATTTTCAGACTTGAAACCATACTAGTGGCCATTGCAACATAAAAAGGGTGGTGGGTGCATCAATTGGATCTGAAGTTAGCCTTTCTCAAAATAAAAATTGAAGAGGAGGTCTATGTCAAGCAACCACCTGATTTTGAAATCAAAGGGAAAGAAGAAAAGGTGTACAGATTGATAAAACATTGTATCGACTGAAAAAAGCATCTAGGTCATGGAACAAGAGAAATGCCACTTTTCTCTTCATGTTAGGATTCAACAAATGGACATAAGAACATGGAGTGTATGTGAAAGGTTCAAGTGAAAATGACTGAATCATTTTGTATTATATGTAGATGATATTTTGATAACAAGACCAAATGAAGTTGAAGTGACAAAATTCAATACCAGTGTGATGAATGAATTTGAGATGTCAAATCTTGGAAACTTGGCTTATTTCTTATATAGAATTTGTGAACACAAACTTTGGTGTTTTGCTGCATTAGAAGAAATATGTAGATGAAATCTTGAGGAAATTCAAGATAAGAAATTACAACTCTGCAATTACTCCTATAGAAACATGCACAAAGTTGAAGAAGGACACAAATGATGAACTGATAGATGCAACTTTGTATAAACATATCATTGGCTATCCAAGGTGCCTATGTAACACTAGACTTGATATTTTCTATAGTGTTTACTTGGTAAGTAGATTCATGGAGAAACCAATTTCATATCATTTAGTAGGAGCTAAAAGAATCCTCATATACATTAAAGACACTGCAGATCATGGTATACTCATGGCTTATCAGAAGAACATCAAAAGAGAGACTAATGCTAATGGCTATTGTGACTCAGACGACGGAGGAGATAAGATGACAAGAAAAGTACAACATAGTATTTGTTAATGATTGGATAAGCTCCAATTTCATGGAGCTCAAAGAAACAAGAAATTATGGCTTTATCATCTTGTAAGGCAGAGTATGTTGTAGCCTCTTATGCAGCTTGCCAAGCATTGTGGGTTGAAATGTTGTTGGAAGAGTAGAAGGTTAATGAAGTTCTGAAGATCAAGTTGTTAGTTGACAACAAATCAGCATTTGATCTAACTAGTTATCCAATGAACCATGGAAGGAACAAGCATGTAAAAAGAAAATACCATTTCCTAAGAGATCAAGTAAGCAAGGACAAATTGAAGATAAAGTATTGCAAGAATGAACTATAACTTGCAGATATTAATTCTAACCAAACAATTGAAAAAAGCAAGGTTTGAAAATCTCAAAGGATTCATGGAGTGGAAAGGCTAGTTGATCTGAATTAAGAGTATCGGAATTGTAATTCATATTAATTAGTGGCAGTTTGAATGTGTTGCAAGTGTGATCTTTTAAATCCACCTCAGTAATTTTATTGATTATTTCAGCCACTCCATTAGTACTACAATTGCACCAAACATACAATGATTTTGAATTGATAAACAATATCATAAAATATCAATACAGGCAACCCATTTCTGAAACATGCATGTATAATTTATTAGAAAGCATGACATAATAGAAAGTTTTCAGTATACCAAAGTACAAGCTTTTCATAAAACCTTGACATAATAATGGTATCTAGAAATGATTATTGTTCCCTAAAAAAATGATTATTGTTGGAATAGCTGTGAATAGAAACATGCTGAAATGTTGGTATTATTCTAATTATTATTCTCTGTCTTGTCCCCTTTCATGCAGTGCTCTTAGCTTTGGTCCTTTTGGCAAAAGATGGCAAGCAAAATGAAGCTGAATGATACTGAAACAAAGAGAATAGTGACAAATCATGCATTAAGAAACAAATATAAACAAATGTTCATATTTAATTATTGCTTAATTATTATTAGTACCTCAGAGTTGTAATACTTCAAAGGATACTTTGATACACCATAATTTTCTGGACCAATAGGGTTAACTGGATTTCTGAAGTCCACATGTGGACCTTCAGTTGAACAAAGTAAGAAACCAATCACTCCACTGAATCAATCAAAACAAATACTAATTAGTTGATTATTATTATTATAGTTATATAATATAATCTAATTGAGTTAGTTTAATACACATGTTAATTCCTTGCCTTGGATATGTTGGAACATTTGTCCATGCATAATCACTAGAGCCTTTGAAAATTTTGCGGCTTTTGATTAAAAGCTCTTCAATATCCAATGACTTATACCAAAAGCTCTCAGCTTGGATACACAAAACTCCTCCAGGACGAAGAGCTTTTGAAATCAATTCAAAGAATTCAGTTTCAAATAGCTCATGATCAGACCCTGAATCATATATATATACATACATAAATATTACTATACAAAGATGTGTAAAAATAACTCTTAAGTAACAAAAACTAGTAGAAGAGAAATTAAATATGTACTTATTGGGTCGAATGCATCCACTATTATTGCATCATAAGTGCCTTTTGCAACAGATTTCAGAAAAAATGTTCCTGTCACAATTTCAAATAATTAAAAATTAGGGTTTATAACAGGGTAAAACTATTTTACACAATCAGTCACTGCATATCCATTAAACCATCTATATATATATACCATCTGTAACATGAAGCTGAACTCTAGGGTCCTTGTATCCAATAGCTATATCTGGGAAATATTTTTTATAAACCTGAAAAGAGAAATCTTAGACTATATCATCAAGAATAGGGTAATATAATAACATATTATTCACAATTCACATTAGGGCAAACATTAATTTACTCACATCAATGAGCATAGTGTCAATTTCACATATGTCAATGTGTTCAACAGAAGAGTGACGTGAAATTTCCCTAAGGATACCACCATCTCCTCCACCAAAAAGCAGCACCTATAAATGTTTCAAAAAATCATTGTTTAATACAGTTATAATATAGTACTATACTATTGAATATGTAACACTATTTGAATGAACCTTTTTAGGGTTTGGGATTGAGCAAAGAGGAAGGTGAGTCATCATTTCTTGGTAAGAACATTCATCTTTCTCAGTGAGTTGGAGTGCATCATCCAGAACAAATACCTTGCCATATGTTGATGTCTGCAATTCAACTCCATCGTCAATATCCCGAAAAATTAGAGACGGAAAAATTATAATAGTAGTGACATTTTGATTTTTTTTTACATAGACAAAGCGATAATAACTACTAAAAACTCGCTTACAACTGTGAATATTAGAATTCGAACTTGCTCATGGCGTCTAACCTAGTAATATCGACTTTTGCAGATTTGCAGATAAATATTTTGATTTTCTAAGTCACTCAATTTTTAACTTTTAGTAGTATAGTAATTTAATATCAAGCAATGTAAATAAGAAAACATTTTTTTATATGGTTATATACTTATATATAATCATTACCTGAAAAACTAGCATATCTTGAAATTGAGATTTCCCTTGGAAACAAATATTATCTACCTTCAAGAAGTGTGCCTCTCCTGCAATATTTCAACAATCAATTTAATTAGCTGTAAGCACTTGAAATCAACATAATCATTTCAAATCATTCATCAGATTTCTAACTCCTGTTATAACAAAGAAACTACAAATAGGAAAATAGATGATTAATAAAAATTATGAGGTCTATGATATATGCTATAATTTACTTTACCTATTGAGCAATGTCCATGTAGCAACATATTTAATTACTTTAGATTGTTTTTTAAGGAAGGTGTGGGGGTTGAGAGAGGATTAAAATATGAACTATTCATTAACCTGACATGCATATATTTTACACAACATAATAACAAAATTATAATTGCATTTAATTACCCTTGCACTTCAAGCATGGACAGATATATACACCCCCAACAAATATCTTATATTTGAAAAAAACTAATTAGAAAATTTAAAATTCCAAACAATTTAAATAAATCAATTTGAATTTTATTTATTTATAAATTATAAAAAAATTTATTTATAAATTTAAAAAGTTTTGAGGTCAAATGTGAAAAATAGAGAAGAATTTGCAATTTAAAAAATTAAAGGGATCAATTAACAATTAAAAAAAATTATAAAAAGTTCTAGGGATCAGTTTATTTACTTCAAAATTCCTTTATCTAAAATGATTTATGAAGTAGTTTTGCCAAAACAAAATTGTTTCATAATTTTCATTTATTTGTGCAAACAATTATAATTTTGTCAAAATTATGAACAGAGGGATATAAACAAATGCATCAAAATTAAGAACAGAAGGTTATTAAACTTCATTCATGTTAACCAACCTGGCCATATTGGACAATGTTCTGCAAACCATCCAGGAATTTGTGGATGATCATCATCAGTTCCAGCTTCTCCATCATTCCCTTTTGCATCAGTGATTTTTGGAGCAGAGAGAGGGGCTTCAGAACCCATGATGTTATTGCTGCAACAAGGAATGTAGAGAAGAAATTGAGGTTATTTTGTTTTAAAATGTTAAAACATGTTGGTTATGTTCACATATTTATACCATAGAATGAGGCAATGTAAAATGATAAATTAAGTGAAAGAAGTATATCTTAAAATATCAAAGAAAAAGATGATGAAATGTTGTTGACTAGTTTCAATGTGAATATAACTTTTTTTTTTACAATGTTGACCATGTGATTTTTTATTTAAATAAAAGTGTTGATAAATTAATTTTATTTGATATTAGTAAAAAAAAAAAAGTATAGTCAAAAGATGCAGAACTTTTAGAATTTTATTGAATAAAATTTTTTAAAATTTGGTAAAATATAGACTATGTTGTTCAATAAACATGATTTTAAACATATATATTTTTAATAATAAGGTAAAAAATCTCAAACATATTTATAGAATTTTTTTTGATAGGCAACTTCATTAATTGGAGATTAAGGAAATCTCAAACCAAGGAACTACAACCACCAAAACCAATTACAAAAAATCGAGCGGGTTCTTAAACCACTCGTAAAGACTACAATTCTTGCTACTCTTAAGTCCAAGAATTAACCAATTCCAAGAAGTGATTTTAATTTCAACAACAATATCATCAACGTTACAAGATACTTCTTCGAATATAATCCTATTTCTAGCCCTCCATATATTCCAACAAGTGATCATCTAAATAGAAAAAAACTTACCAACAATGCTTCGGCCTTGCAGTCTAGAGAACCAAGCCAAGGCGTGGAGGGAACAGTTAGATTCAGAAATTCGACTAATATCCACCCAATGGCAAATTTTACACCAAACATTATACGATTTGCAACAATGGTTGAAATTTAGGAGTGTAATCGATTAGGTTTAGACCAGTTTTTGGTCCAAAAAAAATGTCTAAATGAATACTATTTTCATTGGTTTGGTTTGGTTCAGATTTTAGTGTTTTCATAAATGGAATCGAATCAAGTTATTCGGTTTGGTTCGGTTGATCGGTTTACATAACTCTTTTTTTTTTTAAACATTATATTAATTTGTGTATTTTCCACTATTATATTTTTCAAATTTTTTTCTATTATTTTTTGGTAAATTCTTTGATACACATAAATTTAAGTGTAATCGATTAGGTTTAGACTAGTTTTTGGTCCAAAAAAAAAAGTCTAAATGAATACTATTTTCATTGGTTTGGTTTGATTCAGATTTTAGTGTTTTCATAAATGGAATCGAATAAAGTTATTCGGTTTGGTTCGGTTGATCGGTTTACATAACTCTTTTTTTTTAAATATTATATTAATTTGTGTATTTTCCGCTATTATATTTTTCAACTTTTTTCTATTATTTTTTGGTAAATTCTTTGATACACATAAATTTAAGTGGGATACCGGTATCTTTAGTGTAAATTGTGATAAAATTTTAATTTTTTTAAAAATAAAATAAAACAATAAAATTTTAATTTATCTTCATTGGTTTGACGATTACTAAAACCAATAACCGAACCAAACGACCTCGGTTTTCATCGATTTTATTTAGTTTTTGAACCAAAGCAAAAAAATCAATTTCTTTTTCGGTTTGTTTTAAATTATCGTTTTAATAGATTTTTTTATATCCCCTTATACCCAAATGGTTAAGTTTCACATAAACAATAAATAGAGAAAATGCTGTACATACAAAATATGTCACTTGTTCAAAATTTGTTGGAGGTGGGAATTGAACCCATCCCCTTTCTTTCATAGGTTCCTCTTCTTACCACTAAGCCAATCCAATTCTTTTGTTATTCCATGCTTTTAAAATGTATATATTATATGGTTAGTATTTTTTTCTATTAATATAAACTAAATTATTTTGACATTAGAATTTAGTATTCAGTTTAATAGTCTCTAATAATACTTTTTTTTTATAAGCAAACTTCATTAATAGAGATTAAGGAAATCTCAGACCAATGAACAACAAACCACAAACAACTACACGATTACAAAAAGTCGAGGGGAAACTTATACCACTCATACAAACTACATTTCTTACTATCACGACAGCCTAAAATCAACCAATTCCAAGAGTATATTTTAACTTCGAAAACAATTTCTTCGACATTACAAACCGCATCATTGAACAAAATATTATTACGCCATTTCCAAATAATCCAACAAGTGGTAAACCAAATTGAATTGATCTTCCCGAATTTGGGTCTACCATGAATACTCGAGAACCAAGACTTCACATGAAGGCAACATGAATAATCCAAAATCCTACTTATTCCCACCCACTCACAAATCTTATTCCAAACCAATATCGATTTATGACACAAGAAAAATAGATTGGTAGAACTCTCACTATCTTGGAAACAAAACGTGCAAACCTTTTCGTGATCGTTCGAAATAACCTGCCTTTCCACCAAGTTATCTCTCGTAGGCATCCTATCAAGCACTAATCTCCAACTGAACACTTGAACTTTCGTCGGGATAGTAGTCTTCCATAATAACTCCAAAAGTTCTGCCTTGTCTTCTTCTAGCTCATTGAAAGTTTCTAAAGAATTCAAGAAGGAATAGATTGAGTTTACTGAGAATTCCATTGAATCATTAAGAGGCCACTTCCACATATCCTTAACATCCTTTTGGATTAATAACTCTTCCAGAATATGGCAGCATTAAACGATTTCTGTATCCAGCCTGTTATCTGATAAAACCAAAGCTTCACGCAACTTCCAACGCCATTGATTCTCTTCCCAGTCTCCCATCTCCGCTATCGAGCAGTATGGTATCTTGCAAGCTAAAAACAGGTTAGGAAAATGATGTTTAAGAGCCGAATCTCCCAATCAATTCGTATGCCAGAACGCGAGAGTAGATCCGTCGCCTACTGAATTCTCCATTATGTTGCAGAAGTTTTCGGGGCCTTCCAAAACTGACATTGATAATATATCCTTCATCCAAACGGAGTCGTGCTTCGCACTGCCAATCTCTACGAAGGTTTGAACCTTCAGACTCAAGTTACCATATCGTTTTTCAATGGTTTTTCTCTAAAGTTCTTCACCTCCCCGAACGAACTTCCATAACCATTTAGCGAGAAGAGCTCGTTTAAAACGACCAACGTGTTTTATACCCAGCCCTCCACAATCCTTCGGTTTACAAACTGACTTCCAAGAGATCCAAGAAATATAATTGTTCATAGTAGCACCAGCCCAAAGGAATCTTCGTTGGATAGCGATGATTTCTTTTACGACTTTCTTAGGAGCCTTGAAATAAGCCAAATGATGAATAGACAGGTTAACCAGCACCGAGTTTATAAGAGCGACTATTACCCTAATAGATAAGTTCCGCCCACTCCATCTTGAAAGACGGTTCCTCAAGCAATCAATAACCGGTTTCCAAAAAGAACAGCGATGTTGATTGCCTCCAACCGATAAACCAAGGAAATTGAAAGGAAGGCTACCGGATTTACAATGAAGGGATTGCTCTGCTGCATTTAAGAACTCGACTTCAACTCCAATCATATATAAGCAACTTTTTGAAAAGTTAATTTTGAGGCCTGAAATCAGTTCGAATGCTCGAAGAATAGACTTAAAAGCCCATATATTAGTCGCTGAACCATCCCCAATAAGTAGCGTGTCATCGGCAAATTGTAACAGGCTAGCAGAAGGACAATCTTGGACTTTAAACTTTGACAACATGTTACAATAAGTTGCTTTCCTCACTAAACAAGCTAATCCCTCCGCTACTATAGCAAACAGATAAGGGGAGAGGGGATCCCCTTGTTTAAGACCCCTGCCCACCTTGAAATCTTTCGAAGGACTACCATTTATTAAGATCGACATGAAGCTATTGAACACTGAACCTCTTATCTATTTTAACCAATTACAACCGAATCCCATCTTAACAAGCATGGCTTCTAAATACAACCAATCCACGCAGTCATACGCCTTCGCAAAGTCTACTTTAAGGAGCAAACAATTCTTCTTATACCTTTTAGCATAGTCTACGATTTCATTAGCCAATAGCACTCCATCAAACACCTGGCGCCCTGGTATAAAAGCAGTTTTAGAGTTTGAAATCAGCTTGTGAATCACCTTACTCAATCTGGTAGCAAGCATCTTAGAAATGGTTTTGAGGACACAACTAATCAGACAAATAGGTCTAAACTCTGCAAAGCATTGGGGGTCTGCAACCTTCGGCACAAGCGATATGAACGAAGAGGCAAACACCTTTGGAAGATAACCTGTCTTGAAAAATTCCAAAATACAGTTTGTGAAATCCACACCAATAAAATCCCAGCAATTCTTGATAAATTTAAAGTTGAACCCATCGACTCCTGGGCATTTATTGCCGTCACATTTGAACACTGCCTTCTTCACATCCTCAACTG
The DNA here is from genome assembly GCA_022829125.1 of Lathyrus tuberosus. Taxonomy (NCBI): domain Eukaryota; kingdom Viridiplantae; phylum Streptophyta; class Magnoliopsida; order Fabales; family Fabaceae; genus Lathyrus; species Lathyrus tuberosus. Next base: position 379,077 of record JALAZF010000993.1, read on the forward strand.
CAAATTCAGCTTCTAACATGCTCCTATCATTCTCATCAGGGCAAGCCAGACTATCAGAATCTAAGGAAACACAATTCAGAGTTTGTTTCTTAAAATTGGCCTAAAAAAACTCAGCTCTTTCTTTAATCTTAGCAGGGTCATCTAGAAGCTGACCTCCCACCTTAATTGCAGTAAAATTATTCGAACGATATCTCATTTTCAACGAGTCATGGAAAAACTTGGTATTAAGATCTCCGTCTTTAAACCATCTCCCCCTTGATTTCTGAATAAGCATACTTTCTTTTAACCTCAAGTTTAGTTCTCAAAATGTCTTTCACTGCTTCTTCTTCCCTGCTACTACCCTCCAAATCCGCATTCAAATCTAATAAGTTAAGTTTGTTGACCTTGTCTTCTATCTTAAGGTCAAGCCACCCAAAAGTATTAGAATTCCAAAATCTCAGGTCTGATTTAAGAGCTTTAAATTTGTTGAGAAGAATATTGCTACAAGAACCAGTAATATTATAGGAGTTCCACGAGTTCTTCACAAAAGGGAGGAAATCGGAATGATCAAACCAACAATTGAAAGTCCTAAATGGTTTAGGGCCCCAATTTACAAAGTTGGAATTTAACCACACGGGGCGGTGATCCAAAATATCTTTATTTCCCACCTCTTGATTCTTCAAAGACAACAAAGAGATAGCCAAATCATCCACCAAAATTTTGTCCAATCTACTTCTGCTCTTACCATTTGAATTGAACCAAGTGAATTTGTTGCCAATAATTGGTAAGTCAATCAAATTCATCTCATCAATGAAACAGCTAAAGTCTCTCATCTCACTCCTATTCGATCCATGGACTCCTTTTCTTTCCTCCCCATTTTTAACTGCATTAAAGTCTCCTCCAACTATTCACCCACCCCCTAGAAACCTCTTCTTTAGATCAATCAAATCTCTCCACAATCTTCTCTTATCTGATAAACCACATGGAGAATAGACATTAACCACTGTGAGCTGATGGTTGTTCCATGTGAATTGAATTCCCAAATATCCAGTTCCACGAAAACTCGAACACGCAGTCAGAGCTTTCCTATTCCACAATGTAATGATACCACCTGATCTCCCTGAAGAGTTAGACGCAGACCACCCAAGCTCTTGACCTTTCCACAAACTACTAGCCAAACTATCATTCATCACAGACAATTTTGTTTCCTGAAGTAGACATAAATCTGCATTCCCTCTGTTAAGAATGTGAGAAATTCTCCTTCTCTTAAGAGAACTGCAGCATCCTCGTACATTGAAAGTTGTAACATTTATTTGACACCAATAGCTATAACCTTCTTTCCACACCTTTCCTTCTTATCCTTTTTATCCAGTTTCCTCAGCAGACCATCGAATCCACCATCATCTAAGTCGCCTACAACTCCCAATTTCTTCAACGAGTTTCTCACCTTAGATGGAACTTCCTCCAGAACTCTATGACATCTATTGTTTCCTCTAATAAAATTAGATTCTGTAATTGATTCGCAGCTGTGAAGGAGATCTCTAGTCTCAGCTTGCAACAGTCTATCCGAACGGCTCTTAATTGAATCATTATCTGGATTCCTGATCAAAGCTTCTTCATGATTCTTCATAGTGGAGTGAAGGAGCGTTGAAAAATATGAAGGAGAGTAAGAAATATTAATGCTATTGTAGACATCATGGAGCAATTTTTTCCTTTTACTCTTGGCCCAATTAGACGGTCCAACTATCTCCACCGGGGGCCCAACCCTAATATTAAAGCATTCAAGATTCACTATTAATTCCCCATTAAATAATTCGTTATGGTCTTCCTCTTGAAACTTCCCGCCTTTGGACTGATAAATAAAACCACCTCCCAACAATGAAATTGAATTGTCGTCATCTAAGTTGACCTCGATATTCCCCATTCTTTGACGTAAAGTAAAATCATCTGATTTACTACCAATAGGAGAAAACTCAGTACCAGGAACATTTATTACACTGTTTTCTTTGGTCCCATCAAGAGCTACCTCGATCCCTCCACTATCACCCATAAATGACCTTTTTTCTGAGCTACTAAACTCTCTCTCTGACACCAGATCCTTAAGAGTTGTTTCATTCTCCATATTCCCAGCTATAAAGTTTTTTGTAAACTCACGCTCTTCATCTTCTTCGGTATCCCACGCGCTATCACTGTCTGAAGCAACAGAAGAATCAAACCCATCAGAGTCGATCACTTCGTCTTCTTCAACAAACTTAAGGTCTTCACGGCTACACGACACATCTTCAAACATCTTAATGGTGAACTATGTGAATCTCTTCATTCAAAATAGTCTTCCAATTGGTTTTTATCAGCAACCTCGCCGAATCGAAACATTCAAAATTCCTTGTTTTCTCATCGCATTGAATGAACATTCCCAAACCAGAGGAAATCTTACAAAAGTTATCCTCACTCCAAGAAAAACACGGGAGGCCGTAGCACTTCACCCATGCAAATCTTACACTATTGACCAACTTCGGAGACCATGGTCGAATCTCGCTGAACCAAACATCTAACCATTCACGCGAGTTCGCAATAAATTCTTCAATGTGCCCTCCAGATATATCTTCCAACAAACACATCGAAGCACCTAAAGGGGTGGCCTTGATATTGAAGAAACCTTCTTCATTTAGGTTCCTTTGAATGTTGAATGTATTACCATCTTCCATTACCACACCCACTCTAGCACGTTCGAATCTACCCACAACAGTACTATCCACTTCTAATATTATCTTGTTCTCAGAGTATCTAACTTTCTCCTTGGTTATAGGTTCTTCCCTCCCAACCATATTAGCATAGGATCTAGCATTTCTATTCGAATTCACGAAACTGCTATAGTTTTTCTTCTGTGCCTCTATGACTGGGTTGTTTGCCTCCTTTCCCGGGTTGAATCTAGTAACATTAGCGAAAATCTTCTTCCCACCCAGGATAATACTATCAAGGTTAATAGCTAGAATACAGGGATCGTGAACTTTTCGAAACTTAGTGAAACCAAATCTTTTCCTCGTTTATCTCTCTTAGCTGGTATAAACACTTCTGATATAACGCCATGCACCAAGAACACCTCAAATAAATCTTTGGCATTCATCGATTCAGGGAACTCGGTAACGAAGAATGACGTCGTGGGTTCTCCCAAAACCGCTCATTTTCCTTTATTCTTCTTCCACACTGAAAAACCACCATTGTATCTCCTTGACGCCTTCCTTCTGACCCTCTCCCATTCCATAGCAGAACAAAAAGGTCGAACGACAAAACGTATTTATAAAACAGCTCTAAAGCAATATTTCTAAAACACTAGTACCATGGACCGGTAGATTTATGAAACATCATTGTTGAAGATCCGAGAAAAAATCAGAAACACAAAGACACAAAAAGGAAACCAATTACCCAGCAAAGAAAACCACTGTTAAATGTAGACCCAAAGGGAGGAAGGTCCCTAACCCTAAGGTAAGAAATTTAAACCAAACCCTTTAAACCTACCAGAAAGCTCCCAAGCCAAGGAAAACAGGGATCCAGAGAAGCAACTAGTTAGTTATTGAATGTTTCTATAATTCATCCCTTTCAATATTCTTAGAAAAATGCAAGAGATAGTTACTATGTGAATGTTTAATTAAATAACATATTCAAGTCTCTAATAATACTAATAGTTTAATATTGCTATTCAATTTAGTTTTTATTTACTAATACGTTAGAATTTATTTATTCAATTTAGTTTAATACTAATAGTTTCTATTAATAGTTTAATAGTTTTTAATAATACTAATTTAATTTTTGCTACAGTAATTTAATTGAATGTTTTTTAGTTTTATTTGAATATTTTGGGTTTTACTTAAAATATTATTAAACTAACATTATTACTAGTATATTAATTTGGTATGTTAATTTAGTATATTAATTTAGTAATAAAATGTTAATTTAGTAATAAAATGTTAATTTAGTATATAATTTAGTATATTAATTTAGTATGTTAATATGGTACAGTAATTAACATTTAAATATAATGTTAATATTAATTTAGTTAAAATATTTAAATATAAGCGTTAATATATTTTTAGTTAAACTAATTTAATAAACTAATCTTTGACTAATTTTTAGTATAGTAATTTTATAGTAATATTTTTAGTAATGTTTCCAAACTAATGTTACAGTATATATAGTATAAACTAATTTTCTTAAAGTTTTATCTAATTTAATATATTTTTTAAACATTTAAACTAAATTAATATTAATATTAAAACATAATATATTTTAGTCATAACATTAATATATTTTAGTAATAATAATGATAATAACGTTAATAACGTAAAATAATATTAAATAATGAATAATATACTACATAATATTTTAGTTACAATATATAAGATATACTAAATAATATAATAGAAATATACTAAATATCAAAAAAATCATTAAATACTGAATATTAAAGGAAATATGTAATATATACATTTAAATAGCATATCATATCAGAAAAAACAAACTAACCTTGTGGTAGTGTCTCTCTCATGTGATATTGAAGTCATGGGTTCTATACCCACCTTTAGCATTTTTTGAATGTTTATATATTTTCAAAATTAAAACAAACAATAAATATAAAATGAAATGCCTATGTGGAAATAAAAATAATTAAAAAAAAACCAACTCGTCTTCCACATAAGAAAAATAATTTAAAAAATAATAATAAATACCTTCCACGTCAGCATTTTTGATGACTGGATATGATGAAGGTCAAAATTAAGAAAATATTCAAATGTTAGGCGAATTCTTGCAAGTTTTTTTTACAGGGGGTTTTTCGAAAAGCGTCTATATGGCAGGGGGCAAAATGGCTATTAACCCTATATATATATATATATATATATATAATCCATGAGGATGGACAAGAGTAACATCCAACAAAGTTTCAAAGAGAAGATCAAGAACTATAGGAGAAACGTCTAGCAAGGGTGTACGGGAAACAAGGGTTTTCACGTCAACATTCTTCATTACTGAGTTTGCGGATAAATGGAAGGCTAAGGATCTCTATAATGAGTTCAAGAAGTTAGGTGACATTGATGAGGTGGTCATACCGCCACGCAGAGATATCAGAGGATGGAGGTTTGCGTTCGCCCGATTTTTTAATGTTAAGGATGTTAGAGTCTTCGCCACCAAATTGCACAACATTTTCTTGGAAGGTAGGAAACTTTTTGCTAATGTTCCTAGATTCTTAAGGAAAGAGAGTCCATACATGCAGAAAGAAGATCTTTTCTAGAAAGGAGGGAAAGACGCTGTCAAGGAGTCAAGGAGAAGGCCACCCTCTAGTTACGATTACAGTCCCAAGAACATAAATGGGATTAGATCTTATACAGAAGTGACGACGAGCAGGAAGGAAGTCTTAGTCAAACAATAATCCTTAAATTTCACAGCTGATAAGGAAGATATAAGTCGTTGCCAAAAGGCTTTTGTGGGGGAGGTCGAGACTCCGAGTTTAGCTTATAGCGTGAAGGAAATTTTTCATGCTGAAGGTTTTTTTCACCATAAGAGTTACTCCGTTGGGAGCTAAGTTATACCTGCTGGAGGATCTGATCGAAGCCGTGGTAGAGGATTTGATCCAATACAACAAGGAATGGTTGGGCAAGTGGTTCAAAGATGTCAGAAAGTGGAAGCAAAACGATATTGACCAAGAGAGATTGACGTGGTTAAGCTGTACTGGAATCCCTTGTCACGTGTGTGGTGAAAAAAATTTCAAGTTCTTAGCGAAAACAATGGGGTGTTTTGTTAGTAGTGATGAGCACATAAGGTTAAGCACTAAGCTGGACATCGCTAGAATACTGATTATAACAAGGTGCACTCCATTTATCATCGAGGTGCTCAATGTGTCAATCGACAGAGTATCGTTCAGGATTTACGTCAAGGAAGAAGTACATCGTTCTAAAGAGTTATTGGTCAAAAATGGAGCAAAGAGGAAGATAGATTCGGTTACAAGTGAAGATGAAGATAAATCAGAGTTTTTCTCTGACGATGAGATAAAAGGTGGTTCTAGGGTCAATGAAACCCATGAGGAGGTAATCGAGGAGGCTATTGATGTGGACTCATCAAATGACAATTTTGCAAAGATAACAGAGACTTTAGAAAATTATTAGGATTATAAGGTTAAGGATGTTTCATGTTTTAAGGAACCTATGTTGGATAGGAATTATTTACCTAGGCAAGTAGCTTCTGAATCGGTGAAGATGGCTATAGAGGCGTTGTCCCCTAGGTCAACGCAGAATGGAAAATGTGAGGTAAATATGTTAGAGGGAGATGGGATAGAAACACGTGATGAAGAGGCAGAAGTTGAGATTCAGAGAATAACTTCTAGTAGACCCCAAAATGATGGAATTGAGCTTATTGGCAATACGGATTTCTCTACAGGCCCAACATCCTTTGATGAGGCTTGTTTGAAAGCTTTTGAATCTAGGTCCAAACAGAGGAAAACAAAAAAAAGATACGGAATTTGGGGAAAGTTGTGAAGTTTGGTCCTTCATATTTTGCATATCTCCTTAACAAAAATGGAGCGCATTCAGATTCTATTTCATCTACTTCTTTTGGGAAGGGCTAATGGAACGTGGTTTCATCAAGTGATGGTGTTGCTCCAGTAAATTCTTTAACTAATTCGAAGGTTCTTCGTTGCAACAAGAGAATATTGAGGAAACAAGACTCGGTGAATAGTAGTGTTTGGGATACAATTACGAAATTGGGAGTTGTTAGTCGCAAGAAGAAGGAAGTTCTGATTAAAGAGGTGAAATCAATGGAGAACAGAGATAAATATGGAATGGCTGCAAAGAAGGCGGGAAAACCGGTGTTACTATAAATATAATGTTGTTCAATATTCGTGGGGGAGGGATCAGGACAAAACACAAGAGAATCAGATTCATTATTCAATCAGGTAAAGTCGACTTATGTTTCTTACAAGAAACCAAATTATCTTATTTTGATGATAGATTGGCAAAGGAATTATGGGGTAATGATGGAGTGGAGTGGACAACTAGTCATTCAAGGGGAGCATCAAGAGGTATGGTTATTCTTTGGAGAAATGAAACTCTAATTCTGAATTTTAGTTTTAAAGGGTTAGGTTTTGTAGGAATCAATGTTGTTTGGAAGGGTAAGTTTACAATTTTGTTAATATTTATGCGCCTTGCAGCTTGATTCAAAGGAGGACAATGTGGGGTGGTTTATTAGATTCGAAACAGTCGAGGAATGCGGAATTTTGGTGTTTAGGAGGGGACTTTAATGCAATGCTTAGTAGGGAGGAAAGATTAGCAGTGAGGAGGAGTAACTTTAGCATAGACATGGAGGAATTTGGTATATTTATATCAGATATGGGATTGATTGATTTTCCAAGCACAAGGGGGAGATTTACTTGGTATAACGGCAGCGGAATGACGATGAGTCGTCTTGATAGATTTCTTTAATCCAATGGTGTGATTTCAGAATGGAAGGTGTTGGACCAGAGGATTGGAAAATGCGACGTTTCGGACCACTGCTCAATCTGGTTGAGGCCGAATTTAGCAGACTGGGGACCGAAGCCCTTTAGATTTTTTAACAGCTGGTTCAAACACGGCGAGTGCAGCAATTTCATTAGCAGCGAGTGGGAGAAACTCTCAGTAGAGGGAAGAGGAGATTTCATACTTTGTGAGAAAATGAAGGCTATGAAAGTCAAACTGAAAACATGGAATACTGAGGTTTTTGGTTGGATAGATTTGCAGGTGAACAACCAAGTTGATCATTTAAATGAATTGGACAATTTGTTGGTGGAGAAACATGGAGGATCAGTGGACAATTCGGTGGAGGAAAGATCCTGTGTGAATGGAGACATATGGAAGAATCTAGCTTTGAAGGAAGGGTTGTTGGGGCAAAAATCCAGACAAATTTGGCTTAAGGAGGGGGATCAAAACATACATTTTTTCAATCAAGCCATTAAAGATAATCAAAGAAGAAACTCTATCTCTTTGTTGTTTTGTGACAACGATTTGGTAGAAGGAGTGGATGAAATCAAGGCTACAATTCATGACTATTTCACCAATTTTTATATGGAATTAGATGAAGCTAGACCAGTCCCGAAAGGAGTTTCTTTCAACAGGCTGAATGTGGAGGATAGTGAGAGGTTGGAAAGTCCCTTTTTCGAAGAAGAGATCAAAGTTGCGATTTGGTCTTGCGACGGAAATAAAAGTGTGGGTCCAGACGGATACACCCTTGAATTCTTTAAGAAGGGATGAGAGGTTTTAAAGAAAGATGTTTTTCTCTTTGTCAAGGACTTCTATAGGAATGCAAGATTAACTAAAGCTTGTACGGCTTCATTTCTGGCTTTGATACTGAAGATTGCGAATCCTCAATCTCTTGTTGAGTATAGGCATATATGTTTGGTTAATAGTCTGTACAAAATCTTGGCAAAGTTGCTGGCAATGCGTCTTAAGAAGGTAGTTGATAAGCTGATCTCTCCAAAGCAGTCAGGTTTTATTGAAGGATGGAATATTTCCGACGATATTCTTATCGTCAATGAAGTGATGGACTTGGTAAAAAGAGATAACCGAAGTTGTTTGATGCTGAAAGTGGACTATGAGAAAGCGTACGATACTATAAATTGGAATTTTCTCTGATACATGCTTAACATAATGGGCTTCGGAAAAATGTGGTTAAGTTGGATGGAGAGCTACATTTTTATGAGTACCATGTCGGTTCTGGTTAACAGGGGGACGACTAAGGATTTTAAGGTGAAAAGAGGCTTGCGGCAAGGCGACCCATTGTCTCCGTTCTTGTTCGTTATAGTAATGGAAGGATTAACAGGGTTAGTCAATAAATCTGTGGAGCTTAAGCTTTTTAGAGGATTTCACTATAAAGGTGAAGATTCAGTGGATGTGTTACAGTTCGCAGATGATATAATCATCTTGGGAGAAGGAACTTCTGAAAACTTATGGTGTTTGAAGGCTATTTGAGGGGATTCGAGGTGATGTCGGCCAACTTCAGTAAAAGCAAGATGTACGGTGTGAATGTCCCAGATTGGTTTCTTAATGCAGCATCCACATTCTTGTCCTACAGAATTGATAGTTTTTTGTTTAGATTCTTAGGAGTTCCGATAGGTGATAGTCCAAGGAAGAAGTTGATGTGGAACAATTTACTGGAGTCTTTAAGGAAGAAGCTAGCAGATTAAAAAGGGAGGCAATTATCTTATGCTGGCAGAATTGTTTTAATCAATTCGGTTTTGAACCCAATTCTGGTTTACACATTGTAGTTTTACAAAGCTCCAACATCGGTTCTGAGGGAAATTCGTCGCATTCAGAGTAATTTTTTATGGAACGGAAAAGAAGGCAAAAGAACAATTCACTAGGCAAGTTGGAGCGATATTTGTAAACCGAAATCGTTGGGTGGTCTAGGCATCAAGGATGTTGAAATGATTAATAGAGGATTTTTATTGAAGTGGAAGTGGCGTATATTGAAGGAGAAAGAAGCGTTATAGCAAAAGCTTCTTCGTTACCGTTACGGTAATATTGCCATAAAAGTAATTGTCGGAGGAAATTCGGTGTTGGGGAAGCATGACTCAATCTGGTGGAGAGATGTGGTCTTGAACGACTTATCTACTCAACCAAACTTGGGATTTTCTAAATTTTTTCTTTGTAGGATTGGCAACGAGAATTCGACGCCTTTTTGGCATGCAAATTGGTTGGAGAACCAAGCTTTGAAGGATGTTTATCCTTATTTATACGAAGCAGCATCTATTCAATCCTTATCTGTCCAAGAAGCAGGCCAATGGAACAATCAAGTCTGGAACTGGAATTTACCTGCTATTGTTAGAGGCTGGGAAGACTTAGGGGCTGATATAAGAGCATAATTCTGGGAGGAGTTACAGGGCAGCATTCCTAAGCAGGAATTCACGGATGAGTTTGTTTGGTTGCTTGAGGAAGATGGAGAATTTTCAGTAAATTCTTACATGGAAGTGTTATCTACGGGATTAACTCACACAAGGTCAAAAACAGGATTATTGTAGGCGCTGAGTTTCATATGGAATATTGAAGTGTCGTCAAAGGTTTCGTTCTTTGGTTGGAGATACTTAATCAATAGGTTACCGACTAAATACCAGCTTGTTCGAAGAGGGATATTGACAGACCTGAGAGATTTGGCTTGTGTTTTGTGTTTTCAAACCGACGAATCCTTGTTTCATCTCTTTTCTGACTGTATTCGTACCAATTCATTGTGGGAAAAATTGATGGCATGGATTGGTGGGGTTATCGGCCTGACAACTCAAGATTTGAAGGAGTTCTCCATGGTTAATCTTAAGGTGAATAATTTAGATGACAGGAATAGGGTGAGGGTGATATGGTTTTCATCGGTGTGGAGTATATGGTTGATGCACAATGACATCCAATTTAATGGGGTTATTTTTAGCTTTGAAGAGTGCATGACGACAATCATATACAAGTCTTGGGTATGGGTGGGTCTAAAGAGTTATAACTCTTCTTGTATCAATTTTTATGATTGACATACTTCCCCTCTCTTGTGTTGTAGGAGGTAGTAGGCCTTAGTCCTCTTTTGTATTTTCAGAGTAATTCTTCTACTCACTTAATACAAGTTTACTTATTAAAAAAAATATATTATTCATGGTTGTCCGCGAGGCTTAGAGAGCGAAGACCCAATTACTAGGCAAGAAATTTCCACATGAGGGACAGCTAAACCCTTTTTCCCAATGTTGCAGAATATACTTCACAAGAATGCCATGTTGATCTCCTAAATTAATCCAACGGCTGACCGTATTTTACGTCGTTCCATTGCGTGCACAAATACCAAGCATTCCCATTATATAAAGAGGAAAATACGTCATTGTATAAGTATTCAAATCTTTTCTTATTCAAATTTTACTCTTCACTCTCTTTCTGACTTGAGCGTTGAATTGCTAACCTTGCTGACCATACTCGCACTACAAGAAAACATCAAAGTTGCGGGATGAATATGTTGGGTGTTAATCACCCCGCAAATTAATGTACTTGTTGGGTGTTATTCACCCTACAACGCAGAAATTAAAAAATATATATAGTTTTTCATCTCGCAACTGATGGGGGGAAATTTATTTTTTTTTAAAAGTAAGTTGCGGGGTGAAAAACACTCCGCAATAGTTTTTTTTTTAAATTGGTGGGAAATTAAAAGGCTCAATTAATGAGGCATCAGTGGGACATGTGACTGTTCTGACTTGATCAGACGTTGCTGGATGTATTTCACGCTGCAACGCTTTTATCTGAGACAGACGTTGCAGGATGGAAATCACGCTGCAACTTCCAACGGCTTTAAATGTTCCGGGATGAATTTCACGCTGAAAGCTTCCTATATAATTCCATTGTTTTAGCTTCTCCCCCACATTTCAGAACTACTCACTTTAATCTCTAAAATTTTCTCTCTCTTCAACACAAACCCCTTATCTTTAAACCAAAAAACTCTCTCAAATCTTTCATCTTCAACACAAATCAATATCAAATGTCTATACGAGAAATTTTCGAAGCTAGTTCTGTTGCTGTTACTTGGTGAATCCGAGTTTTTTTCAACATTTTCTTCAAACCCATTTGTTAAGGTACACATATGAAATTACCCTTGTTTTTATTTTTTACTGGATTGCATGAGCTGATGTAGTTTTTTTTTTTTTTGAAATTTGTATGATAAAATTAGGGATGATTTAATTTGTGTATAATATGTTAGAAAATATTTGTAATAAAATTTGTTATGCTTTTATTGGTATAAAATATGAAGAGAATGTATTAAAATCTGTTTTAGGTAAAATGTTAGTATATATATTTTCAAGTGTATGATAAAAAGGTTTAAAAAAACATTAAAAAAAAATTTTTTTTTAATAATAATTAAATAAAAAATATTTTATTTTTAAAGCAGATTTATTATTAAAATATTTTTTTTTTGTTTTAAACAGATTTATTATTATTTTTTAAAACAGAATATTATTATTACTTTTAAAACATAATATTATTATTATTTTTAAAAACAGATTATTATTATTATTATTTTTAAAAACAGAATATTATAAATATATTTTAAAACATAATATTATTATTATTGTGCTGGGCTGGGCCGGGGTCTGCTCCTCAGTCGAGCAGGCCCAACCCACACGTCCTGAGATGGCCCACCAAGGGCCTTTTAGCGCGACCAATGTCGGGCACTTGCCATTCTTCACGTTGTCGGGCACACGCATGACATAGAGCGTCGGGCAGGGAGCTAGGCCTCCCCCGGGCTCGTTCCTCCTCGACACTCAGGTACTCCTCCCTGCGAGGAGCCACCTCCTTCTCACACAAGAGTCCTCCTCGCGAGGACACGTCTCTCCCCGACACGCAAGACTCCTCCCCGCGAGGACATGTTTTCATGTAACCACCCACTCCCGATGGAATCGGTCTGCCCTAATTCCGGAGATCTAGGAACGGTTACCCCAGGGCGAAGACCACGTGCTGGTCTTCATTACGCCACGTAAGCCCTGGCAGTTACTTGGATTGGGCCTGGCAATCCAGCCCAATGCAAGTAATCGTTGGCCCCGCGCTGGGCGCTCTCTATAAATACCCTCTCACTTGAGAGGGTCAGGTTACGCACACTTTCTTACTCTCATCTTTGTACTTGCTGTTATTCTCTGACTGTTACCTTACTTGAGCGTCGGAGTACCTTGCAGGTACACCCCCCCTCCCCCGCCGTCTTCCAACCTCACCGGAGCTGAATTCCACCAGACGCCGCTGGCCACTGATACTGTCTGATCCAGGTACGATCAGTGGCGCCGTCTGTGGGAATCCTTTGCTTCCCCATTTTTCCTCCGATAAACCAAAGCAACTCTCGTTCATCACCATCATGGTCGGCAACCCGCCTGCTACTAAGGCTCTGGACACCGTCCTCGCACAACTCGAGAACGGGAACCACCGCGAAGATGTTGATGCCCTCCAGTCGAAGAAGTCGACGTGAGAGACGGGCAGACCGCCTCCCCAGACTCCCAAGACACGGCTTACCATGCTGCCCAACAGGACGACCAACAAGTCATCTTTCAACCAGTTGTTCCTCCGCCCAATGCGGATCTGAACACTGTGGCCTTATTTGCTTTGATCAATCAGACCAATCAGCTGATAGCACACCAGAATACCAGGATTGAAGCACTAGAGCAAAGGCGGACACGATGATCTTCCCCACGAAGACATCGTCGTCCACCCTCACCTCGCCGCTCCCCTTCCCCACGAAGGACTCCACCCGAAGAATCCCGGACCCCCTTGCCGGTGCGCGAGGGCCGTCGTCCACCTCTTGAACGCCCCTAGCTGGCGACCTTCCAGAAGCGCCATCGTTCCCTGCTTCGAAAGGAACTCAAGCCCTCCGCAAATAATAAGAAGTCCAAAACCACCGAGGAGAGACCGAGGAACCGCTCGAGGAACTCCCCTCCATGGCATCACCGGTCCCCTTCGGAATCCCCGACTGGAAGCGACGACAATGACCAGAGGACCCCTCTGTCGTGGGAGATCATGAACGCCCCAATCCCCGCGGGCATGGAGAAACCCCCGCCACTGGGGACCTACGACGGTCTCACCGACCCCGACGATCACGTCAAAAGTTTCGAAGCCATGCTCGACTTCAGAAACGTCAGGGGAGCCATTAGATGCAAACTTTTCCCCGCTACCTTGCGAAAGGGCGCCATGACATCGTACAAGGGACTAGAACCCAGGTCGATAACATCCTGGAGGCAGCTGAGACAACGCTTCACCAAACATTTTACCGCGTCTCGTCGACACCCAAAGACAGAGGCTACCCTTGAGAGCATCTACCAAGGAAAGAACGAATCTCTCCGGCACTACATAGAGAGATTCAACAGGGAGGCCGTCGAAGTTCATACGACCGATGACATGAAGAAATACTTGATCATCCATGGACTATGTATTGGATCTGACTTCGCCAAGTCCGTGGGCCTCCGCAGACCCCGCCGTCTGGAGGACCTCCTCCAACGAGCTCAGTCGTACATCGAACTCGAGGAGTCGGAAGCAGCACAGATCGCCCTTGAGTCAAGGCACAAAGAAGGCCCCCGTAGCCACAAAGATGAAGACTCTCCACCCCGACGAGGAGGAGAAAGAAAGAAAGAGAATCACCCCCGTGACACCCGTGAACCGCGCGGACCAGCTGGCCGGTTCACAGAATACACCCCGATAAACGCTCCCCGCGCGCGGATCCTCTCCGAATGCCAGAACTCAGAGTTTCAGAAAGGAGGCGTCTGCTTTACGAAGCCGACTGCTCCCAAACCAAACGCTGATAAGTCAAAGTACTGTAGATTCCACCGGAGCCACGGGCACGTAATGGAAGACTGCATCCATCTCAAGGATGCAATTGAAATTCTCATCAAGGAGGGACACTTGAAAAAGTACGCCCAGAAGAATGACACTCCTCATCCCAGCTCCCGGGAAACCTAGAACGTCGAGGAGACAACACCTCCTCCCAACAACAACCAGCTTCAGGTCGTCCTCAGCGTCACTTGACCCAAGGACTTCTTCGTCCCCGTAATCATTGAGGGAGAAGAAGTAATCCGCAACATGTGGGCGACCTTCCCCGACGAGGACCCCGTCGCTACCCGCAATACCTGGGAAGGCTTCCCCAAAGCAATGGTCATCTCCGAGGGTGGTCACGAAAAATTGTCCGTTGGATCAATCAAGCAAAAGTTTGACAAAATGGAGTCTGCGACGTCGAAGAAGACAACTACTCTCGAGAAGGTGCAAGGGAGATCAAACCCTATCACCTTCTACCTCGAAGAACTCCCCGGCGGAGCACCCAACGCCACTATCCCCCTCCTAGTCAGGGCAGAGATGGCAAACTTTGACGTTCGAAGGATCCTAGTCGACCAGAGAAGTTCGGTCGACATCATGTATGCCCATCTGTTCGGGACCCTTCAACTCAATGAGAGACATCTGACCCCGTACGTCGGCTCAGATCTGTAGGGTTTCAACGGCACCACCACCAGACCATGGGGCTACGTTGAGCTGATGGTCACCTTCGGGGCCGAGGACACTGCCCGACAGGTGAAGACACGCTTCCTGGTGGTCGATTGTCCATCCCTTTACAACTGCATCCTCGGGAGGACCACCCTGGCCGAGCTTACGGCGGTACCATCAACGGTCCACCTCAAAATGAAATACTACACGCACAGGGGACGAGTAGTGACGATGCACGGGGACATTGAAGTGGTCAGAAGATGCTTTGACGCCGCCATCAAAGGCATGAGCTCCATTGGCCCCAAACCGAAGACCGTGGCGAAGCCACCCCCAGACCCCGAACAGGTACCTCTCCCGCGCGTCAACGCGGTCGACCTCGACAGCAGGTTCCCGGGCGAACCAGACGAGGACGGCGCAGAAGATCTAGACCTCCAAGCAGAGAACAACGGGCGGCCTCTCCACCCAACGCGCCCCATCCCAGACAGAGATTTTGAGCTCGTGGTCCTCGGGGACAATCCAGAACGCAATGTTAAGATTGGCACCGGAATCCCCGACCTGGCGAAGGAGCAGCTGAAAGCATGTATGAGGGAGAACGCTGATCTCTTCACATGGAGCGTATCCGAGATGCATGGCCTTGACCCCGAGGTGGCCTACATCAACTCGCAGTAGACCTGACCGCTAGGGCCATAGCTCAACGTAGGCGTAAGCAGTCTCCCAAAAAAACGGAGGCTGCTGAAAAAGCTGTAAAAGACCTCCTAGAGGCGAATTTTATTTCGGAGGCCAGGTACACGACCTGGCTGTCCAACGTTGTACTTGTTAAAAAGAATAATGGAAAATGGAGGATGTGTGTTGATTATACTGATCTTAATCGGGCTTGCCCGAAAGACTGTTATCTGTTGCCTAACATCGACCAGCTGGTCGACAATTTTGCAGGTTACAAACTACTATCCTTCATGGATGCATACTCGGGATACAACCAAATTCCCATGGACAAGGTCGACAAACAGCACACGGCGTTCATGACCGAGTCGGGCAATTACTACTACAATGTAATGCCCTTCGGCATGAAAAACGCCGGTGCGACCTACCAACGAATGATGAACAAGGTTTTCCGAGATAAAATAGGCGACATGCTCGAGGTGTACATGGACGACATGATCGTCAAATTCGCGGAAGAGGTCGACCATGTCGCGCACCTCAAGAAAGTGTTCGACACGGCGAGGAAATGTCGCATGAGATTCAATCCCGACAAGTGCACCTTTGGCGTTCGAGCAGGTAAGTTCCTCGGTTTCTACCTCACAGAGCGACGAATCAAAGCCAACCCCGACAAGTGTAGAGCTTTTTCTGAGATCCCCACTCCGGACTCAAAGAAGTCAATACAATTGTTGAACGGGATACTCACTGCCCTTTCCCGCTTCGTCGCCAAATCTGCACAGTACGCACTCCCATTTTTCAAACTTCTTTGACAAAAAGCGGAGTTTGAATGGAGCGAAGAATGCGAGCAGGCACTCCTCCACCTAAAACAAGTATTATCGCAACCCCCGATCCTCTCACGGCCTGAGAACGGGGAGGCACTTTTCTTATATCTCGCGATCGCAAGCGAAGCAGTTAGCGCCGTCCTCATTCGGGAAACCCCGGACGGGCTGAAAACAATTTACTTCACGAGCAAAGCCCTCCAAGGCCCCGAGCTCAGGTATCAGCAGATAGAGAAAGTTTCCCTGGCCCTCGTTACCGCGGCCAGGAGGCTACGCCACTACTTCCTCCCCCACACCGTCGTCGTAAGAACCGAACAGCCTATACGGCAACTCCTTGGATGACCAGACATGGCAGGGAGGATGCTCAGGTGGTCTCTCGAACTCGTCGAGTTCGACATGCAATACGACGGAAGGAAAGCCCTGAAGGCTTAGGTATTGGCCGACTTCGTAGCGGAGATGGCCGTCCCGGATCCTTCGACCAACGGACCCAAAAATGGACGATCTATGTCGACGAAGCATCCAGCCCGAAGGGAAGCGGGGCGGGCATCATCCTCGAAAATGAGGAAGTCATCCTGATCGAGGTATCCCTCGAACTATCCTTCCCGACATCGAACAACCAAGCCGAGTACGAGGCTTTCCTCGCTGGACTTCGGCTGGCCGAGGACCTCGGCGCCAAGGAAGTCAAAATCTTCACCGACTCCCAGCTCGTGGCCTCGTAAGTCCGAGGAGAGTACCAGGCCAAGAACGACAATCTCATCGAATACTTGAACTTAGTGAAAGAAATGATGAAAAAGTTTACCTCCGCGGAAGTAACTCACATCCCTCGCGAGCACAATTCCCGAGCAGATGTCTTGTCCAAACTGGCGAGCACGAAAAAGAAAGGGGGGAACAAATCCGTCATACAAGAAATACTCTCCCGGCCGAGCATCGACAACCCCACTCCTGTGGCAGATATAAATGCCATAGATAAAAGCAATTGCTAGATGACCCCAGTGTATGAGTACCTCACGACGGGCAAGCTGCCTGAAAACCCCAAAGAAGCCGGAATGGTCAAACGGCGGGCATGCTCATACACGATAGTCGAGGACAAGCTATACCGGCGAGGGTTCTCTATCCCCCTCCTCAGGTGCGTCGAGGAGGCCAAGGTCCCCGGCATTCTCCAGGAAATCCAGGAAGGAATCAACGCATAACACCTCGGCGGGCGATCGTTAGCCCGTAAGGCACTTCGAGCAGGGTATTACTGGCCCACCATGCAGCAAGACGCCAAGGAGCAAGTCAAGAAGTGCGATAGATGCCAACGGCACGGGGACATGCATCTTGCTCCTCCAAACGAGCTCAAAACACTATCCTCCCCGTGGCCGTTCGCATGGTGGGGGATGGATATCCTCGGACCTTTCGTCCAGGGGTCTTACCAAAACAAATACCTCATCGTCGGGGTGGACTACTTCACGAAGTGGATTGAGGCCGAAGCATTGGCCAAAATCACGGCCTTCAATATACTACGTTTTTACAAAAGGAACATCCTCACCCGATTCGGCGTACCTCAAGCTATTATCACCGACAACGGAACACAGTTCACCGACAGGAACTTCCAAGACTTCGTCACCAAACTAGGCACGAAGCAACACTTCACGTCGGTCGAGAACCCGCAAACGAACGGGCAGGCCGAAGCGGTGAACAGAGTTATCCTCTGAGGACTAAAACGTCGACTAGGTAACGCCAAACAACGTTGGGTCGAGGAACTACACAACGTCCTCTGGGCCTACCGAACGACCCCACATTCCACGACCAGGGAGACCCCTTTCCGCCTAACCTACGGAACAGAAGCGGCGATCCCCGTGGAAATCAGGGAACCCTCGAGGCGGACGGAAGCCCCCCTCGACGGGGACGCGAACGACGAAGTCCTGAGGGAGGAATTCGATTTCGTCGAGGAGACACGTTCGGGCGCCTCTATCCGAGAAGCTTCAGTTAAGCAGAAAATAACTTTACGTTATAACGACAAAGTTATCAAACGTGATTTTCAGGTGGGCACCCTTGTCCTACGAAGGAACCGGAAAGACTCACGAGAAGGCAAACTCGCCGCGAACTGGGAGGGCCCGTACCGCGTCCGCGTGAAAATGGGGACAGGAGCCTACTTCCTAGAAAATCTGCACGGGGAAGAACTTGCTCGACCTTGGAACGCTGAAAAGCTAAAGCAATATTACAATTAAACACTGCCTGTGACACACTAGCGTCGCGACCACGGGGACGCACTAAGGTACAAGCGTGACACCCCTATACGAAACAAGATGGTCAAGGGCTGCGTTGTGTGTGCGCGAGCACTTTGATCCGACGAGGACACCTCGACCGAGGTCCTGCGTCGTCGTACCAATTAGGCAGAACACCCAGCTCGTGATGGGGAGTTCACGCCACGAAGCTAAGACCTCGACCGAGCTCTTAGCCTCGTTGATGGCCGGAACACCTCTCCGACCACCCGACCAGCTTTCTACGCGGTCTGGGGTTATGGATGTCGAGCAAACTCCCAAAGCATATCACTTAGACAACAATAAACAAAATATAGCAAATACAACAATACCACACACAATTAAAAAACATACAAATGACACACTAGCAATAAGCAAAAATACATCGAAGCGGGCAGAAGCCCATTGTACAGATATTACAAGTATCAAAAGCCCCTGGCACGCAGGCCGGGCGTACATATCGAAAAATAAATAAAACGGCTCGCAGGCCAACTAAAACGAAGAAGAAAAGCCTACTCGGCGACAGTCCCTTCGGGCTCCTCGTGTTCATGAACCTCGTCCACCCGCATCGGTTGCACGATCTGGCCGTCGACCACCTCGGAGACAGGTTCAATCCCTTCGGTTACAAGGTCGGGGTTGAGGACCCGAAGCTGCTCCACGGCGTTCTTTAAACCTATGCCAGCTACCTCGAGATTGTCGTCCTCGGCTTCCCAGAGCTTCGCTATCAGCACTGCCCACGAAGTCAGCAACCTGTCCTCCCCGGTCTCCTCCTCAGCTGGGTGAACAGCCTCCTCCAACTCAGCGTTCCTCGCCAAGAGACGATCCCTCTCCTCTTCAATACCGGCAAGACGTTTCCGTTCCTCCTCAGTGCTCTTCAACTTTTTCTCCAATTTCTGTTGGAGCTCGACTTGGGCCTGGTTCTGGCTTTTGCAGTCAGCCAGCTCTTTACCCACCTTCTCCATCTCGGCCGAGATGGACTGGAAACTTTCTCGCAGCTTATTCAGCTCGCCTGCAGGGCACGCCCTTTCGTTCAGAACCAAGGCAGCCGCGCAAATCCGCATCACAACAGAGACATCCTCCACCAGCATCCTTCTCTGAGAAGCTTTGTCGACGCCTAAGATAGCCTGAGCTTTGGGGGCACCTACACATAGCGAATTATTCCCCATGAAGAAGTTCGGCCTTGTATGACAAGGCGGGAGCACAAATTTCACGGCAGGGGGCTCTCGTGCTCGGTAAGGTCGACGTCCACTGTGCTTGCAAGCTGCTGCCTCTTCGGGGAACTCTGGGGGCTGAGAGAACCACTATCCTGGTGAGATCCAGACGAACCCCCGGGTGTCGGGGTGGGAACGGGCTTCTGCACTCGGAGCTGCTCGACGCGACTCTTGCCTCCTTTCTTCGCAGCGCGGTTAGCCTTCAACTTTTTGAAACGCTCCTCAGTAGTCAACATCTTGCCTGCAAAAAGGAAATAAACATGTCAGCAAACCGGAAATCAGGACGCGAGGAAAAAGTAAGTCTTAGAGGGCGTCACCACCTAGCAGCTCGAGAGCATCCTCATCGGAGAACGTCTTGAAGAGGGCCCTCGTGTTAATCAAACAACGCTTCGTTAACACCCGCCCGTCGTCTCCTCGGACGAATTCCCCGTCCATCATCACGAGCTTGCCCCTATTAAAACTGTTGACGAACGCTACTATTTGCTCGTAGGCCAAGCGATCCCCCTCCTCGAGATGGCTAGGCCTGACTTTGTAGTTGTCTGTTCCGTACTTGAAGTGTTCTTCGGTCCAGAACAACGGAAACCTGGGCACGAGGGCCTTCTTTCGCCGCCCATCTACCTCCTCGACCTCCCGACGGTACACTATGTTTACAGCCTCAAGTGTGACCGGCCTCACGAGGTAGTACCGGTACTTGAAGTCTCGCACGGAGTCCAGGTAAGTGTGAAACAGGCTGTTCACTTATTTGAAGGATACCCAACCATGCCTACCGTCGCGGCCTGTCGCTGAAGGTGGAAAATGCGGAAAAACAAGGGCACGGTCGCCCCAATCTGCAGATATTTGCACACTAGCTCGAAGGCCCTAATAAAAGCAAGAGAGTTGGGGTGGAGCTGGGAAGGGGCCAAGCGCAGCCAGGTAAATACGGCCTGCTGGAAATCCGTGAAAGGCAGGCGCCACTCCGCCTGGTCGAACATAAACTCATAGATGGGAAACCGCATCCCGCTGTACGTCGAGCAGATCCGATGATGTGCCTTCGGCCTAAATATGTTCCATGACTTCGACGAGCCCACTAGACGGTGCTCGACGGTGCAGAAGATGTCGTCCTCATCCCCATCGACGAACAGAGACATCATGTTTAAGGCCTCCTCGCATGCCCATTCGTCGGGCGATCTCTCCCCACCACTGGTTGTCTCTGCCATAGGGGAGTCAGGCCCGTCGTAACTATCAAAAGATCCCTCGGCCACGGGCAACACGTCCATTTACCTGAAAAGCAGAAGGAAATGGTGAATTCGATGACCCGTATCAAATTCACCCCTCCACCGCTGATCAAGTGAAAGGGCGATGAGGGAATGTCGGGGAACACGAACCCGCGACCATCCTCGGTCCCACGGGGAGTGAGGTTGAGGCGGGAACCCGAGATATTCGACCCATGTCCCCGAGACAAACTTCGGTTCCCCGGGGATCCCGTCCTTATTCCCCGGGACATTCAACAAGCGAACTAAGAAACATTCATCTCAGGACCCCAGGATATTCTTCATGTCCTCGGGGATTTCATCACCCCTCCCCACGAGATTCAACAACGAAACTATGAAATTCCGCCATTTTCGCCGGATATTTCGTGATTTCCATGGGAACTTCATCAGTTCACCATAAGAGTCACCCTACAAATGCAGACAAAAGGAGAAAAAGGGAAGAAACTTACTTGAAATACGCTTTTTAGGGTTCCGGCACGACGATCGTCGGTGGAGAACGACGGAGAATGGTGGAAGGCGGCGGCGGAAAAACGAAGAAGAAGAGAATGGAGAGTCTGAGAGGAAAAGAGCAAACGGTGCAAATGAAGTGAGGTGAGGCCTATTTATAGGATCCTCACTGAATTTGAAGGGTTTTAGACTACTAGAGTACACTACTCTAGCCTAGTCGCCCTAGGCAATGATGGCATCTGACACGTGGCATACATGCGACCGTTCGCTCCCCAACACGCGTCTCTCCAGTTGCTTCAACACCCAAGTTCAAACTTCTCGCATCCCTGCTGAGTCGACCATCCGCGAACTCCCACGCTCGAGTCTGCTCGCTGATTTCCACCCAACAAACATTTGGCTCCCCGACGACACAACCAGTGGATCTCGAACAAGTTCCCCTCATTGCAGCCACGCGATCGATACTTCCTCGACATGTTTATTGGCCCTTAAGTCATCACTCCGACACTTCGGAGCAACAACTTGGGGGCTCCTGTTCTGGACTGGGCCGGGGTCTGCTCCTCAGTCGAGCAGGTCTAACCCACACGTCCTGGGATGGCCCACCAAGGGCCTTTTAGCGCGATCAATGTCGGGCACCTGCCCTTCTTCACGTTGTCAGGCACATGCATGGCATGGAGCGTCGGGCAGGGCGCTAGGCCTCCCCCGGGCTCGTTCCTCCTCGACACTCATGTACTCCTCCCTGCGAGGAGCCACCTCCTTCTCACACAAGAGTCCTCCCCGCGAGGACCCGTCTCTCCCCGACACGCTGGACTCCTCCCCGCGAGGACACATTCTCATGTAACCACCCACTCCCGATGGAATCGGTCTGCCCTAATTTTGGAGATCTAGGAACGGTTACCCCAGGGCGAAGACCACGTGCTGGTCTTCACTACGCCACGTAAGCCCTGGCAGTTACTTGGATTGGGCCTGGCAATCCAGCTCAATGCAAGTAACCGTTGGCCCCGCGCTGGGGGCTCTCTATAAATACCCTCTCACTTGAGAGGGTCAGGTTACGCACACTTTCTTACTCTCATCTCTGTACTTGCTGTTATTCTCTGACTTTTGCCTTACTTGAGCGTCGGAGTACCTTGCAGGTACACCCCCACCGCAGTCTTCCAACCTCACCGGAGCTGAAGTCCACCTGACGCCGCTGGCCACCGATACTGTCTGATCCAGGTACGATCAATTATTATTATTTTAAGAAACATAATATATTTTTTAAAATTGAATATTATATTTTTAAAAACAGAATATTATTATTACATATAGTATATCATAATATAATTTTAAATTGATTTATAATATATATTTTAAAAATAGAATTATATCATATTATTTAAAACATATTTTATAATATATTTTATAAAACAAATTTAAAGTATATATTTTAAAACATATATTTATGAAACATATTTTAAATTTAATAATTCTTTAAAACATAAATAAAAACATATAATTGTAGAAAAACAGAATATTATAGTAACATAATAGACATATTATAGTGAATTTTTTTAAATAACTACTATTAAAAAAATATCAACACTTATTAACTCTTATATATACCAAATATGTTCTCAAAAGGTGGATGTGATAATGATAAAGAGTTAAGATACGTTTTGGTGGATGTCATAATGATATAGAGTTAAGATAAGTTTTGGTTGTGGCCAAATGTTGCCTCTTGTGCAGAGGTAAAGAGTTGCAATTTGTAATGCATGTGATAGTAGGAATAGGTTCTACACAACAACAAATTCAAAAATATATGCTTCGACAACAAGTTTTTGGTGGTGGCGGAGTCGGAGCAATTGGTGGCCAGGGAGCGTAGACGAGTATGAGAATGAAGAAGACGAGAGTAACGACGATCTTATGAATCATGAATATTAATAATGCATTTACATATTTTGAATTTCTTATGAATTTAATAAATTATGAACTTATTTAATTAGTTATAAATTTAAATATTTATGAATTTAAATGTTTTTAATTATTTATGAATTTAATTTTTTTAAATTAGTTTTTGAATTTATATTATTTATTATATTTATATTATTATAAATATTAAAATAATATTTATAATAATATAAATATAACATTTTTTATTATATTAATTACATTTTGCATTGTGTTTTTTATTTAGCAAATATAAATGTTGCGGGGTGTTTTTCACCCTGCAAATACACAACGCTGCGAGATGTTTTTCACCCAGCAAACAAATGTCACGTTACATCATTTCTACTACCTGACACCAACTGCTCTGATATCGGAAAAATGAGTTGTGGCGTGATATTCACTTAGCAACATTGCAGCGTATTTTTCACTTAGCAACAATTTGTGACTAACGTTTTTGCGGGATGTTTGTTCTAGCCCACAATAGTCAAGTTGCAAGGTGCTTTTTACACTTGCTAGGTGATATTCACCTAACAACTTGAGTTTTTTTTGTAGTGTCATCTTCATCGCATCAAAATTGCAAACCACCGTAACATATTATAAATTCACTCTTTCCAATAAACTCCAGTTCTAGTACGGAATATAATATTTAAAATAATATAATTTAAATTCAATAAAAAATAAATAAAAATATTGAAAAATATAATATAATAAAAACAATAGATAAGTTTTATAAAAATTCATTGACACTATTAAATAACCAATTTCAATTTAGAAAAAAAATCATAAATAAAAAAAGTTATTATATCATATATGTTAGAAATATTATATATGTATCTATAAGGAAAAATATCATTTTGGTATAATCTACTTTTGTTCTATATATTCCCTTTTCAATTTTTGTTTTAAATTTAAATTTTGTTATTAACATGTTTAGTAACAGTTTATATATCCTTTTCATTCCATTATCTTCTATGATTTATCTCTTTTATTATATAACTAGTAGTGATATATTAATGTTATAGATAGAATAAATTTAATTATGAGAAACAAATAAAATGAGGTAGTTAGAAGCATAACATAAATGGTACCTAAATGATGTTATGAAAAACTTCTTTAAAGACAACATTTGTTGTTTGAGGTAAGGATTTGTTGTCTTTGTCGTGTATCAAGATTTTTAATCCACCTTTACTCTTAACTCTTGAAATAGCGACATATAGTTGTCCGTGACTGAAAACATTCTTGAGCAAATATAAACCCACATAATCCAATGATTGGCCTTGAGATTTGTTGATTGTCATAGCAAAGGACACTGTAATTGGAAATTGTCGCCTGATAAGTTTGAATGACCATGGAGATTGTGAAGGAGACAGAGACATTCTCGGGATGTAAATAGTGTTTCCAATATTTGTACCTGAAATTATTTTTGCTTCAATTACATGGTTGGCCAACCTAGTAACTCTCAACCTTGTACCAGTACAAAGCCCCTCTGATTGATCCAAATTCCTTATAAACATGATAGTTGTTCCAACTTTCAATTTAATAGAGTGGTTTGGCAATCCAGAAGGTTTTATACAACTCAAAAATTCTGGTGTTAAATGCTCAAAAGCAAGATTATCGTTAACATTTTATCTATCAATTGAATCACTATTCAAATATTCTTTAGAATCACCTACATAAAAAAATGAATAATGGTTAATATCCGAAAACTAAGTACACATACCTAATTTTATGCTAAGTAAACCATATGTTTTAATGATTTTCAATAGTTTTAGAATTTTTGTCAATGGTGCATCAAGACATGATGTTAAAAACCACATGTATAAACTATTGAAATTTTAATATGTGAAGTAACATGTATGTGTGGCTACTGTTACATTTATAAATAGTTAATGTGAAGTATCATGTATATGTGCTATTGAATTTTGAATTAGTTAATGTGTAGTAAAAATGTAAATCAATATGAAAGCTATATGCGGCTGCTGTTGCACTATTTCATTTATGTTGCTGTTTATATTGGATTGTGTTCTGGATTGGACCGGGGTCTGCTCCTCAATCGAGCAGGCCCAACCCACACGTCCTGGGGTGGCCCAACAAATGCATCTTATCACAACCAACGTCGAACACGGGCCACCTTAACAGTGTCGGACACACGCGGCATAGAACGTTGGTCGGATGCACTAAGCCTCTCCGTGCTCGCCCTCCTCGACACTCAGGTGCTCCTCCCCCACGAGGAGACACTTCCCTCGGCACATAAGAGTCCTCCCCGCGAGGACACATCTCTCCCTGACACGCAAGACTCCTTCCCGCGAGGACACGTTCTCATGTAACCACCCACTCCTGACGGAATCAGTCTGCCCTAATTCCGGAGATCTAGGAACGGTTACCCCAGGGCGAAGACCACGTGCTGGTCTTCACTACGCCACATAAGCCCTGGCAGTTACTTGGATTGGGCCTGGCAATCCAGCCCAATGCAAGTAACCGTTGGCCCTACGCTGGGGGTTCTCTATAAATACCCTCTCACTTGAGAGGGTCAGGTTACACACTTCTTTACACTCTAACCTTCTTCTTCTATACTTGCTTTTTCTCTGACCGATTACCTTACTTGAGCGTCGCCCCTCTGTGCTGTCTTTCAACCTCACCGGAGCTGAAGTCCACAAGACGTTGCTAGCCACCAAATACTGTCTGATCCAAGTACGATCAGTGGCGCCGACTGTGGGGACCTTTGCTTCCCCATTTTTTCCTCCGATAAACCAAAGCGAACCTCTCGTTCATCACCATCATGGCCGGCAATCCGTCTGCTAACAAAGCTCTAGACATCGTCCTCGTGCAACTAGAGAACGGGAACCATCGCGAAAACGCTGCTGCCCTCCACATCGAAGAAGGCGACGTAAGAGACGGGCAGACCGCCTCCCCAGACTTCCAAGACGCGACTTACAACGCTGCCCAGCAGGACGACCAACAAGCCGTCTTTCAGCCAGTTGCTCCTCTGCCCAATGCGGATGCGAACAATGAGGCCCTATTTTCCTTGATCAATCAGACCAATCAGGTGATAGCACACCAGAATACCAGAATTGAAGCACTAGAGCAAGGGCGGACACAGCGATCTTCCCCGCGAAGACATCGTCGTCCACCCTCACCTCGCCGCTCCCCTTCCCCGCGAAGGACTCCACCCGAAGAATCTCAAACCCCATCGCTGGTGCGCGAGGACAGTCATCCACCCCTTGAACGCCCCCAGCCGGCGATCTCCCAGAAGCGCCATCGCTCCCCGGCTCAGAAGGAACCCAGGCCCTCCGCAAATACCAAGAAGTCCAAAACCACCGAGGAGAGACCGAGGAACCGTTCGAGGAACTCCCCTCCACGGCATCACCGGTCCCCTTCGGGATCCCCGACCGGAAGCGACGACGACGACCAGAGGACCCCTCTGTCGTGGGAGATCATGAACGCCCTAATTCCTGCGGGCATGGAGAAACCCCCGCCACTGGGGACCTACGACGGTCTGGACGACCCCGACGATCACGTCAAAAGTTTCGAAGCCATGCTCGACTTCAGAAACTTCAGGGGAGCCATTAGATGCAGACTTTTCCCCACCACCTTGCGGAAGGGCGCCATGACATGGTACAAGGGCCTGGCACCCTGGTCGATCACATCCTGGAAGCAACTAAGACAACGCTTCACCAAACACTTTACTGCATCTTGTCGACACCGGAAGACAGAGGCTGCCCTAGAGAGCATCTTCCAGGGAAAGAACGAATCTCTCCGGAATTACATAGAGAGATTCAACAAAGAGGCTGTCGAGGTTCATACGACCGACGACATAAAGAAATATTTGATCATCCATGGACTATGTTTTGGATCTGATTTTGCCAAGTCCGTGGGCCTTCGCAGACCCCGCCGTCTGGAGGACCTCCTCCAACGAGCTCAGTCGTACATTGAGCTCGAGGAGTCAGAGGCAGCACATATTGCCCTTGAGTCGAGACGCAAGGAAGGCCCCCGCGGCCACAAAGATGAAGACTCTCTGCCCCGACGAGGAGGAGAAAGAAAGAAAGAGAATCTCCCCCGTGATACTCGTGAACCGCACGGACCAGCTGGCCGGTTCACGGAATACACCCCGCTCAACGCTCCCCGCGCGCGAATCCTCTCTGAGTGCCAGAACTCGGAATTTCAGAAAGGAGGCGTCCGTTTTCCGAAGCCGACTACTCCTAAACCAAACACTGACAAGTCAAAGTACTGCAGATTCCACCGGAGCCACGGGCATGTAACAGAAGACTGCATCCATCTCAAGGATGCAATTGAAATTCTCATCAAGGAAGGACACTTGAAGAAATACGCCTAGAAGAATGACACTTCTCGTCCCAGCTCCCGGGAAGCCCAGAACGTCGAGGAGACGACACCTCCTCCCGACGAGAGTCGGCTTCAGGTCGCCCTCAGTGTCACTCGACCCGAAGATTTCTTTGTCCCCCCAATCATTGAAGGCCAAGAAGCAATTCGCAACATGTGGACAACCTTCCCCCACGAGGACCCTATCGCTGCCCGTAGCACCTGGGAAGGCTTCCCCAAGGTAATGGTCATCTCCGAGGGTGGTTACGAGAAGTTGTCTGTCGGGTCTATCAAGAGGAAATTCGATGAACTGGAATCAGCAATGTCGGAAAAAACAACCACTCTCGAGAAGGTGCGAGGGGACTCAAACCCTATCACCTTCTACCTCGAGGAGCTCCCCGGCGGAGCACCCAACGCCACTATCCCCCTCCTGGTCAGGGCTCAGATGGCGAATTTTGACGTTCGAATGATCCTTGTCGACCAGGGCAGCTCGGTCGACATCATGTATGCTCACCTGTTCGGGACTCTCCAACTCGACGAGAGACATCTGACCCCGTACATCGGCTCAGACCTGTAGGGATTCAACGAAACCACCACCAGACCATGGGGCTACGTTGAGCTGATGGTCACATTCGGGGTCGAAGACACTGCCCGTCAGGTGAAGACACGCTTCCTAGTGGTTGAATGTCCATCCCTTTACAACTGCATCCTCGGGAGGACCACCCTGGCCGAGCTTACGGCGGTACCATCAACGGTCCACCTCAAAATGAAATACTACACGGCCAGGGGACGAGTAGTGACGATGCACGGGGACATAGACGCGGCCAGAAGATGCTTCGACGCCGCCATCAAAGGCATGAGTTCCATCGGCTCCAAACCCAAGACCGTGGCGAAGCAACCCCCGGACCCCGAACAAGTACCTCTCCCGCGCGTCAACGCGGTCGAACTCGACAGCAGGTTCCCGGGCGAACCCGACGAAGACGGGGCAGAAGACCTCGACCTCCAGGAAGAGAACAACAGGCGACCTCCCCATCCAACGTGCCCATCCCAGATAGAGACTTTGAGCTCGTAGTCCTCAGGGACGATCCAGACCGTAACGTGAAGATTGGCACCGGGATCCCCGACCTGGCGAAGGAGCAGCTAAAGGCATGTCTAAGGGAGAACGCTGATTTCTTCGCGTGGAGCGCATCCGAGATGTATGGCCTAGACCCCGAGGTGGCTTGCCATCAACTCGCAGTAGATCCGGCCGCTAGGGCCATAGCTCAACGTAGGCGTAAGCAGTCTCCCGAAAAAGCAGAGGCTGCTGAAAAAGCTGTAAAAGACCTCCTAGAGGCAAATTTTATTTCGGAGGCCAGGTACACGACGTGGCTGTCCAACGTTGTACTTGTTAAAAAGAATAATGGAAAATGGAGGATGTGTGCTGATTATACTGATCTTAATCGGGCTTGCCCGAAAGACTGCTTTCCTTTGCCTAACATCGACTAGCTGGTCGACAATTCTGCAGGTTACAAACTATTATTCTTCATGGACGCATACTCGGGATACAACCAAATTCCCATGGACAAGTTTGAAAAACAGCACACGACTTTCATGACCGAGTCGGGCAATTACTACTACAACGTAATGCCTTTCGGCCTGAAAAACGCCGATGCAACCTACCACGGATGATGAACAAGGTTTTTCGGGATGAAATCGGCGACATGCTCGAGGTCTACATGGACAACATGATCGTCAAATCCGCAAAAGAAGTCGACCATGTCGCGCACCTCAAGAAAGTGTTCGACACAGCGAGGAGCTGCCACATGAGGTTCAATCCCGACAAGTGCACCTTCGGCGTTCGGGCAGGTAAGTTCCTCGGTTACTACCACACAGAACGAGGAATCGAAGCTAACCCCGACAAGTGTAGAGCTTTTTCTAAGATCCCTACTCCAGACTCAAAGAAGTCAATACAATCATTGAACAGGATGCTCATCGCCCTCTCCCACTTCGTCGCCAAGTCGGCACAGTACGCACTCCCGTTCTTCAAACTTCTTCGACAAAAAGCGGAGTTTGAGTGGAGCGAAGAATGCGAGCAGGCGCTCTTCCACCTAAAACAAGTCTTATCGCAACCCCCGGTCCTCTCACGGCCTGAGAACGGGGAAACACTTTTCTTGTATCTGGCAGTCACGAGTGATGCAGTCAACGCCGTCCTCATCCGAGAAACCCCAGACGGACAGAAACCAATTTACTTCACGAGCAAAGACCTCCAAGGCCCCGAGCTCAGGTATCAGCAGATAGAGAAAGTTACCCTGGCCCTCGTTACCGCGGCCAGGAGGCTACGCCACTACTTCCTCGCCCACATTGTCGTCGTAAGGACCGGACAGCCTATAAGGCAACTCCTTGGATAACCGGATATGGCGGGGAGGATGCTCAGGTGGTCTCTTGAACTCGCCAAGTTTGACATCCAATACGAGGGAAGGAAAGCCCTGAAGGCTCGGGTATTAGCCGACTTCGTTGCAGAGATGACCGTCTCGGAACCTTCGACTAACGGATCCCAAAAATGGACGATCTATGTCGATGGAGCATCCAGCCCGAAGGGAAGCGGGGTGGGCATCATCCTCGAAAATGAGGAAGGCATCCTGATCGAGGTATCCCTAGAACTATCCTTCCCGATGTCGAACAAACAAGCAGAGTACGAGGCTTTCCTCGCCGGACTTCGGCTGGCCGAGGACCTCGGCGCCAAGGAGGTCAAAATCTTCACTGACTCCCAGCTCGTGGCCTCGCAAGTCCGGGGAGAGTACCAGGCCAAGAACGACAATCTCATCGAATACTTGACCTTGGTGAAAGAAAATATGAGATTGTTTACCTCTGCGGAAGTAACTCACATCCCCCGCGAGCACAATGCCCGAGCAGATGTTTTATCCAAATTAGCAAGCACAAAGAAGAAAGGTTGGAACAAATCCGTCATACAGGAAGTGATTTCCCAGCCGAGCATCGTCAAACCCACTCCAGTGGTGGACGTAAACGCCATTGGTGACAGCAATTGCTGGATGACCCCTGTGTACGAATACCTCACGACGAGCAAACTGGCCGAAGATCCCAAGGAAGCAGGAATGGTCAAGCGGCAGGCATGCTCGTACACGGTAGTCGAGAACAAGTTGTACCGGCGAGGGTTCTCTATCCCCCTCCTCAGGTGCGTCGAAGAGACCAAGGTCCCCGGCATCCTCTAGGAAATCCACGAAGGAATCAATGCACAGCACCTCAGCGGGCGATCGTTAGCCCGTAAGGCGCTTCGAGCAGGGTACTACTGGCCCACCATGCAACAGGACACCAAGGAACATGTCAAGAAGTGCGATAGATGCCAACGACACGGGGACATGTACCTTGCTCATCCTAACGAGCTCAAAACACTGTCCTCCCCGTGGTCGTTTGCATGGTGGGGGATGGATATCCTCGGACCTTTCGTCCAGGGGTCGTATCAAAACAAATACCTCATCGTCGGGGTGGACTACTTCACTAAGTGGATTGAGGCGGAAGCATTGGCCAAAATCACAGCCTTCAACATACTGCATTTTTACAAAAGAAACATCCTCGCCCGATTTGGCGTGCCTCAAGCTATTGTCACAGACAACGGAACACAGTTCACCGACAGGAACTTCCAAGACTTTGTCTCCAAACTAGGCACGAAGCAGCACTTCACGTCGGTCGAACACCCTTAAATGAACGGACAAGCTGAGGAGGCGAACAGAGTAATCCTCTGAGGATTGAAACGTCGATTAGGCAACGCCAAACAGCAGTGGGTCGTGAAGCTACATAGCGTCCTCTGGGCCTACCGAACAACCCCACATTCCACGATCGGGGAGACCCCCTTTCGTCTGACCTACGGAACGGAAGCCGTGATCCCCGTGGAAATCAGGGAACCCTCGAGGAGGATAGATGCCCCCCTCGAAGGGGGCACAAACGACGAAGCCCTGAGGGAAGAACTCGATTTCGTCGAGGAGACATGTTCGGGCGCTTCTCTCCGAGAAGCTTCACTTAAGCAGAAAATAACACTACATTATAACGACAAAGTTATCAAACGTGATTTTCAGGTGGGCACCCTCGTCCTACGAAGGAACCAGAAAGACTCGCGAGAAGGCAAACTCGCCTCGAACTGGGAGGGCCCGTACCGCGTCCGCGCGAAAACGGGGACAGGAGCCTACTTCCTCGAGAATCTGCATGGGGAAGAACTTGCTCGACCATGGAACGCTGAGAAGCTCAAACAGTACTACAGTTAAGCACTGCCCGTCACTCACTAGCACCGCAATTACGGGGACGCACTAAGGTACGAGTGCAACACCCCTATACAGAACACGATGATCAAAAGCCGCGTTGTGTGAGAGCAAGGACTTTTGGCCCGACGGGGATACCTCGATCGAGCTCCGCCGTCATTGTACTAATTAGGCAAAACACCCAGCTCGCGATGGGAAGTTCACGCCACGAAGCTAAGACCTCGACCGAGCTCTTAGCCTCGTTGAAGGTCGGAATACGTCTCCGACCACCCGACCAGCTCTCCACGTGGTCAGGGACTATCAAGGTCGAGAAAATCCTAAAGTCTTTATTACTTATACAAAAAACAAAGTATAGAAATCTCTATTACTTGGACAAAAACAAGCAAAGTATAACAAATGCAATAACATCACACACGATTGAAAACATACAAACAGCACACTAGCGATAAGCAAAAATGCATTGAAGCGGGAAGAAGCCAATTGTACAGATATTAAAAATAAGTATCAAAAGCCCCTGGCACGCAGGCCGGGCGTACATATCGAAAAATAAATAAAACGGCTCGCAGGCCTAATAAAACGAAGAAGAAAAGCCTACTCGGCGACAGTCCCTTCGGGCTCCTCACGTTCATGAACCTCGTCCACCCGTATCGGCTGCACGATTTGACCGTCGACCACCTCAGAGTCGAGGTCAATCCCTTCGGTTATGAGGTTGGGGTTGAGAACCCAAAGCTGCTGCACGGAGTTCCTGAAACCTATGTCAGCCGAGACGAGGTTGTTCTCCTTGGATTCCTGGAGCTTCGCTATCAGCGCTGCCCGCGAGGTCAGTAACCTGTCTTCCTCGGTTTCCTCATCAGCAGGGCGGATAGCCTCCTCCAACTCGGAATTCCTCGCCAAGAGACGATCCCTCTCCTCTTCAATCCCGACGAGACGTCTCCGCTCTTCCTCAGCATTCTTCAACTTTTCCTTCAACTTCCCTTGAAGCTCGACCAGGGCCTGGCTCTGTCTTTTGCAGTCGGTCAGATCCTTGCCCACCTTCTCCATTTCGGCTGAGATGGACCGAAAACTCTCGTGCAACCTGTTCAGTTCGTCTTCCGGGAACACCTCGTCGTTTAGAACCAGGGCAGCCGCGCAAACCCGCATCACAGCAGACACATCCTCCACCAGCGCCCTTCTCTGAGAGACCTTGTCAACGCCTAAGATGGCCTGAGCTTCGCGGGCACCCATGCATAGGGAATTATTCCCCATGAAAAAGTTCGGCCTCGAGTGACAAGGCGGGAGCACAAATTTTACAGCAGGGGGACTCTCGTTCTCAGTAAGGTCGATGGCCGCTGTGTCCGTAATTTGCTGCCTCTTCGGGGAGCCCTGTGGGCTGGGAGAATCAATATCCTGGTGAGAGCCAGAAGAACCCCCAGTTGTCTGAGTGGGAACGGATTCCTGCACTTGGAGCTGCTCGAGACGGCTTTTACCTCCCTTCTTCGTAGCGCGGGTAGCCTTCAACTTTTTGAGGCGCTCCTCAACAGTCGACATCTTACCTGTAAACAGAAAAACAAAGGGGTCAGTAATTCGAAAAGAAGGATGAAGGGAGAGATAGGTCGGGGAGGCCACTCCACCTAACAGCTCGAGAACTTCCTCGTCAAAAAAACGTCTCGAGGAGAGCCCTAGTGTTGATCAGTCGACGCTTCGTTAAAACCTTCCCGTCGTCGCCCAGAAGGAAGTCCCCGTTTGGCGTCACGAACTTGGCTTTGTTAAACCCACTGACGAACTTGACTATGGCCTCATGAGCCAAGCGGTCCTCTTCACAGAGTTTACCGGGGCTGACGATATAGCTGTCCGTCCCCCTCTTGAAGTGTTCTTCAGTCCAGAACACAGAAACCTGGGCACAAGGGCCTCCTCTCGTCGCCCATCTACTTCTTCGACGACCCGACGGTACACTGTATTTACGGCCTCATGTGAGACCGGCCTCACGAGGTAGTACCGGTACTTGAAATCTCGCACGGAGTCCATATAAGTGTGAAACAGGCTTCTCACCTGCTTGAAGGTTACCCAGCCATGCTTGCCGTCGACAGCCTGCCGTTGAAGGTGGAAAATGCAAAAAAATAGGGGCACCGTCGCTCCAATCTTCAGGTATTTGTACACGAGCTCGAAAGCCCTGATGAAAGCGAGAGAGTTGGGGTGGAGTTGAGAAGGGGCCAAATGCAGCCAGACAAACACTGACTGTTGAAAATCCGTGAAGGGCAAACGCCACCCTGCCTCATCGAACATAAACTCATATACGGGAAACTGCATCCCGCTATATGCCGAGCATATCCGATGATGTGGCAAAGGCCTAAACACGTTCCACGACTTCAGTGATCTTATTAGGCGGTGCTCGACGGTACAAAATATGTCGGCCTCGTTCAGGTCGACAAACTCAGAGATCGTGTTCACTGCCTCTTCGTAGGCCTACTCGTCGGGAGTCCTCTCCCCGGCGCTGGTTGTCTCCGCCATAGGTGAATAGGGCCCGTCGTAAATATCCAAGGATCCCTCGGCCACTGGTAATACGTCCATTTACCTGAAAAGCAGAAGGAAATGGTGAATTCAATGACCCATATCAAATCCACCCCTTCCACCGCTGATCAAGTGAAAGGGCGAGGAGGGAACGTCGGGGAACACGAACCCGCGACCATGCTCAGGTACGCGGGGAGCGAAATTGGGCGGGACCCCGAGGTATTCGACCTATATTCTCGAGATAAACGTTGGTTCCCTGGGGATTTCGTCTTTATCCCCGGAATGTTCAACAAAAGAACCACAAAGCGTTCATCTCATGACCCCGAGATATTCTTCGTGTCCTCGGGGATTTCATCGTCTCTCCCCGCGAGATTCAAAAACTAAACTATGAAATTCCGCCGTTTTCACCAGATATTTTGTGATTTCCATGAGAACTTCATCAGTTCACCACAGAACCACCCTATAAATGCAAACAAAAGGACAAAAAGAGAGAAACTTACTTGAAAAGCGCTTCTGTTAGGGTTCCGGTATGGCAGTTGGTGGATGCGTACGGTGGCGGAGTAGAGAAGGAAGAGAGAGAGGGAGTCTGAGCGAAGGAGGAGCAAAAGTGAAAATGAGACGAGATGACCCCTATTTATAAGGGCCTCACGGGACTCGGGGATTTCTTAGGCAATCGATTACGCTACCCTAGCATAGTTGCCCTAGGGAATGATGAGGTGTGACACGTGGCACACACTTTCCCACGCGCATCTTTTCATTCCCTAACACGCGTCCTTCCATTCGCCTCGCTTCAAAGTTCTCATATCCCCGCGAAGTCGCTCATCCGCGGCCAGTCCAGCCCAAGCAGATCGATTTATTTCTCTCCGTTTGACCAGTTGCTCCTCGTCTAAAATCCCTTCCCCGACAATACAAGTCGTCGACATAGCTGACCCTTAAGTCATTACTCTGACACCTCAGAGCAACGACTTGGAAGGGCTCCTATTCTGGACTGGGCAGGGGTCTACTCCTCAATCGAGCAGGCACAACCCACACGTCCTGGGGTGGCCCAACAAAGGCCTCTTATCACAACCAACGTCGAACACGGGCCACCTTAACAGTGTCGGGCACACGCGGCATAGACCATCGGTCGGAGGCGCTAAGCCTCTCCGTGCTCGCCCTCCTCGACACTCAGGTGCTCCTCCCCCGCGAGAAGCCACTTCCCTCGGCACATAAGAGTCCTCCCCGCGAGGACACATCTCTCCCCGACACGCAAGACTCCTCCCCGCGAGGACACGTTCTCATGTAACCACCCACTCCCGACGGAATCGGTCTGCCCTAATTTCGGAGATCTAGGAACGGTTACCCCAGGGCGAAGACCACGTGCTGGTCTTCACTACGCCATGTAAGCCCAGGCAGTTACTTGGATTGGGCCTGGCAATCCAGCCCAATGCAAGTAACCGTTGGCCCCGCGCTGGGGGCTCTCTATAAATACCCTCTCACTTGAGAGGGTCAGGTTACACACTTCTTTACACTCTAACCTTCTTCTTCTGTACTTGCTTTTTCTCTGACCGATTACCTTACTTGAGCGTCGGAGTACCTTGCAGGTACACCCCCCCCCCCCCCCCGGCCGTCTTTCAACCTCACCGGAGCTAAAGTCCACAAGACGTTGTTGGCCACCAAATATTGTCTGATCCAGGTACAGTCAGAGTGTTAAAAAAAAAATTATATACATGCAGTAAAGTGTATTAAAATATGCTACATTATGTATCGCACGGGAAAATGTATATACATGCAAATATATACGTACCTTTATGTTACCAAATCTGTATGTTTTAAAATGAAAGAGTAATTTATATTTAAAATATAAATGTTAAAATAAATGATGCCCTTATCTGTAATACATGCAGTAATAGTTAAAGTCTTCTATTTCAATTGAAAAATGAATAACACTAAATTATATTCAAGATTTAAATGCACTTTAAAAATCTTCATTAATTGGAATGAAGACATACTTGGAAGAAGATTCATAATGTAGTCATTAATTTCATTGACTATTTAAATAGTAGATGCAAGAATAGCTCTACATTGAAGAAAATCTGAATTTGTGTAGTTTTGAATGAGATTTGGATAAGTACTTGTAACAATAGCTTCAATTGGGTCCACAAAATCTCTAATGAGTAACTCTTCTGGAATAAGTATCTCAGCAAATCCATCATTGAGTTCGGATATTTTTCCATTCCCAACTTGTAAAATCCATTCTGAGAATAGTTGAATTTCTTCAGAATTGACTAAATTAGAGCCACTTTGCAACCGCATATTTTTTGTTAGACTAAGAACTTTGCAATGATCCCAAATATATGAGGCATTTATTGTAGCATGCACAATATTATATCTAGTTCCTCTTGGTACAACAGGTAGAATTTGTCTGAAGTCTCCCCCAAAAATGATAACTTTACCTCCAAAAGTTTGGTTACATTCACCACTGTCATCACTCATTATATCCTTCAAAGACTTGTCAAGAGCTTCAAAACAAAATTTATTTGCCATAGGTGCTTCGTCCCATATAATGGGTTTTGTTACTTTCAAGAGATTAGCTAAATCAGATTTCTTCTCGATGTTACATAAAGAAGATTCTAAACAATATCTCCTTTGCAACGAAGAGCTGCGGAAAGTGTGTTCCACATGAAAGTTTTCCCGGTGCCCCCATAGCCATATAAAAAAAAAGACTCCACCTTTTTTATTTGTAACGGCTTGCATAATTTCTCTGAAAAATTCCAAGTTGTTCATCTACAATAAGAAACAACATGTTTTTAGTGGAATTATGCACAAGACATAAAAATGTGTATGCAATATACACATTCAAAGACATAGAAATAGAATTCATGTAAAACATGAACATTGGATTTGGTAAACATGAGAATACTCCAGCAAAAATTGTTAAGAAAATGAAATAAAAACTTATTTAAACAATGCATAAATAGGAAATATGAATACTTGTTAAGGATTGAAACAGATTTTGGTAAATTTCTTCTAGAGCCTAAATATCATATTGTCTTTCATCATATATCAATCTATTTCCAATAAAGTCAAGAACATAATTTGATGGATGTGGTATTGACTTAAATTCTTTCAAACTTCTTCTATTTTTTTTTTTTAATTTGCTTCTCAATTTCCATCAACGTGAGTTGTTGGATATCTTCATCGGACAAATTTAATTCTACAAAAAATATCAAAATCTAAGTAAGTCCCTAAACTAAATAGAGTATACCCATGTAAATTAAATA
Source organism: Lathyrus tuberosus (assembly GCA_022829125.1). Taxonomy (NCBI): domain Eukaryota; kingdom Viridiplantae; phylum Streptophyta; class Magnoliopsida; order Fabales; family Fabaceae; genus Lathyrus; species Lathyrus tuberosus. Next base: position 416,906 of record JALAZF010000993.1, read on the forward strand.
TTTTGAAGAAATTCTGAATCAAAGTTATGTAAACTTATATTCTATTTATTTATGCAAACGGGAACAACCGTGATATATTGAAAGTTTTGACAAATCACTAACATTGAAGGGAATAGTAAAAAATTGTTATAACCTGGTGATCGTACCTGGATCAGACAATATTTGGTGGCCAGCAACGTCATGTGGACTTCAGCTCCGGTGAGGTTGAAAGACGGCCGAGGGGGGTGTACCAGCAAGGTACTCCGACACTCAAGTAAGGTAATCTGTCAGAGAAAAAGCAAGTACAGAAGAAGAAGGTTAGATTATAAAGAAGTGTGTAACCTGACCCTCTCAAGTGAGAGGGTATTTATAGAGAGCCCCCAGCGCGGGGCCAACGGTTACTTGCATTGAGCTGGATTGCCAAGCCCAATCCAAGTAACTGCAAGGGTTTACATGGCATAGTGAAGACCAGCACGTGGTCTTCGCCCTAGGATAATCGTTCCTAGATCTCCAGAATTAGGGCAGACTGATTCCGTCGGGAGTGGGTGGTTACATGAGAACGTGTCCTCGTGGGGAGGAGTCTTACGTGTCGGGGAGAGATGTGTCCTCGCGGGGAAGACTCTTATGTGCCGAGGGAAATGGCTTCTCGTGGGGGAGGAGCACCTGAGTGTTGAGGAGAGCAAGCTCAGAGAGGCTTAGCGCCTCCGACCGACGTTCTATGCCGCGTGTGCCCGACATTGTTAAGGTGGCCCGTGTTCGACGTTGGTTGTGATAAGAGGCCTTTGTTGGGCCACCCCAGGACGTGTGGGTTGGACCTGCTCGATTGAGGAGCAGACCCCGACCCAGTCCAGAATAAGAGCCCCCCAAGTCATTGCTTTGAGGTGTCGGAGTAATGACTTAAGGGTCAGCTATGTCGAGGACTTGTCTTTTCGGGGAAAGGATTCTAGACGAGGAGCAGCTGGTCAAACGGAGAGAAATAAATCGATCTGCTTGGGGTGGACTGGTCGCCGATGAGCGACTTCGCGGGGATATGAGAAGTCTGAAGCGATGCGAATGGAAGGACGCGTGTTGGGGAATGAAAAGACGCGCGTGGGAAAGCGTGTGCCATGTGTCACACCTCATCATTCCCTAAGGCTGCTATGCTAGGGTAGCATAATCGATTTCCCTGGAAATACCCGAGTCCCGTGAGGCCCTTATAAATAGGGGTCATCTCGTCTCATTTGCACTTTAGCTCCTCCTTCACTCAGACTCCCTCTCTCTCTTACTTCTCGACTCCGCCACCGTACGCCGCCACCAACTGTCGTACCGAAACCCTAACGGAAGCGCTTTTCAAGTAAGTTTCTCTCTTTTTCTCCTTTTGTTTGCATTTATAGGGTGGTTCTGTGGTGAATTGATGAAGTTCTCATGGAAATCACGAAATATCCAGTGAAAATGGCGGAATTTCATAGTTTAGTTGTTGAATCTCGCGGGGAGAGACGATGAAATCCCTGAGGACACGAAGAATATCTCGGGGTCATGAGATGAACGTTTCGTGGTTCTTTTGTTGAACATTCCGGGGATAAGGACGGAATCCCCGGGGAACCGACGTTTATCTCGGGGATATGGATCGAATACCCCGAGGTCCCGCCCAATTTCGCTCCCCGCGTACCTGAGCATGGTCGCGGGTTCACGTTCCTCAATGTTCCCTCCTCGCCCTTTCACTTGATCAGCGGTGGAAGGGGTGGATTTGATATGGGTCATCAAATTCACCATTTCCTTCTGCTTTTTAGGTAAATAGACGTATTGCCAGTGGCCGAGGGATCCTTGGATATTTACGACGGGCCCTATTCACCTATGACGGAGACAACCAGCGCCGGGGAGAGGCCTCCCGACAAGTGGGCCTGTGAAGAGGCAGTGAACACGATCTCCGAGTTTGTCGACCTGAACGAGACCGACATATTTTGTACCGTCGAGCACCGCCTAATAAGATCACTGAAGTCGTGGAACGTGTTCAGGCCTTTTCCACATCATCGAATATGCTCGACATATAGCGGGATGCGGTTTCCCGTATATGAGTTTATGTTCGACGAGGCGGGGTGGCATTTGCCCTTCACGGATTTTCAACAGTCAGTGTTTTTCTGGCTGCATTTAGCCCCTTCTCAACTCCACCTCAACTCTCTCGCTTTCATCAGGGCTTTCGAGCTCATGTGCAAATACCTGAAGATTAGGGCGACAGTGCCCCTATTTTTTCGCATTTTCCACCTTCAACGGTAGGCTGTCGACAGCAAGCATGGTTGGGTGTCCTTCAAGCAAATGAGCAACCTGTTTCAAACTTATATGGACTCTGTGCGAGATTTCAAGTACTGGTACTACCTCGTGAGGCCGATCTCACATGAGGCCGTAAATACAGCGTACCGTCGGGTCATCGAAGAAGTAGATGGGCGGCGAGAGGAGGCCCTTGTGCCCAGGTTTCCGTTGTTCTGGACTGAAGAACACTTCAAGAGGGGGACGGACAGCTATATCGTCAGCCCCGGTAAACTCTGTGAAGGGGACCGCTTGGCTCACGAGGCCATAGTCAAGTTCGTCGGTGGGTTTAATAAAGCCAAGTTTGTGATGCCAAACGGGGACTTCCTTCTGGGCAACGATGGGAAGGTCTTAACGAAGCGTCGACTGATCAACACTAGGGCTCTCCTCGAGACATTTTTTGACGAGGAAGCTCTCGAGCTGTTAGGTGGGGTGGCCTCCCCGACCTGCCTCTCCCTTCATCCTTCTTTTCGAATTACTGACCTCTTTATTTTTCTGTTTACATGTAAGATGTTGACTGTTGAGGAGCACCTCAAAAAGTTGAAGGCTAACCGCGCTACGAAGAAGGGAGGCAAAAGCCGTCTCGAGCAGCTCTGAGCGCAGGACTCCATTCCCACTCAGACAACCGGGGGTTCTTCTGGCTCTCACCAGGATAGTGATTCTCCCATCCCCCAGGGCTCCCTGAAGAGGAAGCGGATTGCAGACACAGTGGCCATCGACCTTACTGAGAACGAGGGTCCCTCTGTTGTAAAATTTGTGCTCCTGCCTTGTCACTCGAGGCCAAACTTTTTCATGGGGAATAATTCTCTATGCGTGGGTACCCCCGAAGCTCAGGCCATCTTAGGTGTCGACAAGGTCTCTCGGAGAAGGGCACTGGTGGACGATGTGTCCGCTGTTATGCGGGTTTGCGCGGCTGCCCTGGTTCTAAACGACGAGGCGTGCCCGAAAGACCAGTTGAACAGGTTGCGCGAGAGTTTTCCGTCCATCTCAGCCAAAATGGAGAAGGTGGGCAAGGAGCTGGCCGACTGCAAAAGCCAGAACCAGGCCCAGGTAGAGCTTCAAGGGAAGTTGGAGGAAAAGTTGAAGAATGCTGAGGAAGAGCGGAGACGTCTCGTCGGGATTAAAGAGGAGAGGGATCGTCTCTTGGCGAGGAATGCCGAGTTAGAGGAGGTTGTCCGCCCTGCTGATGAGGAAACCGAGGAAGACAGGTTGCTGACCTCGTGGGCAGCGTTGATAGCAAAGTTCCGGGAATCCGAGGAGGACAACCTCGTCTCGGCTGACATAGGTTTTAGGAACGCCATGCAGCAGCTTTGGGTTCTCAACCCTGACCTCATAACCGAAGGGATTGATCCCGACTCTGAGGTGGTCGACGGTCAAATCGTGCAGCCGATGCGGGTGGACGAGGTTCATGAACTTGAGGAGCCCAAAGGGACTGTCGCCGAGTAGGCTTTTCTTCTTCGTTTTATTCAGCCTGCGAGCCTTTTTATTTATTTTTCGATATGTACGCCCGACCTGCGTGCCAGGGGCTTTTGATACTTATTTATAATATCTGTACAATAGGTTTATCGCTAGAGATTTCTATACTTTGTTTTTTGTCTAAGTAATAAAGACTTTGGGATTTACTCGACCTTGATAGTCCCTGACCGCGTGGAGAGCTGGTCGGGTGGTCGGAGAGGTATTCCGACCTTCAACGAGGCTAAGAGCTCGGTCGAGGTCTTAGCTTTGTGGCGTGAACTTCCCATTGCAAGCTGGGTGTTCTGCCTAATTGGTACAACGACGGCGGAGCTCGACCGAGGTATCCCTGTCGGGCCAAAAGTCCTTGCGCATACACAATGCGGCTTTTGATCATCGTGTTCTGTATAGGGGTGTCACGCTCGTACCTTAGTGCGTCCCAGTAATCGCGGTGCTAGTGAGTCGTGGGCAGTGCTTAACTGTAGTACTGTTTGAGCTTCTCAGTGTTCCATGGTCGAGCAAGTTCTTCCCCGTGCAGATTCTCGAGGAAGTAGGCTTCTGTCCCCGTTTTCGCGCGGACGCGGTACGGGCCCTCCCAGTTCGAGGCGAGTTTGCCTTTTCGCGAGTCTTTTTGGTTCCTTCGTAGGACGAGGGTGCCCACCTGAAAATCACGTTTGATAACTTTGTCGATATAACGTAGTGTTATTTTTTGCTTAAGTGAAGCTTCTCGGAGAGAAGCGCCTGAACGTGTCTCCTCGATGAAATCAAGTTCTTCCCTCTGGGCTTCGTCGTTTGCGCCCCCTTCGAGGGGGGCTTCTGTCCTCCTCGAGGGTTCCCTGATTTCCACGGGGATTACCGCTTTCGTTCCGTAGGTCAGACGAAAGGGGGGTCTCCCCGGTCGTGGAATGTGGGGTCGTTCGGTAGGCCCAGATGATGATGTGTAGCTCCTCGACCCACCGTTGTTTGGCGTCGCCTAATCGACGTTTCAATCCTTGGAGGATTACTCTGTTCGCCGCCTCAGCCTGTCCGTTCGTTTGAGGGTGTTCGACCGACGTGAAGTGCTGCTTCGTGCCTAGTTTGGAGATGAAGTCTTGGAAATTTCTGTCGGTGATCTGTGTTCCGTTGTCTGTGACAATAGCTTGAGGCATGCCAAATCGGGTGAGGATGTTTCTTTTGTAAAAACGCAGTATGTTGAAGGCCGTGATTTTGGCCAATGCTTCCGCCTCAATCCACTTCGTGAAGTAGTCCACCCCGACGATGAGGTATTTGTTTTGATACGACCCCTGGACGAAAGGTCCGAGGATATCCATCCCCCACCACGCAAACGGCCATGGGGAGGACAGTGTTTTAAGCTCGTTAGGAGGAGCAAGGTGCATGTTCCTGTTTCGTTGGTATCTATCGCACTTCTTAACGTGTTCCTTGGCATCCTGTTGCATGGTGGGCCAGTAGTACCCTGCTTTGAGCGCCTTACGGGCTAACGATCGCCCGCCGAGGTGCTGTGCATTGATTCCTTCATGGATTTCCTGGAGGATGCCGGGGACCTTGGTCTCCTCGACGCACCTGAGGAGAGGGATAGAGAACCCTCGCCGGTACAACTTGTTCTCGACTACCGTGTACGAGCATGCCCGCCGCTTGACCATTCCTGCTTCCTTGGGATCTTCGGGAAGTTTGCCCATTGTGAGGTATTCGTACACAAGGGTCATCCAGCAATTACTTTCACCAATGGCGTTTACGTCTGCCACTGGAGCGGGTTTGGCGATGCTCGGCCGGGAAAGCACTTTCTGTATGACGGATTTGTTCCCTCCTTTCTTCTTTGTGCTTGCTAATTTGGACAAGACATCTGCTCGGGCATTGTGCTCGTGGGGGATGTGAGTTACTTCTGCAGAGGTAAATAATCTCATCTTTTCTTTCACCAAGGTTAAGTATTCAATGAGATTTTCGTTCTTGGCCTGGTACTCTCCCCGGACTTGCGAGGCCACAAGCTGGGAGTCGGTGAAGATTTTGACCTCCTTGGTGCCGAGGTCCTCGGCCAGCCAAAGTCCGGCGAGGAAAGCCTCGTACTCTGCTTGGTTGTTTGACGTCGGGAAGGATAGTTCGAGGGATACCTCGATCAAGATGCCTTCCTCGTTTTCGAGGATGATGCCCGCCCCGCTTCCCTTCGGGCTGGATGCTCCGTTGATATAGATCGTCCATTTTTGGGATCCGTTGGTCGAAGGTTTCGGGATGGTCATCTCTGCCATAAAGTCGGCCAATACCTGAGCCTTCAGGGCTTTCCTTCCCTCGTATTGGATGTCAAACTCGGCGAGTTCGAGCGACCACCTGAGCATCCTCCCCGCCATATCCGGTCGTCCAAGGAGTTGCCTTATAGGTTGTTCGGTCCTTACGACGACAGTGTGGGCGAGGAAGTAGTGGCGTAGCCTCCTGGCCACGGTAACGAAGGCCTGGGAAACTTTCTATATCTGCTGATACCTGAGCTCGGGGCCTTGGAGGGCTTTGCTCGTGAAGTAAATTGGTTTCTGTCCGTCCGGGGTTTCCCGGATGAAGACGGTGGTGACTGCTTCACTCGTGACTGCCAGATACAAGAAAAGTGTTTCCCCGTTGTCGCTCCCGAAAGATTCGCATCCAACGATACAAATGCAAGAGTGGCGCAGAAAACACAGAGTCGCCAGCAATGTGTATTTATCCCGAGAGAGGGAAAGGAAACACTGCATAAACCTGAAGAGAAAGGGGGAAAGACATAGTCATCGCAACCATAGTCCAGGTTCGGGAGTCGGTTATGCGAGGGGAAGGTGTTAGCACCCCACGCATCCATCATACTTGATGGGATCCACACTTGTTGTCTAAACAAAGGGTGAGATGTCCTACTATCTACGGCTGAACAAAAGAAAATGGGGATGGGGGTGACCAAGACGGACTCATGACATATTCGATGCCCAAGGCCTACGTACTCCCTCAGTGCAATGGGAAAGTCAGAGTCAACGTAGTTCGGACGAGAACTGTGGGGGAAGGTTGCTCGCCAAGACAATCGTTGTCTTGTGCCTACATATCCTTAATCGGATGAGAGAGAGGAATAAGAGCTAATGTAGTTCGTGGGTACGACCACGAATGGGTAAGTGTTTTTTACGTGAGTGACGAGCTCTTTTCTGAAAATGAAATTTGAAACCCAACAATCCCGAAGGATAAAAAGATTTGGATTTGTTTTGTGTTTTTTAGACAGAAGTGTTTTTTTAAGTTAGTTCATAACTTGCATTGCACCAAAGTCTAGGGCACAGGGACGAATACTTAATGAATCGTCCCAAGACAGGACGCCCGCTAAGCACTCTAGAAAGATGAGAGGAAGCGCCTCATTTCTCATTCCCCACGCTTAAGGCTCGTGCGCAATACACTTTATCTTTATTAAGTGTTTTCAAGAAGTTATGAGATAAGAAGAGAGAAGACCCAAAGGAAACTCTAAAGGGAAACTAAGAGTTCTAATGTTATTATGCATGGGTGACCTATGGTTAGTGAGGCTTAGGAGGGACGACTACCTAACACCTAATGTTAATCCTACTCCAAGCTTAATCGAAATTAAGTTGGACTAGGTAGCTCTAAAGGGAGAGAATCCAAGACTTGAACAAGTCTTGAGACTCGAGGAGTGAAATGAGTAAAAAGGGAAGGTACAACACCTACAACAGCACACTTGCTTCAGAACAGCAATGAAATCATGCACATACACCAAACAGCATTCAACAGCATGAAACTCGGCATGAAAACGGGAGTAAAAAGGTCAAATAGCATAAATGTACACATGGATAGCACATATAACAACACTTTATGCAAAACTCAGATGTGAAATCAGGACAACATGCACCACATTTGAATACGATTCAATCAAGGCAGAGAAAACGTGCATCAAACAACATACATCGTTCAATTAATCATGATCATAAACAAACCACACACCATGTTGAATAACCTTGCAAGCATCATGGAAGAATGCAACATATAGCATATGATCAAATGAAACAAGTATGCACATCATGAAATTGGATACAAGTAAGTATGCACAATCATCATCAATCCAGCAGCAATGCACAATGAACATGATCAACAAGTGAGTGTGCGTATGTGTTCATAGCATCAAGTGTTCAACAACGCAAACATACACATAAACGATGAAATTCAAGAAGTTGCGTGTCGAGAAACGTGAACATACAAGAGTGTGAGGTGCAACAGCTCAAGAATAATCCACAAATCATCAACATATCAGTCCATGAAGTTTAGGCATGCATCGGATCTCAAACAACCAAGAAAATGCGCTAAAATACACATTCTGTCCCAGAGTAACCGGTTAACAAACGGTGAGTAACCGGTTACTTAGTTGAAAATCAGACCATTTACGCAAAAAATACACAGAGTAACCGGTTAACAAACAGTGAGTAATCGGTTACTCTGGGACAGCAGACAAAAAAAATCTGTTTCAAAAGCACTTTTCAGCATCAAACCACTTATGCAATCATATCCAATGATCATGTAATCAATAATGCACAAGAATTAAGTCCAATCACAGCAATCAAACATCACTTTCATTAATCAAACAACAAGATCACAAATCAAATCAAGCAAATGGATCAAATCACATCACAAACCAAAGATCTACATTGCATAAGTTGAAATTAAGCTAAATCAAGCATAGATCTAAGGAAAACCAACCTACAAGGCTGAGATTTGCCTTGGTGATTGTTGAGCACGAAAATTGGTGAATCCAAGCAAGAAAACCAAAGATCTATGTGATGAACTTCAAGATCCAAGCAAGAACAACCAAGATCCAAGCTAGAACAACTCAAATAATGAAAAGCTGCTCCAAAAGTGATTCCACACTCCAAAACAGTAGCAAATCCAAGATTCTTTCAAGAATTAGTGAATGGATGGTGGTTTAGTTTCAAGATCAACAAATTCCAAGGTGAAATTTGATGAACTTTGATGATGAAACTTTGAGTAAGGGTTTTGGAAATTGAGAGAAAAGTTGAGAGAATTGAAAGAATTCTGAAAATTGGAGAGTGAAAATGATCTAGGTCCCCTCTTGGTTTGGAATGGTAAGCTTAAATATCCTCTAGCTTAGGAATTTGGCTTTGGTTTGGAGTGAGTGGAAAATAAGGTGAAAAAATGGATTAGGAAATGAAATGAGGAATTAGAGTGGAAAAATGATGGAGAGAATTTGAATTTTGGGTGGAAAATGATGAAAATATCAATTCTAGATCCTTCCCCACGTGCACATGCCAAGCACATGATCACAAATGATGCAAACTTAATTTTTTTCAAACTTGGCTCAGAGTAACCGGCTAGCAAACGGTGAGTAACCGGTTACTTAGTACAAATTTTGAATTTTGGTGCCTTTTGGAGGGAAACTTGGAAAAGCGACTTCTGATAGCTGTTCTGAACCCGTTAAACCTCTGAACCTCAAAACTTGATATTGCTACTGAGTAACACCTGAAAAGAACGAAAATCCCTGCTAACACCTCAGGATATCCTGCTGAAATAATAATGCCTAATACCGGGTCGCTGGATCAGAAAATGACATTTGAAGCTCCTGATTATCAAAACGCCTAATGAGCAAAATAAATGCCCCAAAAGACCTTGAAAACCATCTGCTTGCCCCTGAATACTGCTGAAAATAATGCCGGAGCTGATAACGCCATGAGCTGCTAGAAAAAATACCTTGATCCCATGCACAAACGAAACATGCAAAAATGCAGAAACGACGACGTAAATGAAATAAAGCATAAGCCAGTTAGGTTAGAAATAAAAGGGCAATTTTTGAGGTGTTACAGCTGCCCCTATTCAAACTTCCTTGGATCCGAGGGTGTGGAAGTAACGACTTCCAAGCAATCGGGATACACGGAGATTGAATACCAAAAGAAACCTGAAATTTGCATTCTGCCAAGGAGAGACGACTCCGCTGGGGAACAAGTAATACAAATTGTACCATCACAACACGTACGAGTGTTGGAAACCAATACAGACAATGTATTGAAAAGTCTTGAAATAAACACGAACGAATGTTAGCTGTGTCGGGGATAAACACGGACGGGTGCATAAGGAGTCAATACAGACGAGTATTGAAAGGTACACGGACGGGTGTAAAGAAATCAATACGCACGGGTATAAAGAAAACAATACGGACGGGTATAAAGAAATCAATACGGACGGGTATCAGGAGGTACACGGACGGGTGTAAAGAAATCAATACGGACGGGTACTGAAAAGTACACGGACGGGTGTAAAAAAATCATTACGGACGGGTATCAGGAGGTACACGGACGGGTGTAAAGGTCAATACGAACGGGTATCGGGAGGTACACGGACGGGTGTTAAGAAATCAATACGGACGGGTATCGAAAGGTACACGGACGGATGTAAAGGGTTCAATACGGACGGGTATCAAAAAAATACACGGACGGGTGTAAAATGGTTAAATTTACTGGGGATTGGTCTCATTGTGGATTAAAATGGTGAATTGAACACGGATGAGCGTTATCAACAGGTCAATACGGACGGGTATTGAAATCAAAGGTTCAAACACGGATGGGTGTCGAAGGAAACACGAACGGGTGTCAAGGTAAAAACCTTGAAGGGATGAATCAAAAGACCACCTGGACGAAAGGGGCGAAAGAGATCAAGGATTCACAATCCTGGCAAAACACTCTGCCGTGGGACTGTCAAATATTGATTTGAATGACTAAACTCACCACTTGTGGAGTAAAGTCGAATGATATTTTCCTGAAGCCCGGTTTTTTTCCTGACGAAGGAAAACTCAAACCTGGCTTATGCTTCGGATGCATATGTTTGAATTTTTCCGTAATGCTCCACACGAAGTGGAAATGCTACGCATTTAGGAGGATGACATGCAAACAACGCTTATGCAATGCAAAAAGATCGTCCCAGCGAAATAAATGCTGAGAACAGAAGCGGCTCCACTAGGGATGACAAACTAAATTGTCATCTGACCAAAGAGACCATGCTGAGGAAAACTTCATCCTGCTGGGGAAAATCAAGATCAAAAACCCTGCTGGAGATGGACGAAACTCCGAGAGAATACCCACTCTATTGGGGATGGAAACTGAGGGTGGAGATTCCTCCGCCGGGGATCACCAAATATTTCAGAACCTAGATTTAACGCCTACCAATAACGATTAGACTCAAGACCTACTGGGGATACCAATTGTTGTTGAGCAAACCAACGAAAAATCGCCAACAAACTTTGCTTGGGGGTATGAGCACCTTTGCCCTGCTGGGGAGACACCATCTTTGATCAAAGAAGAAATTCCATCAGTCTCTTGCTAGGGAGATAGAAATGACGAATTCTGGCTTCCTGCTGAGGAAAGATGAGCCAAATCACAACTCTGGCTGGGGGTAAACCTCTTATATCCTGCTGAGGGGGATGGTCCTCAATGACTCCTCTTGGGGAATTACTTCTTTATACTCTGTTGAGGAAGACGATCCTCGATACTCTGACTGGGGAGAGCAACAAACTACTGAGGATGATCAGACTTCAAAGTTGGGGAGAAAATCTACTGGAGAAGTACACCTGTCATTCTGCAAAACCAACAGAAAGGTCTACGTGCAAAAATGATTACTTTGATTATCATCATAGTGACTGACACCTAAGCAATTGCCACTGTTTTCTAACTTGTTTCATAAAGCTCAACATTTTAGCATGTAATGTTTATCAAAAATATTGGACATTTTCACAAACAAAACAGGTAAAACGATAATCAAAAGCTCTTTGACTAAAATGCAAACTGTATTGAATGATCAGCCTGTGAATAGGCATTTACATTTGGAAGCAATTCCTGAAAAGAGGTAATTGCGCAAAAAGTAAAAGAAAATACACATGTCGGCAATGTGGGGAACAGACATCCACCATGACTCGACTCAGCTATAACCCATATGACTTGTTTATCCGCAGATGCTTTGGCCTTTGAAGATGACTGACTGGACTGATTCCTTTCCTTCAAATTTTCCAAGTGTGAATAGTGATCACAGATCGAACGCGGATCGTAGTCTTTGCTTTTAAATCCCTAACTTTTTCCTGGATCGCCCTTTCCGGGTTTTCAATCCACCGGGATACCCATTTTTGCCAAAGTTGCCTTTTCAGGTTTTCAACCTTGCGGGTTTATTTCTTCTTCCTTTTCATCCCTAATTTTTGCCCGAACCTTTTCTTTTTATGGTTCGCCAGGATGCCCCATTTTTGCCTGAACCTTCTTTTTATGTCCAGCGGGTCTTTTTTATGCAAAGTATTTTTTGACTACATCCGCGTTCACAGGGGATGTAAAATCTTCGCCATCCATAGTTGAGAGTAATAAGGCTCCACCAGAGAAAACCTGTCTTACTACATATAGCCCTTCGTAATTCAGAGTCCACTTGCCCCTGTGATCTGTTTGAGGAGGAGCGATCCTTTTTAGGACTATTTCACCAGTTTGGAAACACCGAGGATGCACTTTCTGATCAAATGCTTTTTTCATCCTGCTCTGATACAACCGGCCATGCGCAGTGGCTTTCAATCTCTTCTCTTCAATGAGGTTCAGCTCATTCAGCCAGGAACGCACCCACTTAGCTTCATCAAGCTTCACATCTGTTAGAATTCCCAAAGAAGGAATCTCAACTTCTAATGGCAGAACTGCTTCCATACCATACACCAGTGAGAAAGGGGTTTCCCCAGTTGATGTGCGTACCGAAGTACAATATCCGTGCAAAGCGTAAGGCAACATCTCATGCCAGTCCTTGTATGTCACTACCATCTTCTGCACAATCTTCTTTATGTTCTTATTAGCCGCTTCAACAGCCTCATTCATCTTCGGCCGATAGGAAGAAGAATTGTGATGTTCAATCTTAAAGCTCTGGCATAGCTCCTTCATCATCTTATTGTTTAAATTTGAACCATTGTCAGTAATGATCCTCTCCGGGACTCCATACCGGCAGATGATGTCCTTCTTAATAAACTGAGCTACCATTTGTCTGGTGACGTTGGCATACGATGCTGCTTCCACCCACTTCGTGAAATAATCAATAGCTACCAGGATAAAACGATGTCCATTCGAAGCAGTCGGCTCGATCTTCCCAATCATGTCAATGCCCCACATGGAAAAAGGCCAAGGTGACGACAAAACATTCAAAGGGGTAGGCGGTACGTGCACCTTATCAGCATAAATCTGGCATTTATGACATTTCCGGGCGTATTTAAAACAATCAGACTCCATAGTCATCCAATAATACCCCGCTCTTAACAATTTTCTAGCCATAGCATGCCCATTGGCATGAGTACCAAAGGAACCTTCGTGAACTTCTTCCATTAACAGGCCTGCCTCGTGTTCATCAACACAACGTAGCAAGACCATGTCAAAGTTTCTCTTGTATAACACATCGTCTTTATTCAAAAAGAAGTTTCCTGATAACCTCCTAAATGTCTTCTTATCCTTGGAAGATGCCCCAGTCGGGTATTCCTGACTCTTCAAAAAGACTTTGATATCATGATACCAAGGCTTGCCATCTGATACACCTTCAATCGCAAATACAAAAGCAGGTCTGTCCAAGCGCATGATTCTGATTGAAGGAGTTTCATTCCAACGATTCACTTGATACATTGATGACAATGTTGCCAACGCATCAGCCATCTGATTCTCTATCCGGGGAATGTGATGGAAGTCCACTCTGTCAAAGAAAGGTAACAACCTTCTGGCATAGTTGTTATACAGAACAAGATTCGCTTGACGAGTCTCCCATTCACCTATAATCTGATTAACCACCAACGCAAAATCACCATAAACATCGAGGTTCTTGATTCTCAAATCAATTGCTTCTTCTATCCCCATGATGCATGCTTCATACTCTGCCTCATTGTTGGTGCATACGAACGCTATTTGGGCACTGAAGGATATACGAGAACCCTTTGGAGTCGTAATGATTGCCCCGATTCCGTTACCATATGAATTAACAGCCCCATCAAAAACCATCTTCCACTGAGATCCAATCTCAGGTCCTTCATCAGGCAAAGGTTCTTCACAATCCTTCATCTTCAGATACATGATATGCTCATCCGTAAATTCAAACTTCATCGGTTGATAATCCTCAATTGGCTGTTCGGCAAGATATTCTGACAAAACACTTCCCTTAATGGCCTTTTGGGAAACATACTGGATATCGTATTCCGTCAGAACCATCTGCCAATGGGCTATTCTACCAGAAAGTGCTTGCTTCTCAAACACATACTTGATCGGATCCATCTTTGAAATTAAGAGGGTTGTGTGGTTTAACATATACTGCCTCAAACGCTTAGTGGCCCAATCGAGTGCACAACATGTTTTCTCCAGCATCGAGTACCTTGACTCGCAATCAGTAAAATTTTTACTCAGGTAGTAGATGGCATGCTCCTTTCTACCTGACTCGTCTTATTGATCGAGCACACAACCCATTGAATTCTCAAGAACCGTTAGATACATAATCAAAGGTCGTCCTGGCACTGGTGGTATAAGGACCGGAGGTTCCTGCAATTATTCTTTAATCTTTTCAAACGCCTTTTGACAATTTTCATTCCACCTGACCGCTTGATCTTTTCTTAGCAACCTGAAGATTGGTTCACACGTGGCTGTGAGATGGGAGATAAACCTAGCAATGTAGTTTAATCTCCCCAAGAAACCATGAACATCTTTTTCTGTTCTCGGCTCAGGCATTTCTTGTATGGCTTTTACCTTCGCAGGATCAACCTCGATACCTTTTTCACTAACAATAAACCCCAGCAATTTTCCTGATCTCACCCCGAAGGTGCATTTGTTTGGATTCAACCTCAGTCTGAATTTTCTCAACCTTTCAAATAGCTTCTGAAGATTCACCAGATGTTCTTCCTCCGTCTGTGACTTTGCAATCATGTCATTAATATAGACCTCAATCTCTTTGTGAATCATATCATGAAAGAGAGTCACCATCGCCCGCTGATAGGTTGCCCCTACATTTTTCAATCCAAAGGGCATCACTTTGTAGCAAAAAGTTCCCCACGGTGTTATGAATGTTGTTTTCTCCATGTCCTCTGGGGCCATCTTGATTTAGTTATACCCAGAGAAGCCATCCATGAAGGAAAACACCGAATACTGAGCAGTATTCTCAACTAACACGTCAATGTGAGGGAGCGGGAAATCGTCCTTTGGGCTTGTTCTGTTCAAATCCCTATAATCAACACACATCCTGACCTTCCCATCCTTCTTAGGTACAGGCACGATGTTAGCAACCCATGGAGGATAATTTGTTACGGCAAGAAAACCGGCATCTAGCTGTTTCTGAACCTCTTCCTTGATTTTGACAGACATCTCCGGTTTAGTTCTTCTCAACTTTTGTTTGACCGGAGCACAACCTTCTTTAAGTGGTAGCCGGTGTACAATAATATCAGTATTGAGCCCATGCATGTCTTAGTAAGACCAGCCCCTATCCTTACTTCCTTTCTGGCGTCCTCGGTTCCCAGATTCACAATCTCAATTTCCTCTTGATGAGGTAGGATGACCTTCTCCTCTTGTTTTAACAACCTGGCCAACTCTTCGGGCAGTTCACAATCTTCGTCAGTCTCTTCTTCAGCCTGATATATTTGATTGTCAAAGTTATACCGAGCTATAGCTGAGTCATGATCGGTGTCATCTGAACAAAGAGACCTGCATGATTGATGAGGTATGTTTTATTATGTATGCAACAAAAGAAACACATTGCCATTTTGATGTGGGTTTTTAATGCATAAAAATAAAACAGAAAGACAGAGATCAAAATATTTGAGTGTGAAAAGTCCTTTATTGATGATAAAGCAAAACATGCAACAGTTAAAAGCCCTACAAATAAAATCACTACGTCTTGGGCAGAACGCAGGATTAACATAATAGGAAAACAAAGCAATTACTCGAAGCTAGTCACTTGAATGACTTTCTCAGAAGACCAGTTGCACAGACTTTCTCCTAGGACGCAAGGGCGGATCCAGCTATCCATATCATAATCACTGTCCCCTTCTTCCTCAATGGCATTAACTTTGTCGAAGAAAACCCCGACACTGGTGAAACGAACTGGGCCATAGAATTTGGGAGGATCCCTGGCTCTCCTGGGTGGCTTGTATCCCAATCCATAGGTATTCCCTTTCGGATGAACTTTAATCACTTGGCCCCACTTTTGTGAGCTACCAGCTTCGACTATAGCCTTGGCATCTTTAAACAAAGACATAGAAACCTCAGGTTGATCTGCCACTGCGGGCTGCTCTGTGGTCTCGGACTGATCCTCAAACTGAATAACCTCTTCAGACACCTTCACTTTTTCAAACCCCTGACACAGCGTCTCATGGATTTCACCATCCACTTCCACGTATTTAAAGGTTGACAGCTGACTAATCATTATGTCCTCTTCTCCGCACACTGTCACCACGTGACCATCTACCATGTATTTCAGCTTTTGATGCAAAGTGGAGGTTACAGCGCTTGCACCATGGATCCAAGGATGACCCAACAGACAGCTGTATGCTGGCTGAATATCCATTATATAAAATGTTGCATCAAAGATTTCCGGCCCAACCTTGATCGGAAGCACAATCTCACCAAAGACAGATATCTTCGAGCCATCAAAAGCTCGCACCACCAAGTCGCTTGGTGTACAAATAAGTCCCCTGGTATCTAACTTCATTAATTCTTTCTTTGGCAATACATTCAACGATGATCCAGTATCAACCAACACATGTGACATCAGTGAACCACGACACTTAATCGAAATATGCAGGGCATTATTATGATTCCTCCCAGCGGGAGTCAAATCAAGATCTATAAAGCCCAAGCCATTACCCGCATTCACGTGCGCCACAACCCCTTCCAGCTGGTTAATAGAAATCTCCTGGGGAACATAGGCCACATTCAAAACCTTCAGAAGCGTATTCCTATGAGCTTCAGAACACAACAACAACGACAGAATGGAAATCTTCGACGGGGTCTGATGTAACTGGTCCACAATTTTGTAATCACTTTTCCAGATGAGTCTCATAAACTCCTCGACATCTTCAGAAAAAGCATCACCAACCGGCTTTACCGTAGAATACACAATCCCTGGAGTCTAAACAGGACCATCCGTTACCTGTTTTCCCTTATCTGGCATAGAAGTACTGGGTTGATCATTAACAAGAGTAAGCACTCTACCACTTCTCGTTATAGCATCGGTCTCAACTTTAGCTTCTGAACTAGTACTCACTGGTGGAGTAGTCATTAATTCCTACTTTTGTCCATTGACAAACACCTCTGCGCCATAATTCCATGGAATAGCCTTAGTGCTCTCATACGGAATAGGTCCAGCCCTTGTAATGACGACTGAAGGTGGCCTTGCTGGACCAGAAATAGTAATTTTTTTGAACGGAATAGTGATAGTAGCAACCTTCTCACTAACAACCTCTTCTTGTTGATTACCTCTATCAAACTGTAAGCAACCCTCATCAATCAGATTCTGGATACCCATCTTCAACGAATCACAACCATTATCCTTCGTCAAACAATCTGAACAGTTCTCATCACAACCCGGATAGAAGACACCTTTCAATAACCTATTTTTAACCACAGCCAGCGGAGTCTTCAGCTCCTCAACATCCATGATCAAATTCAAAGCTTCACATTCCTCAATTATCGCATTCACCCTTGGCCCATTGTGATTAGGCATCGGGTTTTGAATAACATTGGGCCCATCATTCGAGAAATTAATAGCCTTGGAGTCTACAAGGTCTTGCACCTTGTGATGAAACGCCCTACATTTCTCCACAGTATGCCCCGAAGCACCAGAGTGAAAATCGCAGTGTGCGTTAGCATCGTAGCCTCGTGGGGGTTCCCCTGTTGGTGGAGCCAGGGTACGGAGCTCAACTAGACGTAACTGCAGCAAATGTTGCAACAACTGTGCATACGACATCGGTTGTTGCTCAAAATGCCTCTCTGCATTTCTTTGTCTATTCTGATACTGGCTCGGCTGCCTATCCTGATTAGCATTATTCCTTTGTTGCTGTGGTGGAGGTAACGTTGCTGGGATAGTTACCGATGCTACTTGTTGATTATTGTTTTGGCGCTGTTTCCCTTTCCCCTTGTAAGATGATACAACATTGGCCTCTCCTTTCTTCTTATAACCATCAAATGGCTTCTTTCCATGCCCGGAGGACGATCCGTCACCACTAGAAATTTTTCCAGCCTTAATTCCAACCTCTACCTTCTGTCTAATCGCAATCACATCTGCAAACTTGCCTAGTGAACAAGGCAATAGATTTTCATAATAGTGCTTAGGAAGTGTGTCCATAAACATATCAAACATCTCCTTCTCCAGCATTGGTGGTTGTACCTTAGCCGCCAATTCACGCCACCTTTGCGCGTATTCTTTGAAACTTTCATCATTTTTCTGGGACATGCTCAACAGCTGAGTTCTGTTGGGAGCCATGTCTGTGTTGTATTGGTAATGCTTGATAAAAGCTGCAGCTAACTCTCTCCAAGTACGAATATCTCTACTTTCCAGCGCCATATACCATTCCAAAGACGCGCCGGACAGGCTGTCTTGGAAAAAGTGCATCATTAGCTTTTCGTCCTTGGCATGGGCAGCCATCTTCCTGGTATACGCCTTTACATGAGTTCTCGGGCAGGTAGAACTATTATACTTCTCCAGTGTAGGAATACGAATCTTGTGCGGAATGACAATATCAGGGACCAACCCTCGGTCGTCCAAATCTATTCCTAGATCATCCTGCTTCACAACCCCTTTTAGTTGCGCCTTGATTAAATAGATCCTCTCATCACTGACCACAGGAGGGCCAGCGTCCAAGCTTCTCACTGAAAAAACATCATCTTGTTGATCATCAAAACGATGGCCATGGATAGCTCGAATAGTGCTTCCTTCTCCAACCACTGAAGGAATCCCACCCTGTCCACCAGCACCAGGAATATGAACACTGCCACCAACACCACCTCCGCCCGGAGGGATATTACGGTTAAGAAGACCACCGTGTAAGATACCATTTTCATCAACCTGTGCCACCAAAGGCTGAACTAGAGTTCTAAATTCATTCTGGCTCTGCACCACACCTTGCATCATCTCCATGAATTAATCGACGCGAGCTTGCATAGCTGCCATGTCTGCCTGAGCTTTGTCCATCACTCTGCTTTGATTAAGCCTGGTAGAATACCGATGAGCTGGTTGATCAATCCTGACTGTCGAAAAGAGAGAGCATAAGAAAACCAGAGAATCCGAGATAACCTGCTATGCAAAATGAGATGATTATGCAAGTGCAAATGCAAACATGTATGAACATTATCAAGGCGATCTATCCCTTGATTCCAGTTTTAATCAACAGAAGAGAACTGAATTCCTGATCATATAAAGAGAATAAGCATTTGTTACAACACAAGTCTGAATAAGCATAAACAAAGACCCCGACCAACAAGCCTGGTGGTGATCCTGGAAATACAAAGAAAACAACAGCAAGGAAACTAAGGCATATCATCAAGACTCAGCCGTGCTAGAATTCCTTATTCGTCATTCTTTTTGCACCAATTCTGCACTTCCTTGAGATGCTTCTTGGTATTAGGATGCTCTGGTCTCTGAATCAACTCCTGAATCAAAAGATCCCTCATGTGCAAGATCCCTGTTAAATAACGACTATGCAATTCCCAATCATCTTCTCCAGAAGCTCCACCTAAACTTGGACCTTCGCTTCTGGCTCTTTTCACTTCGGCTTGGATCTTCAGCTGTTCCACATCTGCCATGGTTTCCTTGAGCTTTTCCTCAATTGCTCTCCTCTCAAAGATCCCTGATAAAATCTCCTTATCCTTTTTCTGAAGCTTTGTCTTCAAACCTTCAATTTGCTCCAGATACTTGTCCTCTTTCAACCTGTTGGTAGTAATTGTTGTATTCCGACGGTCACGGAACCTGTGAATTCTTGACATAGCATAAGCCAACTCTTTCTTTTTGGACGAAAGGACCTTGCTAACACTTTTCAACGCTTGAGCCACTTTCTCTCTGGCTGTGGCTTCCTTAGACAATTCTTTCTCCTTCACAGCCAAAAGTTCTGATTTCAACCTGGCAACATGGATAGCTTCGCCTTTTTCGTGCTTCAACTGACCAACCTCTCTGCCCAGCTCACGATTCTCCTCTTGGAGTTTCTCCTTCTCAGCCCATAACTTATCATACTTCTCTATGTCAACAGTCATGGGAGCCTCGATCATCAAAGGATGTAAAGGTGGTTCCACCGAAAAGGGAAGAAGCTCCTCTTCTGTTCTTTTCTTAATCCACTCTTCATAGGAAGGAAAAGCACGGTTATTACATTTCCCAAATGATGTTTTTCCCTTCTTGGTCACCTGCTTCCAAGCATTCACAATCTTCCTTATCATCTCTTGATCCCCAGTACCATTGAAGAATAAGGACTCTCTGATATCTCACTCTTCAGGTGGACCTCTCAAAGGATAACCAAACTGCCTGATAACAAGGGAAGGATTATAGTTAATTCCACCTCTTCTCCCTATCAAGGGTACATTAGGGAATTCTCCGCACTTGCAAATAATATCCATCCCTAGCAAGTCATGGTTGAACCAAACAATGTTGTCAGCAGTCAAGCCCATTAACCTCTTTGACCACTTCAGAGAATCTCTCGTATCAACGAAAGCGCCAGCTTCGGGGAGATGACTCAGAAACCAAGTAGATAAGAGTGGTGCACAACAACTCACAGTTTTTCCACGCCTACTTTCATTCTTGTAGTGGACTGAGTGATACACATCACCTAGCAAGGTAAGTATAGGATTCTTTGAAATAAAGATTTTGACAGCATGCATATCCACCATATCATGAATATTGGGAAACAGGACAATCCCATAGATGCACATAGCCAAAATAGCTTGGAAAGCAGTCCAATTCCTCTCTTTAACATGTATGCAAGCTTGATTAAACAAGAACTTCAATAAGAAACCCTTAGCTCCTTGTTTCTCCACAATATTACTGCTCAGAGCGGATTCACCAATATGAAGAGCCATGGCCATTTCTTCTATCCTGGGACGCTCTTCAGAAAAGAATACTATGTCATGCCTGATGGGGATTCCCAAAATAAATGAGAACTCCTCCAACGTTGGAGCCAAGATATAGTCTGGGAAAGTGAAGCAACGCAAAAATGGATCATAGAACTGAAGAAGTGTATGAATGGCATCCTTCTCATACTTGGAGATATTGTAGACAAACTTCAGAAGTCTCCCATACTCTCCACCGAACTCTGTACGAACTCTAGGACCAGCCATACTAATCAGCTTGTGAATCAACATCAAGGTCGGGTCGGGGAACGAATAAGCAACAGTCTTCTTTCTCTAAACATCCATGTCAAGGAAACCTCAGAAAACCGGAATCAAAAGTAAGATGCAAGCCCTGAAAAATGTCAAACATGTTAGAATGCAAGAAAAATGGTATGCACATGCAAGCATGGGATCAAGGCATCACTGCTGGATGGGCTGTGTTGTTAACTGAACGAGAACCATAACCCAGAAAACCAGAATTCTAGAATACCGAACCACTGAGATAACCAGAAACCCAGATAATCAAACACTGATGAGAAATCCAGAAAACCGGGTAGGTTGAAGGTTTCAGTTTCCTGCAGACCTGTAGACACCCATCCATTCTCACATGTGGGTTCTAGAAAGGCGAGGATCCTCAATATCACGGGCTCTCAGGTCGAGAAATGATGATACGTTCACCATTTCTGGTTTGGCATCATCATTAATCGAGGAGGCCTCAACTGATTCCCCTCAAAAAAAGAGGTCATCCTATGCGAGTCCCTCAGCATTGGGTCCTCAGATCGACAAGTGTAATGGGTTTGCCATTTCTGGTCTGCCATTATCATAGGTCGGGAGGAGAGGCGCAACCGAGGTATCGGAGAAACGGTCACCAGAGTCGACAGCTCTCTAGATCAACACCCTAACATGCGCAAGACACACACGTCAGAATGCGTCCCAAGATAGCCTCGTCTGGTTGTGAATTTCATGAACACACAAACGCACCAAGCTGGCACGTAGGTCCCACTACTCTCCACTCTAGTCCTAGGGTGTACTCAAGCCTGGGTATTGGGCTTATCTCTCAGAACAACCCAACCTGCCAAACAGAAACCAGCCAGCACAACACAGCAATATCCAGTATGACAGTAATAAAATGAAATGCAATGCAATAAAAGCTGTAAAACAGTAATATACAACATAATAAAGCACAACAAATAAACACCCAACGAAAAAAACAAACAAGCGCTAGGATCGACTCGCTAAAGGGGATGGACCAGCAAAAGGTCAACCAGAGTCCCCAACAGAGTCGCCAGCTGTCGCTCTCGAAAGATTCGCATCCAACGATACAAACGCGAGAGTGGCGCAGAAAACACTGAGTTTCCAGCAATGTGTATTTATCTCGAGAGAGATGGAAAGGAAACACTGCATAAACCTGAAGAGAAAGGGGGAAAGACATGGTCATCGCAACCATAGTCCGGGTTCGAGAGTCGGTTATGCTAGGGGAAGGTGTTAGCACCCCACGCATCCATCGTACTCGATGGGATCCACGCTTGTTGTCTAAACGGAGGGTGAGTTGTCCTACTATCTACGGCTGAACAAAAGAAAACGGGGGTGAGGGTGACCAAGACGGACTCGGTAGGACATATTTGATGCCCTAGGCCTACGTACTCCCTTAGTGCAATGGGAAAGTCAGAGTCAATGTAGTTCGGACGAGAACTGTGGGGGAAGGTTGCTCGCCAAGACAGTCGCTATCTTGTGCCTACATATCCTCAATCGGACGAGAGAGAGGAATCAGAGCTAATGTAGTTCGTGGGTATGACCACGAATGGGTAAGTGTTTTTTACGTGAGCGACGAGCTCTTTTCTAAAAATGAAATTTGAAACCCAACAATCCCGAAGGATAAAAAGATTTGGATTTGTTTTGTGTTTTTTAGACAGAAGTGTTTTTTTAAGTTAGTTCATAACTTGCATTGCACCAAAGTCTAGGGCACAGGGACGAATACTTAAAGAATCGTCCCAAGACAGGACGCTTGCTAAGAACTCTAGAAAGATGAGAGGAAGCCCCTCATTTCTCATTCCACACGCTTAAGGCTTGTGCGTAATACACTTTATCTTTATTAAGTGTTTTCAAGAAGTTTTGAGATGAGAAGAGAGAAGACCCAAAGGAAACTCTAAAGGGAAACTAAGAGTCCTAATGTTATCATGCATGGGTGACCTATGGTTAGTGAGGCTTAGGAGGGACGACTACCTAACACCTAATGCTAATCCTACTCCAAGCTTAATCGAAATTAAGTTGGACTAGGTAGCTCTAAAGGGAGAGAATCCAAGACTTGAACAAGTCCTGAGACTCGAGGGAGTGAAATGAGTAAAAAGGGAAGGTACAGCACCAACAACAGCACACTTGCTTCAAAACAGCAATGAAATCATGCACATACACCAAACAGCATTCAACAGCATGAAACTCAGCATGAAAACGGGTGTAAAAAGGTTAAACAGCATATATGTACACATGAACAGCACATATGACATCACTTTATGCAAAACTCGGATGTGAAATCAGGACAGCATGCACCACATTTGAATACGATTCAATCAAGGCAGAGCAAACGTGCATCAAACAACATACATCGTTCAATTAATCATGATCATAAACAAACCACACACCATGTTGAATAACCTTGCATGCATCATGGAAGAATGCAACATATAGCATATGATCAAATGAAACAAGTATGCACATCATGAAATTGGATGCAAGTAAGTATGCACAATCATCATCAATCCAGCAGCAATGCACAATAAACATGATCAACAAGTGAGTGTGTGTATGTGTTCATAGCATCAAGTGTTCAACAACGCAAACATACACATAAACGATGAAATTCAAGAAGTTACGTGTCGAGAAACGTGAACATACAAGAGTGTGAGGTGCAACAGCTCAAGAATAATCCACAAATCATCAACATATCAGTCCATGAAGTTTAGGCATGCATCGGATCTCAAACAACCAAGAAAATGCGCTAAAATACACATTTTGTCCCAGAGTAACCGGTTAACAAACGGTGAGTAACCGGTTACTTAGTTGAAAATCAGACCATTTATGCAAAAAATACACAGAGTAACCGGTTAACAAACGGTGAGTAACCGGTTACTCTGGGACAGCAGACAAAAAAAATCTATTTCAAAAGCACTTTTCAGCATCAAACCACTTATGCAATCATATCCAATGATTATGTAATCAATAATGCACAAGAATTAAGTCCAATCACAGCAATCAAACATCACTTTCATCAATCAAACAACAAGATCACAAATCAAATCAATCAAATGGATCAAATCACATCACAAACCAAAGATCTACATTGCATAAGTTGAAATTAAGCTAAATCAAGCATAGATCTAAGGAAAACCAACCTACAAGGCTGAGATTTGCCTTGGTGATTGTTGAGCACAAAAATTGGTGAATCCAAGCAAGAAAACCAAAGATCTATGTGATGAACTTCAAGATCCAAGCAAGAACAACCAAGATCCAAGCTAGAACAACTCAAATAATGAAAAGCTGCTCCAAAAGTGATTCCACACTCCAAAACAGTAGCAAATCCAAGATTCTTTCAAGAATTGGTGAATGGATGGTGGTTTAGTTTCAAGATCAACAAATTCCAAGGTGAAATTTGATGAACTTTGATGATGAAACTTTGAGTAAGGGTTTTGGAAATTGAGAGAAAAGTTGAGACAATTGAAAGAATTCTGAAAATTGGAGAGTGAAAATGATCTAGGTCCCCTCTTGGTTTAGAATGAGTAAGCTTAAATATCCTCTAGCTTAGGAATTTGGCTTGGGTTTGGAGTGAGTGGAAAATGAGGTGAAAAATGGATTAGGAAATGAAATGAGGAATTAGAGTGGAAAAATGATGAAGAGAATTTGAATTTTGGGTGGAAAATGATGAAAATATTAATTCTAGATCCTTCCCCACGTGCACATGCCAAGCACATGATCACAAATGATGCAAACTTAATTTTTTTCAAACTTGGCTCAGAGTAACCGGTTAGCAAACGGTGAGTAACCGGTTACTTAGTACAAATTTTGAATTTTGGCGCCTTTTGGAGGGAAACTTGGAAAAGCGACTTCTGATAGCTGTTCTGAACCCGTTAAACCTTTGAACCTCAAAACTTGATATTGCTACTGAGTAACACCTGAAAAGAACGCAAATCCCTGCTGACACCTCAGAATATCCCGCTGAAATAATAATGCCTGATACCGGGTCGCTGGATCAGAAAATGACATTTGAAGCTCCTGATTATCAAAACGCCTAATGGGCAAAATAAATGCCCCAAAAGACCTTGAAAACCATCTGCTTGCCCCTGAATACTGCTGAAAATAATGTCGGAGATGATAACGCCATGAGCTGCTAGAAAAAATACCTTGATCCCATGCACAAACGAAACATGCAAAAATGCAGAAACGACGACGCAAATGAAATGAAGTATAAGCCAGTTAGGTTAGAAACAAAAGGGCAAATTTTGAGGTGTTACAGCCGTTCTCAGGCCGTGAGAGGATCGGGGGTTGTGATAAGACTCGTTTTAGGTGGAAGAGCGCCTGCTCGCATTCTTCGCTCCACTCAAACTCCGGTTTTTGTCGAAGAAGTTTAAAGAATAGGAGTGCGTACTGCGCCGACTTGGCGACGACGCGGGAGAGGGCGGTGAGCTTCCCGTTCAATGATTGTATTGACTTCTTTGAGTCCGGAGTAGGGATCTCGGAAAAAGCTCTACACTTGTCGGGGTTAGCTTCGATTCCTCGGTCTATGAGGTAGTAACCGAGGAACTTACCTGCCCGAACATCGAAGGTGCACTTGTCAGGATTGAACCTCATATGGCACCTCCTCGCTGTGTTGAACACTTTCTTGAGGTGCGCGGCATGGTCGAATTCTTCCGCAGATTTGACGATCATGTCGTCCATGTAGACCTCGAGCATGTCGCCGATTTTAACCTGGAAAACCTTGTTCATCATCCGTTGGTAGGTCGCACCGGCGTTTTTCAGGCCGAAAGGCATTACGTTGTAGTAGTAATTGTCCGACTCGGTCATGAAAGCCGTGTGCTGTTTGTCGACCTAGTCCATGGGAATTTGGTTGTATCCTGAGTATGCGTCCATGAAGGATAATAGTTTGTAACCTGCAGAATTGTCGACCAGCTGGTCGATGTTAGGCAAAGGATAACAGTCTTTCGGGCAAGCCCGATTAAGATCAGTATAATCAACACACTCCTCCATTTTCCATTATTCTTTTTAACAAGTACAACGTTGGACAGCCAGGTCGTGTACCTAGCCTCCGAAATAAAATTTGCCTCTAGGAGGTCTTTTACAGCTTTTTCAGCAGCCTCTGCTTTTTCGGGAGACTGCTTACGCCTACGTTGAGCTATGGCCATAGCGGCCGAATCTACAGCGAGTTAGTGGCAAGCCACCTCGGGGTCTAGGCCAGGAATCTCGGATGCGCTCCACACGAAGAGATCAGTGTTCTCCCGTAGATATGCCTTCAGCTGCTCCTTTGCCAGGTCGGGGATCCCGGTGCCAATCTTCACGTTACAGTCTTGATCGTCCCCGGGGACTACGAGCTCAAAGTCTCCATCTGGGATGGGGCGTATTGGGTGGTGAGACCTCCCATTGTTCTTCGCCTGGAGGTCGAGGTCTTCTGCCCCATCTTCGTCGGGTTCGTCTAGGAACCAGCTGTCGAATTCGATCGCGTTGACGCGTAGGAGAGGTACCTGTTCGGGGTCTGGGGTGGCTTCGCCACAGTCTTGGGTTTGGAGCCGATGGAACTCATGCCTTTGATGGCGGCGTCGAAGCATCTTCTGTCCGCGTCTATGTCCCCGTGCATCATTACTACTCGTCCCCTGGCCATGTATTACTTCATTTTGAGGTGGACCGTTGATGGTACCGCCGTAAGCTCGACCAGGGTGGTCCTCTAGAGGATGCAGTTGTAAAGGGATGGACATTCAACCACCAGGAAGCATGTCTTCACCTGTCGGGCAGTGTCTTCGGCCCAGAATGTGACCATCAGCTCAACGTAGCCCCATGGTCTAGTGGTGGTTCCGTTGAATCCCTACAGGTCTGAGCCGGCGTACGGGGTCAGATGTCTCTCGTCGAGTTGGAGAGTCCCGAACAGGTGAGCATACATGATGTCGACCGAGCTACCCTGGTTAACAAGGATCCTTCGAATGTCAAAATTCGCCATCTGAGCCCTGACCAAGAGGGGGATAGTGGCGTTGGGTGCTCCGCCGGGGAGCTCCTCGAGGTAGAAGGTGATAGGGTTTGAGTCCCCTCGCACCTTCTCGAGAGTGGTTGTTTTTGCCGACGTTGCTGATTCCAGTTCATCGAATTTCCTCTTGATCGACCCGACGGACAACTTCTCCTAACCACCCCCGGAGATGACCATTACCTCGGGGAAGCCTTCCCAGGTGCTACGGGCAGCGACATGGTCCTCGTGGGGGAAGGTTGCCCACATGTTGTGAATTGCTTCTTGGCCTTCAATGATTGGGGGGACAAAGAAATCTTCGGGTCGAGTGACACTGAGGGCGACCTGAAGCCGACTCTCGTCTGGAGGAGGTGTCATCTCCTCGACGTTCTAGGCTTCCCGGGAGCTGGGACGAGGAGTGTCATTCTTTTAGGCATATTTCTTCAAGTGTCCTTCCTTGATGAGAATTTCAATTGCATCCTTGAGATGGATGCAGTCTTCTGTTACATGCCCGTGGCTCCGGTGGAATCTGCAGTACTTTGACTTGTCAGTGTTTGGTTTGGAAGTAGTCGGCTTCGGAAAACGGACGCCTCCTTTCTGAAATTTCAAGTTCTGGCACTCGGAGAGGATTCGTATGCGGGGAGCGTTGAGCGGGGTGTATTCCGTGAACCGGCCAGCTGGTTTGCGCGGTTCATGAGTATCACGGGGGCGATTCTCTTTCTTTCTTTCTCCTCCTCGTCTGGGCGGAGAGTCTTCATCTTTGTGGCCGCGGGGGCCTTCCTTGCATCTCGACTCAAGGGCGATCTGTGCTGCCTCTGACTCCTCGAGATTGATGTACGACTGAGCTTATTGGAGGAGGTCCTCCAGACGGCGGGGTCTGCGGAGGCCTACGGACTTGGCAAAATCAGATCCAAAACGTAGTCCATGGATGATCAAATATTTCTTCATGTCGTCGGTCGTATGAACCTCGACAGCCTCTCTGTTAAATCTCTCTATGTAATTCCGGAGAGATTCGTTCTTCCCCTGGAAGATGCTCCCTAGGGCAGCCCCTGTCTTCGGGTGTCGACGAGACGCAATAAAGTGTTTGGTGAAGCATTGTCTTAGTTGCTTCCAGGATGTGATCGACCTGGGTGTCAAGCCCTTGTACCATGTCATGGCGACCTTTCGCAAGGTGGTGGGGAAAAGCTTGCATCTAACGGCTCCCCTGACATTTCTGAAGTTGAGCATGGCTTCGAAACTTTCGACGTGATCATCGGGGTCGGCCAGACTACCGTAGGTCCCCAGTGGCGGGGGTTTCTCCATGCCCGCAGGAATTGGGGCATTCATGATCTCCCACGACAGAGGGGTCCTCTGGTCATCGTCGTCGCTTCCGGTCGGGGATCCCGAAGGGGACCGGTGATGCCGTGGAGGGGAGTTCCTCGAACGGTTCCTTAGTTTCTCCTCGCTGGTTTTGGACTTCTTGGTATTTGCAGAGGGTCCGGGTTCCTTCCGAGGCAGGGAGCGATGGCGCTTTTGGGAGATCGCCGCTGGAGGCGTTCAAGGGGTGGACGACGGCCCTCGCGCACCGGCGAGGGGGTTCGAGATTCTTCGGGTGGAGTCCTTCACGGGGAAGGAGAGCGGCCAGGTGAGGGTGGACGACGATGTCTTCGCGGGGAAGATCTCCGTGTTCGCCCTTGCTCTAGTGCTCAATTTTGGTATTCTGGTGTGCTATCAGCTGATTGGTCTGATTGATCAAGGCAAATAGGGCCACAGTGTTCGCATCCGCATTGGGCGGAGGAGCAACTGGCTGAAAGATGGCTTGTTGGTCGTCCTGCTGGGCAGCGTTGTAAGCCGCATCTTGGGAGTCTGGGGAGGCGGTCTGCCCATCTCTCACGTCGCCTTCTTCGATATGGAGGGAAGCAGCGTCTTCGCGGTGGTTCTCGTTCTCGAGTTGCGCAAGGATGGTGTCCAGAGCTTTGTTAGCAGACGTATTGTCGGTCATGATGGTGATGAACGAGAGGATTGCTTTGGTTTATCGGAGGAAAAACGGGGAAGCAAAGGTCCCCACAGTCGGCGCCACTGATCGTACCTGGATCAGACAGTATTTGGTGGCCAGCAACGTCTTGTGGACTTCAGCTCCGGTGAGGTTGAAAGATGGCGGGGGAGGTGTACCTGCAAGGTACTCCAATGCTCAAGTAAGGTAATCGGTCAGAGAAAAAGCAAGTACAGAAGAAGAAGGTTAGAGTGTAAAGAAGTGTGTAACCTGACCCTCTCAAGTGAGAGGGTATTTATAGAGAGCCCCCAGCGCGGGGCCAACGGTTACTTGCATTGGGCTAGATTTCCAGGCCCAATCTAAGTAACTGCCAGGGCTTACGTGGTGTAGTAAAGACCAGCATGTGGTCTTTGCCCTGGGGTAACCGTTCCTAGATCTCCAGAATTAGGGCAGATCGATTCTGTTGGGAGTGGGTGGTTACATGAGAACGTGTCCTCGCGGGGAGGATTCTTGGGTGTCAGGGAGAGATGTGTCCTCGCGGGGAGGACTCTTATGTGCCGAGGGAAGTGGCTCCTCGCAGGGGAGGAGCACCTGAGTGTCGAGGAGGGCGAGCTCGGAGAGGCTTAGCGCCTCCGACCAGCGTTCTATGCCGCATGTGCCCGACACTGTTAAGGTGGCCCGTGTTCGACGTTGGTTGTGATAAGAGGCCTTTGTTGGGCCACCCCAGGACGTGTGGGTTGGGCCTGCTCGATTGAGGAGCAGACCCCGACCCAGTCCAGAACACCTGGATTTTGTGTCAATCTTCTTTGTTCATAAAGAATGCCATCTGATAAGTATATCTAAGTGTTGTTCAAAACATGTTCAGGTCGATTCATTGAAGCTAATAACAACATTGTAACAAAAAGCTTGCGCAAAAATACTCCAGAACCCCAGTTGTAGGCCTCTTTTATTACCTCGATGAACTCTTTGTCATCTTGTAGAAAACTCATCGCAAAACATGCGTCTCTAAATGTATTGTGTTTGAAGCCATCAATTGTCTTTAAATCATCATAGCAAGTTGGTCCTTTCTTTACAGTCAACAACATCCTCATATAATACAATTCTCCGGTTGTTGGCGGGACCCAAATTAGTCGGCTAATTGTGTATCCTCTCTTTCGTGGTTTCCAACACCTCTTTCGCCTATCATAAACAAATTTGGACACAAATTGACCATACATTAATTGCCTTGCTTCTTCATACTCACTATTTGCCATAAACCAAGATGTAAACATTGATTCTATGACACTTGGTTTAAGAAGGACATTTCCAATTTGCTCATAATATTTGTAGTATATAGAATTCTCTCCCTCCACGTGAAAAAAAAACTTTCAACTGCTGGTTTTCAACCATGAATTGAGTAAGAGAAGATTTTCCAGCATGCTTCACTTGGTGATAATATCGACAGTCAAGGTACTGTTTGATTTCGTTAATATTTCCATTTGTATCAGAGCTATTTGGAACGATCACTGTTGAGATCCTATCAGAACCCTTGTTGATGTACTTGAAAAGATATTTTATTGAAGTACTTTGATTGCACCACTCCATATTAATGTGTGCCTCATATTTCATCAACAAACTTGGGTTGTGGGGGACAAAATGACCACTATGAAGTGTGACACCATTTTTGTCAACTGTATTCCCTTGATCTCTTCTCTTATAAACTGGGTATCCATCTTAATCAACAATTGTAACATCTTGAAATTTCTTAGGATAGTATTTTGAGCACTTACCATCCTTCATACAAGGGCACTTTGGGTTTGCCAACCCACAAGGTCCATGAACCATGTGGTTCTTAACCAGGTTATACAATCTTGGTTGTTTCACCGGATATGGTACTTCAACTGATATGATTTTGTCTATGTCTTCTAAACCAGGATATTTATTGGATGGATGCAAGAAAATAAAAATGTGTGCATATGGCAGCCCTCTCTTTTGAAACTCAATTGTGTACATATCTGAAAATAAGAATTATTGTTAAATAAAAACATAGAAATGAGAATTGAATTGGTACATATCCACATATCCTATTAATAAAATAATTAAAAACCTATAATAATATATGTCTTAAAAACCTATTTTGGTATTCAAAAGTATTAATATATGTCTTCTAAAAAATATTAAATAGTATCCAAAATATTTTTTACTTAGTATTCAGAACTACTAATATTGTATGTGTAATCATTAAAATAACATGAATAGTAAAGTAGGAATGCAATACTTACATGCAAGAAGTTTGCCTAAGACACCCTTCTTGGTCACGTCAGCTAGAAGGCTATCAAACTTCATCTTAAATATTCTTTCAATGATATCTGGTCTATCTTGTGGCTTCAAATTTAAAGGGCCAAGTACTCTATGAATCTCAGGCCAGTTTGGGTTGTAGGCGAATGTTATGAATAGATCCGGAAATCCCACCTTACTACAAATTGCCATGCCATTATAATATAGTTGATCCATAAATCTCCTACTTCCGACATATGACGATGGCAATATGACTCTTTTTCCTGTGCTTGATCTCGCTCTGCATTCAAACTTGTAAACTTTGATACTCTTAATTTGCTTTGATTTTTTCTCAGCCAATTCAATCTCTCCCCTTCAAGCATTGTGTAACCATCCACCAAAAATTTTTGGAACAATCTCCTGGACGATAACAATGTCTTTGCCTCATCACATCTTGTTTGGATTCTAAATGCCAGCCATTCTCGTATTGTAAGTCGATTCCTTTGAGTATCATCAAATATGTCTAGGTCTGGATGGGAAATATTGTCTCTATAACCATCCTCTCCATAAGGAAATATCAATGGATATTGTAAAGCAAGATAGGCTGGATGAAACTCATCAATTCTTTGTAGTTGTCCCCCTTTGGCTTGCATTATAATGTCTCTTTCTTCAGTCGTGTCAATGTCACCAACAATTAAAGCTGCCACCTCAGAAACAGTAGGTTGGTTGTACAATCTTTCATCAGTAGATCTAGATGAAATCAGTTTGAGTTTCAAATTGTGAACATTGGTTTGATTTAGCCATTATCTGTAACACCCTAAACCCCCGAGACGATTAATAATAGAAAATTAGAGTAAAATAAAACACACAACGTGTAGGATGCTACATTTAATAAACACCTGCTCATGAAATATGATATGTAACACATAGATACCACTAATTTCAACCATACTTAATTAATCTCTTCATATAGCAGCGAAATTCAACTAAAACATAACATGTGTAATATCGCTTAATCATCATCAAGCAAATAAAATGGTAACAAATAATAAAACAAACAACAACAACCGTTCTGAAACCCCAATGTTACACATCAGAGCAGACGCCGTCACACGAAATAAAAGAGAAGACTCCATCTTCACTAACTTCAACTCCGCACTAATCCTGCTTATCTGCACGTTACCCACATGGAGGTAACATTCAAACAAAAGGGGTGAGATTCTCAAATCAACAAAATAAATGCATAATATAAATATAAAAGCATTTAAACAATTACACGATTCATCATATCATTACTACATCAACAAAATCACACTCTTCTACATAAGCAGCCAACAGTACAATTCACCATACAACACAACATAATGCAATGCAATGAGACCTACGACTCGACTCAATGCACGTGGTACTAATTCGATCCTTTTTCATGATCATAATTCCCATTGGAATTTGTATATCAGTCGCTCACACCCCACATAGGCACACGACATCTGTGATCGCTCACACCCGACATGGGCACACGATCACCTCAATAACAACAACAACAACACGATTTTATTTCAAAGAATCCCGATAAGACGCTCACACCCCACATAGGCACACGACTTATCCTATAACTTATGCAACATGGCATGCATACGACGACAACATACAAGGACGAATAAATACATATGGCTATCCATGCTTCAATACATCATACTACAATTATCCAATTCGTAACATATACCTGCCAACACATACAACAACAGCAATCCACATCCACAACACGCGTACACACAACCAAATTCATCGTTCTAACGCATAACACCTAACACATGTTTGAAAATCCAATTAACGCGTCAAATGGTTGGAATGCTGGTATTGAAATTAATTTTAACAAAAAGTATATGAAACCAGCTTCCCAATGATTCGAACGACGGCTAAAACGGACATACAGATTAAATGTTGTTCCTAGTCTTGCCAAGAGACTGAAAACAAGGAAAGGAAAGAATGTGGAACCTTCTCCAAAGAAGTCAGCTGAAGGAAAGAAGAAGAAGACTTCTATTGTTGGTCCTACAAAAACGTGGAGCAAAGTTGATATGAATCCCAGGAAGAGGAAGCTTGTGGAAGAATCTGAATCAGAGTATGATGTTGAGGATGATGTTCAAGACATCACTCCTGTGAGAAAGTCAATCTTGAAGAGAATTGCTGACAAGATACCTGATGTTCCTGTTGACAACATTTCCTTCCATTATGCAAGCAGTGCTTCCATGTGGAAATTTGTTTGTCAAAGAAGACTTGCTCTTGAAAGAGAGATTGGCAAAGAGGCTATGGAAATTAAAGAAGTCATAGAGGTAATAAAGGTTGCTGGATTGATGAAGACTGTGTGTGGGTTCTCCAAGTGTTATGACAGTCTGGTTAAGGAATTCATGGTTAACATTCCTATGAATATCTCTGACAAAAGGAGTGGAGATTTCATGAAAGTGTTTGTGAGAGGAAAATGTATTGGATTCTCTCCTGAGGTAATCAATAACTACCTAGGAAGAAAAGAAGAAGAGTTTAAGAGTTAGAAGTTACTAATAATGATGTCTGTAAGGAGATAACTGCTGGTCAAGTAAAGGTGTGGCCCTTGAAAGGAAAACTGCCAACTAGCAAACTTAGTGTTAAGTATGCTATCTTGCACAGAATTGGAGCTATAAATTGGGTGCCAACTAATCATAAAACCACAACAGCTGTGGGATTAGGAAGGTTCATTTATGCTGTGGGCACTAAGAAGAAATTTGACTATGGATCATACATTTTTGAACAGACTGTGAAACATGCCACCACTAATGCTATCAAAATGCCTATAGCATTCCCATCTCTTATTTGTAGGGTAATGTTGAAACAACATCCTGGCCTATTGACAAGTTCAGACACAACCTGCAAGAGGGAGTCTACTCTATCTCTGCATCCAAAATTATTTGCTGGGAGTCATGTTCCAGACATTGTCTCAACATCAGATGCTGGCAACAAGAAGACAAGTACCAAAGCTGATTTACTTGCAAAATTGAAGGATGCTTGCAAGGATCTGGATGTTGTGATCAGTACCAGCATGACTAGGAAGAGTGAGATTGAGAAGCTGATCCAGTCCTTGGAACAAGATGATAATAATGATGCTGAAGGTATCAATTCTGAGGAAGATGAAGATGACCCTAGCTCTGATGAAGACTAGTTTTCCTGCTGCTTTTTCTAGATAGTAGTTTAGTTTTATTTTTGCTGTGCCTAATATGTAATTTGGATATTGTGCCTGTTTATGCACTATTTATGCTTATGTTATATGATTTATCTTGTCTTGCATGCTGACTTTAGACTGACAATGAGAGCTAGTTTAGGACTAACTGGTTGTTAAAAGGACTTCAAGTTGAGGTTTTTCCAATTGTGGCTAAAAAGGGGGAGAGTGTGGTGTGGTGCATATGTTGAGGGGGAGTGTGCATGTTAAGCAGCTGGTTATGCTAGTTCTGGTTTTGAGGGGGAGCTTGCCCCTTTGCTGAGCTGATGAAGTATGTGCAGCATTTTGAAGTAGGAGCTGCCTGCTAACTGCTAACTGCCAGGAGTTTTTATCTGACTGTTTTAAATCTTTTATCCACTGCTAAAGTCTCTGATGTTGCAGAGATTGTTTTAGCCAAAATTAGCCAAAGGGGGAGATTGTTAGTTCTTGGATTGGCTAGAATTTTGGTAAAACAAAGTTGTTCAATGTTGATGTCACATGGGTGATGTCTTAACATTGAGTTTTAACATTGGTTTATGTTAAGTGTTTAACTTGTTGAAGTTGTAACATGCGATGTCATATGCGATGTCATGACATCAGATATGCAGATCAGTAAAACATCAGGTCTGAGATGTTTTTAGGGTTAAGCGTATTAGCTGGATTTTGGGAGAGCTGTTAGAGTAATTGGATACGAATATCTTGGAGGAGATATTTTCTGTTGCAAACAGATTTGATGCAGATTTATAGGTGTGTTTAAAGGCTGAAGATTTAAGAAGATTTTGAGAGAGAAAATCTGTTTTGAAGATTCAGTTTTAAATAACAAATCAGGTCAGATATTGTAGCAGGTCCAAGTCCAAATCAAAGAGCTATATAAAGCGCATCAATCCTTAAGGAAAAAGAACGAAGAAAGAGTGCTAAAGACTGAGAGTCGTTTGTGTCTTCATGTTTGTATTGTAAACCATTCTAGTGTGAATTGGTGTTTTTAGTTGTAATTGATATCTCTAGAGCTATTAAGCAAGAGAGTTTCTGTTCTTGATCAAAGCTGTGAAGCAGGATCAAGGTGTGGTTGAATTGTATCACTGAGGTGATTAAGGGAGTGAGTGGATTCTCATATCTAAGTGGTTTCTTAGGTAGAAGGTTCATTGGGTAGTAATTAAGTTTAGGAGATGTCAACTGGTTTGTTGAGTCTGTAAATTAATACTACTAATAGTGAAATTCCTCCCTGGCTTGGTAGCCCCCAAACGTAGGTAGTTAGACCGAACTGGGTGAATAATTCATTGTGTTGAATTATTGTTGCATTGTCCATTGCAGGGTGTGTTGTTGTGACATCGCACTTAACATCACACATCTGGTACCAGAATTTCAATTGGTATCAGAGCAGGCATCCTGCTCTGCATCTGGGTGAGATCTAGGGCTAATACTTTCTGGTAAGATGGACAAGGAAGTTGGTGGATTTGTGAACAGACCCCTTATTCTGGATGGCTCTAATTATGATTATTGGAAGCCAAGGATGATTACCTTTTTGAAATCCTTGAACAGCAGGGCTTAGAAGGCTATCATAAAAGAATGGAAAGCACCTGTTGTTGTTGAGAAAGATGATGCTGGGAAAGAAAAAGAAGGCAGCTCAAAACTGAAACCAGAAGAAGAATGGACCAAGGAAGAAGATGAGCTTGCCCTTGGTAATTCCAAAGCTTTAAATGCTATTTTCAATGGAGTTGATAAGAACATATTCAGGTTGATCAATATCTGTGAAGTTGCCAAGGAAGCTTGGGACATCTTGAAGACTACTCATGAAGGAAATTCAAAGGTTAAGATGTCAAGACTTCAACTTCTGACTTCAAAGTTTGAAAGTCTAAAGATGAAAGAAGATGAAACTATTCATGACTTTCATATGGGTATTCTTGAGCTGTCCAATGCCTCTAGTGCTCTTGGAGAAAAGATGACTGAAGAAAAGTTGGTCCTTAGATCCCTTCCCAAGAGATATAAGATAAAGGTGACTGCAATTGAGGAAGCTCAAGACATCAGCAAAATGAGAGTTGATGAGCTAATTGGATCTCTTCAAACCTTTGAGTTAGGGTTGAATGAAGAGGAACCTGAAAAGAAGACCAAGAGCATAACCTTGGTATCTAATTCTCAAGAAGAAAAGAAAGGGAATAGTGTTGAATCTCAGGAGGAGCTATCTCAGGCTATTGCTATGCTGGGAAGACAGTTCAACAAAGTGTTCAAGAGAATGGATAGAAACTACAAACCCAATGCTAAGAACATCTCCTCTGACATCAGCAAATCAAAAGAGAAGGATGAAGAAAAGACTGATCAAGACAAAGGGATTTAATGCTTTGAGTGTGAAGGTTATGGATATGTCAAGAAAGAATGTCCTACATTCCTTAAGAAGCAGAAGAAGGGCATGACAGTTTCCTGGTCTGATATTGACAGTGAAAGTGAAGAAGAGTCAGCCAAGCATGTCAGAGCATTGACCGGGACATGTGTGTCTGATGGAGAATCAAGTGATGAGGAACTGACTTTTGAGGAGTTAGCAGCCTCCTATCATGAGTTATGTCTGAAGAGTGCAGAAATCTGTCAAGAAAGTGAAAAACAGAAGAAACAGATTGCTCAACTTGAGACTGCTAAAGCTGATTTGGAAAATTAAGTTTTATTGGTCAAAGCTCATCTTGATCATATGACCAAATCTGTTAGGATGCTGAACAGTGGTACAGACACACTTGATAAGATCCTTCAGACAGGAAAGGTTGCTGGAGATAAGTCAGGCATAGGATTTGTGGTTGAGGAAAAGGTATCTGCTGAAGCAAGCACTTCAGGTACCAAGAAGGAGATGTCTCAAACAATATCTCAACATCACACAAAGAGACGGGATCCTAAACCTAAGCAGGTTGCACATCCACAACCTCAAAATGTTGGGAAGAGGCATGCTCATCAAAGGAAGGCACATGTGTCTGGAGCTAGGCAGTATATGCCTCCGTAATATCATAAGAGCATGCAGGCTACTAGGTTCAAATAGAACGTGTTCCATCAGATGTCTCAACATCAGGGAAACTTGTATGGCTTTGAATATAATAATGTTGTGCCTTAGTATTATGGAAGAAGGAAGCCACATCACCATAGAAGGCAACCTAAGAGACAAAATCCTCACTACAGGAGACAGGCAAACTATGGAAGAATACAGCGCCAGTACTATGGATGGCAGCCACAGCAGTTTCATCATCAAGGTAGCAGGAAGTTTAACAACTTCAGAGAAGACATAGTTAGGTGCTTTTACTGTGGCAGATTTAGACACATGCAGTTTTCTTGTTTCAAGCTACATGGCTATCCCAAGTCTGTCCCTCAACCTAGACAGAAGGATAACAGGCCCAAGGTTGTTAAACAGTGGGTTCCCAAGACTGAGGTGACATGTCTATTGGCTCACTTTTCAGATAGCCACTCTGCTAAGGATGGATGGTACTTTGATAGTGGCTATTCAAAGCACATGACTGGATTTAAAAACCAATTGGTGGAAGTCAATTCTTGCGCCTCAATTGATGTTACCTTTGGAAATGGAGAGAAAGGAGTGGTGAAAGGTGTTGGAAAAGTGAAGTGTCATGATGGACCTGATCTTGACAATGTGCTTCTTGTCAAAGGATTGAGTGCTAATTTAATTAGATTAGTCAGCTGTGTGATGAAAGGTGTAAGGTCAGTTACACCAAAGATGAGTGTGTGGTGACAAATAAGCAGAATGAGGTAGTGATGAAGGGAATAAGATCCAGAGATAATTGCTATCAATGGGTACCTCAAGTGGATAGCTTATCTGGTGATGTTAAGGTTGATGTTGTAACATCAGATTGTGACAACAAGTGTGAAAGTCTGCTGAAAGGTCAATTAGGGCTAATTACTCTCAATGTGAATCCTTTTAAATTTTTAAAAGGAAAGTTATTTTGGAGGGAGAAAATCATTGATTGGCGTTTAAGTGACACACAAAATCAGTATCCATACTTTAGGCAATCATTTACTATTATAGCCATCTCTCGCTACATCAAACTTCATATCCCTAATCTGTTAATCTCCTTCTCCTTCAACAGAAATCGCCAGACATCTCTGAATCTAAACTGCTTCACAGGAACTATGTCAAAACATATATCATCTCCATCAAAAAAATCTGCTTCACAAAGTTCATCGTGGGATAAAGCTAGGGTTTCTACAGATGAGTGCTCTGCAGAAGAAGCTCTGAATATAGCACCCATCTCCATGATGGCTCCTGATTCTGGTAAGTCAAGACCTTCCAAACTTCAACCAAAAAGGGCTGGAACTAAATTTAATGATAATGAAACTAAGAGGCTAGTCACTAGTGCACTCTTTAGCGATAAATCTGCATATAGGTCTTCCACCTCTCAAGCTGTTGAAGAGAGGTTTGATGTTGATCGCAGTCTTAATCAGATTGCCACCAAAATTTTGGATAAGGGATTGTCTGTAAAAGGCATTTCTGTTCCCCTTAGACAAATGTCTGCTGAAAAAGAGGACATGTAAAGTGCTACTACAAATCTTCACAGACTGGCTATGTCTGTCATTGAAGATGCTGAAGTAGGTGTTGAAGAAGAAGGTGTTCAGGAGGAAGTTGATGTTGACACAAATGTCAGAACATCGCCTGAAAGGAATGCTGAAACTAGCCCTAGTGGAAAGAAGAATGAAGATGTGGTAAATGTTGTTGATCTGTCTGATGATGAAGTCATTGGAAATGTTGTTCCTAGTCTTGCCAAGAGACTGAAAACAAGGAAAGGAAAGAATGTGGAACCTTCTCCAAAGAAGTCAGCTGAAGGAAAGAAGAAGAAGACTTCTATTGTTGGTCCTACAAAAACGTGGAGCAAAGTTGATATGAATCCCAGGAAGAGGAAGCTTGTGGAAGAATCTGAATCAGAGTATGATGTTGAGGATGATGTTCAAGACATCACTCCTGTGAGAAAGTCAATCTTGAAGAGAATTGCTGACAAGATACCTGATGTTCCTGTTGACAACATTTCCTTCCATTATGCAAGCAGTGCTTCCATGTGGAAATTTGTTTGTCAAAGAAGACTTGCTCTTGAAAGAGAGATTGGCAAAGAGGCTATGGAAATTAAAGAAGTCATAGAGGTAATAAAGGTTGCTGGATTGATGAAGACTGTGTGTGGGTTCTCCAAGTGTTATGACAGTCTGGTTAAGGAATTCATGGTTAACATTCCTATGAATATCTCTGACAAAAGGAGTGGAGATTTCATGAAAGTGTTTGTGAGAGGAAAATGTATTGGATTCTCTCCTGAGGTAATCAATAACTACCTAGGAAGAAAAGAAGAAGAGTTTAAGAGTTAGAAGTTACTAATAATGATGTCTGTAAGGAGATAACTGCTGGTCAAGTAAAGGTGTGGCCCTTGAAAGGAAAACTGCCAACTAGCAAACTTAGTGTTAAGTATGCTATCTTGCACAGAATTGGAGCTATAAATTGGGTGCCAACTAATCATAAAACCACAACAGCTGTGGGATTAGGAAGGTTCATTTATGCTGTGGGCACTAAGAAGAAATTTGACTATGGATCATACATTTTTGAACAGACTGTGAAACATGCCACCACTAATGCTATCAAAATGCCTATAGCATTCCCATCTCTTATTTGTAGGGTAATGTTGAAACAACATCCTGGCCTATTGACAAGTTCAGACACAACCTGCAAGAGGGAGTCTACTCTATCTCTGCATCCAAAATTATTTGCTGGGAGTCATGTTCCAGACATTGTCTCAACATCAGATGCTGGCAACAAGAAGACAAGTACCAAAGCTGATTTACTTGCAAAATTGAAGGATGCTTGCAAGGATCTGGATGTTGTGATCAGTACCAGCATGACTAGGAAGAGTGAGATTGAGAAGCTGATCCAGTCCTTGGAACAAGATGATAATAATGATGCTGAAGGTATCAATTCTGAGGAAGATGAAGATGACCCTAGCTCTGATGAAGACTAGTTTTCCTGCTGCTTTTTCTAGATAGTAGTTTAGTTTTATTTTTGCTGTGCCTAATATGTAATTTGGATATTGTGCCTGTTTATGCACTATTTATGCTTATGTTATATGATTTATCTTGTCTTGCATGCTGACTTTAGACTGACAATGAGAGCTAGTTTAGGACTAACTGGTTGTTAAAAGGACTTCAAGTTGAGGTTTTTCCAATTGTGGCTAAAAAGGGGGAGAGTGTGGTGTGGTGCATATGTTGAGGGGGAGTGTGCATGTTAAGCAGCTGGTTATGCTAGTTCTGGTTTTGAGGGGGAGCTTGCCCCTTTGCTGAGCTGATGAAGTATGTGCAGCATTTTGAAGTAGGAGCTGCCTGCTAACTGCTAACTGCCAGGAGTTTTTATCTGACTGTTTTAAATCTTTTATCCACTGCTAAAGTCTCTGATGTTGCAGAGATTGTTTTAGCCAAAATTAGCCAAAGGGGGAGATTGTTAGTTCTTGGATTGGCTAGAATTTTGGTAAAACAAAGTTGTTCAATGTTGATGTCACATGGGTGATGTCTTAACATTGAGTTTTAACATTGGTTTATGTTAAGTGTTTAACTTGTTGAAGTTGTAACATGCGATGTCATATGCGATGTCATGACATCAGATATGCAGATCAGTAAAACATCAGGTCTGAGATGTTTTTAGGGTTAAGCGTATTAGCTGGATTTTGGGAGAGCTGTTAGAGTAATTGGATACGAATATCTTGGAGGAGATATTTTCTGTTGCAAACAGATTTGATGCAGATTTATAGGTGTGTTTAAAGGCTGAAGATTTAAGAAGATTTTGAGAGAGAAAATCTGTTTTGAAGATTCAGTTTTAAATAACAAATCAGGTCAGATATTGTAGCAGGTCCAAGTCCAAATCAAAGAGCTATATAAAGCGCATCAATCCTTAAGGAAAAAGAACGAAGAAAGAGTGCTAAAGACTGAGAGTCGTTTGTGTCTTCATGTTTGTATTGTAAACCATTCTAGTGTGAATTGGTGTTTTTAGTTGTAATTGATATCTCTAGAGCTATTAAGCAAGAGAGTTTCTGTTCTTGATCAAAGCTGTGAAGCAGGATCAAGGTGTGGTTGAATTGTATCACTGAGGTGATTAAGGGAGTGAGTGGATTCTCATATCTAAGTGGTTTCTTAGGTAGAAGGTTCATTGGGTAGTAATTAAGTTTAGGAGATGTCAACTGGTTTGTTGAGTCTGTAAATTAATACTACTAATAGTGAAATTCCTCCCTGGCTTGGTAGCCCCCAAACGTAGGTAGTTAGACCGAACTGGGTGAATAATTCATTGTGTTGAATTATTGTTGCATTGTCCATTGCAGGGTGTGTTGTTGTGACATCGCACTTAACATCACACATCTGGTACCAGAATTTCAATTGGTATCAGAGCAGGCATCCTGCTCTGCATCTGGGTGAGATCTAGGGCTAATACTTTCTGGTAAGATGGACAAGGAAGTTGGTGGATTTGTGAACAGACCCCTTATTCTGGATGGCTCTAATTATGATTATTGGAAGCCAAGGATGATTACCTTTTTGAAATCCTTGAACAGCAGGGCTTAGAAGGCTATCATAAAAGAATGGAAAGCACCTGTTGTTGTTGAGAAAGATGATGCTGGGAAAGAAAAAGAAGGCAGCTCAAAACTGAAACCAGAAGAAGAATGGACCAAGGAAGAAGATGAGCTTGCCCTTGGTAATTCCAAAGCTTTAAATGCTATTTTCAATGGAGTTGATAAGAACATATTCAGGTTGATCAATATCTGTGAAGTTGCCAAGGAAGCTTGGGACATCTTGAAGACTACTCATGAAGGAAATTCAAAGGTTAAGATGTCAAGACTTCAACTTCTGACTTCAAAGTTTGAAAGTCTAAAGATGAAAGAAGATGAAACTATTCATGACTTTCATATGGGTATTCTTGAGCTGTCCAA
This sequence comes from Lathyrus tuberosus, assembly GCA_022829125.1. Taxonomy (NCBI): domain Eukaryota; kingdom Viridiplantae; phylum Streptophyta; class Magnoliopsida; order Fabales; family Fabaceae; genus Lathyrus; species Lathyrus tuberosus. The sequence goes on from JALAZF010000993.1 coordinate 459,264, forward strand.
TGCCTCTAGTGCTCTTGGAGAAAAGATGACTGAAGAAAAGTTGGTCCTTAGATCCCTTCCCAAGAGATATAAGATAAAGGTGACTGCAATTGAGGAAGCTCAAGACATCAGCAAAATGAGAGTTGATGAGCTAATTGGATCTCTTCAAACCTTTGAGTTAGGGTTGAATGAAGAGGAACCTGAAAAGAAGACCAAGAGCATAACCTTGGTATCTAATTCTCAAGAAGAAAAGAAAGGGAATAGTGTTGAATCTCAGGAGGAGCTATCTCAGGCTATTGCTATGCTGGGAAGACAGTTCAACAAAGTGTTCAAGAGAATGGATAGAAACTACAAACCCAATGCTAAGAACATCTCCTCTGACATCAGCAAATCAAAAGAGAAGGATGAAGAAAAGACTGATCAAGACAAAGGGATTTAATGCTTTGAGTGTGAAGGTTATGGATATGTCAAGAAAGAATGTCCTACATTCCTTAAGAAGCAGAAGAAGGGCATGACAGTTTCCTGGTCTGATATTGACAGTGAAAGTGAAGAAGAGTCAGCCAAGCATGTCAGAGCATTGACCGGGACATGTGTGTCTGATGGAGAATCAAGTGATGAGGAACTGACTTTTGAGGAGTTAGCAGCCTCCTATCATGAGTTATGTCTGAAGAGTGCAGAAATCTGTCAAGAAAGTGAAAAACAGAAGAAACAGATTGCTCAACTTGAGACTGCTAAAGCTGATTTGGAAAATTAAGTTTTATTGGTCAAAGCTCATCTTGATCATATGACCAAATCTGTTAGGATGCTGAACAGTGGTACAGACACACTTGATAAGATCCTTCAGACAGGAAAGGTTGCTGGAGATAAGTCAGGCATAGGATTTGTGGTTGAGGAAAAGGTATCTGCTGAAGCAAGCACTTCAGGTACCAAGAAGGAGATGTCTCAAACAATATCTCAACATCACACAAAGAGACGGGATCCTAAACCTAAGCAGGTTGCACATCCACAACCTCAAAATGTTGGGAAGAGGCATGCTCATCAAAGGAAGGCACATGTGTCTGGAGCTAGGCAGTATATGCCTCCGTAATATCATAAGAGCATGCAGGCTACTAGGTTCAAATAGAACGTGTTCCATCAGATGTCTCAACATCAGGGAAACTTGTATGGCTTTGAATATAATAATGTTGTGCCTTAGTATTATGGAAGAAGGAAGCCACATCACCATAGAAGGCAACCTAAGAGACAAAATCCTCACTACAGGAGACAGGCAAACTATGGAAGAATACAGCGCCAGTACTATGGATGGCATCCACAGCAGTTTCATCATCAAGGTAGCAGGAAGTTTAACAACTTCAGAGAAGACATAGTTAGGTGCTTTTACTGTGGCAGATTTAGACACATGCAGTTTTCTTGTTTCAAGCTACATGGCTATCCCAAGTCTGTCCCTCAACCTAGACAGAAGGATAACAGGCCCAAGGTTGTTAAACAGTGGGTTCCCAAGACTGAGGTGACATGTCTATTGGCTCACTTTTCAGATAGCCACTCTGCTAAGGATGGATGGTACTTTGATAGTGGCTATTCAAAGCACATGACTGGATTTAAAAACCAATTGGTGGAAGTCAATTCTTGCGCCTCAATTGATGTTACCTTTGGAAATGGAGAGAAAGGAGTGGTGAAAGGTGTTGGAAAAGTGAAGTGTCATGATGGACCTGATCTTGACAATGTGCTTCTTGTCAAAGGATTGAGTGCTAATTTAATTAGATTAGTCAGCTGTGTGATGAAAGGTGTAAGGTCAGTTACACCAAAGATGAGTGTGTGGTGACAAATAAGCAGAATGAGGTAGTGATGAAGGGAATAAGATCCAGAGATAATTGCTATCAATGGGTACCTCAAGTGGATAGCTTATCTGGTGATGTTAAGGTTGATGTTGTAACATCAGATTGTGACAACAAGTGTGAAAGTCTGCTGAAAGGTCAATTAGGGCTAATTACTCTCAATGTGAATCCTTTTAAATTTTTAAAAGGAAAGTTATTTTGGAGGGAGAAAATCATTGATTGGCGTTTAAGTGACACACAAAATCAGTATCCATACTTTAGGCAATCATTTACTATTATAGCCATCTCTCGCTACATCAAACTTCATATCCCTAATCTGTTAATCTCCTTCTCCTTCAACAGAAATCGCCAGACATCTCTGAATCTAAACTGCTTCACAGGAACTATGTCAAAACATATATCATCTCCATCAAAAAAATCTGCTTCACAAAGTTCATCGTGGGATAAAGCTAGGGTTTCTACAGATGAGTGCTCTGCAGAAGAAGCTCTGAATATAGCACCCATCTCCATGATGGCTCCTGATTCTGGTAAGTCAAGACCTTCCAAACTTCAACCAAAAAGGGCTGGAACTAAATTTAATGATAATGAAACTAAGAGGCTAGTCACTAGTGCACTCTTTAGCGATAAATCTGCATATAGGTCTTCCACCTCTCAAGCTGTTGAAGAGAGGTTTGATGTTGATCGCAGTCTTAATCAGATTGCCACCAAAATTTTGGATAAGGGATTGTCTGTAAAAGGCATTTCTGTTCCCCTTAGACAAATGTCTGCTGAAAAAGAGGACATGTAAAGTGCTACTACAAATCTTCACAGACTGGCTATGTCTGTCATTGAAGATGCTGAAGTAGGTGTTGAAGAAGAAGGTGTTCAGGAGGAAGTTGATGTTGACACAAATGTCAGAACATCGCCTGAAAGGAATGCTGAAACTAGCCCTAGTGGAAAGAAGAATGAAGATGTGGTAAATGTTGTTGATCTGTCTGATGATGAAGTCATTGGAAATGTTGTTCCTAGTCTTGCCAAGAGACTGAAAACAAGGAAAGGAAAGAATGTGGAACCTTCTCCAAAGAAGTCAGCTGAAGGAAAGAAGAAGAAGACTTCTATTGTTGGTCCTACAAAAACGTGGAGCAAAGTTGATATGAATCCCAGGAAGAGGAAGCTTGTGGAAGAATCTGAATCAGAGTATGATGTTGAGGATGATGTTCAAGACATCACTCCTGTGAGAAAGTCAATCTTGAAGAGAATTGCTGACAAGATACCTGATGTTCCTGTTGACAACATTTCCTTCCATTATGCAAGCAGTGCTTCCATGTGGAAATTTGTTTGTCAAAGAAGACTTGCTCTTGAAAGAGAGATTGGCAAAGAGGCTATGGAAATTAAAGAAGTCATAGAGGTAATAAAGGTTGCTGGATTGATGAAGACTGTGTGTGGGTTCTCCAAGTGTTATGACAGTCTGGTTAAGGAATTCATGGTTAACATTCCTATGAATATCTCTGACAAAAGGAGTGGAGATTTCATGAAAGTGTTTGTGAGAGGAAAATGTATTGGATTCTCTCCTGAGGTAATCAATAACTACCTAGGAAGAAAAGAAGAAGAGTTTAAGAGTTAGAAGTTACTAATAATGATGTCTGTAAGGAGATAACTGCTGGTCAAGTAAAGGTGTGGCCCTTGAAAGGAAAACTGCCAACTAGCAAACTTAGTGTTAAGTATGCTATCTTGCACAGAATTGGAGCTATAAATTGGGTGCCAACTAATCATAAAACCACAACAGCTGTGGGATTAGGAAGGTTCATTTATGCTGTGGGCACTAAGAAGAAATTTGACTATGGATCATACATTTTTGAACAGACTGTGAAACATGCCACCACTAATGCTATCAAAATGCCTATAGCATTCCCATCTCTTATTTGTAGGGTAATGTTGAAACAACATCCTGGCCTATTGACAAGTTCAGACACAACCTGCAAGAGGGAGTCTACTCTATCTCTGCATCCAAAATTATTTGCTGGGAGTCATGTTCCAGACATTGTCTCAACATCAGATGCTGGCAACAAGAAGACAAGTACCAAAGCTGATTTACTTGCAAAATTGAAGGATGCTTGCAAGGATCTGGATGTTGTGATCAGTACCAGCATGACTAGGAAGAGTGAGATTGAGAAGCTGATCCAGTCCTTGGAACAAGATGATAATAATGATGCTGAAGGTATCAATTCTGAGGAAGATGAAGATGACCCTAGCTCTGATGAAGACTAGTTTTCCTGCTGCTTTTTCTAGATAGTAGTTTAGTTTTATTTTTGCTGTGCCTAATATGTAATTTGGATATTGTGCCTGTTTATGCACTATTTATGCTTATGTTATATGATTTATCTTGTCTTGCATGCTGACTTTAGACTGACAATGAGAGCTAGTTTAGGACTAACTGGTTGTTAAAAGGACTTCAAGTTGAGGTTTTTCCAATTGTGGCTAAAAAGGGGGAGAGTGTGGTGTGGTGCATATGTTGAGGGGGAGTGTGCATGTTAAGCAGCTGGTTATGCTAGTTCTGGTTTTGAGGGGGAGCTTGCCCCTTTGCTGAGCTGATGAAGTATGTGCAGCATTTTGAAGTAGGAGCTGCCTGCTAACTGCTAACTGCCAGGAGTTTTTATCTGACTGTTTTAAATCTTTTATCCACTGCTAAAGTCTCTGATGTTGCAGAGATTGTTTTAGCCAAAATTAGCCAAAGGGGGAGATTGTTAGTTCTTGGATTGGCTAGAATTTTGGTAAAACAAAGTTGTTCAATGTTGATGTCACATGGGTGATGTCTTAACATTGAGTTTTAACATTGGTTTATGTTAAGTGTTTAACTTGTTGAAGTTGTAACATGCGATGTCATATGCGATGTCATGACATCAGATATGCAGATCAGTAAAACATCAGGTCTGAGATGTTTTTAGGGTTAAGCGTATTAGCTGGATTTTGGGAGAGCTGTTAGAGTAATTGGATACGAATATCTTGGAGGAGATATTTTCTGTTGCAAACAGATTTGATGCAGATTTATAGGTGTGTTTAAAGGCTGAAGATTTAAGAAGATTTTGAGAGAGAAAATCTGTTTTGAAGATTCAGTTTTAAATAACAAATCAGGTCAGATATTGTAGCAGGTCCAAGTCCAAATCAAAGAGCTATATAAAGCGCATCAATCCTTAAGGAAAAAGAACGAAGAAAGAGTGCTAAAGACTGAGAGTCGTTTGTGTCTTCATGTTTGTATTGTAAACCATTCTAGTGTGAATTGGTGTTTTTAGTTGTAATTGATATCTCTAGAGCTATTAAGCAAGAGAGTTTCTGTTCTTGATCAAAGCTGTGAAGCAGGATCAAGGTGTGGTTGAATTGTATCACTGAGGTGATTAAGGGAGTGAGTGGATTCTCATATCTAAGTGGTTTCTTAGGTAGAAGGTTCATTGGGTAGTAATTAAGTTTAGGAGATGTCAACTGGTTTGTTGAGTCTGTAAATTAATACTACTAATAGTGAAATTCCTCCCTGGCTTGGTAGCCCCCAGACGTAGGTAGTTAGACCGAACTGGGTGAATAATTCATTGTGTTGAATTATTGTTGCATTGTCCATTGCAGGGTGTGTTGTTGTGACATCGCACTTAACATCACACATCTGGTACCAAAATTTCAATTTTAAAGGTTCATCTACCCTCATACAAACATTATACAACCCTTAAGAGATTAAAGAACCCCACCCTTACCTTAGAGTTCTTAGATAAAAACCTCGGCCTCAACGATGGCTTTTCTCTTCTCTTCTGCCCTAGCTCTCCTCTTTCTCCTTTTTCCCAAAAACACGTACTGAATGGCTTCTCTCCTCTAATTCCCTCTTTTCTATTTTCTTTTCTAATATCCTTTTGTTATTAATATTTTTTTTCTATTATTATTTCAATATTATTATTATTATTATTTTACTAATTAAATAACAATAACAATATTTTTAAATAATTTAAAATAATAATATTAATCAAATAACCATTCTCACCACACCACCAAGTTCTACCTAATTGGTCACACGCTCCCGACATTTTAATCCCTATAATTCTAAGGTCACTACTCCATACTAAGCACAACCCCAAACACAACTACACACACAAATGCACCACAACATATAATTCCAATCACTACTATGAAAAACCCATTTAACAACGGTTGAGAATGACATATAATGACGCGGGCGAGGGCGTTGTTATGTAGATTGTTGTTGTATATATGATACTTACAACGGCGGCCTTGTGTTGCGTTGTAATAATGAGGAAAACGCGCTAACTATCACAACAGTTTTATATTACACCGTTGTAATAAATATAATTGTCCTCGGTTCGATTCCCAGCAGCACAGTTTTGATATTTATTTTTTGCTGGACAGCGCGCCAGATATTATAACGGTTAGGAAATATAACCGTCGCTAAAGTTTCAGCAAAATTAACAACTATCATCCTGCTTTTATAATTAATCCCATTTTTTTACCTGTATTATTGTTCTCCATATCTCAGCACAGCTGAAAAATACAATTCACATTTTGTGATACAGCTTTCATAATAATATTAATCGTGTCATATTCATAATATCACATATACCAGATTACAGTTTATCAGAACAAACAACCTACATAAATAAAATATCACATATACCATATTACAGTTTACACACATTACATAACTTCACATAATTGTAACTTGGTGTATTGGTATCTTGTCTCTTGGTGTCTTATCTCCTGGCCTGGTGTCTGGACTCAAAATACCTATGATTTCAAATAATTATACTTGTTAGTAAAAATACTTCTAAACTATAACATACAATTAATATATTATGAATAAATAGTAAATTACATACTTGTTAATTTTCCCATATGCCTTCTTCATGATCGAGTCGTATAGCATGCACGGCATCTCCATCAACTTCATCATATGAGATAGGAACTTGTGTTGTGTAAGAAGGTGTGGACGGAATATCAAGACTTTCATCACTAAGAGGAATGTATTTTCCTTGGAGAACGATTGACCATTTCCCCGATTTGTCCGATGGATCGGAAACATAGAAAACTTGTTTTGCTTGAGAAGCCATGATGAATGGTTCTGTATTAAAAGATACCTTGCCAAGGTCGACCCGGATGAATCCTAAGTCACCAATGTCTACACCATTACTATTATTGGGAACCCACTTGCATTTAAATAAAGCCACTTTGAAAATAACATAATCAATCTCCCAAATCTCATCAATGACACCATAAAACGCGGTAGTTTCCAATACCGGATTCTTATCTTTCTAACTAGAGAAATACATCGATTCGGCTTCAACCATAACCCCACTATTTCGTATTGTACTACGATCATCTTTTGATTTTGTATAAAAGGTATAATGACCAATGTCGTATGCACTCCAGGTAATGAAATAAAATTTTGGCCCGTACGACAACCATCTAAGTATCTCAGATGCACTAGGATCATTAGATACACTTTTATTAAACCAATCCATGAATCTATTGTTATGCTCTATCAACAACAACTTGTCATTCATTTGGGGATATTTTTTCTTCATAAGTCTTTTGTGAGTATCTATGAAAGGTTGAACCTCATCTATATTATTCAAAATATAGAAATGTGATTGAATAACTACATCCCAATCCATTGACCTAACATTTAGACCTTGAATACCTCTTTCGTCTGTGTCAGCATGACGAGACTTTGGAATTCCTATAGAATCTGCATCTGACAAATAGTTTGTACAAAACTCAACAGCTTCTTCTATGATGTACCTTTCAACAATTGAAGCTTCCGGTCAGTGATGATTCTTCGTATATCCTTTAAAGATCTTCATATATCACTCTATTGGATACATCCACCTTAAATAAACTGGACCACAAATTCTGATTTCTCTTACGAGATGAACAAGTAAGTGAACCATAATGTCAAAAAATGATGGCGAAAAATACATCTCCAATTGACACAAGATTATGGCAGCCTCATCTTCTAATTCATCCAATTTTTTGAAATCAAGAACTTTATTACATATGGCATTGAAGAATAAACACAGTCTCATTATAGTTACTCTCACATTTTTTGGAAGGATCCCACGGATAGCCACTGGTAGAAGTTGTTGCATCAATACATGACAATCATGAGATTTTAAACCAATTAACTTGAGATCTTTCATTGATACAAGTTTCTTGATGTTTGATGAGTAACCTTGCGGAACTTTAATACCTTGCAAACACTCGCAGAACATCTTCTTTTCCTTTTTAGATAGAGTGTGACATGCTGGAGGCAGATAAGTTCTTTTTCCTTTCTCTATTGGAGCCAACTGTTTTTGTATACCCATCTTCTCCATATCAAGACGGGAAGTCTTACTATTTTTATTCTTGCCCTGAATGTTTAGAAGTGTGCCAATCAAACTATCACACACATTTTTCTCCACGTGCATCACATCAAGACAATGTCTAACGTCAAGACTTGACCAATATGGAAGATCAAATAAGATGGACCTCTTTTTCCATATATTTTTCGCAAGTGCCCCTTTTTCTTTTCCTCTCTTCCCACCTTTTTCTTTTTCTCTCTTCCCAAGGACAACATTAATGTATTCATGCCGTTGATAAACTTCATCACCGGTTAAAGGTTTAGGAGCCTCACCAAACTCTTGCTCTCCATTAAAAGCCTTTCGCAATCTACGATAAGGATGACCCGGTTTTAGAAATTTTCAATGCCCAAGGTAAACGGTCTTTTTTCCAAACTCAAGTTGGTGATAACAAGTATCATCTTCACATATAGGACACGCTTTATGTCCTTTGACACCGTATCCCGCCAAGTTACCGTAAGCCGAAAAGTCGTTAATTGTGCAAAATAACATTGCACGCATATTAAACTTTTCCCCAGAATATGCATCATCAACTTCAACGCCTTCATCCCACAAGAGTCGTAAATCATCAATTAATGGACTAAGATAAACATCTAAGTCGTTACCGGGTTGTTGTGGTCCAGAAATCATCATACTTAACAGTATATACTTGCGCTTCATGCACAACCAAGGAGATAGGTTGTAAATAGTGAGAAGAACAGGCCACGAAGTATGATTAGTTCTCATATTACCAAAGGGGTTCATTCCATCGGTGGCAAGCCCAAGCCTAAGATTTCTTGGCTCGACTCCAAAATCCGGAAACAACGAGTCAATTTTCTTCCATTGCAAAGAATCAGCTACATGGCGAATGTTTCCATCACGAATCTTTTCATCTGTATGCCATCTAAGATTCTTTGCGTCATTCGAATTTGCAAAAAGTCTCTTTAATCGTGAAAGTATTGGCAAGTACCATAACACTTTAGCAGGAGGATGCTTCCTACTAACATTGTCATAGTGATCATTGTCATCACCATTGCTAGCCTTCTGCTTGTAACGCGACACACCACATTTCGGACATTGAAACAAGTCTTCATACTCTTTCCAAAATAATATGCAATCATTAGGGCAAGCATGTATCTTGATATACTCCAGACCCAGTGGACACAATATCTTCTTGGCCTCATAACAATGATCCGGCAATTTGTTATCTTCTGGTAACATTTGTTGTAGCAATTCAAGTAATTCCGTGAAACTTTTATTCGACCATCCATTTTTTACCTTCAGATTAAACAACTTTAACACCGCTGACAATCGTGTGAACTCTGTGCATCCCTTATATAAAGGGGTGTCTTTATCACTACATAAATTATCATAAATATGAGCATTCATAAAAGAAGATTCCCCAATATCACGGAACATATCCTCTAGGTGGTCTTCCATATATTCATCTTCCTCTACTCTTTGACTTTGTGACGCCCGACTTTCCTTATTATCCACCTCACCATGCCACACCCATATTATATAATTTTGACATATACCATCACAACAAAGGTGATTGTGTATTTCTTTCTTTGTATCTTTTTTTGTATTAGCGCAAACAACACAAGGACAATAAAAGATATCATCATTGTCGGGAAGATGTTTATCAGCGTATTCAAGGAATTCACAAACTCCATTCTCATAAACCGGATCTAATCTATTGGCTTTCATCCAACTACGATCCATTACAACTTCTAAAATTTATACATGTATAATAATGTGAATGACACACCAAAATCTAATCCAAAAACTCAAGCATATGCATATACAATATGAATAAAGAATAAATCAATGAAGATGTACTCTAATACTAAACGTAAATCATATGAAACATCTCATTCTGACTTGAGCATATACAATATGAACAAAGAAAGAAGGAATGAAGATGTTGAAGAGGACCTTACTTCGAAGCTGAAGAAGCAAATGAATGATGAAGACAATCAATATTTGAGCATAAACCAAGAAAAAAGGAATGAAGATGTTGAAGAGAACCTTACTTCGAAGCTGAAGAAGCAAATGAATGAAGACGGTCAATATTTAAGCATAAACCAAGAAAAAAGGAATGAAGATGTTGAAGAGTACCTTACTTCGAAGCTGAAGAAGTAAATGAATGAAGACGATCAATATTTAAGCATAAACCAAGAAAAAAGGAATGAAGATGTTGAAGAGAACCTTACTTCGAAGCTGAAGAAGAAAATGAATGAAGACGGTCAATATTTGAGAATAAACCAAGAAAAAAGGAATGAAGATGTTGAAGAGTGTAAAGGTTAGGGCGTCGCTGGCTCACTTGTTCGATTAGGGCGTCTTATGAAAGAAATACATAATAAGTTTTGTTTTAGTTTATCAGTAAACCTTTTAATCTCGGTGGAGAAACAAACCGTAGTGGAATCTTAAGTGAAATGTATCCTAAAAAAAGGTAAAAATGTGTTGCAGGGAATCGAAGCTTGTTACATTTCAATTATTACTACGGTTGCTCATCTTAACCGTTGTAAAATAATTTATAATTTATTTTATAAATAATGGACTTAATTGACACACGCTAAATGTACTCTAAAAAATGGAAAAAATGTAGTTGCAGGGAATCGAAGCTTGATACATTTCATTTATTACTACGGTTGCTCATCTTAACCGTTGTAAAATAATTTACAATTTATTTTATAAATAATGGACTTAATTGACACACGCTAAATGTACTCTAAAAATGGAAAAAATGTAGTTGCAGGGAATCGAAGCTTGATACATTTTATTTATTACTACGGTGGTTTCATTCAACCGTCATTAAATGACTCAGCTTTTAAATGGGCGCGAAATTTTTAACCTATTACAACGGCATAAAAGGATGCGTTGTAAGCCTGGCGTTGTTGTTTTAGCGTTTTGTAGTAGTGAATTACAAAAATAATGAAATAATTCGGGGTGTTACAACTCTCCCCCACTTAGAATATTTTCGTCCTCGAAAATTTACCTCATGCAAACAATTCCAGATACGACTTTCGCATCCTGCTCTCTAATTCCCAGTCATATTTCCACCGGCAGCACCTCCCCACACTCCCTTCATAAGGGTGAACTCGCGGTCTTCAATCCATATTGGTAAGGCCTCAACCGTAAAGTTATCCCTTACTTCCACATTGTCCATCGGAATCACATGCGACGGATTTGGAACATACTTCCGAAGCTGTGAAACATGGAATACATCGTGCAAATTTGACAAATTGGGTGGCAACGCCACTCTGTAGGCAACAGGTCCAACTCTTGCAGAAATCTGATATGGACCAATAAACCGAGGAGTAAGCTTTCTCGACTTCAACGCACGTCCAACACCGGTCACCGGAGTGACTCTCGAAAACACATGGTCTTCTTCCTGAAACTAAAGATCTTTCCTCCTCTTATCATGGTAGCTCTTCTGCCTACTCTGCAAAGCTTTCATCTTCTCTCGAATCAGCTTCACCTTTTCGGTAGTCTACTGAACAATCTCAGGTCCAAGTACTACACTCTCACCGGATTCATGCCAACACAAAGGCGCGCGACATCTCTGACCATACAAAGCTTCAAAAGGTGACATCCCAATACTGGAATGATAAATGTTATTATAAGTAAACTCAATCAGCGGCAAATGGCTATCCCAAGCACCTCCTTGTTCAAGCACATAAGTCCTCAACAATTCCTCCAAAGATTGTATAGTTCTCTCCATCTATCCATCTGTCTGCGGGTGATAAGCTGAGCTTAATCTAAGTTTCAATCCCAAAGCTTCTTGCAAGCTTTCCCAAAATCTGGAAGTGAATCTTGAATCTCTATCCGACACAATACTCAATGGAACTCCATACAACTTCACAATCACCTGAATATAAATCTCTTCCAGCCTCTACAAAGGAAAACTGATATTGATTGGAATGAAATGTGCCGATTTCGTCAGTCTATCCACCACTACCCAAATGGAATCATGTCCTCTTGGCGTATTAGGCAACCTGGTCACAAAATCCATAGAAATGTTGTTCCACTTCCACTCTGGAATAGCTAACGGTTGCATCAACCCAGCAGGTTTCTGATGCTCCACCTTCGACTTCTGACAAGTCAAACAAGCATACATGAACTTAGCCACGTCACGTTTTAATCCAGGCCACCAAAATATCTTTTTCAAGTCTTGATACATCTTTGTAACTCCTGGATGGATACTCAAGCTACTCCTATGACTTTCTTCTAGGATCATTCTTTTTAACTCAGGATCATCAAGAATACAAATTCTATCATGGAACCTCAACACACCTTGTTCATCCACTTTGAATTCATTACTTTCCGTCTGCTCATTTCCGATCATCAAATCCACCAGTTTCACATCCAATTTCTGACCCTCTCTGATACTGTTAAGAAATTCATTGTTGATCTTTAGCATACCCAGCATCACACTATGCGGTGTCTGTTCACAAACCAAACTCATATCACTGAACTGTTCAATCAATTCCAACTCTTTAACCATCATAGCCGACATATGCAAAGACTTTCAACTCAGAGCATCTACCACTACTTAGCTTTACCGGGGTGATAGTTCAAGCCGAAATCTTAATCCTTTAAGAATTCTAACCACCTTCTTTGTCTCATATTCAAATCCTTCTGATCAAACAGATACCTTAAGCTCTTATGATCACTATACACCTCAAATCTGGAGCCATAGAGATAGTACCCCCTAAATTTTTAATACGAATACCACTGCAGCCAATTCCAAATCATGAGTTGGATAATTCTTCTCATGGACTCTTAACTGTCATGAAGCATAAGCCACAACCTTTCCATCCTGCATTAACACACCTCCTAAACCCATCAAAGAAGCGTCGCAATACACCACAAACAGTTCACTTAGTTCGGGTAGAATTAAAACTGGAGTCGTGGTCAATCTCTTCTTTAATTCAATGAAACTCTTCTCACAGTGAACATCCCACACAAACGCTTTACCTTTGCAAGTCAACTGAGTCAATGGAAGTGCCAACTTCGAAAAGCCTTCAATAAACTTTCGGTAATAACCAACCAAGTCCAAAAAGCTTCTGATCTCAGTTACTGACTTCGGAGCCTCCCACTGTAGAACTGCATCTACCTTGGATGGATCAATAGCAATACCATCACCTGAAATAACATGACCAAGAAAACTCACCTCTCTTAACCAGAATTTGCACTTTGAGAACTTATCATAGAGCTTCTTTTCTTTCAACACTTGCAGCACAATCCGCAAATGCTCAGCATGTTCCTCTTCTGACTTAGAATAGATTAGAATGTCGTCAATAAAGACAACCACAAATTGGTCCAAGTAAGCATTAGAAATTTGATTTATATACTCCATGAATACACCAGGTGCATTAGTAACTCCGAACGGCATCACCGCATACTCATAATATCCATATCGAGTTCTGAAGTTCGTCTTCTGAATATCTTCATCCTTTACTCATATCTGATGATAACCCGACCTCAAATCAATCTTGCTAAACACATGGGCACCGACTAACTGATCCATCAAGTCATCTATTCTTAGAAACGAATACTTATTCTTAATCGTCACTTTATTCAACTATCTGTAGTCGATACATAATCTCATGCTGCCATCCTTTTTCTTCACCAACAACACCGGAGCTCCCAAAGACGATACACTTGGTCTCACAAATTTCTTTTCTAACAACTCTTCCAGTTGTTTCTTCAGCTCCGTTAATTATGATGCCGACATCCTGTAGGGTGCCATAGAAATAGGTCTGGTACCAGGGACAAGATCAATAGCAAACTCCACTTCTCTCTCTCTCTGGCGGTACATCAGCAATATCATCTGAAAACACTTCTGGAAATTCACGCACCACCTGCAATTCATTAATCACCGACTCACTCTCCACAGACAAGGATGCAAACAATACAAGCACCTGAGCTTCTTCTTCTAAGAGCTTTCTCAACTCTCTAGCAGATAGAAACCCATCTTCTTCCCTTTTTTCAGGAGCAAGGAATCGCACCGACTTGCTAAAACAATTAATATGAACATGATTGAACTCCAACCAGTTCATACCCAAGATTACATCGAGACCCCCCAACGATAAACAAATGAGATCCACACTAAAGTCCTTATCAAAGATTGATAGTGGACAATTCAAACAGACTAAGAAAGTGGTCACTGATGAATTTGTAGGAGTTTTGACAACCATCTCTCCCTTCATAGGAGAAGCAACAAGGCCTAGCCTTCTCATACAATCAGCGGCAATAAAAGAATGAGTATCACCAGTATCAATAATAGCAAGGCGTATTATTAATATAACATGTATCTCTTATTAGTCCGCCATCACTGGAAGTCTGAGTCCCCGTCAAAGTGAACACCTTTCCTCCAGTCGAATCTTGCTTTGGTTTCTGGCAACGAGTACTAATATGGCCCTGTTCTCCACAGTTGTAACAAGTCACCACATTAACTTTACAATCAGCAATCAAATGTCCTGCCTGTCCACACTTGAATCATTTCTTCACATCGCTCGTACACTCACTGACATGATGACCTAACTCACCACACTTGTAACACTTAAGAGGAGCAGGGGCACCTCCCCCACTCGGCTCCTTACCATCAGCGTGTTTCTGTTTACCTTTGTCAGCTGAAGCTGCATAAGGCTTCCCACGGTTCATTGGTTGTTTTCCCCTCCTCTCGTCCAGCCCTTTATAGTGAGCCGATCGAGCCTTGTTATCTTCTTCAAAGATCCTACAACAATCCACCAAATTTGGAAACCTTTGGATTCGCTGATAACCAATTTCCTGTTTGATCTCCGGCCTCAATCCCTTCTCAAACTTGACACATTTTGAGAACTCAGCAGTTGCTGCACTGTAGTGAGGGTAAAACTTAGCCAGATCTGAGAATTTGGCAGCATACTCCGTAACCATCATGTTACCCTGTTTCATTTCCAGAAACTCAATCTCTTTCTTTCCTCTGACATCTTCAGGAAAATATTTCCTCAAGAACTCCCTACTAAACACAACCTAAGTGATTGCCTCCCATGTTGCTCCAAACAGTTGCCGAGTGTTAACCCACCAATCGTCAGCTTCCTCAGCTAGCATGTGAGTACCTAACCGCACCTTCTGTGCTTCAAGACATTCCATAACCCTGAAGATTCTCTCGATCTCCTTGAGCCAAGTCTGCGCTTCATCCGGATCATATCTTTCTTTGAAGGTAGGCGGTCTTTTCTTCCGAAACTCGTCATTCTCACTAGCAAAAGGTGGGTTATGTACCGCCTAAGCAACAACCTGCAAGGCAGCAGCAATAACAACGTCATTCCTTCTAGCCATTCTAAATCTATTACACATCACAACATAACACAATGGTTAAGGAAACGACATCGACAGTAATTAACTGTCACACGACAACGACTCGACGACTTGGCCGGACGGACCAACCAGGCTCTGATACCACTATGTAACACCCTAAACCCCCCGAGACGATTAATAATAGAAAATCAGAGTAAAATAAAACACACAACGTGTAGGATGCTACATTCAACAAACACCTTCTCATGCAATACGATATGTAACACATAGATACCACTAATTTCAACCATACTTAATTAATCTCTTCATATAGCAGCGGAATTCAACTAAAACATAACATGTGTAATATCACTTAATCATCATCAAGCAAATAAAGTGGTAACAAATAATAAAATAAACAACGACAAGTATTCCAAAACCCCAATGTTACACATCAGAGCAGACGCCGACACACGAAATAAAAGAGAAGACTCCATCTTCACTAACTTCAACTCCGCACTAATCCTGCTTATCTGCACGTTACCCACGTGGAGGTAACATTCAAACAGAAGGGGTGAGATTCTCAAATCAACAAAAGAAATGCATAATATAAATATAAAAGCATTTAAACAATTACACGATTCATCCTATCATTACCACATCAACGAAATCACACTCTTCCACATAAGCAGACAACCGTATAATTCACCATACAACACAACATAATGCAATGCAATGATACCCACGACTCGACTCAATGCATGTGGTACCAATTCGATCCCTTTTTCATGATCGTAATTCCCGTCGGAATTTCTATATCAGTCGTTCACACCCCACATGAGCACACAACATCCGTGATCGCTCATACCCCACATGGGCACAAGATCACCTCAACAACAACAACAACAACAACACGATTCTATTTCAAAGAATCCCGATAAGACGCTCACACCCCACATGGGCACACGACTTATCGCACAACTTATGCAACATGGCATGCATACGACGACAACATACAAGGATGAATAAATGCATATGACTATCCATGCATCAATACATCATACTACAATTATCCAACATGCAGCATATACCTGCCAACACATACAACAACAACAATCCACATCCACAACACGCGTACACACAACTAAATTTATCGCTCTAACGCACAACACCTAACACATGCACGAAAACCCAATTAATGCGTCAAATGGTTGGAATGCTGGTACTGAAATTAATTTTAACAAAAATTATGTGAAACCAGCTTCCCAAAGATTCGAACGGCGGCTAAATCGGACATACGGATTAAAAATTATGAATTTTTGAAGTTTGATAAAATTTTGTCCGTAACAGCAGCAAACAGCATTGTCATGCTCGCTGGGAGTTCGCTCAGCGAACTCTGGTTCGCTAAAAGTTTGCCTAGTGAACTAGCCAAGGAAAAGCTCCTCCCATACAAAAACCAGAGACTCACTTTTTCTCCTCTCCGTTCGCTACACATTCGCCTAGCGAACTGGAGTTCGCCAGGAGTTCTCCTAGCGAACCTGGGGCGAACTTCCCCACCACATATTCCAGAATTCCTCTTCCTTCCCTTCGTTCGCTCTCTTATTCGCTATGCGATTCTGCAATTCTGCAGTTGCGATTTCAGCAACATTCCACCCTAACCCTTCTCCGATTTTACTCCCAAAACGCACATATAATCACAGATTATCATACATACAATTAGGAATACATAGACCACAATTTAACCAATCAGTTTATGCATTTTTCCTCTTATCAAAACCTCCGACATGCAAAATCCCCAATCCCAAATCAATACAAACAGCACGTAGGGATGATCCTAAAGGTTCATCTACCTTCATACAAACATTATACAACCCTTAAGAGATAAAATAACCCCACCCTTACCTTAGAGTTCTTGGACAAAAACCTCGGCCTCAACGATGGCTTTTCTCTTCTCTTCTGCCCTAGCTCTCCTCTTTCTCATTTTTACCAAAAACACGTACTGAATGACTTCTCTCCTCTAATTCCCTCTTTTCTATTTTCTTTTCTAATATCCTTTTGTTATTAATATTATTATTATTATTATTATTATTATTATTATTTCACTATTATTATTATTATTTTACTAATTAAATAACAATAACAATATTCTTAAATAATTTAAAATAATAATATTAATCAAATAACCATTCTCACCACACCACCAAGTTCTACCTAATTTGTCACACGCTCCCGACATTTTAATCCCTATAATTCTAAGGTCACTACTCCATATTAAGGACAACCCCAAACACAACTACACACACAAATGCACCACAACATATAATTCCAATTACAAAAATAATGAAATAAATCATGGTGTTACACTGTCTAACTGGAATTCTGATCAAGCAAATCACTAAAATGTCGAACAGGATGTCGAGACACTTGATCTCTACTTTACACAATGTCAATAAGGAGAATGTTGAAGCGGTAAAGCAACAAGCAAAAATTAATTTAGTACCCAGTTTTATCGTATCCACAGGGATCGGTGGAGGGAAAGATCCATTCAACAGTTTCTATATTTCTAAGCTCATGAATCAAAAGTTCTGGTTTAAAGACGAACCAAAAGCAAATGCGGAAAATTAAAGGAACAAAAAGCATGTAAATAACAATAACACATTCTTTGGAGAAGCGAAACTCAATAGAGATCAACCGATAACACATGCATTCTTCTAATCAAGTAAACACAAATCAATCATTCGCCTAATATCCTCACGTATCACTCACAACAGAGGTTATGTCTAACGCAACGTCGAGAGAACGACCGTATTATCTCATCGGTGATGTCTCACGCAACTCAACAACACAGAGAAGTAAGAACTGATACTCACGCAAGTGTTAAGTCTAAATCTATCTCTAGAGTTCATACAAAATAGAGATTACTATAACATCCATATCAGATAAATGATTTCTTCGTATTAAACCAAGATCAAACTACGTACACACGCTTAACCCTTTTTTTATATGTATTCGACTAATTTGCCCAATGGATGTGAATATCCTTCTTCATCACTATTATCACGCATCCTCGCGATACCGTATCGATCCTACTCATGCTACCCATGCTACTTAATCAACACAATACAACAAAAGATAAAATGAATATCAACTCACAAAACCATGTCAAAAGCTTGCTCATTGATAGAAGAAAATCTAAGATCAAAGATTTGTAAAGGTTTTATCAAGATCACAAATAATCAATCAAAGACAACAACGATAGAAAATCAAAATTCATTCACAAACATATATTAGATGAAATACAATAGGTATCAAGAGATTTACATACAAAACCTCAACAAATAGAGAATACAAAGAGAAGAAAGGAGAAGAACCATTTTCTCACGGTTTGTCAGAGCCGATTGAAGCAAATCCAACTCCGGATCAATAATATGCATCCTCTAATGTTGTTTCTAAGCATATCTACTCCTAAAATATGTTTGATGAAGTTGGGAGAAAGTTCCCCCAAAAACATCCCTAAAAAATTGTGTTTTTATGCCTTATATGGTGTTTCTGTCCGTCAAAATTCGCCTGGCGAAATTCTGGTTCGCCTGGCAAAGTTAGCCGGCTTATTCTGCACTTTTTTCACGCTTCTGGGCTGTCTAGCTCGCCACAGCTTTGCCTGGCGAGCCTGGGGCGAAAGTTGTCATGCAGCAAAAATCCTGCACTGTTCCGGCCATAACTTTCGAACCGTAACTCCGTTTTTCGCCCGGTTTGAAGCGTTGGAAAGGTTATTCAATGCTCTTTATGAATATGACAAGATATCCTTTCTTAAATACCTACAAAAATAAATGGAAAACAATTAAACTCAATGATATTTACACAAAAATGTAATATATACACTATAACGTAAAGTAAACGTATTTACAAACAAAGCGGAGTTTATTCGTACAATATTAACAAAAAGTATCGATAAGTGCAACAAAACTTATATAAAAAAATAGCTACAATTTTCACTTATCAAACTCTCCCCAACTTAAACTTGTTTGTCCTCCAACAAGAATTGATCAACTCAAAGAAACAAAAGTAATTATCAAAAAATCATGCTCAACAAGCCTTACAAAAGGAAAACAAATATATGGTAAACAAATCAAAAGTACACACAAGGAAATACTTACCACTAAACTACAACGACAATATGACTATGAAACAAAGTCTAAGTACAAAACACATGTCAAACATTCAAAAGCAATACATGTTCAAGAATGAATCACACCAAACACTCCACTTCAAATAAGAATGAAGAAATTAATGCGCGTTTGTAACCGCGGGGAAATTTCACTCATCTGACAAACAATGCAAATAACAATTCAATTCATACATTCATCCAATAATCAACAGTGAAATTATGGAAGCAAAAAGATCACTAAGGGCTTTAAGGGTTGTAGCTTGGTCGGGTTCACAACAAAGAGACATTTCTAAGGCCATTGAATCAAAGTTGCCGA
This sequence comes from Lathyrus tuberosus, assembly GCA_022829125.1. Classification (NCBI taxonomy): domain Eukaryota; kingdom Viridiplantae; phylum Streptophyta; class Magnoliopsida; order Fabales; family Fabaceae; genus Lathyrus; species Lathyrus tuberosus. The sequence continues at coordinate 479,190 of JALAZF010000993.1, forward strand.
TGCAAAAAGAAACATTCACTATACACGGTATTTACACATCTCAACTTCATTCACCATTTTCATTCCCTTACCACAAACCTTCTCAAACTTCCTTTTGCACAATTATTTCATTCTCTATTTTTCTCTTTCAAGCAAGCATTATTTTTCTTTTGTTTTTCACCTTCATATTCACACTTTTTCTTTTCATGCTTGTTTGAAATTTTTCAAAAATTTTAGCAAACTACCATTCTTCTTTTTCATTCTCCCCAACTTGAATTCAACCAAACCTCAAGTGAGTGTTCCTTGCTTTTTATGGCAAGAAAATCAAATTAAAACAATGTTCAAAGGTTCAAGAAGAAATTTTTAGAACCTCACAAAATTCAATGATGAACTATATTTCAAATTATGTACATAAACTAAGTTCATCACTAAAATGAGATCTAAACTGTTTAGGCTCAAAAGGGTTAACGAATTCTCACTACTCACGGGTAAGTTACTTTTGGTTATGGTTGTGCTCAATATCAACAAATGCCTTGATCATTTCTAATGCTTCCACAAAATCAAAGTAATCAAAAGATAAAGCATGAATCAAATGTATTAAACAAAATTTACCAGTCATCCAAGCATTTAGTAAACAATGGAGGTTTCCTTACATGGGGCTATGAACTAAAGTGATTCATAAATGAACTAAAATTGCAAGAGAATGAATGACATGTTATTGGTACAAAGCCTAAAGTTCATATTCATGTTATGTTGTAGAAATCACTAAACACATACCTTGACACTGCAACTTTCTTTTCTAACTTTTATCAATACCATGACATTTTCTTGTTGACACACTCAAACTTGAACAATCACTAAATTACATCCTCAAGCTAATCAAAAATAAACTTGAGAGCAAACTCATAAATTATTCTAACAACCTAACAAAATTGAACTAAAACTAAATAAACATAAAAACCGAAATTGGTGAAAGTGGATGGAAAATGAGAGATTTTTCAAGATGCAACAGGGTGTGCTTAGCGCAGACAAGCCAACTTTAGAATTTTCAAAAATAGCTCCCTCTCATGCAATCCATCCAATCTCACATTATACTACAATACTACTAAATATAAAATTGTACAAACTCAAATAGTTGGGTTGCCTCCCAACAAGCGCTTGTTTCACGTCGTTAGCTCGACGCCTTATTTACGTACAAGCTCCTCAATGTTGCTTCGTTCACTGGTAGCGACCCAATAAAACCTGTAACACTTGAGCAAACGTAAACCAAAAACAAAAATATGCACACGCATACACAAGCATGATGGAAAAGATATATATACAATCACTTATAGAAAACAACTATTAACAAGTATGTACAAAGCTTAAAAACATCAGTATAGAATACAAAAGCAAATCAAGTATAATTATACAAGTGTATATACATTATAGACAAATATGTACAAAACTTAGAAATATAGAAACTATGCAATGCAACTCAATATCGAAACACCAATCCCCGGCAACGGCGCCATTTTGTTGAAGCGGTAAAGCATCAAGCAAAAATTAATTTAGTACCCAGTTTTGTCGTATCCACAGGGATCGGTGGAGGGAAAGAGCTATCCAATGGTTTCTATATTTCTAAGCTCATGAATCAAAAGTTCTGGTTTAAAGACGAACCAAAATCAAATGCGGAAAATTAAAGGAACAAAAAGCAAGTAAATAACAATAACACATTCTTTGGAGAAGCGAAACTCAATAGAGATCAACCGATAACACATGCATTCTTCTAATCAAGTAAACACAAATCAATCATTCGCCTAATATCCTCACGTATCACTCACAACAGACGTTATGTCTAACGCAACGTCGAGATAACGACCGTATTGTCTCATCGGTGATGTCTCACGCAACTCAACAACACAAAGAAGTAAGAACTGATACTCACGCAAGTGTTAAGTCTAAATTTATCTCGAGTTCAGACAAAACAGAGATTACTATAACATCCATATCAGATAAATGATTTCTTCATATTAAACCAAAATCAAAATACGTACACACGCTTAACCCTTTTTTTACATGTATTCAACTAATTTGCCCAATGGATGTGAATATCCTTCTTCACCACTATTATCACGCATCCTCTTGATACCGTATCGATCCTACTCATGCTACCCATGCTACTTAATCAACACAATACAACAAAAGATAAAATGAATATCAACTCACAAAACCATGTCAAAAGCTTGCTAATTGATAGAAGAAAATCTAAGATCAAAGATTTGTAAAAGTTTTGTCAAGACCACAAATAATCAATCAAAGACAACAACAATAGAAAATCAGAATTCATTCACAAACATACATTAGATGAAATACAATAGGTATCAAGATATTTACATACAAAACCTCAACAAATAGAGAATACAAAGAGAATAAAGGAGAAGAACCATTTTCTCACGGTTTGTCAGAGCCGATTGAAGCAAATCCAACTCCGGATCAACAATATGCATCCGCTAATGTTGTTTCTAAGCATCTCTACTCCTAAAATATGTTTGATGAAGTTGGGAGAAAGTTCCCCCAAAAACATCCCTAAAAAATTGTGTTTTTATGCCTTATATGGTGTTTATGTCCGTCAAAATTCGCCTGGCGAAATTCTGGTTCGCCTGGCGAAGTTAGCCGGCTTATTCAGCACTTTTTCACGCTTCTGGACTGTCTAGCTCGCCACAGCTTCGCCTGGCGAGCCTGGGGCGAAAGTTGTTATGACAGCAAAAATCCTGCACTGTTCCGGCCATAACTTTCGAACCGTAACTCTGTTTTTCGCCTGGTTTGAAGCATTGGAAAGCTTATTCAATGCTCTTTATGAATATGACAAGATATCCTTGTTTGAATACCTACAAAAATAAATGGAAAACAATTAAACTCAATGATATTTACACAAAAACGTAATATATACACTATAACGTAAAGTAAACGTATTTACAAACAAAGCGCGGTTTATTCGTACGATATTAACAAAAAGTATTGATAAATGCAACAAAACTTATATACAAAAATAGCTACAATTTGCACTTATCAGAGAACAATACAAATTGTAAAAACTAAACGAACACACAATAATTGTTAACCCAATTCGGTGTACTACAACACCTACGTCTGGGGGCTACCAAGCCAGGAATGAAATCCATTATAATAATATTAATTCAAAGCTAAACTCCCCCGTTTACAACTTTTCACTTAATCAATACCCATGAAACTTCTATCTAAGACTCTCTTAGATATGAGACCCCTCTTAATTCCCTTTACAATCACCACGTGATAACCAATACTCAATGCTTAAAAGCTTAAGAGTGAACAATTTACAACAGCCTATGTCGACCACATAGTATCAAAAGATACATGGGTGACTTACAAACTACACAAGAGAATTTCAAAACCCTAAACTCTTATGTTGCACCAATGACTTGTTGTTGTGTGTGCTATCTCTTTTAGGTCTAACAAGTCCTTATTTATAGACTCTTGCAGTATGGGCTTGGACTCTTCAATCAGGTCAAATCTTCATGTTTTAAATCAGCTGCAAGATCTTCACATAAAAATAGGAACAAATCTTTTATAGTTTCCTAAAAACTCTCAAAGATCCTTTTTATGAAATCCAATTAAATCTGGACTTGCTCCTAATAAATCTCTTTGACCTGCGCATAATGATGAGGTATATCCAAAAGATTCTCATCAAATAAAATCAAATCTGTCAAAAGATATAAAACAACAGCGCTTGTTGTACCAGACAAAGATGCCATGACATTGTCTTCGACATCTGTCTGAAAATCACATAACAGCAGCACCTGTTGTACCAGATCAAGATGTCATGACATTGTCTTTGACATCTGTCTCAAAATCACATAACAGCAGCGCCTGCTGTACCAGACTAATATGTCATGACATTTGTCATGACAGTTGATAAAGATGCTTCAACATCTTGCTCGACATCTTGCCAAGTATTATAACCACATCTATACTAATGTCTGAGCAACCATGTCAGGACATCTTACCCAACATCTTGCTGTAAACTTGTTTTAGCCAAAATGTAGCCAATCAAAGACCTAACACTAACCATCAAGAAACTTTTGGCATGTGTGTTATGTGTGTACAACATATCTGATAAGCTTTGTATCACTTCTGGAAGAATGTTTTTTTTGTTGATAGACAATAAATAGGATATAAGTTAGAATGTATTTTGCAAACAAAGTATATTAATAAGTTGAACATGAGTATAGTACCTTAGACTGACCATTCGATTTGTGATTTCATTTTCGGTGTCATATATGTAAAGTTGGGCAAATTTGGGAGGTTGACCTTCAGGTGGCAATAAACTCCCAATGCGGTGACAAGATTGGCCATGAATTCTTAAGGTAGGCGGACCACAACCATTATTGAATCTATTGTCCAACTTAGCTCCCGGTGAAGTAAATGCAAACATCTTATTGTATGTCCTTATTTGTGATTGGAAGTTCTTACTATCTTTGGCCGAGTGATCAAACAGGAGATGAGATAAAACTTGTGGTGGATGTTTCAACATGGGTAGTTCAACTTTACCATTACCATAACATAAATAATATTTTGTATTTGCTGCATGCCTATGTTTGTCCATCCTTTCTTGATACCCCATCATTGCCTTACAATATCTACATTCAATCATAGCATCTCCTAAATCATAATAATCTGTAAAAAAAGTTTAATAGTTAAAAAAAACTAACAATATTAAACAGGAAGAAAGACATTTATATGCATGGATATGATAACTATATGTCAAAAGTAAGTAATTTTGAAACATTATTTCATGTATAATATTGTAGGACACCTTCATTGTTTGCATTTGGTTGATTTGTCGTTGAAAATGATGGACAAGTTTATGCTTCATCAATGCTTGAATCATCATCAGATTCGCATGCTGTTGTAATTCAAGAATAGGGTCTCTAAATACATTAGCAATGTCTCAATACTTTGGTCTAATAAATAAGAATAGAAAGCATTGTTACACATACCTAAGAATTGATCATAGTCAAAACCATCTTCATTTTCACTATCCAAATCCAAATTAGGTGTATGTGCAAATATTGGTAATGTTTGTTGTTGATTAGTTGCAACTGTATTTGGCGTGAACCGTAATTTAGGGACAGTAAACGGTGGTGATATGAACTCACTGTTTGTGCTGCAGGAAAACATATGTGTTTGAAAAAAAATGCTGGTTAGAATATTTTATAACATGAAATACTCATATGCAATGTGGATAGCAATATTATGACTCACACAGGAATAACACCAGGATTGATAGAAACATTGATAGGGTGTGTGAGTGGTGTGTCTGGTTCTTTAAGTGATGAAGCTTTCTTTAGACAACCTCTTCCACGCTTGACTAAAGTAAGGTGTTGAATCAAACCTATCAAAAACACCAGACCTGTTTTTAGAAAATGCAAAATGAAATGAATTATTAGTGATACCAAACCAACATTATGTTAGCATATAGTATATGGAAGTATAAAGTTGAAACTAACTTAGGATTAAGTCCATCATTGTGTATAATTGTGTTGGTGGATGTGAAAATTGTGTCAAGTAGTTTATTTGTTATGTTGTAGGCAAGATTTGGCATGCCAGGTAATATTTTTGGACGTCCTTTTCCACGCTTGACTAAGTTATTTTTATCCTCGATACGTTTGCCATCATAATTCCTGTTGAAAATTTAGTAGTGACATAAAAGGAATGTTGATTCCAATTGTAAAATGCCAAAAATATATAACACTTACATAACATGGCATGATGTTGTATGATCAATGGAATTGGCTTGAGAATTCATTAGTACTCCTGTGTTTAGCGGGAATTGAGGAATGACATTTTCCTTGTGAGTGAGCGAGGCAACATCAGAGAACTTAGACATAAGGTTTGTGCCAGAATTTATGTTATTTGCCACTTTGTGAGGTGTACGAAACGTGTATTGAGATGTTGCGGGATTAGTTGCTTGTAATATAGAACCAATGATTTTCCCGTCGAAAACGATTTTATTGATGAGTTATTGGTTGGAAGCTATTGGTGTCACATCTGAAAATGGGATTCGAATGCAAGACGATGTTGATTGACTGTCCGTTCGATTTTGCACCTCATATGGAGAAACCTTGAAACGCTTATAGTGTTTAGCCTTAGAATGAAAAATCGCCGCAACCTAGCTCGCTTAGAATCAATTTTTTTCCGAAACAAATTCTCCCTATTCTTTATGCAGGGTGTATAATTCCTAACAAAACATAGAATAGATTACTTAATAAGTGGTATAAACCGCAAAACAGTGTTAGGTGTGTCATTAACTGATTTAGAAAGTAACAGAAAAATATGTATTATATGATTAGTTTTACCGAATCGGTGTCATGTTGAAGCCTTGATCAACCATGAATATGTTATTTGCGTAAACAACCTGCACGAAAATAATTTACATAGAAATGATTAAAGTAGTTAAGAAAATTTACCTTTGAAATTGTGGCATGATTCATTTTATAACAATTCAACTCATTGGCAACATTTGTTGAACCACTTACAACTTCATCCTCAAGGGTATACAAGCCTTGTTTCTTCACGCCTCTCAAGACTTCCTTCAACCCCTTCATGACTCTTAGGATACTTTTCTCTCCTTGAAAAACATATCCCTTCTTGTCAAATTCACCAAGAGAAATCAAATTTCTCTTCAAATCAGGTACATACCTGACTTCAGTCAATAACCTTATTGACTCATCATGGAGCTTGGATCTCACAGATCCAATGCCTGCAATTTTGCAAGCTTTGTTGTTTCCCAGCAGCACTGATCCACCATCTTGATCACATAGCTCCTCGAACAATTCTTTGTTTGGAGTCATGTGCCAAGTGCAACCTAAATCCATAATCCACTCTTTTCTTGAGTCACCGCTTGAAACCACAAGAACATCAGATGATTCGAAGTCATCTTGAACAATGGTTGCGTTGCCATTATATTTACCTTTATGATCTCTCAGGCATTCAGGGCACACCTTTCTAGTGTGACCTTCCTTCTTACTGTGATAACATCGAATGCCAGATGCTTCGCCACTTAAGACTTCTGCTGACTTTTACCTTTCTTCTTGTCGAACTTACCATCCTTTCATAAGAATTTTCCCTTAACGGCCAAACCTTCGCCTACCGTCGAAGGTTTATGCTCCTTTCGTTTGTTCAGGTCCTTAGAATACAAGGTTGATTGAACTTCTTCAAAGCTCAGGGACTCCCTTCCATACAGGAGAGTTTCTTTGAAGTGAGCATGTGTTCTGGGAAAAGCACACAACAACAACAACAGTGCTTGATCTTCATCATCGATCTTCACATCAATATTTTCAAGATCAAGAATCAGCTTGTTGAACATATCCAACTGCTCAGCCAAAACTTTGTCTTCAATCATCTTGAATGAATATAAAGCTTGCTTCAGGTAGAGTCGATTCACCAGAGATTTGGTCATGTACAAACTTTCAAGTTTCAACCATAACCCCGATGTCGTAGTCTCCTTTGATACCTGTCGAAGAACCTTATCACCAAGGCTCAACAATATTGCACTGTGGGCTTTCTCTATCATGGTCGTCTTTTCTTTTTCCGTTAACGCGGCGTCCATGGCTGCCTCTCCCTTCAACGCTTCCAAACAACCCTGCTGAACTAGTATGGCTTTCATCTTCAAGCGCCACAAACCGAAGTCGTTCATTCCGGTGAACTTTTCTATCTCATACTTTGTTGAAGGCATCTTCTCCACGCTCACCGCACCAATTTGTTGTGAATTATGATGCCTTAAAACAAAGTATAAACGGTTTCTTTATGATCAAGAAACACACAAAGGTTAGGGTTAACAAGGAAAAACAAAGGAAAAACAACAAAGGTTGGTTATAACTACTATTCTTTACTTTCTCTATAAAATAGATTACAAGTACTCAAGAATAACAAATAACCCTCTCACCATAATTAGGTTTTGTCACACCACAAGATGAGAGACTAGTATGCTATTTATAATAATTCCTAACATACTAAACTAATGAGCTTTTTAACAATTACCCATTACAAGCTAACTTAGGGTACAAGCTAACTTAAACAATTGGATCCTTAACACAAGGCCCAATCCGACAGCTACACACTAGAACACACTTTGACTACAACATGTAGGTCTTCGATAACAGCATGTGAGCAGACTTCGACGTCATGCTAACTAGAGTTCGATCCAATATCTCACAGAAAGAGTGAAGAAAGATCACAAAAGACAAAAATGAATCACCAACTGATTCATGGCATATGCGGAAGGGGTGAAGTATGGATCGAAAGCGATGATACCATATTATGCTTCATGAATGATTGCATGAGTAAGCACATGAAGCAAGAGAAAACAATGTGAAGAAGATGAGAATGAAGCAGAATAGTTCTCATATCATTGATAGTGAGTTGATGAAGTATATATACATGTGAAGATACAAGTTAGTTGCTTAATGATAGAGTATTATTAATTAGATATTTTAATTATTATTTTAATATAATTAATTAGTATTATTCTAAAAGTTTCTTAGGTCTTTGTGATTGTGCCACTTGGATGGCTAAGATATGTTTATAGTATTTAAAATGCAGTATTCTATTTGTATTGCAATGAATGAAATCAAAATGTCTTTTATTATTTTATTTTGTTAAGTTTAATATTTTCTTAGTTTAGGGTTTTAGCTTCCTATCCATTGGTGTTTTTATTGAGAGGGTTCTTATTTTAACTTCTTAACACTTAAAGTGCAAGTAAACAAACTAATGTAACTAATTTGATCTAAGTGTAACAAACATAACTAACTATCCAACTAACTATTCAGTTTGTATCATCTATTATTTTGTGTTAATTTTTTTAAAATCTTAATGACTCAAAATAACAATAAGTGATGGGATTTTTCTTTCACTAATTAAAAACAGCCCGGTTGATAAATGAGTGGTTTTGCACAAAGGTTTTGTGTTGAATTGAATCCATGCAAGTGCAATATTTGTTTTTGTTTTTATTGCAAGTGCGATATTTATTTTTGTATTTATTATTTTGAAATATTAATGATTAAAAATAATTAAAATAAAAATGAAAAAGCTAACGAAGCATTTTAAAATAAATGAATAATTAAAAATAATTAACTAGACGGTCGACATGATTTTGAAAAAAAAAAAAAAGAAATATGGTAGTGTCACATCATTTTATTTAATGAGAAACTAAAATATATGAATCTTTACAAATTAAAGAGAGGGAATTCAAATTTTTTTCACACTAGATTTTTAAATTTTGTCCAAATAACAAAAAGGAAAATAAGTAGTAATCCTATTTTTAATGATATGGATGAGATCCTCCACCTTGTTCAAATCATATTGAAACTCAAGTAAGATTCAAAGAATCATAATAACACAACTCCCCTTTTCACATTTCGAGAGTATCAATTAACAAATTAGTTTGAGCTCAAAAAGACAAACTAAATCATTGAGACTAACCTAATCAAATTTTGACCTAGCGTGAACTAATTGTTTTAATGTGGTTGATGCTGCAATTCCGTTTCGTGGGTGCAAGTAACATTTTAAGACAAATGAATAGTTAAAAAATCAATTAGACGCTCGCCATCATTTTGAAAAAATAAAAGATGATAAAAAGAATATGGTAGTGTCACATATTTTTACGATGTTTGAATTTAACGAGAAAATTAATAGATGAATTTTTGCAAATTTAAAAGAGAATCCGAATATTTTTATCGTAAATTTTTCAAATTCCGTCCAAATAAAAAAAATGTATTAATTCTATTTTTAATGATATGTGTTAAGAAATATGGTTTGAAGATAAAACTGATTTGTGAGAAGAGGATCATGTTCACTTATAAGGATATGTACAGGTCATATGACTTGTAAGGTGGTTTGGCCAACCAAATTTTAAATTAGACTCTGATATCATGTTAAAAAATGTATTTAGACCTAATGTACCCTACAAAACCAACTTGTAGAAAGTGGATTATCTCGATTTATAAAAACATGCTCGGATCAACCAATATATTATCTGATGTGGAATTTAATATGGATGACTTGTTCAAATCATATTGAAATTTAAGTATGATTCAAAGAATTATAATAATACAACTCCCCTTTTCACATTGAAATTTAAGTATTAATAAATCATTGAGACTAACCTAATCAAATTTTGACCTAGTGTGAACTAATTGTTTTAATGTGGTTGATGCTGCAATTCCGTTTGGTGGGTGCAAGTAACAAATTGTGTGGTGTAGGAAGGGAGAAAGGTATCTGTAGTTTTCATAATCACTAACAGGTTAAGGCTGTGGTTACGCCTCTAAAGAGTCCCGCATGATTATAACATAAGCTAATCAAATATATGGCTTGATCTGATTGAATATGAATAAAGCGGTGTGACATATACATGTAATGTCTACTTCAATAGACAAAAGATAATGTAATAAACTATAGGATGAGATGATGATTCATGCATAAGATGCGGGTCATGTTGGAAGACATCCTCGACTATAAATTGTGTTGCTTGCTTAGTGCTTACTAGTCATTTGTTCAATAAACCTATCTTTTTCTCCATTTTGATTAAACAATCTTGGAATGTGTTTGATTTTGCAAGAAACTAAATTTAGTTAAAAGTAATGGTGTATATTTAAAAATAATCATATTATTAGTAAAAAATGACAAAAAGTTGAATTAAAATTTAATTTAATTTCTTGTTGTTAGATGAAAGTTAGTCTAATAAAAAACAGTTGATATAACGAAACTCTCTCATACTATTTCTAGTATTTTTATTAGTATTTTGATTATATATTTAATTAATATGGCATGAAACAAAACAAAAATATATCCTGATTCAAAATACTGTGGAAAAATTGATTGAATCACTTCGGCCACACAAATTTTACTATGTTTACATAGTAAAGGTTACAATGAAACGAGAAGTGGAGCGAATCTTATAAATAAAATTGAAGAAAATATCAAAATATATGAAAAAGCTACCAAATGTAGGGCATAGGTTACAGAGTATAATGCAGTTAAAGAAGAAAAAAATGCAGCGCTAAAGAGAAAATTGGATTCAAGTGAGATCAGAAGGAGGGATACAGAACTGGATCGGTTTAAGATTAATAGGATGACATCGACCAGCTGAGGAATCACAACTTGTATGTAAACAATCTTTCAAAGAACATGAACGGGAAAGAGATGAAAATATCGTTTGCAAGATGGGGGAAATAGTGGGTGTATACTTAGCAAAAAGAAGAAACAAATGAGAAATTTTTTTTGGGTTTGTAAGATATGAAGGAGTGGAGGATTTAGAATGGCTAGAGAACAAGCTCAGGAATATATGGTTCGGAACATATAAAACATAGGTGAATATCTCAAAATTGGAAAGAAAAGCATTGCATGGAGTTAAGGATATGGCAATAAGACGCGAGACGAATACGTACAAACAATAAGAGGCGAAGAGAAGCAGAGATATCGTCATCAAACACATAAGTGTTATTCCTGATGGCAAAATGAAGGAAGGAGAAACGTATACAAATGTAATAAAAAAATGGGAGACCTGATATTGGATCAGAAGCTAATAATAGGAGTCACAAGGAAGGCAAGGAATGCCAAAAGGAGGAATCACATGTGTGGTGTGGATTATCAATCCCAGTAAGTGAAGAAGATATGCAATGGGCAAAAAAAGGATTCGTTAGGTGTGTACGCGAAGTAGATGAGATTCAAAGCCTACAACAACGTATGACGAACAAAAGTATAAACAGAGTAAAAGTCATCCCTCTCGGCGGAGAAAAAGTTTTCTTAAAGGTAGATGAAGAGGAGGACTTCAAAGAACTAGTAAAGGAGTCAAATCAATTGTTCAATAGATCATTTGGTGTAGTTAGATAATGAGAAACTAGAGATGTTAATGCAGTAAGATACATTTGGTGTCGTATATACAGAGTCTCGATTCATGCTTGGCGAAAAAAGACATTCTCAATTCTATCTATTTTATTGGGAGCACTTATAAAGCTTGATGTAACAACAGAAAATTTGCAAAGACTTGATGTGGCTCGAGTTTTGATTAGAACTCCGATCTTAGAGTTTATAAACAAAACAAAGAGAATCCAGTTTAACGAGGAAATCTTCACAATCCGAATAACAGAAGAAATATGTGAATGTTATACATTACATGAAGATTTTGACAGTCAGGAAAACTCAGAGGAGGTTAGAGATTATGATACAGATGATTCTAATGATACATTCATTCGGCCGTCTATTACTTCCACGGAAGACGATGAGAGTAGGAAGAGATTAGAGGAAAACTTTTGGCGCATATTACGAGAAGAGGAGAAAAGTAATCATGAAGAAAGTGAGGAGCTCGAAGACGTTAACTCTAGTAGGAAAGAGAAGGACAATATGATAGGTAATAATGTAAGTTTGGGGATCGAGGATGGTTTGAAATCGAAACTCAATAGTGAAACAGTAAGGCATGTGAGTAGTGAAGGAGATAAGGAGTCAGAGAGTGGGTTGTTGTAATGGCAAATGATAAAAGTGATGTGAGAGAAAGGGAGTCATCAATGCATATTAATAATGAAGAGAGAGGAAATGATTTGGAAAAAGAGAAATTTCAGTTAAAGGAAAATAGAGAAATAGATAGTGGTTTGAGTTCAAGTGGGCCCAAGGCTACGAATTTAGAAGGGCCAAAATTTCTTACGTTAGAGCGGTTAAAAGAGTTGGTCCAGAATGGTTACTTAAGCCCAATAGGAAAAATGGCTCACATCAAAGACTTAGGTGATAATATGGATGATCCGATGCATAACATAAACAAGAGTCAACCCCCAATGATCAAGTTTTGGAAAAAATGGCACCTGTGAAGATACGAAAATATGATGTAAATCCTCAATCCCCAATTACAAATGATAAGAGGGGGTCGCTCAGCTCGGAAGGAGTTAAGGGAACACTCAAAGAACATGGGGGTAATTTAGGTAGTAATTCAAGATCGTGTAAAAAATTAAAGGTGGATAGCAGAGAACAATCCAAAAGTAAGGATGCACAGATATATAAAGACAGAAGAAGAAGAAGAAGAAGAAAAAGAAGAAGAAGAAGATCAGAAATATTGAAGTCAAATAAGAAAGAACCAAGGAAGGGGGAAAGGCTATATCTAAGTGTAATTGCAGTTAAAGAAGTAGGGCACAAATGCAGGTATGTCCCAACTCAGATTTGAAATTAATTGGTAGTGAAGCAGAGAGAACTAGCTGGGTTATGTTACATGGTAATGCAGTAGAGGTGGAAAAATACGTGTGGGATCTAGGAAAATAAATTAGGTTGATACCTAAAGAAGATGAAGGACAAATAGTGCAAGAGTTAGCAGTAGAAGTGAGAGGGGGAGAAATGGAGTAAGTAATGGGTCTTATCAGGTTAGGGGTGTACTTATATTGTACTCATGAAGATCAGCAGTTATAATATCAGAGGATTAGGAGGTGTGGCTTAGAAAAAGGAAACTTTTAGCATTATTAAGGATCATAAACCAACATTCATGTGTATCCAAGAAACCAAGACGGAGGCCTTAGATAGAATGGTATGTTGCTCAATGTGGAGTAAGAATGATTTTGAATTCGCTAGTAAGCCATCAGAAAGGAGATCGGGTGAGATATTGACCATTTGGGATAGCTGTAAATTCAATGTTCAAAATGTAATGGTTTTGGAGCATGTAGTGTGGGTGGAAGGGGAGTGGGGTGAAGAGAAGAGAAAAATAAATGCGGTCAATGTGTATGCACCTTGTAATGGTAGAAGAAAACGAGATCTTTGGGATGAATTAAAAGCTAGAATAGAGGAGAAGAACAAAGAATGTATCTACGTCCTAAGAGATTTTAATGAGGTTAGATCAGGGTCCAGATTTAAAATCCAGACTTAGATCTCATTGACTTGCCACTCCAAGGGAGGAAGTTCACTGGGTCCAGATTGGGGTGGGGGATGTCATGAGTCGCATCGGTAGATTTCTGATTTCGAAAGAGTGGGATAGAAGGTGGCCTAATTGCTCTCAATGGGACCTAAATAATGGGTTGTCTAATCATGTCCTTTATTGTTATGTGATACGGTGCAAGATTGGGGATCGAGGTCGTTTCGAATGTTAGAATGCTGAAAACATATGGAAGGGTATCACAAATTTGTCAAAGATCACTAGTTAGGTATGAAGGTGGAAGGGTGGGGTATGTTTGTTCTGAAGGAAAAAATCAAGTTGCTGAAGGCTAAATTAAAAGGAATGGCACAAAACGCATACGCAAAATCTGGAAGGGAAGATCAAAGCAACAAAAGAGGAGTTTAATAAGTTGGAATTAAAAAGCGAAGTAGAGATTTTGTCACCAACAGAGGAGAACTGTAAACGAGAAGTGCTGGCAGATATACACAAATTGTCGAGCCTCAACTGTAGTATCCAATGCCAAAGATCTTGGAATAGGTGGTTAAAAGAAGGAGATGCAAATTCAAAACATTTTCATGGGTGCATTAACAGGAGAAGAAAAGAGAATGGAATACATGTGCTAGAAGTGGAAGGAAGAATGGTGAAAGATATGGCAGATATAAATAAATAAATACACGACTACTTCAAGAATATTTTTACGAACAGGGGGTGGGTTTACGACCAGATAATATGGAGTTCGCAAAATTAGAGGAAGCAGATAAGGTTGGATTAATACATGAATTCTCGGAAGAGGAAGTAAGGGGTGCGGTATGGGAATACGAAAGTTATAAAAGTCCTAGTAGGACTGAGTCAATTTTGTTTCATAAAAGAATTTGGAGAATTGATCAAAGGCTACTTTTTGAGGATGATGGCATAATTCCATGCAAATGAGCAGTCCAGGGTGGCTCCACCTGAGCAGCTAGCTCTCTCCAGTGTTGAGCGTACTTCTTAAAAGATTCTTTTTCTTTCTGAGACATGTTTTGTAGTTGACGGCGATTAGGTGCCATGTCTAAATTGTACTTATACTGCTTTAAGATAGCATCAGCCAAGTCTTTTCAGCTTTGGATACGGTTCTTCTCAAGTCCCATATACCATTTCAGTGAAGCCCCACTCAAGCTGTCTTGGAAACAATGAATGAGTAATTTGTCATTGTTGGTATAGGAAACCATCTTGCGGTAGTACATCGCCAAGTGGCTTCTGGGACAGGTGTGCCCCTTGTATTTCTCAAAATCAAGAGTTTTAAATTTAGCAGGCATAACCAAGTTTGACACCAAGCACATGTCCATTGCGGCAGCACCAAAGACATCACTTCCTTCCATGGCTCTTATTCTTTTCTCCAGAGTTTGCCATTGCTCTCTGACTTCTTCAATGTATCCAGGTTCTCCCTGACTTTTAGATCGTGGACCAGCAGCATGATACACGAAAAGAGGATTCTCAGGAATAACTTGAGCAGCAAAATGCACAACAGGTTGAGGTTCAGTGAACAATGGACCTGAAGATATTGGCAGTATAGACGGAACAACCATCTGAGTAGTTGCAAAGGGTGGCGAGTAATTCAGAGGTAACCTAAATTCTGGCTGGAGGGTTAATAGCAGCAGTTAATATTTCAGAAATCACGGTCCTTTGAGGTGGTTCACCTCTAGCAATTAGAGGTTGCATCATTTCTGTGAGCTTGGTCATGCTGGTCTTCAAATCATCAATTTCCATTCTGACTTCGGTATTGTGTTATTCTTGGTTTTCCATTCTCAATTTGACAATAGCTCTAGTTTCGTAGTTGTGTCGAGGAAACAACTTAACGGTGAACAGATAATTGAAGAAGGAGACAGTTGAAATGAGTTTCTTTGGCAACTTGGATAAAAGCAGATGCATGCTCATGGATGCAAGAATGCATGGATGCAACAACCACAAACGAGATCACTCAAAGTACATGGGTCAAGGGTCTGAGTCATGAGCATAGAGTCAAGTTTAAGAACCAACCCGCAAAGGTATGTACTAAGGTTATCAGCACCTGTAGAACAAGGTTCTAAAAAGTTCCCAGAGTCTTCCATCCTCTTACGGATATTACTAGCATGCCGATTACTCTGGAATCAGTAATATTCTCAAGAGAACCTTGTCTGAGTGTTGTATCGTGTATCAGCTATTTCAGGTTTACACCTTCATAGCCACCGCACTACGTCCTAATTGGCCAAGATGGGTTAAAGGAAAACTAAGGTCCTCAACTTCTCAGGCTCCCAGGTCAAAAATAGCAATGTTTTCACGATTACTCGATCGACATATACCATCCTCAAAGGGGCCTCCACTAAGTAGTGGGTTCTTAAGTTCGCTTGTTTGGGATTACTCCCTAGAAGCTTCCTTAACTATACCACCGCCTATCATAAGAGCTCTCAGATTCGGGTATAGGATATATCTCACCTCTCAAGATGACCCAAACAGAACAACCAATAACAGTCAAATCAAATAGATAACGCGTAAATAAATCAAAGTAAGCTGAACCCACTATGAACCAGAGTCCCCAGCAGAGTCGCCACTTTTCTGTAGCAGCAAATATCGTGAGTGTAAGTTATTGATTAACTTAACTCATAAAGCAAGAGTCGCCACCACACTTTTATTTTATCCAAAAGGAAAGGGAAAAGAGCGAACAAGACCTAAACAAGTTCCAAACAAGAACAAGTAAACAGAGACTGGGCAAGGGGGTTGGTTACGTTAAAGGAGGGTGTTAGCACCCAAAACGTCTATAGTACTCAATAGGAACCCTTGGAAATATCTACGCTTTTTGGTTTGAAAAGGTTTGTTTGAAAAGAGATTGAGGAGAAGTATTTTTTAGATTTTTGTGTTTGGAGAGAGTTGTCGCCTCATGCCTACGTACCCATAAACTGCAATATAGGGTCAAAACCTCGTAGCTCGTTGTACAAATAACACAATAAGTTTGTTATGGTTGTTTTTAAATGTAAAGACAAGTCGTCATTTCCAAGCAAATAATTCCGCTTAAAGAAATGAATCATGTCTAAACTTATGAAAAGGTTTTAAAGAAAAAGTGCATAAGGCACGAAAAGAGTTTGACGAGTTTGGTGTTTTTTAAAGTCTTTTGAAAAAGGTGTCAATATGCTTATGTAGTTTAGCATTTATTAAGAAATGAAAAGAAAAGAGTAAAATCACTTGACAAATTTGAGGTTTGATTATGAAAGAGGTGAGAGTTTGAAAACAAGAAGATTTTGAAAAGAGAGAGAAGATTTTGAAAATTGAAGAAAAGGGTGGAGAAGAAGTGACTATCCTAAAGCATAAAGTAAAAGCTAAGGATAAGAATGGTCTAACCACACAATCAAGCTCCATAGTCTTCAAACCATAATTCCAAAGCAAAAGGAAAAGGTCCCAGTTCTAAGTCCAAGGATCCAAGAATAACATTGAAGTCCAAGGTCTAGGTTCAAAATTCCATGTCCAATGCAAAGGATAGTAACCATAGTCCAAGATTAGAAGCACAAGCTTTTTAGAGGTTTTGGCTTTTATTAATGTTTTTGGTCCAAGTGGACAAAGAGAAAAAGGCATAAGCATAAACATAAGGTCCAAGTGGACAAAGGGAAAATGACGGAAGCATAAACATGATATGATATGAGATGATAATAATAGAGCATAAAAGTAAAAGAGAGATAGGGAGCAAGAAGGAATCATAAAATTATAGTAATAGTAATGTAGTAGTATATACATAATAGTAGCACAAAGGCCATAGTGCCATAAACCTTCAAAAGTAACACTGATTATTCTGTTTCGCGTCTTGAACTATAATGATTAAACAATGTACTTAGGTCAAGGTTAATGAAGACTTGTTAGAAGATTGATAGAATCAAAGCCTCTACACAACAAGCTTCAAAGATTTTGAATCTAATACAAAATATTAACCATCCTTGGGCTAATATAACCAAAAGGTTTGGGCCACGAAAGATCAAGTTCCGATTCGGAGGGAGGGACAAATGTAGTGCTATGTTAAGCAATCGCCAAGTGACTTATATAGAAGTAACCTTACTCGAGGCCGGTCAATAACGATGTTAGTGCTAATACATGCTATTGAAGTGATATGTAGATCACTCTCCGAAAGCAATACCGCACGAAAAGAAAATAGGTAGTGATCTAGTCTTGATCTAGAATTCAACAAAGAAATTCTAAGATCCATAAGACTTTCATCGATCCAAATAAAAAGAAATAGAGGGAGAAGTGAAGAGAAAAACCAAATTGAATTACACTTTCAAGATCCTTTCATCTTCAAGTTCAATCACCTTTAATTGATAGGTTTAAGTGTGAAAACATATCACTAATTCTAAGCACCTCAAATGAATTCAACAATTCATTTAAAGATAGATTTGAACTAATGAATGTTTAATTACTTTAACCATATCCAAAGTCCATTGAAATTGAAGAGAAATTAATCTCAACAACGCACTTCAAGGCTAAAACAACAAGAAAGAGGAAGAAAAAGGAGGAAAAACCAAAACACTCCCAAAAACAAGTGAAAATCACATTCTGGACACTGGTTAACCGATTAACACTGGTTAACCTGTTAACCAAAATGAGCTGTATTTGGTTAACCGGTTAACACTAGCAGGACAACAACAAAATTTTGAAAAAAATCAGCATTCATGATCCAATCATTTCTTCAAACACCTCATGGCCATGGATGCAAATTAGCAGGAAAATTCAAGTAAAACAACAGCAAATAACACTAATAAAATACAATTTGCAAGATCCAAAGATCAAGCAACAAGAATCATTAAAGGATCACATTGTGAAAGACGAATCAAGAACAACAGTGGTGGAAAATGAGATTACCACTCCAAATCTAAAAATTGCTTCAAATTACTCCAAGATCCAAACTCCAAAACCTTGATCTACAAGAATTGATGAAGAAAACAAGTTTGGATGAAGGTTTAGCTCAAAGTTGAACAAGATTCAATGTGAAAACTTGTTAACTTTCAAAAGAAGAAAAATGAGCTTTGAGTGAATTTTGTGGTTGGGGAGAGAATTTGCAAGAGGTTTCTTGGTTATCAAAAGCTTGTGAAATGAATGAAATGAGGATTATATTTATAGAGCTTAGGCTTGGGAATTTTGGTGGTTTGGAATTTGGTTTGGAAATGAGAATTAGGATTGGAATTTGAATTTGGAGGGAAAATCAAGATCAAGTGGTGATTAGTGAAGGGTGTATGAGGTAGGGGAATTAAAATGAGGTGATCTAGAATATTCTCATGATGAAACAAAGTGAATTTGGTGCCAAAAAGCTGCAGAATTTGAATTTGGCTCATTTTTTTCAAACACACTGGTTAACCGGTTAACCAAAATGAACTGCATTTGGTTAACCGATTAACACAACAAAAATTAAGAAAAAATTGCTTTTTGATGTGATGTCTTGGCTCCGACTCGATTCTTTTGATTTATCAAAGAAGGCATGGAAATAATCACATGAACCTTGGAGTCTCTTGAATAGTAATCAATAAAAAACTTGAGAACTCTTGATCAGATGAATTTTTGAATTATGTGCATATCAACTTTGACTTTGTCAGATGAAATTCATTCGAGCTGAGGGACTGTTGCCTGGTGTTTTGATCTGTTCTTCCCCTGAAAAAGTTAGTAAAGGAGAAACAAAAATATATTTTTGGATTTTAATTAATGGTTAGTAAACATAAACAAATAAAGGCAAGTAAGAAACACACAGATGCTCGGTGATCCCTGCAAGGCATAAACCCAAAGAAGATAGGGATAAATGAACCAAAGCATGATCTTGTTTGTGGTATAAGATGCAAATGAGATGCGAGAAATATTAGAGATAAAAATTAGGGTACAACAGCTGCCCCTATTTAAGTTTCTTCTATCAGGAGATATGAAGGTTGAAAACTTCGTCTCGACCAAATTGAAGATACTTAAATACAAAAAACCATATTTTTAGCCTGAAGATGCCACAAGATGATATGAATGCAAAGGATAAGATACCCTGCGGGGAAACTTAAAACAAAAGAGTTTACGGTAAATTGAGTGAGATGACGTGAAAAGACACACGTGGGAACACAAGCTATTTCTGGAGATCTTTCAAGGTGACAAGAGGTATCCATCAATAGTTGGAAAGAGAAGGACAAGACCCTAGGAAGACGAGTAGCGACATCCTAGAATAGCATTGGATGGAAACTACGAACGAGACAAAAGTATGCTAATAGATGTCCAAGAATGGCATTGGACAACAACAAGAAAATTTTTGGTAAAAACAACAACATCATCCAAGAATAGCATTGAATGGAGGTGAAAAACATTCTATTGGGGATAAGATATCCAAGAATGGAATTGGATGAAAGGAACTACAACATTCAAGAATGGCATTGAATGGGGCAATAACAAGCATCAGAGACATCCAAGAATGGCATTGGACGGAGACAAACTCAACTGACGATATATCAATCAATATCCAAGAATAACATAGGATGGAAACAAACTTCTATTTGAAAAAATTCACTGGGGATATCCAAGAATGGCATTGGATGACAAGGTTAAATATTAGAGATATCGAAGAATAGCATTGGACTCGGCTGGCAAAAAGATGTCCAAGAATGACATTGGATAAAAGAGGGTAAACATCAAAGATATACAAGAAAACATTGGACTCTGTTGAGGAAAAGATATCCAAGAATGGCATTGGATTGAAGAAATCACAATATCCAAGAATGGCATTGAATATAGTGAGAAAAGTTCTAGAAAATACATCAGAAAGAAATTTCATGAATGACACTGAAAGTAAAGGTAAATCACTACATTCAGGAATGACACTGAATGAGAAAGAAAGACATCCAAGAATAACACTGAATACAAAGGTAAATCACTACATTCAGGAATGGCATTGAATGATAGTGAGAAAGACATCCAGGAATGACACTGAATGTAAAGGAGAAAACTCATCCAGGAATGGCACTGAATGGAAAAGAGAAAACTCATCCAGGAATGACACTGAATGAATAGATAAAACTTTCAGGAATAACACTGAGAGATATCCAAGAAAGTATGTTGGGGATTACAAAAGAGAGACAGAACTTTTAGGAATAACACTGGGAAAAACAAGAGGAACAAGATATCCAGGAATGGCACTGAAGATCAAAAGAGACAGACATCCAGGAATGGCACTGGAGTAAAAGAATACCAAGATCCAGGAATAACACTAGAATGAAAGAGACAGACATCCAGGAATGGCAATGGATGCACAGGGAAAACAAACATTCAGGAATAGCACTCAATGAAAAGATAGGTAATTGTTTTGGTAGGCGCCAAGTAAGTTGGACTTTGATCACAAGGTAAGATGTTGACAGCAACAGGGCCAACGGGAAATGCATATAAGCGCGAAACACACTTCGAGCTATGTAAATCTTTCTATGCATGGTAAATGAATGATTTATGTATGCAATGTAAATGATTGAGATAACCAAGATAAACTCTTTTGTAAAGGAAGAATGGAACTCTGATTCCTCAACACAGGGAACACTACCAACACTGCTTGGAGAGAAGATATTGAACATATCTCTGTCACACTTATGAATTGTATCAGGCTGATGGTCTTTTGAGGAAAAACATCTTGAGGATTCTTGAAGAAAACTGCCCCAAATTAATTGACTGATGAGGATAAACTTATCATGGCTTCAGTTTGACTGTTGCGGGGGAGAAAGATTGATCATGGCTTCAGCTTGACTATTGCTGAGGATGAACTGATCACGGCTTCAGTTCTTGAATATTGCTGAGGATGAACTGATCATGGCTTCAGTTCTTGAAATGAATGTTGAGGATAAATTGATCATGGCTTCAGCTTGACTATTGCTGGGGATGAACTGACCATGGCTTCAGTTCTTGAAATGATTGCTGAGAAGGCTAAACTCAGTATGAGTCTTGAAAGAGATCTTCTAGTTAACCAATTCTGAGAATAACTTGAACTGAGCAACAAATCTTGAATTAATTCACAACAGGATCTGGAAGTAATGTGCCCCTGATAGGATCACAGACCAAGTTTCTCAACTGTTTGAAATTTCTTGATGAGGAAAGTTTGTCTGCAAATAAGATCATTCAAACAAACATGGTAATTTTAATGCAAGGCTCGTGCAATTTTGAAATCAAAAATCATTTTTGGAATAATATTATTGATGTATAGCAAAATGAATCACTTGTCAAACATGGTGGTTTAGACATTCAAAATGAAAGAGAAAGCAAAGGCATGACATCAAAACAAATGATTGGCAACAAACTTAGGAGTCAATTTACGCAACCTTGCTGTAGTATCCTTTCAAAAGAAACCTGACTTCAATTAGGTCTTTTGAGGGTTGTATCGTGGTATGGTTCACTGCTTTCAAAACAAAGGATATAGGCTCAAAGTTTATTTGTACCCAACCCATTCTTCGTGATGATCTTCAGTCCTATGTTCAATTAATTCAACCTATGCATTCAAGTTCTAATCAAATTTGGAATTACAACACTGTTATGATGATGGCTCAATGGCCAAGGGATTTTTGAGATGGCGGTCACTCTTTCTTACAACATTTTGTTGTTTTTGATGAGGACCTCATTCAACTCGTTTTTTCTTTGAGGATTTTGGTAACCTCTTTATTGATTTTTTTTTGTTATCCCTAACTTTTGCCTGAACTGTGTCATTTGAGCTTACAGTCAGCGGGATGCCCCAATTTTTGCCTAAGTCTCCTTCATAGGTTTTGACTTAGCAGGCTTTTCATTTGATTTTTTTCGTTCTTTTTTTTTTGAAAGATAGTGACTGTCTGGCTTAATGATTACATTGAACCATCATTGGCTTTTGAATTGAAAGACATCTTCGAGACTTCTTTGATGTGTGCGAAGGAAAACTTGTGATTGCAACCTTTATTGGAAGGCGTCTTAAATGATTCTCTTAAACTTGAATGCACAGTTGAATTAACTAAGAACTACCCATCCCCAGGTTAAGATTACGGTTTTTTTTCATACAGAAAGAAACTCCAACTTTTAGGCTCAAAGGGGTTGACAAGGGATTAACTTCCTTATTTCTCCAGTGTTTGGGAGTTGAAATAATGTTTGTACATCATCAGCCAAGTTTTAATTGAAAGCATATAATACATCAATTTTGGGTATTTCGTTTTCATCATCCTCCCTCCAATCTTTGCATAAACAAAAGCTTGATAAAGAAAGTGAACATGAGATATATTTTGTTTTGTGAAAAAGAAAGCATAAAGATGCACACATTGGATATAAATGAATTGAATCAAAACATTACAATGCTCATTTCATTGAAATTACCATGAAAGTACAAATAAAGTTCAAAAACAAACAATAAATACAATCAAAGAAAAATGCAAACAGAAAGAAACAAGGCGTTGTGACTAATCAGCAACAATGATGAGTTGTCTTGTCTGAAACACTGGCTTTAGGAGATGATCTGTCTGAACTGACTAAAACTTCATTTGGCATGCTCTGGCAAATGATTGTTGACAATATTGGGATTATCATCAAGAAAGGTGAGAATATTGTCTCTGATCAGCTCTTGTACTCTAGCCTTTAATGCATAGCAACCTTCCAAGTTATGGCATGCCCCACCTTGATGGAACTCACAATGAAGATCAGCCCTATAGCCGGCTGGGAGAGGATTTGGAGGAGGAGGTAGAGCCCTTGTTGTAATCAAACCTTTCTAAACAAGACCTGGAAACAACTCAGTGTAGGACATTGGGATATGATCAAATTTAACCCTATTGCGATTCTGATTTTGTATAACAGTCTGACGAGGAACTTGAACTGGTTGAGCATTGACAATAGGAGCAACTACAACTACATATTGTTGTTGCCTGCGACGAAATTTCCCTTCAACTGAAATAACATGGGTATCGATATCCTTTTTCTTTTTAAAATTCCCAACGGATTTTCTAGCACCATTAAAGGCTTCAACATTAGTTATCTTTCCTTTCTTGATACCCTTTTCTAGTCTTTCTCCAATAGTGACTAGGTCATCAAAACCAGATGATACACTGCCTATCATGTTTTCCCAAAAAAGTGGCTGAAGAGTGTCCATGAACAATCCAGTTAATTCCTATTTGGCCAAGGGTGGCTCCACCTGAGCAGCTAGCTCTCTCCAGCGCTGAGCGTACTCCTTAAAAGATTCTTTTTCTTTCTGAGACATGTTTTGTAGTTGACGGTGATCAGGTGCCATGTCCAAATTGTACTTATACTGCTTTAAGAGATCATCAACCAAGTCTTTCCAGCTTTGGATACGGTTCTTCTCAAGTCCCATATACCATTTCAGTGAAGCCCCACTCAAGCTGTCTTGGAAACAGTGAATGAGCAATTTTTCATTATTGGTATAGGCAGCCATCTTGCGGTAGTACATCACCAAGTGGCTTCTATGACAGGTGTGCCCCTTGTATTTCTTAAAATTAGGAGTTTTGAATTTAGCAGGCATAACCAAGTCTGAAACCAAACACATGTCAATTGTGGCAGCACCAAAGACATCACTTCCTTCCACAGCTCTTATCCTTTTCTCTAGAGTTTGCCATTTCTCTCTGACTTCTTCAATGTATCCAAGTTCTCCCTGACTTTTAGATTGTGGACCATCAACATGGTACACGAAAGGAGGATTCTCAGGAATAACTTGAGCAGCAGAATACACAACAGGCCGAGGTTCAGTAAACAATGGGGTTGAAGATACTGACAGTAAAAACGGAACAACCATCTGAGTAGTTGCAAAGGGTGGCGAGTAATTCAGAGGTAACCCAAATTCTGGCCAAGTAGAAGCTGGTTGCTGGATCAGTGGAAGGTTAATAGCAGTAGTTGAGATTTCAGAAATCACGGTCCTCTGAGGTGGTTCACCTCTAACAATCAGAAGTTGCATCATTTTTGTGAGCTTGGTCATGCTGGCCTTCAACTCATCAATTTCCATTCTGACTTCGGCATTGTGTTGTTCTTGGTTTTCCATTCTCAATTTGACAGCAGCTCTAGTTCCATAGTTGTGTCGAGGAAACAGCTTGACGGTGAACAGATAACTGAAGAAGGAGACAGTTGAAATGAGTTTCTTTGGAAACTTGGATAAATGCATATGTATGCTCATGGATGCAAGAGTGCATGGATGCAATAACCACAAACAAGATCACTCAAAGCACACGGGTCAAGGGTTCGAGTCACGAGCATGGAGTTAAGGTTAAGAACCAACCCGTAAAGGTATGTACTAAGGTTATCAGCACCTGTAGAACAAGGTTCTAAAAAGTTCCCAGAGTCTTAAATCCTCTTTCGGATATTACTAGCACGTCGATTACTCGGGAATCAGTAATATTCTCAAGAGAACCTCGTCTAAGTGTAGTATCGCGTATTAACTATTTCAGGTTTACACCTTCATAGCCACCGCACTACGTCCTAATTGGCCAAGATGAGTTAAAGGAAAACTAAGGTCCTCAGCTTCTCATGCTCCCAGGTCGAAAATAACAATGGTTTCACAATTACTTGATCGACACATACCACCCTCAAAGGGGCCTCCACTGAGTGGTGGGTTCGCAAGTTCACTTGTTCTGGATTACTCCCTAGAAGCTTCCTTGACTATACCACCACTTATCATAAGAGCTCTCAGATCCGAGTATAGGATCTATCTCACCTCTCAAGATCACCTAAATAGAACAACCAATAACAGTCAAGTCAAACAGATAAATCATAAATAAATCAAAGTAGGCCGAACCCACTAAGAACCAGAGTCCCTAGCAGAGTCACCACTTTTCTATAGCGACAAAAATTGTGAGTGTAAGCTATTGATTAACTTAACTCATAAAGCAAGATTCGCCACCACACTTTTATTTTATCCAAAAGGAAAAGGAAAAAGAGCGAACAAAACATAAACAAGTTCCAAACAAGAACAAGTAAACAGAGATTGGGTAAGGGGATGGTTACATTAAGGTGTTAGCACCCAAAATGTCTATAGTACTCTATAGGAACCCTTTGAAATATCTACGTTTTTTGGTTTGAAAAGGTTTGTTTGAAAAGAGATTGAGGAGAAGTATTTTTTAGATTTTTGTGTTTGGAGAGACTTGTCGCCTCATGCATACGTACCCACAAACTGCAATATAGGGTCAAAACCTCGTAGTTCGTGGTACAAATAACACAATAAGTTTGTTTTGGTTGTTTTTAAATGTAAAGACAAGTCGTCATTTCCAAGCAAATAACTAGTAGAAAACTCGTGCGTTCGCACGGGTCAGTTCATTCATATCTTAGATAATTCGATAAGGTTTGATCGTTGCTGATATATAATTGTTTTTATAAAAATTTATCTAATATTTGGCTATAGTAAAGATCTAGCATACAAGTGTATCCTTACGGATAAATTTATCTAATATGATATAAAATATATTTAAATAGATATCTAAATTTGAAAAAAAGTAATACTTAAAAAAAATAGGTATTCTTATGGTAATGACTCGTGCACCCATACAGGATCTTTTATTTAATATAGTTAAATAAAACTATGAATTTAAAATGATTTATTTAAATATTAAATGAATAATGATTAGATAAATACATTTATATTAAATAATCATACAATGAGATTTTGATTGCACATGAAACATTATCTTAAATGATAGAACAATTACAATAATAACATATAATTTTCAATTTGAAAAGGAAGACAATATATTTATTACTATTAAATAGTTTTGCCATAAGTTATTATCGTGATCAATTTTTTTCTTACGATACGAACAGAAATTGAAGTGAGTCTCCAAAATGGCAGCACCACATATCTAACACAAGGCCAACATTGCAACACTAAAGATAATGTAACAACACATACAGCAGGAACCCCAACAAAACCGGTAACCAACCCCCAAACTAAAGCTGATACCTGCCAGCACATAATTATAACTTAAACAGAGAAACAAAAAAAAAGTAAAAGCCTATTATGATACCAAGTGAGAAGATTATTGTACCAAAATTAATTAACGGCACGTGATAATTAAAACACATATCAAATTGTAAGCTTCAAATGATTCAATGATTCACTACACAAAAGCTTGGGTTGTTTTCATGTACCAATACAATACATGCTTTACCTTTTCTTGAACACAAACCAATGGTACTAAGAAAGATTACTGTGAGAAAAGTTTTCACTGTCACAATATTGTGGGAAATTACTTACTGTTTTAAGAGATCCCTTCACATGTATGAATCTTCCCTCAGATGATATGGACCTGGCGAGAAGCCTCAAAATGCAAAGCTCAAAGAGTATTGTTTTGCCACTTCCGGTTGGAGCAGAGATGACCATGTTTACATCAGAGCGATAACAGGTAGGAAATCATTCACTCTGAAGTGAATTAAAATATCTGTATGCCCCATAACATAGAGAGTTCGTTATTATGTTCATAAAAAACCGGCATGAGATCACTTTGGTTGCATATTTGTTTCTAATCTGTGACATCAGAGGATTAAAATTGTACAAAAATATCCTCAACTTTTATAATATGTCCCAAAGATACATGATGAATGAGCAATTGAGCACCATCTCTTATTAAAAACATATCGAAAATACACGTTATAGTAGCAGCAATCTACTATATCTCGCACATATTAAAAGAACATTATATAGTACCTTCAACTAAAACTTGATTGTAAAGGTTGAGGCAAATTGAACACAGACTTCAAAGAATCTGAATCCATAATCGCTGAATTAACTGCACAACAACAGGTTGAAAACAGAACATCAGTTCTGAAGTATAAGATCAACAAAATCAAGAAAATAAGATAAAATATAACACTGCATATAATCATCGTTCTGAAATACATAAGGATAAGAAAGATGTCAGTCTTCATTCAAGGCAATTCCCAATTGTTGCCATGTTGCTCCCTTATCAGTACTTTTTGAAACTCCTATATCACCTTGCATGGTGATTGAATTCTTTGTCTCGTAGAACAGGTAAAAAGCATCTCCCTGGATTGTAACGCCAACAGTATCAGCTAACAGGTTAATACAGAGATAATTAATATAAAAAACAGGTTCACCAATAATTTCAAAATGGCTAGTTGGCAAGTTAAACCCAGGAGAACCCATATACACTGCCAACCATTCAAACATTCAGGCCTAATATAAATCATGCCTCAAGTGTTCATTTAGTTAATATTCTACTACTAAGAAATAAGCCTCCAATCTAGAGAACCATATGTTACATGACCTTCATCTAACAACATAGAACCCAATAAGCATCTTGCAAAATAGAAATGAATTCAGCTCAAACAGAAGTATAACTGAAGTCAAAGGAACATTACAAACAGATGCTAGTGTAGCAGCCATTCCAACCTGCAGAAGTTAAATTAACTTGTAATTATCTATACTTACATCAAACAAATCAGGCTTCAAGTCGACTATAGCGCCGCTATACTGTAGAGGAATTCTAACAGGACCTCTATTGCTCCATGATACACTCCTGCAAAACTGAAAACCAAACACACCATTAGGCAGAAAACCAAACAGAATTAAATTGCATTCAATTTCAAAAACAAAAAAAAAATCAAAACACACTATCTATAGTACAAAACAGATATAAGATCTAAATATTTTTATGTTTATCGTCATTCATAGCTCATCATAGATCTATTCTCTAACCCGGGCCAACCTTTATTCCTTTTCATTTTTGCAGCTTTACCCAACCTCTGAGAACAATAGGATAGCATCGTGCATCGTTTCTAATACCAAAAGTAAGGCACTTACTTAATCAAACCTGAAATTGAACCCACATCTCAGAATTTATAAACAATACATAAACTTAATCACATCAACTCCAATTCACATAATGTTCATCAATAAAAAATTATGAAACGTGAACAACTCAATACTGTAACCAAAGCAAATCGCAGCAGCATCAAAAAGGGAACGCTCAAATCAAACACATAATAGTAGCAACAATAATATTTAAACTTGTATCAATAACCAAAAGCAGCAACTCAATGAAATGTAAACACAGTGTCGAACAGTTAGTACCGCAAGTATTCATTTGCTTAAACTATTCCACAATTAAAATAAACACTGCAAATGATATTAACTTCACATACCTCTTGATTTTGGGACATAAGGATGACATATATGGATCCTACCTAATTTCCACCTAATAAAGGATTTTCAAAGAAGCTGCAAAATGTAACATTAACATTGAGAGCACTATCAAACCTTAGAGAAGCAGTCAAGGATGAAATCACCTGAACCCAAAATCAAATAGAGTATTAGCACAACATTCAATCAAAATATAGTATACCTGAACTTGATTCATAATTGAATCCACACAAATCAATACAAAATCATCCAAAAACAAACAAAAAAACAAATTTCCACCGTACCACTCAACTCCCAAGAAACATTCAACCAAATACCAATTATGTCATAGTTCAAAACTCAATAATCAAAACCCATATTTGATCTGTGGCGAGGGAAGTGAATAAAATCACAGTACCTGACATTTCAGTCCAACTAAAAATCAAAGAATGTTTAACCAAAAGATCTACTTCTTGCACCACCGTTCAATCTCGTACCACGACTATATAAATATAATAAGTGCCATAGAAATAAAATACTAACAGATCTACATAAAACAAACAAAAACCATTGCAAATTTCATCAGTTAACCATAGATGTGAAAAAAATCAAAAAAATCCAAAACAAGAATCGATTGTGTGAGAGATGGAGAAAAACCACCTCTGACTTTTGTGTAAATTGAAAGGGACGACAACGGCGGAGAAAGGGGCGACAGCAACGATGCTAGGGTTTGACGGGAAAGAGAGAAGATCAGAGAAAATTTGGAGAGAGAAGGCTTGGGAAAGTGAAGGGTAGGGAGAGAGAAAAGTGAAGTTACGGAGAGAGGAAGGCGAAAAAGAAAACGAAAGTATGAGGGAGTTTTAAAATTTGAAAATAGGTGTGTGACACTTGGCTTCATGTGATGTAAAAGCAAGTAAATTTATAAGGTGAATTTGTTAGTTACAGAAATGTCCTTCTAGTAGTGTAAATGTTTTTAGTGGGAAGGGCAATTCAGGGAGTTTGGTCAACTTATAAGCAATGGGTAGATAGTTGACTAGGGTTTGACGGGAAAGAGAGAAGGCTTGGGAAATTAAAGGGTAGGGGAGAGAAAAGTGAAGCTACGGAGAAAGGAGGCGAAAAAGAAAATGAAAGTATGAGGGAGTTTTAAAATTTGACAATGGGTGTGTGACACTTGGCTTCGTGTGATGTAAAAGCAAGTAAAGTTATAAGGTGAATTTGTTAGTTACAAAAATGTCCTTCTAGTAGTGTAAATGTTTTTAGTGGGAAGGGAAATTCAGGGAGTTTGGTCAACTTATAAGTAATGGGTAGATAGTTGATCCCGCTTAAAGAAATGAATCATGTCTAAACTTATGAAAATGTTTTAAAGAAAAACTGCATAAGGCACGAAAATAGTTTGATGAGTTTGGTGTTTTTTAAAGTCTTTTGAAAAAGGTGTCAATATGCTTATGTAGTTTAGCATTTATTAAGAAATGAAAAGAAAAGAGTAAAATCACTTGACAAAGTTAAGGTTTGATTATGAAAGAGGTGAGAGTTTGAAAACAAGAAGATTTTGAAAAAAGAGAGAAGATTTTGAAAATTAAAGAAAAGGGTGGAGAAGAAGTGACTATCCTAAAGCATAAAGTAAAAGCTAAGGATAAGAATGGTCTAACCACACAAGCAAGCTTCATAGTCTTCAAACCATAATTCCAAAGCAAAAGGAAAAGGTCCTAGTTCTTAGTCCAAGGATCCAAGAATAACATTGAAGTCCAAGGTCTAGGTTCAAAATTCCATGTCCAGTACAAAGGATAGTAACCATAGTCCAAGATTAGAAGTACAAGCTTTTTAGAGGTTTTGGCCTTTATTAATGTTTTTGGTCCAAGTGGACAAAGAGAAAAAGGCATAAGCATAAACATAAGGTCCAAGTGGACAATGGGAAAATGACGGAAGCATAAACATGATATGATATGAGATGATAATAATAGAGCATAAAAGTAAAAGAGAGATAGGGAGCAAGAAGGAATCATAAAAGTATAGTAATGGTAATGTAGTAGTATATACATAATAGTAGCACAAAGGCCATAGTGCCATAAGCCTTCAAAAGTAAGACCGATTATTCTATTTCGCGTCTTAAACTATAATGATTAAATAATGTACGTAAGTCAAGGTTAATGAAGACTTGTTAGAAGATTGATAGAATCAAAGCCTCTACATAACAAGCTTAAAATATTTTGAATCTAATACAAAAGATTAACCATCCTTGGGCTTACATAACCAAAAGGTTTGGAACACGAAAGATCAAGTTCAGATTCGGAGGGAGGGACAAATGTAGTGCTATGTAAAGCAATCGCCAAGTGACTTATATAGAAGTAACCCTACTCGAGGTCGGTCAATAACGATGTTAGTGCTAATGCATGCTAGAGAAGTGATATGTAGATCACTCTCCGAAAGCAATACCGCGCGAAAAGAAAATAGGTAGTGATCTACTCTTGATCTAGAATTCAACAAAGAAATTCTAAGATCCATAAGACTTTCATCGATCCAAATAAAACTAAATAGAGGGAGAAGTGAAGATAAAAACCAAATTGAATTACACTTTCAAGATCCTTTCATCTTCAAGTTCAATCACCTTTAATTGATGGGTTTAAGTGTGAAAACATATCACTAATTCAAAGTACCTCAAATGAGTTCAACAATTTATTTAAAGATAGATTTGAACTAATGAATGTTTAATTACTTTAACCATATCCAAAGTCCATTGAAATTGAAGAGAAATTAATCTCAACAATGCACTTCAAGGCCAAAACAACAAGAAAGAGGAAGAAAAAGGAGGAAAAACCAAAACAGTCCCAAAAACAAGTGAAAATCACATTCTAGACACTAGTAAACCGGTTCATCAAAATGAACTGCATTTGGTTAACCGGTTAACACTGGTTAACATGTTAACCAAAATGAGTTGTATTTGGTTAACCGGTTAACACTGGCAGGACAACAACAAAATTTTGAAAAAATCAGCATTCATGATCCAATCATTTCTTCAAACACCTCATGGCCATGGATGCAAATTTGCAGGAAAATTCAAGTAAAACAACAGCAAATAACACCAATAAAACACAATTCGCAAGATCCAAAGATTAAGCAACAATAATCATTAAAGGATCACATTTTGGAAGATGAATCAAGAACAACATGGTGGAAAATGAGATTATCACTCCAAATCTGAAAATTGCTTCAAATTACTCCAAGATCCAAACTCCAAAACCTTGATCTACAAGAATTGATTAAGGAAACAAGTTTGGATGATGGTTTAGCTCAAAGTTGAACAAGATTCAATGTGAAAACTTGTTAACTTTCAAAAGAAGAAAAGTGAGCTTTGAGTGAATTTTGTGGCTGGGGAGAGAATTTGCAAGAGGTTTCTTGGCTATCAAAAGCTTGTGAAATGAATGAAATGAGGATTCTATTTATAGATTTTAGGCTTGGAAATTTTGTTGGTTTAGAATTTGGTTTGAAAATGAGAATTAGGATTGAAATTTGAATTTGGAGGGAAAATCAAGATCAAGTGGTGATTAGTGAAGGGTGTATGGTGGGAATTAATTATGATGAGGTAGGGGATTTAAAATGAGGTGATCTAGAATATTCTCATGATGTAACAAAGTGAATTTGGTGCCAAAAAGCTGCAGAATTTGAACTTGGCTCATTTTTTTCAAAAACGCACTGGTTAACCGGTTAACCAAAATGAACTGCATTTGGTTAACCGATTAACACAGTAAAAATTGAGAAAAAATTGCTTTTTGATGTGATGTCTTGGCTCCAGATCGATTCTTTTTATTTGTCAAAGAAGGCATGGAAATAAACACATGAACCTTGGAGTCTATTGAATAATAATCAATCAAAAACTTGAGAACTCTTGATCAGATGAATTTTTGAATTATGTGCATATCAACTTTGACTTTGTCAGATGAAATTCATTCGAGCTGAGGGACTGTTGCCTGGTGTTTTGATCTGTTCTTCCCCTAAAAAAGTTAGTAAAGGAGAAACAAAAATAGATTTTTGGATTTTAATTAATGGTTAGTAAACATAAACAAATAAAGGCAAGTAAGAAACACACAGATGCTCGGTGATCCCTGCAAGGCATAAACCCAAAGAAGAGAGGGATAAAGGAACCAAAGCATGATCTTGTTTGTGGTATAAGATACAAATGAGATGCGAGAAATCTTAGAGGTAAAAATTAGGGTACAGCAGCTGGTGCTCCTCAAACTTCCTTATGAACATAAGGGGGCTTGCCAACTCCCCCTTCCAAATTGGCTCTGAAGAATATTTTTAATGTGCATAAGCCTGATCTCTGTCTGATTGCAAAACCGTGGATGAATTACCATAAGTTACCTGCTGCTTTTTGGGATAGGCTTGATCTAAAACCATTTGTTGTGAATAACAAAAATCAATTGAACCCAAACCTTTGGTGCATTTGTAAAAAGTCCTTAGACCCCCAACTTCATTCTGCCTCTGACCAGTATGTTGCGTTCACCATCGATGTGGATAACAACGCGTTTGGCTTTGTTGTTGTTTATGTTTCCACTTACAATATGACTCGTAGAAGGTTGTGGTCTGATCTTAGCTCATTTCCCTTAGATTTCCCATGGTGTTACATTGGAGGCTTTAACTCCATCCTTGGCGCCCATGAGCATAGAGGTGCTAATAATCCCAACACTTATCATATGCGAAATTTTAAGGATTGGACTGATCAAAATTTTCTTATTGATATTCCTTACAAAGGTGTCAATTTCACTTGATATAATGCCCGTAGTGGTTGTGCCTCTATTGAAAGGAGGTTGGATAGGGATTTTTGTAACTATAGCTGGATCCAGGAAAGTCACACATTAACTGTTACTACTCTCTCTAAGTTGAGATCTGATCATCACCCTATTATTCTTGAATCCTCCTTCTCCACCCATCGGGGAGTATCTCATTTCAAATTTCTCCTTATGGGGACGCTTCATGATAACTGTCAGGATTTTATAGCCAATATCTGGTCCACCCGTATTGTTGGTTGCCCAATGTTTATCTTATCCAAGAAACTTCAAATCCTCAAACTCAGCTCAAAGTTTGGAATAAAGTTGTGTTTGGTGACATCTATTCCCTTGTTAAAAACCATAAAAATAATCTTGAAGAAATCCAGAATCGCATCAGTTTGGAAGGGCCATCAGATGATCTCATAGTTATGGAGAAGAAGGCGCAACTTGACCTTGAGAAAGTTCTCATCCAAGAGGAAGCTTTTTGTTCCGAAAAATCTAGTCTTGCTTAGCACTCTTGCGGTGACCAGAATACTTCCTTCTTCCACCGTATGGCAAAGATCAAAAGATCCAGCAACATTATCACCTACCTCAAAGTGGGTGATAACATCATTGCTAATCCGATTGACATGACTTCCATTGCGGTCAACTATTTTTCCAATTTATTTAGTACGGATAGCATTTATCAGGATAATAACTTGGTTGAGCAGTTCATTCCTCAGGTTGTTGATAACAATGTGAATCACTTGCTGACTATGGTTCCCTCCAAAGATGAGATTCAGAATGTTGTCTTTGGCCTCAACAAGAACAACGCACCTGGTCCCGACGGGTTTGGTGGTGTTTTCTTCCATACTTATTGGAATATTATAGAATTCAATGTTTGCAATTCCATTCTGGAATTTTTCACTAAAGATTGGATTCAGCCCAACTACAATGTTAATGCCATTATCATGATTCACAAGTATAAAGGGACGCATTCGATGAACATTTATAGACATATTGCTCTGGAGAATTTCAAGTTTAAGATTATCTCTAAAATCTTATCTGACAGGTTGGCTTCCGTTTTACCGAATATCATTTCTAAGGAGCAGCATAGTTTCATTCACGGGAGAAACATTATGGACTGCACTTGCTTAACTTCTGAACCTATCAACAGTTTGGATAACAAGAACAAGCACAATAGTTTATCTTTAAAAGTGGATATTGCTAAGGCCTTCAATACGATAAACTGGGAGTTTCTTCTTAAAGTTCTTCAAAAATTTGGATTCTCTCAAAAGTTTTGTAAATGGATCAGTATCATTCTTTCCTAGGCCAACATTTCCATCAATATTAATGGTGTGCATCATGCCTATTTCAATTGCAAAAAAGGTGTTCGCCAAGGAGACCCCCTCTCACCCATCCTGTTTTGTTTAGCGGAAGACTTTCTTAGCAGGAGCATCTCTAAATTGGTTTCTGATGGTGGTCTCAGTCTCATTAAAGCTTCTAAGAACCATTTTGTGTCGTCGCACCTTTTCTATGCTAATGACATTATGTAACGCCCTGTATAATATTCATCTAGAATAATACCATACAAGTGTTTTATTTGGTACTGACACATCAAAAGTGCCTAATGACATAGTTTACATACTTGTCCATTTCTAAAACATCAATACAACATATGGCACAAGTCATGGAAACTAGCCAAAAATAAAAATCTAAGAATAATATACAATATCCTCAATTGTATACAACAAAATAATACACACGTCACATAAACATCACTTTTCGCGTAGTAGTTCACACATATTTTAAGGCATACAAGCCACTACTATTCTCTACCAAGCATCCTTGGTTAAATCATGGTCCCTCATACCATTTAACAGCACATTGGATTCTCTTTCCAAGGCTTCAAGTCCCCTATCAATCGGCTTCTCGATTCATGAATTTTGGTGGAAACAAGGACTACCATATTCACACATACATTACTTTTCCATATTTATTTTATCAATCTATAGCATATAACTATGTTTCTATCTTACCATCACATAGAGCATAAACTTAGCTTTCCAACGCTTCCGACCGTGCGCCAATCCGACTTACGGATCAAAAGTTATGAAGAAAACAAAATCAGGCATTTTGGGAAAAATCTGTGATCATGAGCCGACACACGGTTCTATGATTCGACGCATAAACCTGGGGATTTCGTCCGGGTCAGCTTACGCAGATCACGAGTCGACGCATAATCCTGGGGTCGGCGCATAAATGGGCAGATTCTGCTAAAAACTCAGTTTTCGACCGTTAAATGCCTTCCGGACCTCCGATTTCGATTCCGTAAAAAGCCCCGGTCTCAGAATTCAACATACTACAATATTTTCCCAATTAAAAGGCTATCCACCATGATTCCAACATTAATACCAATTTATCAATTAGGAAAAGTTTAGGTTTTCCAACCAAACCCATTCAATTCAACTCAATCCAACATACCCAATCCATACTATATCAATCAAAACATGTTCCAAACATAACAAAAAGTATTCTACGCAGTTTAACCGCATTTGATCCATTAGATTTCATTTATTTAGCCGTTTAATCATTTTCTCTCAATTCTAACCTAAGTTCAAAACATGGAATTTATTGAACTTAGAGTTTCTAACTAGAACCCACCTTAGAGATTGAAGAGGAGTTTGAAGAAGATGATGAATAGTGAAGATCCATAAGCTTCCTCTTCTTCTTGCTCTTCCTTTCCTTCTTTCCCTCTTTCCACGTTTTCCCTTTTCTTCTTCTTTCTCTGTTTTTCTTTTTCCTTCTTCTCACCCATTTTCTATTCTTTCTCTTTTCTATATATATATATATATATATATATATATATATATATATATATATATATATATATATATATATATATATATATATATATAACCTTATTATATAATATAATCCAATAGGGTAAAATATCTCCAATTGATATTTTGTCGTCTCAACCCAATTGATCAATTATTAGAGTTACCATTAAATCCTTTCTTGAATTAAATTAAATATTGGTCTGTCTCTTTATTAAATAATTGATCTCTTCAGAGTTCATTAGTTGCTCTATTGATCCCAAATGTCAATACTTAAAGTACTTAGAGGATTCCATTAATCCAATTAACCAAAGATAGAGTACATAGATACTCATTTGATATCCAATTGAGCATTTAAATAATACGGGGTATTACACTTTCCCCCCCTTAAATTGAAATTCGCCCCCGAATTTCCTCTATTCGAAAATAACCGCAACTTGTATCATTGCCTTAGATTCACCCTTAACTTCACTTCCATTAAAATTTCTGACATAATCCGATTCCGACTTGACTTCACAAATCTAAAATCCTTGTTTTCACAAATTGTCAAACTCCGCCTCCTTAGTCATACTCTCATTCCAATATTGAGTTAACTTCGAATGTTGCTTCTCCTCAATTTATCTGTTGTTCCATACAAAACACTTGGTCACATCTTACTTCGGAAAGAATGTACCATTCTACATTCCCCTTACCGAGTCACAACAAGCCGTAACACCTTATCTTGGTTCAGGATAACAAACACTCAACACATCTTCCCGATGTAATCCAGTTATTTCTTTCCTTCATGCAATTACCGACAACTATCCCTTCATGAATCCTTTAACGTTCGATCCACTTCATAACTAGTCAAACGACTTCTTCACCAGTTCCATCTGGTCTGATACTAAACATTGTAACCATTACATCCGATAATTCTTTTCTTTCGTATCACCCCAAAAGTAACATGCTTAGAACAAGATCTCCTTATTTCCATACTTATAAGTAACAATCATTCTAATCCTTATTAGTCTGACAAAACTTTTTCATCTGTTACCTTCCACTGTGCAATCCAAATTCTAACAGTGAACTACCACGATTTTTGAAGTACTAACAAGTAGTTAACAGTCTGCGGAGAATCACACTTATCCACTGGGTCCTTACTAGCCAACGGTACAAGAAACTTACTGACGTCCTATGGTAGAACAATTTCTTTGCCAAAACACAATATTATAACATTTGTCCAACACTCTCCAGATGATAAAAGCACAGGAGTCACACTGTTACAACCATGACATACACAACTCCAAATCCATTCCAAACTCGAAATAATATATCCAAAATAGTTTAACAATTTCCCTTTCTAGTTACCACATTCCAAAACTTAAACCATCCAAGGCGAAATTGTGAGTTTCCACACTACTCATCAATTCACATACAACACTCTACACGTACACACACCCTCAAAGGACATGGCACGCTTCTCAATCGAATCTATTTCTCTTAATCGTTCTATTCCACATACGGTCCAAGTTATATACCGGAACGTCTAATTCTTACTCGTACTCGGAAAGATAACTTTCAAATTCTCATCTCTGGGTAAAACACAACTGCATACAACTAGCACCACTCTCACAGAGTCTAAATCCAAAACCATGAACTCACGGAAGATAACAATTTCTAAACTCGGACCAACCGCTTCTACCTTACTAACACCAATAATTAAATTACCAAAACGATCTTTACAAGATCAATACTTCGTGAGTATTCTCTAACTTCGTCCTTAAAGTTCTCAACTGTAATAATAACAATGCCCTAAGACTTTCTCATACTCAACCCAGTTCATAAGATTATTTCCTCGAAGTCAAATTCCTTTGTCATCTCAACAGATGATCGACTAAGTAACACCCTTCCACAAGTTCCGATTTCAAAACACAAATTCGTCTTTCATTTACTTACCATTCCGTTTTCCATTCGCACAATACTCTCTACTCAGAGCAACATAAGATAACAAAACACAGATGATGGTCCCTAAAGTATTTCACAATTTACACACAAGTTAATCGATTAACCATCTGAGCTAATCGATTAACCTCTCAAAATTCAGTGCAAAGCATCATCCTTGCACATGTTAATCGGTTAACCACATTGTGCTAATCGGTTAACACTGCTGCAGAAACTGAAAACCAATTCCTCTTAGTTCAAAAGCCCTCCCTACTCAAAACCATCAATCCGGTTTGTTCTAACCCACGATATCATTCTCAACTCGCGGGTTCTTAACTTATATTACATTCACCGACCATGATCCACTCAAGGTAATACAGAACAAAGTTAAAACATTCAGACGACACACTCCAACCAAGTGACAAGGCAAAATTCCAAATTCTGTCGCAGTCACTCGACAAATCATTGGCGGGATAATTCCTTCTCAGCTCATACAACTACACTAAATGAAAGCCAATAATGACGACATTATAGGGTTTCAACCACCACTCATACTTGATTCGTCCCTAAGCAAAATCCAACACCCAACCATCACACGGTACTACAAAAATGATGGACATCTCATGTCAAGCATACAACCTTGTTCTCTCACTTGAATTTCTTGGTGAGAACTAAAACAACAACGTTCTTAGTCCAACAAAAGGTAAATTTTGAATATTCTTATTATTCACAATCACCGAAGCCTCTCTATACTTGAAAATAAATCGGGGTAATGCATCATCTTGGAGAACTTTCTCATCACTTCGTACACATCAACCGGGATTTCTTACCCTTCAATATCCATTGAACCTTCAACTTACACCAAATTACTTAATGGAAGATTCGCAACCGACAATTCTCGTCAACTACTTACAAAACCCTTCTGGTATCAACCGTCCCATGGTTTACACTTAGTCCATAATAAGTCTTGATTTGTTTCTCATTGTTTACCGTAATCTTACTTCTTAAAATAAAATGCTCACTATTCCACAAGGTACATCCCTTCACACTTGTCTCAAGAATGAGAATCCATCACGTACACTTGTGACCACGGTGCTACTACTACGCTTGCTCTTAATACCAAGGTGTAACTTTTCTCATTTCACATCATACTAATAGGGTTCTCGTGGGCGAACCATCCTTGATTACACTTCCTTAACTTAAGCCTCAACAACTACTCAATAACTCTATTATACATTCGTCCAAAAATACATTCCGTTATCACTTTCTCATAACATACCGTTAATTCCACACAGCATTAACTTCGCTCTCCATTGTAATCCTCTCAGGTCCAACTATAAAACCATCTTACTAAGATTCCCTTAAATCCAAGATACTTACTCTATTCTTTAACACAAACTTCTTCCGATCCGTATCACTACACTTTCCATTATTAAATGAAGTTCATTCAAAATACCATAGTGACCTTAGAAACTGAAACACCAATACCTATCTCACTTCCGGACCTTAAGTCACACGTTCCACAAAACAACTCTTATTTTCCACGGAATGAGATTACTTGACATCCTTGTCCAAATCAGTTGTCAATCCAGCCTTACTAGCAATTTTACATATTCCTCAATACCTTAACCAATCGTCCGCTAGAGATTCTTAACTTTCAGACCCCATCCTTTCCAAAGGATTGCTTGAACAACACACCACTCTTTAATTTTCATGCTTCCCTAGCACAACTTCTACTAAGATCTCAACTGAGCTAACCAAAACCCTTCACTACTAACTCTTGGCTTGAGCCTTCCCTCACAGCACAAG
This sequence comes from Lathyrus tuberosus, assembly GCA_022829125.1. Taxonomy (NCBI): domain Eukaryota; kingdom Viridiplantae; phylum Streptophyta; class Magnoliopsida; order Fabales; family Fabaceae; genus Lathyrus; species Lathyrus tuberosus. The sequence continues at coordinate 519,486 of JALAZF010000993.1, forward strand.
TTTCACAACACTTCGGAATCCTCGTGGTCGCTTAACCATGATTCTACCTATCACATACATAGTATTAGGTTGATCAGGCCCAACACTACATAATATAATATTAAGAGTTATGCTGGCAAGACACACTTAAGAGGCAGGAATAGATTTACTTATGATGTTTCAAGGCTAGGTCGAGGACACGACCTGCTCTGATACCAACTGTAACGCCCTGTATAATATTCATCTAGAATAATACCATACAAGTGTTTTATTTGGTACTGACACATCAAAAGTGCCTAATGACATAGTTCACATACTTGTCCATTTCTAAAACATCAAATACAACATATGGCATAAGTCATGGAAACTAGCCAAAAATAAATATCTAAGAATAATATACAATATCCTCAATTGTATACAACAAAATAATACACACATCACATAAACATCACTTTTCGCGTAGTAGTTCACACATATTTTAAGGCATACAAGCCACTACTATTCTCTACCAAGCATCCTTGGTTAAATCATGGTCTCTCATACCATTTAACAGCACATTGGATTCTCTTTCCAAGGCTTCAAGTCCCCTATCAATCGGCTTCCCAATTCATGAATTTTGGTGGAAACAAGGACTACCATATTCACACATACATTACTTTTCCATATTTATTTTATCCATCCATAGCATATAACTATGTTTCTACCTCACCATCACATAGAGCATAAAATTAGCTTTCCAAAGCTTCCGACCGTGCGCCAATCCGACTTACAGATCAAAAGTTATGAAGAAAACAAAATCAGACATTTTGGGAAAAATCTGTGATCATGAGCCGACGCATGGTTCTATGAGTCGACGCATAAACCTGGGGATTTCGCCTGGGTCAGCGCACGCAGATCATAAGTCGACGCATAATCCTGGGAGTCGGCGCATAAATGCGCAGATTCTGCTAAAAACTCAGTTTTCGACCGTTAAATGTCTTCCGGACCTCTGATTTCGATTCCGTAAAAAGCCCCGGTCTCAGAATTCAACATACTACAATATTTTCCCAATTAAAAGGCCATCCAACATGATTCCAAAATTAATACCAATTTATCAATTAGGAAAAGTTTAGGTTTTCCAACCAAACCCATTCAATTCAACTCAATCCAACATACCCAATCCATACTATATCAATCAAAACATGTTCCAAACATAACAACAAGTATTCTACGCAGTTTAACCGCATTTCATCCGTTAGATTTCATTTATTTAACCGTTTAATCATTTTCTCTAAATTCTAACCTAAGTTCAAAACATGGAATTTCTAGAACTTAGAGTTTCTAACTAGAACCCACCTTAGAGATTGAAGAGGAGTTTGAAGAAGATGATGAATAGTGAAGATCCATAAGCTTCCTCTTCTTCTTGCTCTTCCTTTCCTTCTTTCCCTCTTTCCACGTTTTCCCTTTTCTTCTTCTTTCTCTATTTTTCTTTTTCCTTCTTCTCACCCATTTTCTATTCTTTCTCTTTTCAATATATATATATATATATATATATATATATATAACCTTATTATATAATATAATCCAACAGGGTAAAATATCTCCAATTGATATTTTGTCGTCTCAACCCAATTGATCAATTATTAGAGTTACCATTAAATCATTTCTTGAATTAAATTAAATATTGATCTGTCTCTTTATTAAATAATTGATCTCTTCAGAGTTCATTAGTTGCTCTATTGATCCCAAATGTCAATACTTAAAGTACTTAGAGGATTCCATTAATCCAATTAACCAAAGATAGAGTGCATAGATACTCATCTGATCTCATCTGATATCCAATTGAGCATTTAAATAATATGGGGTATTACACATTATGATTTTTTGCTCGTGTAAGATGTTTAACATCTGCGCTCTCAAGAAAATTGTTGTTGAATACTCTGCTGCTTTTGGACAGATTGTTAACATTTTGAAATATCATGTCTACTATGGTTCTATCTCGAGCAGGAAGATTAATCAAATCCTTCTTTCCACTGGTTTTAATAGAGGTGCTCTCCCCTTTAATTACTTGGGAGTTCCTATTTTCAAAGGTCGTGTCAAAGCGTTCCATCTTCTCCCCTTAACTGACAGAATTATTGATAAGTTGTTTTCTTGGAAATGCCTCTTTCTCTCTATGGCGGGTCGAACCATTCTTGTTAAATTGTTGTCCACAGTATGATTATGTACTCCATCAGAATATATTCTTGGCCAATCTCTTTTCTTAAAAATATTGAAAAAGTGTGTAGGAACTTTATTTGGTGCGGTGACATTCATAACAGGAAGGTGATCATGGTGGCTTGAAAAAAAACGTGTCAGCCTTATGGTTCGAGTGACCTGGGGTTAAGATCTTTAATTCGTTTAAATGAAGCCACGAATCTCAAGCTGGGTTGGATATGTTAAATATTAATTAGTCCTGGGACACCCTTCTTAAGAACCATGTTTTGAGGAATCGTGGCTGGATCAATTATCACATCTTCTCTTCTATTTGGGCAGGTATAAGATCTATGTTCCTCACTATCCATCTCAACTTTAGCTGGCCGATGGGTTCCAGTCGAATGATTAAATTCTGGACCAACTCTTAGTGTGGTACTCCGCTTTTGGGCTATACTTCTCAGGATTTTCTCCACGAAAAGGATTTAAATGTCAATGTTGTGATTGTTGATCTCATATTTAAGGGGCAATGGTCGTTCCCGTTTTGCTGGTATGATTGGTTCCCCTTCTTAGCTTATTTTCTCCCTCCTGTTCCTAATTGTCGTGTAGGTTATAAGGACCTTAGGATTTGGAACGACACTATTTCGGGTCTGCTTACCCTTAAGGATGTCTACTTGTTCTGCTCTACTCTTTATCCTCCTCTTGATTGGGCTAAGAGCATTTGGAAGACCAACATTCCTCTTTCAAAATCTATTATGGTCTGGAAACTCATGCACGACAAAATCCCTACTGATTTACTCATCATGAAAAGAGGAATCTCTTTGGCTTCCTGCTGCCCTCTGTGTCATAATGAGATGGAAAACACTACTCATCTTTTCTTTCATTGCAGTTTTGCTAAAGCTCTTTGGTCTTGGCTTGGTAGGATTACTAACACCTCTGTTGTTGGTTCTGTGGAGCAATGGCTCGAGTTCTGTAACCAGGGTAAGTATAAGCAATGCGGCTTGGTGTTGATAGAGGCTATGGTGTTAATTCTTAATCAAATCTAGTTTTCGAGAAACAACTTGATCCACAACAATCAAAAACCGAACATCTCCGCCTCCATTAGTAAGATTACGGCTCAGATCAAGATGGTTGGGAATAACTCTCTTTTGACTTCTTCTTCTTCCATGTCGAATTTCATTCTCATTAAAGCTTTTGATGTCATCATTCACCCTCCTAAGGCTCCTAACATTACAGAGGTGCTTTGGTCTCCTCCGAACTCGGGTTGGATAAAGTGTAACTGAGATGGTGCTTTCACTTCTTCTTTTGCCAGCTGTGATGGGATTTTAGGGATAACTTAGGTAATTTTTTGATGGCTTTTGCGGAGAATTTGAGCTGGAATTCTTCCATTACTGCTGAGTTTGCTGCTGTTTTAAGAGTTTTGGATATTATTAAGTCTAAAGGTTGACTTAAGCTTTGGATTGAAACCGATTTGTTATTGGTGGTCAAATCTTTTGCCAACCCTTCTTTGATCCCTTGAAGACTTAGAAATCATTGGAACTCTTGTGCTGATTTTTTCCTCAACATTGGTCTCACTACTAACTATCACTTTTTTATTTCATCTCTAATAAAATAAAGAATAATTGTGTAAACAATATGTTAAGTAAAACTTTTTTTAGATTCTCTTACCATTGATGGGATTAACTTTATTTTCTTTAACTCCTTTTTATTTTTATATATATTTTCGGCTTTATTAAAAAAAAGTGCAATATAATTTTTCTTTTAAAGACATTGAATTGGGCATTATATGATTGACCGACATCAATTCTAATGCTTTTTCTTTTTGAAAAAAAACATATTATTTTTAACTTTTAGCACACTGCTATTATACCGACATATCACTCAAGTAAATAATACTAAGCCATTTTGTAGGGATTGTGACCACAGCCTGACGGTTTTTGTTTTTGTTACAAAAATTAGGGAAATGGGATAATAATATTTTTAACATCAAAATTTTAATATTAAATGCAGATTTTTATTTAATATTTCTAAGAAAAAAAAAACATACCTTTTAGAATGCGTCTTGAAATGCTCTTCCCATTAATAAAATAAGATTAATAAAATAAAATGTAAGGTATCTTTATTAATCCATCCCTTCCTTAATATTAGTATCCTTATCAATCCTTTTTTATGCTGAATTTTTGTTATTCAACGTTAACATATTACTATTAATGTACCTTTATGTATTACGGTACCTTCTTTCATTATTGTTGTAGGGTCATGATATTTTTTTTTTGTCTATAGAGTGAATTCTCAACTACAATGTTTTTATTGAAAGCTACATGAAGATATTTTTTACATTGAATTATATGTTTATTTTCATATTTAATAATCTTTTTGTTTATGTAGAACAATAACTTCTTAAAAATATATCTAACGTTTTGTATTACAAAGAGTATGTAACTACATATTCCATTAATAGTTGAGAATAGGTAATATATTTAATGGTTTTCATTTGTTTTCAATAGTTTAAATTAACAATGGACTTTTCAATTTTTAATTAGTTATGGACTAAAAAGCTTGTGATCGTATCTGGATCAGACAATATATGGTGGCCAACAACGTCGTCTGGGCTTCAGCTCCGGTGCGGTTGAAAGACGGCGGGGGGTGTACCTACAAGGTACTCCGACGTTCAAGTAAGGTCACGGTCAGAGAAAAAGCAAGTACAGAAGAAGAAGGTTAGAGAAAGATAGTGTGTGTGTAACCTGACCCTCTCAAGTGAGAGGGTATTTATAGAGAGCCCCCAGCGCGGGGCCAACGGTCACTTGCATTAGGTTGGATTGCTAGGCCCAATCCAAGTAACTGCCAGGGCTTACGTGGCGTAGTGAAGACCAACACGTGGTCTTCGCCCTGGGGTAACCGTTCCTAGATCTCCGAACTTAGGGCAGACCGATTCCATCGGGAGTGGGTGGTTACATGAGAACATGTTCTCGCGGGGAGGAGTCTTGCGTGTCGGAGAGAGACGTGTCCTCGCGGGGAGGACTCCTATGTGAGAAGGAGGTGGCTCCTCGCAGGGAGGAGCACTTGAGTGTCGAGGAGGAACGTGCTCGGGGAGGCCTAACCCCCTGCCTGACGCTCTATATCATGCGCGTGCCTGACAACGTGGAGAAGGGGCAAGTGCCCGACAATGGTCGCGCTAAAAGGCCCTTGTTGGGCCATCCCAGGACGTGTGGGTTGGGCCTGCTTGACTGAGGAGCAGACCTCAGCCCAGTCCAGAACAGGAGCCCCCCAAGTCGTTGCTCCGACGTGTCAGGGTGATGACTTAAGGGCCAACAAGCATGTCGGGGGAGTATCGATCGCGTGACCGCGAGGAGGGGAACTTATTTGGGATCCACTGGTCGTATCGTCGGGGAGAGAGTAGCGGGGACGGACTCGAGCGCGGTAGCTCGCGGATTGTCGACTCATCGGGGATGCGAGAAGTTTGACCTTTGGTGTCAGAGCGAATGGAGAGACGCGCATGTTGGGGAACGAACGGTCGCATGTACGCCACGTGTCAGGCGCCATCATTGCGTAGGGCGGCTAGGCTAGGGTAGTGTACTCTAGTAGCCTAAACTCTTCGAATTCCGTGAGGATCCTATAAATAGGCCTCACCTCGTTTCATTTGCACCATTTGCTCTTTCCCTCTCAGACTCACTCTCTCTTCTTCTCCGTTCTTCCGCCGCTACCTTCCACCGTTCTCCGCCATTCTCCACCGACGATCTCCGTGCTGGAAACCCAAAAAGCGTATTTCAAGTAAGTTTCTTTCTTCTTTTTCCTCCTTTCGTTTGCATTTATAGGGCGAATCTTATGGTGAACTGGTGAAGTTCCCATGGAATTCGTGAAATATCCGGCGAAAACGGCGGAATTTCATAGTTTAGTCGTTGAATCTCGCGGGGAGAGATGATGAAATCCCCAAGGACATGAAGAATATCCCGGGGTCCTGAGATGAATGTTTCTTAGTTCGTTTGTTGAATGTCCCGGGGAACAAGGACGAGATCCCCGGGGAACCGAAGTTTGTCTCGAGGACATGGGTCGAATATCTCGGGGTCCCGCCCAACCTCGCTCCCCGCGGGATCGAGGATGGTCGCGGGTTCGTGTTCCCCGACATTCCCTCCTCGCCCTTTCACGTGATCAGCGGTGGAGGGGTGGATTTGATACGGGTCATCGAATTCACCATTTCCTTCTGCTTTTCAGGTAAATGGACGTGTTGCCCGTGGCCGAGGGATCTTTGGATAGTTACGACGGGTCTGACTCCCCTATGGCAGAGACAACCAGTGGCGGGGAGAGATCGCCCGACGAATGGGCCTGCGAGGAGGCCTTAAACATGATGTCTCTGTTCGTCGACAGGGACGGGGACGACATCTTCTGCACCGTCGAGCACCGTCTGGTGGGCTCGTCGAAGTCATGGAACGTATTCAGGCCAAAGGCGCATCATCGGATCTGCTCGACGTACAGTGGGATGCGGTTTCCCGTCTACGAGTTTATGTTCGACGAGGCGGGGTGGCGTCTGCCTTTCACAAATTTCCAGCAGGCCGTATTTACCTGGCTGCATTTGGCCCCTTCCCAGCTCCACCCCAACTCTCTGGCTTTCATTAGGGCCTTCGAGCTAGTGTACAAATATCTACAGATCGGGGCGACCGTGCCCTTGTTTTTCCACATCTTCCACCTTCAGAGACAGGTCGTCGACGGTAGGCACGGTTGGGTGTCCTTCAAACAGGTGAGCACCTGTTTCACACTTACCTGGACTCCGTGCGAGACTTCAACTACCGGTACTACCTCGTGAGGCCGGTCAAACTTGAGGCCGTAAACACAGTGTACCGTCGGGAGGTCGAGGAGGTAAATGGGCGGCGAAAGGAAGCCCTCGTGCCCAAGTTTCCGTTGTTCTGGACCGAAGAACACTTCAAGTACGGAACAGACAGCTACAAAGTCAGGCCTAACCGTCTCGACGAGGGGGATCGCTTGGCCTACGAGTGGATAGTAGCGTTCGTCAACAGTTTTAATAGGGGCAAGTTCGTGACGATGGACAGGGAACTCGTCCGGGGGGATGACGGGCAGGTGTTGAGGAAACGTCGTCTGATAAATACGAGGGCTCTCCTCGAGACGTTCTCCGATGAGGATGCTCTCGAGTTGCTAGGTGGTGTCATTCTCTTCGACTTACTTTTTCTTCGACCTCCGGATTACTGACATGTTTATTTTCTTTTTGCAGGAAAGATGTCGAATGCTTAGGAGCGCTTCAAGAAGCTGAAGGCTAACCGTGCTGCGAAGAAAGGAGACAAGAGTCGCTTCGATCAGCTTCGAGTGCAGGAGCTCGTTCCCACCCCGACACCCGAGGGTTCCTCTGGCTCTTGCCAGGGTAGTGATTCTCTCAGCCCCCAGAGCTCTCCGAAGAGGCAACGACTTGCAGACATGGTGGACATCGACCTTACCGAGCACGAGAGTCCCCCTGCCGTGAAATTTGTGCTCCCGCCTTGTCACACAAGGCTGAACTTCTTTACGGGGAACAATTTGCTATGCGTGGGTGGCCCCGAAACTTAGGCCATCTTAAGCGTCGACAAGGCTTCTCGGCGAAGGATGCTGGTGGAGGATGTGTCTGCTGTGATGCGGGTTTGAGCGGCTGCCTTGGTTCTGAACGATGAGGCGTGCCCCGCAAGCGAGGTGAACAAGCTGCAAGAAAGTTTCCAGTCCATCTCGGCCGAGATGGAGAAGGTGGGTAAGGAGCTGGCTGACTGCAAAAGCCAGAACCAGGCCCAGGTCGAGCTTCAATAGAAATTGGAGGAAACGTTGAAGAGTGCCGAGGAGGAGCGGAGACGTCTTGCCGGTGTCGAGGAGGAGAGGGACCGTCTCTTGGCGAGGAACACTGAATTGGAGGAGGCTGTCCGCCTCGCTGAGGAGGAAACCGAGGAGGACAGGTTGCTGACTTCGCGGGCAGCGCTGATTGCGAAGCTCCGGGAAGCTGAGGAAGACAATCTCGCGGTAGCGGGCATAGGTTTCAAGAACGCGGTGGAGCAGCTTCGGGTCCTCAACCCCGACCTTTCGACCGAGGGGATCGACCCCGACTACGAGGTGGTCGACGGGAAGATCGTGCAGCCGATGAGAATCGACGAGGTCCCTGATCCCGAGCAGCCTGAAGGGACCGCCGCTGAGTAGGATTTTCTTCCCGTTCTGTTCGGCCTGCGAGCCATTTTTATTTATTGGGATATTTCTACCCGGCCTGCGTGCCAGGGGCTTTTTTGACATCTGATTGTAATATTTGTACAATGGGTTTCTGCCCGCTTTTATGCATTTTCGTTTATCTGCTAGCGTGCTGTTTGTATGATTTTAATTGTGTGTGATGTTATTGTCTTTGATGTGCTTTGCTTTTGTCTAAGTGATAGACTTCTATACTTTGTTTTTCTGTCTAAGTAATAAATACTTTGGGATTTGCTCGACCTTGATAGTCCCTGACCGCGTGGAGAGCTGGTCGGGTGGTCGGAGACGTATTCCGACCCTCAACGAGGCGAAGAGCTCGGTCGAGGTCTTAGCTTCATGGCGTGAACTTCCCATCACGAGCTGGGTATTCTTCCTGATTGGTACAACGACGGCGGAGCTCGATCGAGGTATCCCCGTCGGATCAAAGTCCTCGCGCACACAAAATGCGGTCTTCGATCATCGTGTTCTGTCTAGGGGTGTCACGCTCGTACCTTAGTGTGTCCCCGTAATCACGGTGTTAGTGTGTCGTGGGCAGTGCTTAACTGTAATATTGTTATAGCTTTTCAGCGTTCCATGGTCGAGCTATTTTTCCCCCGTGCATATTTTTTAGGAAATAGGCTCCTGTTCCCGTTTTCGCGCGGACGCGGTACAGGCCCTCCCAGTTCGCGGCGAGTTTGCCTTCTCGCGAGTCTTTCTGGTTCCTTCATTGGATGAGGGTGCCCACCTGAAAATCACGTTTAATAACTTTGTCATTATAACGTAGCGTTATTTTCTGCTTAAGTGAAGCTTCTCAGAGAGAAGCGCTCGAACGTATCTCCTCGACAAAATCGAGCTCTTCCCTCAAGGCTTCGTGGTTCGCGTCCCCTTCGAGGGGGGCTTCTGTCCTCCTCGAAGGTTCCCTGATCTCCACGGGGATCACCGCTTCGGTTCCGTAGGTCAGCCGGAAGGGGGTCTCCCCGGTTGTGGAGTGTGGGGTCGTCCGGTAGGCCCAGAGGACGATGTGTAGTTCCTCGACCCACCGTTGTTTGGCGTCGCCTAGTCGACGTCTTAATCCTCGGAGGATCACCCTGTTCGCCGCCTCAGCCTGTCTGTTCGTTTGAGGGTGCTCAACCGACGTGAAATGTTGCTTTGTGCCTAGTTTTGTGACGAAGTCTTGGAAGTTCCTGTCGGTGAACTGTGTTTCGTTGTCGGTGACGATAGCTTAGGCATGCCGAATCGGGCGAAGATATTTCTTTTGTAAAAACATAGTATGTTAAAGGCCGTGATTTTGGCCAACGCTTCCGCCTCAATCCACTTCGTGAAGTAGTCCACCCCGACGATGAGGTATTTGTTTTGATAGACCCCTGGACGAAGAGTCCGATGATATCTATTCCCTACCACGCAAACGGCCATGGGGAGGACAGTGAACTGAGCTTGTTGGGAGGAGCAAGGTGCATGTCCCCGTGTCTTTGGCATCTGTCGCACTTCTTGACGTGTTCCTTGGCGTTCTGTTGCATGGTGGGCCAGTAATACCCTGCCCGAAGCGCCTTACGGGCTAACGATCGCCCGCCGAGGTGCTGCTCATTGATTCCCTCATGGATCTCCTGGAGTATGCCGGGGACCTTGGTCTCCTTGACACATCTGAGGAGGGGAATAGAGAACCCTCGCCGATATATCTTATCCTCGACTATAGTGTACGAGCACGCCCGCCTCTTGACCATTCCTGCTTCTTTGGGATCTTCGGGCAGTTTGCCTGTCATGAGGTATTCGTATACCGGGGTCATCCAACAATTGTTGTCCCCGATGGCGTTGATGTCCGAAACTGTGGCTGGTTTGTCGATGCTCGGGCGGGAAAGTACTTCTTGTATGATGGATTTGTTCCCGCCTTTCTTCTTTGTGCTCGCCAATTTGGACAAGACATATGCTCGGGCATTGTGCTCACGGGGGATGTGAGTTACTTCCGCGGAGGTGAACTTTTTCATCTTTTCTTTCACTAAGGCCAAGTATTCTATGAGGTTGTCGTTCTTGGCTTGGTACTCTCCTCGGACTTGCGAGGCCACGAGCTGGGAGTCGGTGAAGAGTTTGACCTCCTTGGCGCCGAGGTCCTCGGCCAGCCGAAGTCCTGCAAGGAAGGCCTCGTATTCGGCTTGGTTGTTCGACGTCGGGAAGGATAGTTCGAGGGATACCTCGATCAGGATGCCTTCCTCGTTTTCGAGGATGATGCCCGCCCCGCTTCCCTTCGGGCTGGATGCTCCGTCGACATAGATCATCCATTTCTGGGACCCGTTGGTCGAAGGTTCCAGGACGGTCATCTCCGCTACAAAGTCGGCCAATACTTTAGCCTTTAGGGCTTTCCTCCCCTCGTATTGGATGCCAAACTCGGCGAGCTCGAGCAACCACCTCAGCATCCTTCCCGCCATGTCCGGTCATCCGAGGAGCTATCTTATAGGGTGTTCGGTTCTTATGACGACGGTGTGGGTGAGGAAGTAGTGGCGTAGCCTCCTGGCCGCCGTGACGAGGGCCAGGGCGACTTTCTCTATCTGCTGATACCTAAGCTCGAGGCCTTGGAGGGCTTTGCTCGTGAAGTAAATTGGCCTCTGCCCGTCCGGGGTTTCTCAAATGAGGACGATGCTGACTGCTTCACTCGTGATCGCTAGATACAAGAAGAGTGTCTCCCCGCTCTCAGGCCGTGAGAGGACCGGGGGCTGCGATAGGACTCGTTTTAGGTGTAGGAGTGCCTGCTCGCATTCTTCGCTCCACTCAAACTCTGCTTTTTGTCGAAGAGTTTGAAAAATGGGAGTGCGTACTGTGCAGATTTGGCGATGAAGCAGGAGAGAGCGGTGAGCATCCCGTTTAATGATTGTATCGACTTCTTTGAGTCCGGAGTAGGGAGCTCAGAAAAAGCCCTACATTTGTCGGGGTTGGCCTCGATTCCCTGTTCTGTGAGGCAAAATCCGAGGAACTTACCTGCCCGAACGCCGAAGGTGCATTTGTCGGGGTTAAACCTCATGCGGCATCTCCTCGCCGTGTCGAACACCTTCTTAAGGTGCGCGGCGTGGTCGGCTTCTTCTGCGGATTTGACGATCATGTCGTCCATGTAGACCTCGAGCATGTCGCCGATTTCAGCCCGAAAAACCTTATTCATCATCTGTTGGTAGGTCGTACCGGCGTTCTTCAGACCGAAGGGCGTCACATTATAATAGTAGTTGCCCGACGCGATCATGAAGGCCGTGTGTTGTTTGTCGACCTTGTCCATGGGAATTTGGTTGTATCCTGAGTAAGCGCCCATGAAGGATAGTAGTTTTTAACTTGCAGAATTGTCGACCAGCTGGTCGATGTTAGGCAAGGGATAACAGTCTTTCGGGAAAGCCCGGTTAAGATCAGTATAATCAATGCACATCCTCCATTTTCCATTATTCTTTTTAACAACTACAACGTTGGACACCCAGGTCGTGTATCTGGCCTCCGAAATAAAATTTTCCTCTAGGAGGTCTTTTACAGCTTTTTAAGCAGCCTCCGCTTTTTCGGGAGACTGCTTACGCCTACGTTGTGTTATGGCCCTAGTGGCCGGATCTACTGCGAGCTGATGGCAAGCCACCTCGGGGACGAGGTCGGGCATCTCGGATGCGCTCCACGTGAAGAGATCAGCGTTCTCCCTTAGACATGCCTTCAGCTGCTCCTTCGCCAGGTCGGGGATCCCGGTGCCAATCTTCACGTTACGATCTAGATCGTCCCCGAGGACCACGAGCTCAAAGTCCCCGTCTGGGATAGGGCGCATTGGGTAGAGAGGTCGTCCGTTGTTTTCCGCCTGGAGGTCGAGGTCTTCTGCCCCGTCTTCATCGGGTTCGCCTGGGAACCTGCTGTCGAGCTCGACCGCGTTGACGCGCGGGAGAGGTACCTGTTCGGCGTCCTGGGGTGGCTTGGCCACGGTCTTGGGTTTGGCACTGATGGAACTCATGCCTTTGATGGTGGCGTCGAAGCATCTTCTGGCCACGTCGATGTCCTCGTGCATCATCACTACTCGTCCCCTGGTTGTGTAGTACTTCATTTTGAGGTGGACCGTTGATGGTACCGCCGTAAGTTCAGCCAGGGTGGTCCTCCCGAGGATGCAGTTGTAAAGGGACGGGCATTCGACCACCAGGAAACGGATCTTCACCTGTCAGGCAGTGTCTTCGGCCCCGAATGTAACCATCAGCTCCACGTAACCCCATGGTCTGGTGGTAGTTCTGTTGAACCCCTGTAGATCTGAACCGACATATGGGGTCAGATGCCTTTCGTCGAGCTGAAGGGTTCCGAACAGATGGGCGTACATGATGTCGACCGAACTTCCCTGGTCGACTAGGATCCTTCGAATGTCAAAGTTTGCCATCTGTACCCTGACCAGGAGGGGAATAGTGGCGTTTGGCGCTCCCCCGAGGAGTTCCTCGAGGTAGAAAGTGATGGGGTTGGAGTTTCCCCGCACTTTCTCGAGAGTGGTTGTCTTCGCCGACGTTGCCGATTCCAACTCGTCAAATTTCTGCTTGATCGATCCAACGAACAACTTCTCGGGACCGCCCTCGGAGATGACCATCGCCCTGGGGAAGCTTTCCCAGGTGCTATGGGAAGTGGCTGGGTCCTCGTGGGGGAAGGTCGCCCACATGTTGCGCTTGATCGATCCGACGAACAACTTCTCGGGACCGCCCTCGGAGATGACCATCGCCCTGGGGAAGCTTTCCCAGGTGCTACGGGCAGTGACGGGGTCCTCGTGGGGGAAGGTCGTCCACATGTTGCGAATTACTTCTTGGCCTTCAATGATTGGGGGGACAAAGAAATCTTCGGGTCGGGTGACACTGAGGGCGACCTGAAGTCGACTCTCATCGGGAGGAGGCGTCGTCTCCTCGACGTTCTAGGCTTCTCGGGAGCTGGGACGAGGAGTGTCATTCTTCTGGGGCGTATTTCTTTAGGTGCCCCTCCTTGATCAAAATTTCAATCACGTCTTTGAGATGGATGCAGTCTTCTGTCACATGCCCGTGACTCCGGTGGAACCTACAGTATTTTGATTTATCAACGTTTGATTTGGGGGCAGTGGGCTTCGGAAAGCGGACTCCTCCTTTCACAAATTCTGAGTTCTGGCACTCGGAGAGGATACGCGCGCGGGGAGCGTTGAGTGGGGCGTACTCAGTGAACCGGCCAGCTGGACCACGTGGTTCACGAGGTTCCCGGGGGCGATTATCTCTTTTTCTTTCTCCTCCTCGTCTGGGAGGGGAGTCTTCTTCTTTGTGGCCGCGAGGGCCTTCTTTGCGCCTCAATTCAAGGGCGATCTGTGCCGCCTCTGACTCCTCGAGCTCGATGTACGATTGCGCCCGTTGGAGGAGATCCTCGAGACGGCGGGGTCTGCGGAGGCCCACGGACTTGGCAAAGTCAGATCCGAAACGTAGCCCATGGATGATTAAATATTTCTTCATGTCGTTGGTCGTATGGACCTCGACAATTTCTCTGTTGAATCTCTCAATGTAGTTCTGGAGAGATTCGTTCTTCCCCTGAAAGATACTTTCTAGGGCAGCTTCCGTTTTCGGATGTCGACGAGATGCAGTTAAATGTTTGGTGAAGCGTTGCCTTAGTTGCTTCCAGGAGGTGATCGACCCAGGTGCCAGACCCTTGTACCAAGTCATGGCGCCCTTCCTCAAAGTGGTGGGGAAAAGCCTGCACTTGATGGCTCCCCTGACGTTTCTGAAGTCGAGCATGGCTTCGAGGCTTTCGATGTGGTCATCGGGGTTGAATAGGCCGTCGTAGTTCCCCAGCTGCGGAGGCTTCTCCATGCCCGCAGGAATTGGGACGTTCATGATCTCCCATGACAGAGGGGTCCTCTGGTCGTCGTCGACACTTCCTATCGGGGACATCGAAGGGGATCGCTGATGCCGTGGAGGGGAATTCTTCGAGCGGTGTCTCGGCCTCTCCTCGGTCTGCTTGGACTTCTTGGTGGTGGTGGAGGCCCTGGGTTCCTTTCGAGGCAGGGAACGAGGGCGTTTCTGGGAGATCGTCGGCTGGGGGCGCTCAAGACGTGGCCGACGACCCTCGCGCACCGGCGAGGTGTCTGAGACTCGTCCGAAGGAGTCCTTCGCGGGGAAGGGGAACGACGAGGTGACGGTGGACGGCGATGCCTTCGCGGGGAAGATCGTCGTGCCTGCCCTTGCTCCAACGCTTCAATCCTGGTATTCTGGTGCGCGATCAACTGGTTGGTCTGATTGATCAAGGCGAACAGGGCCACGGTGCTCGCGTTTGCATTGGGCGGAGGAGCAACTGGCTGAAAAATGGCTTGCTGATCGTCTTGGTGGGCGGCGTTGTAAGGCACGTCTTGGGAGTCTGGGGAGGCGGTCTGCCCGTCTCTCACGTCGCCTTCTTCGACATGGAGGGCAGCAGCGTCTTCGCGGTGGTTCCCGTTCTCGAGTTGCGTGAGGACGGTGTCCAGAGCTTTGTTAGCGGACGAATTGTCGGCCATGATGGTGATGAATGAGAGTTGCTTTGGTTTATCAGAGGAAAAACAGGGAAGCAAAGGGTTCCCACAGACGGTGCCACTGATCATACCTGGATCAGACAGTATCTGGTGGCCAACAATGTCGTCTGGGCTTCAGCTCCGGTGCGGTTGAAAGACGGCGCGGGGGGGGGGGGGGTGTACCTGCAAGGTACTCTGACGCTCAAGTAAGGTCACGGTCAGAGAAAAAGCAAGTACAGAAGAAGAAGGTTAGAGTAAGAAAGTGTGTGTGTAACCTGACCCTCTCAAATGAGAGGGTATTTATAGAGAGCCCCCAGCGCGGGGCCAACGGTCACTTGCATTGGGCTGGATTGCTAGGCCCAATCCAAGTAACTTCCAGGGCTTACGTGGCATAGTGAAGACCAGCACGTGGTCTTCGCCCTGGGGTAACCGTTCCTAGATCTCCGGACTTAGGGCAGACCGATTCCATCGGGAGTGGGTGGTTACATGAGAACGTGTCCTTGCGGGGAGGAGTCTTGCGTGTCGGGGAGAGACGTCTCCTCGCGGGGAGGACTCCTATGTGAGAAGGAGGTGGCTCCTTGCAGGGAGGAGCACTTGAGTGTCGAGGAGGAACGTGCTCGGGGAGGCCTAACCTCCTGCCCGACGCTATATGCCATGCGCGTGCCCGACAACGTGGAGAAGGGGCAAGTGCCTGACAGTGGTCGCGCTAAAAGGCCCTTGTTGGGCCATCCCAGGACGTGTGGGTTGGGCCTGCTTGACTGAGGAGCAGACCCCGACCCAGTCCAGAACAGCTTGTTTATTAAAATTATTTCTATTATATATTTATTTCACTTTCACATTTTATTCGCTTAATTTTTCACATCGATAAAAATCTCAAAAAATTAATGGTTATAATTAGTTTTATTTAGAGTGTCTTAATTTTTATTTAAGTTCAGTATAGATTAATCATAATTTAATTATAACAAAATAAATAGATGTTCTATTTATCCAAATTTTAGCTGTGATAAAGATTTATAAACTTTTATTTAGATACAATTTAAACGTAAAAAATTACGAGTCCTATGCGGTAATCTCCTTTGCACATCTTTAAAGACGATTTTGATTTTACTTTTAAAATAAAATGGTATTACATTCATTTTAGATTAGGTATCTTCTGTGTATCTTACATACTTTAATGTAATGATTAATTGAGTTAATTTCAATAATAAAGTGTGTCATTTTTAAAGTAGTTTTATGAATAATATATAAGAGAGTAGTTGCATAAATTAAAATATAGTAAATAAGAGTAAATTACTCAGACAAAATAATAATTATTGCATTGATATTCTAAAGGAACAAATAATTTGAGACAAATAAAAATGACAAATAAGACATTGTTCTGAGCTGATCAAAATAGTCTCATACTGTTTGGGAATTGAGGCTAAGGATAATTTATATACAAACACTTACAATCCTCAAACCAACAAGACACTTTTTTTTTAAGGCCAAATTCGTGAGATTCTTATTGGGGAAGTTTTTTCCACTAGGGAGCATTGAACATTGGGTCAAGAGCAACACACAAGTGAGAGAGACACCACATATCCACCTAAAACCTTAAGGTGATAAGTGTGTGAGTTCTCCCACTTATAAATGTTAAACTCTTCACATTTATAACCAATGTGGGACTCTAACTCACACTTGAATTTATTATTCTCAACACTCCCCCTCAAGTATGAGTCTACAATGCTCCCCCTCAAGTGAAAACTCTTTTGTCCACTTACACTTGTACCGCCGTTGACACACACCTCTTTCTTGGGCATTTTGATACACCTCTTCTTAGACATTTCGATTTCAACAGGACACCTCTTCCTAGGTATTTCGATACAAGTAAGCTGATCTCTTTCTCGAACCAAAAGCTCATGATACCATTGTTGGGGAAGTTTTTTTTTCACTATGGAGCATTGAACTTTGTGGGACTTCCTTTTTAAAAGCAATACCTTTGTGAGAGAGACACCACATATTCACCTAAAACCTTAAGGTGATAGGTGTGTGTGTTCTCCCACTTATAAATGTTCAAGTCTCCACATTCCTATCCAATTTAAGACTATTACCTATACTACTCACACTTGCGACACGCAACACTCTCCCTTAAGTGTGTGTCTATCCAAAATGCTCCCTCTTAAATGGAAGCGCTTTTCATCCACATACACTTGTACCCACGTTGACACTCTTCAACGAGACACTCAATCCATAGCCTGTGGGGATACTTTTGATACAAATGAGTTAGTCTTTCACTCGAACCAAAGGCTCATGATACCATTATTGTGGGAGTTTTTCACTAGGGCACATTGTTACTTTGGGTCAAGAGCAACACACAAGTGAGAGAGATACCACATATCCACCTAAAACCTTAAGGTGATAGGTTTGTGGTTCTTCCACTTATAAATGCTCAACTCTCCACATTTATAACCAATGTGAGACTCCAACTCACACTTGAATTTATTATTCTCAACAATTCTCACACTCAAAGCGATCAATACCTTGTAGTTGCAGTTACACAAACATCAGGTCGACTGAAACATTTGTGTCATTTGTGGGAACTCGACGTTCATATTGTGCTCTTTAACCTCAACTAGAAGGAAATTGTTCTGGACTGACCATAATAGTTCCACATTTTTTAATAATTGAGGCTAAGGATAGTTAATATACAAACATCCACACTCTTCAACCTAAGAGACGTTTTTTCTAATAGACAAAGTCGAGAGAGTTCTCACACTCAAAGAGAAAAATACCTCATAGTCACAGTGACACAAACTTAGTCGACCGTAACAAACACCTATTATGAAACATGTGGAATATATGTTTTGGGGAAGTGTATGTATAAAATATTTATTTTTAAACGTTTGAAATCTTTATGAAACAATTTTTAGAAAATCTGAAGGACACTAACGAGAGAAAGTTAAAATTGACAAAATATAACTTTAAATCGTAAAAATATAAATAAAAACAAAAGAGGTTGTTAAAAATAATAATGTGAGAGAGGAAAGAGAAACTCTAAAGTCCACCCTTTCCCTTTGAGGAAACTTTGTTCTTTTTTCAATGTTGATAAACACCGACATTTGTCTTGCACCTCATTCGCTCCCTTTCCATGGCTACAATTGTAATCTTATGGGCTTGCTTCGGTAATAACATCCAAAAAATTCTTTGCACGTGTTATTAATAATGTTTGTGGCATTCCCTTGAGCCTAGTGCCATATCTCTATCTCAAGGGTGATCGTATCACCATTGTAATCCCTAAGGATGAATCATATGGTCGAAAGGTTCTACACCGTTGAAAATGATGTGTTGCGCGTCAAGCTTTCTCCTCTTTAGAATTTTTGTCAATATGGGGTATGACTTTGTTAGGTAATGGATTCTTAGAGGTCGTTTTCTCTTCACTATAAGATGTTCAGAAAGTAAGGGCAACTGGATCATGGAATCTCAATTCGAGATTACTTAAACTCTTTTCTTGATGAAAGGACTAGGCCAACATATGTCACTAGTAAAGTATCATATTATACTTAAGTACAATATCATGATTCTCTTATTTCCCATGGATGAATTTTCCATATTTATCATAAGGCATGCATGAATATCTTTAGAGATTACACTGTTCATTGTAGGAGCTTTCAGACTTCAAATACCAACATAAATTTGTTAGGAATGTCCTTTTTCATATATTTCGGTAGGCGGGGAGGGGGGAGTATATGTGAAGAAAAAAGATGCATGTGAATTTCTTTAATCCTCCATAGAAGGGAAGATCGATACTTGTGCCAACCAATATATGTGTAGACTTGACAAAGATTTTTCCACTTGTAAGGCTGAATGCTAGAGGTTTTATTGTGGGACATATAGTCTTTAAATTTGTTTCAAGTAAAGTGTACCATTAACATTTGACATATTTGGTTTTCTAGCACCAAAGATGGTGAATCTTTCATAAATAATCTAAGACTCGTGCATAATAATGTTGTATCTTCAAAGACTATGAACATAGTTTTTACGAGGATTACTTTCACCATATAAAAAGAGGTAGTTATGCCGCTTATTGTATGTTTGTCTTCTATTTTTATATAATCATTATTCTTTCAATTTACATATTAATATGTGTGCAATATTCAAAATATGAATAAAAAATTGTATTTAAACTTGAAAAGAAATTGTATTATTTATGAAAAATTTGTAATATAATTCAGAATAAAATTGATAGTCAGATTGAGAGTGTTCACTAACCCTAACAATTTTGGGTTAAGCAACATTTATGGGAAATTTCATGGGTAATTTTAATGTTGGATCATCACGAGGAGCGTCCACATTGAGTTAATAGCAATATACAAAAGAGAGAGATATTACATATTCACCAAAAATCTTAAGGTGATAGGTGTATGGATTCTCTCACTTATAAAGTGCTCAACCTCCACTTTTCTAAGTAATGTGGGACTTCCAACTCATACTTGTACACAACAATTTTCCTCTCATGTATGAGATCATCCACTATGGTCCTCCTCAAGCGAAAGCTCTTTCATCCACATACATTCGTACCGTTGTTGCGGGCACTACAATGGAACACGTCGTCTGGCCACCACATTGTCAAAAAGACTTTTGATACAAGAAGTTGATCCTTTAATTGAACCATCGAATCTGATATTACTGTTGGGTCATCATGAGGAGCATCCACATTTGGTCAAGGGCAACATACAAGTGAGAGAGACACCACATATTCACCTAAAATCTTAAGGTGATATGTGTATGCATCTTATCACTTATAAAGTGCTCACACTTGTGGAATTTCCAAATCACACTAGTACACAACATTTAAAACCTCTTTATTTTAACTTTTATTTAGAGGTGAAATATAAACAAAAATTATTTGTACATTGATCTATTTCTTTCTTTTTTATTTCTAATAAGTTTCCTTTGTTATAGCGACATCTCGTACACTAAATTTAAATAGTTCTTTTAGCTTAGATTCAAACATTGATTTAACACGTTGAAGTCTAATCTTCAATTGAACTTAAGCATTAACTCTAGTTTGTTTGTATTTTAAAATTTTAAAATATTTGAATTTATGTACAAACATAAATGGTGATTTAATTCAAAATATAATAACTTTTATATTTTTAAAATTGTAATTTAAATGTGCATTGGGTCATCTGCAAGAATCATTGAATACATAATAGGTAGACTCTTCAGTTCCATTGAGAGGACAATCATTCACATGAATGTCATGCCAACCACCAATATCAATCTGATAGTTGACTGAATCCCACGTTGTTCCATGCGAGTTCAATTGCCTACAATTTCTCCTATTTAAAGAGGAAAGTGCACTATTAGAACAAGTTTTGGTTCTGCGTCTGGCCATATATTTTGATGATAATAATACATAGTGTTTTAGAGAACAATTTCGCACCCTAATAATTTTGCTTAGTGTGCAGATTTTATATTTAAGTTCTGAATCTGACTAAATGACGTGTGATGTCATCAGACTCTGAAACTAGTGCACTCTGACTCTGGGTTATGTGTTTACATAGTTGATCAAGCTATGAATTAGTACTCAACGCTTCTGACATCTACTTATCTAAGGCTTTGATACTCTGAAGCTTCTGAAGTTGTTACGCTCTGAAGCCCTACGCTCAACTCAACTCTGAGTTATGTCACCAGACTCTGAAGACCACACTCTGAGGAACTGGATCAAGACCCTAAAGACCAAATTTTTTAAGATTCTCTCAACTAGACTATTACTCTTCTCTTATACATGCTTCATCACAAACTTATCAGAAGCCTCTGAATATTGAAGATAAGATCAAAAGATTTTACATGAGAAAATTAATACACAGTACAAAATCAAATATTTCTTCCACTACACTGATTTTGTGGGCTAAGGACTTTACTATTGTACCATTTTGTATCCCATTTTCACAAACCGCTATGCAAAGATACATTTGCATTTTGGTATTCCAATTCTACTCTCCAATGGATCTCTTCATTGCATATATAAAGAAGACTTAGAAGAATGGAAAATCACGAACTTTTACTAAGCTATTATCATACGTGAATGGTGTTATTTGTGAATATTTTGAGAGAAAAGAAACACTCGCACAAGAAAATTTTTTCATACTCTTTATTGTAAATCTTTTGTGTGATACTTGTCTTTCATTTATTTATTCTACTTTCTTAGAAGCATTTTATAAACACACTTTGTATTAATCTGTTTGATTGTATTCTTATTCCTTAAGTGACTAGGGTTTAGTCTGTATACTCAAGAAGACATTGTTTGTTGGTCTTTGTGTTGTAATCAAGTTAGATTATAGTGGATTAAGTCCTTGTTGATAAGGCGAAATCACCTTGGCGGGTGGATTAGAAGCAGCTTGTGTTATAGCGAACCGGTATAAAAATAACTATTTCATTATTTTTTTTTCTTCATTTGCTATTTGTTGTGTTGGTTTTAAAAAGCTTTTGTTTTTAGAAGCCTAATTCAAACCCCCCTTTATTGTGTTTTTCTTCACCTACATTTCTTTTATTTAAAGAGGAAAGTGCACTACTTCACAAGTATTCAAATTCTTTATCATTCAAACACCATTGTTCACTCTCATACTGACTTAAGCATTGGAGTATTAACCTTGCAAGTCAGCCCCTCTCTCCATACCTTCCGATCAACTCCAGTTCCAACATGGAACATTAAAAATGTATGTGGAATTTGACTTATGATTCCTACGATCAAACTTCTCTTGATTCAATTGATTCTCCTCTGTTAGAAATATATATCCTTCAATTGAAGTACATATCTCCATTTCCTAATCACTTATGTCAGATTTCAATCTCTTCTCCTTCAAATCTTCCATCAGATTTGTCAACAATGGTGGTTTCCAAAACTACTCACTCTGTCGTCCAGCGACAAGTCGTCGTCATCGTTGAGTTTTCCAAAAATCCTCCACGTCCTCCTAAAGGGATGAATGACCAAGTCCTAATGACTTCTCCATCAGTCCCCTCGCCACAAGTTCTTGTCCAACCTAGGGAAAATCAAAGAGCATTTCAACTTCATCCATTCCTTGGATCAACAATGCATTTTTCACTATGGACGGAAAGAAGGGCCAAGAAGACTCTCCAAAGAAACAATAATCCCCCAAGAAAATAGTTGAAGTTGCGGCCAGAGGAAAATGCAAAGACGTAAGTAGCGGGGAAGAAAAAGGACACAAGGGGAAACGCCAATACATTGCTTCCATCATAGGAGGTTCCCAGAGGACAAGCAACCCGTCCAAAATTACAATGAAAAAGAAGATTGTTAAGTTAATGGTTGTTAGTAAGAAGCATGAAAGCATTTCAATGAAAAGCCCATTAAGGTTAGTCTTCAGATTCTGGGATATCGAGAAGATATAAGGAATCCCAAACGAGATCTTTCCTTTAATCATAACACCTAAAACTACCAACTTTGACGTCTCAAGAGTACTTATTAATGGCGGAAGCTCCTGTGGCATAATGTACTCGATTCTATTTGAGAAAATGTGGTTGAAAAAGGAGAAGTTATGACCATATGTTAGGTCCAACCTATATGCCTTTGACGACACTATAACGTGTCCTTGGGGATACATCGAGATAATGGTCACCTTAGGAGAAGGAATGGATATCAAAACTATTGATTCCCAATTCCTAATAGTCCCTTGTAGGATTGTCTACAACTACATCCTAGGCTATCCGTTTGTAGAAACCTTGGATGCAATAACTTTCCCAGTTCATATCAAGTTGAAGTACCACAACATCCATGACAAGTCGGTGACGATAAACACCGAATTTTTTGGAGTAAAAATGATCTATAAGGATTTGCAGCAGGACCAAAAAGGAGACGAAGGCATAGCCATGGAAATAAACATGGTCTCCATGATCGAACAACTAACAGAAGAGGTTACCAAACCTCCTACATGTAAGGCAGTTTGTCTCGGCCAAACAAATAGAAATGGTGAATCTAGACAAACAACTACCACGTCTCATGTGGCCAACAAGCAGTAGTGTAGCCATTTGGTTATTATAATCCAAGTTTTCTTTTGTAAAAAGCAGTTACATATTACTATAATGTAACATCATTGTTTGATTAAAGAAAGAAGAAATGTTGACTAAACTATATTTTTCCTTTGTGATTATGAAATGGACTGATGAGTATGGGGTACGACCAGAGAGATCAAAGCCCTATCACAAAGACTCACTGGTATTATCATAAACACCACAAGCATATGACTAAAGCAATCAAAACCCCGTGATGCCAACGAGCACACACACAACAAAAGCAAGTAACAATGTGGAAAAAAACTGGTTCACCCCCTCTTGGTAGCTAGCCACTCTAGAGGCGGTGGTGATTCTTCCATACATCGATGTCAAACCATGTTTTCACCCGGGGGAATGGAAAGGGTATTGGACCTTGACCGGGCACAATCCCCATAAACATCCAATAAATGTCGAGCACAAACTCGAAGGAAAAGCTGAGTCCCATAGAAATAAACATGGGATTAGAATCGACACTGCAAATCAGGTAAAATACAAGCAAGTAATAAATTAAAGTATATATATTACAAGACAAAAACATCAAAGCTTCACATACTCTGGGTACAAGCACAACATTTAATACAAAACTCCATTTGTAGTCCATCAAAGAGACCATTTTCCCGTCCTCGATAGCACGATCAAGACGAGCTAGATCCCGAGAGACTTGAATGGAAGTATAAAAATACTCCACTTGCTTCAAGGAACTCTCAAAGGCACCCTCGAAAATGGAGAAACCTTCTTGTGTTGACTTTGCCATATCCTCTAAGAGATCAAGGTTCTCTTGGCGCATCACACGAAGACCGTCCTCGACCATCTCCTGACTTTCCTAAGACTCTTTCATATACTTCTCTAGTTCTTCTATCCTTTTACGAGCAGGATCTAAGGACCAATTTGCTTTTTTAGAGCGACCTTTACCTTTGACAAATATTTCTGAGTAGAAGGGAAAATCCTTATTCTTCTCGGTTACTTCTCGAGCAAGAAATATCAACTTTTCAACCAAAGTATTCGGGTACTCAAAAGACTCCACAATGGCACCCATAACAAAGAATGAGTTGGAAGCACCTCAGATGTAATGTCATTGTCATACCCTAATTTTTGACCCTAAGATTCTGTTTTTCGTTTCGCATCGTCTGCATAGCATATCATGCACTTCATCTTGCATAGTGTCTGAAATGTCAGTTAGAATAAATTTGTTGGATTTACAGACAAACGGTCTAAATTTATTTCAAAATCTGACCAAACGCTGTATTTTTCCAATGTTTATTTCGCGTTGATTATTTTGGTGTGTTCATTTTATTATTTCGAGTACTTTCCTGCCCGACTTTTTATTTCGTCTTTTTATCATTTTTATTTATTTTTAGTTTAATAATCATTTAATTTATTTAAATTTAATTAGATATTTAATTTAAATTTTTATTTTTATTAATTAATTTTATTTTTAATTTGTTTACTAATGTTTTCTTTTTTTATAAAAAACACTAAAACATCCTATTTAATCAATACTTAATTATGTTTCTCCTTCTAAAAACACAAAAACATAATATTTAATTCTTTTTATTTTTGTCTCATTATAAAAAACAAAAAAAAAACATTGTGTTAATTGTTATTATCATTCTTGTATATTTTCTAATCCTATATATATGCATTAGAAAAAAACAAAGAGGACAAAAAAAAACAACCATAGCACCAGTTGTTCAATCTCCAAACCGCGCCGCCGAGGGAGAAGCCGAGAGACGAGAAAGCGAACGCGCGCTGTGTTCACAAAGCAGAAGGAGAGGAAACATTGTTTATCCTTGGTAACTCATTTCCATTTTCTTCATTTTTTATTTATTATTATTATTATTAAACAATGTTAGTTTTAGTTTGTATTTAGCTTTCTATTTGCTATACTGTTTTGTATTTGATGTTTGTGATTCTATCCGTCAATTATGTTTGTTTATTGGTTCGTATTGATTTACATATTTTAATGATTCTATTGTGTTGTGCTTATGTTAAGTTTAGATGTTGTGATGTTAATGCTATGAAAATAATTCTATATTGTAAATAAATTATGACATGCTGCTACTATTACTGCTTGATTTAAAAAAAAATATTAAGATTTTATTTATTTGTCTTTTAATTATTCTCTCCTTTTAATTCGTTTAATATTATAAGAAAAAGACTGAAAATATTTTTATCACATATTTTGATATTTTCTTTTTCTTTTCTAGTTTTAATTAGTTATTTGGTGTAAGATTAAAAATGTAAAAATTTGATTTTTAGTTACTTTTATTTAAATGTTAGGAAAAATGCTAAAAATATTTTATCTTTTATTTTAATATTTTTCTTCTAGCTTAATTACTTATTTATTAAATATTTGAAAAAATGTAAAAATAATTTTTATTTTTGTAATATTGAAAAAACCAAAAAATATTCTAATTTCTCATTTTAGCATTTTATTTCTAGTTAATTATTTGTATACTAAAATGTGAAAAATATCTTGCTACTGAATTTTCATTTTCATTTCCCTAAAATCTTGTTGCCTGTACCTTTTATTTTAGTTCAACGTTTTTGGGTAATTTGGATTATCCTATTTGGACTTGTTTCGATTTACATGAATTGTTTATGAATTATAATTTCTTGCAAATAATAAAAATAAACATTTTTATCATTTTCTATTTTATTTTTATATTCTAAAAAAAATACAAAAACATTTTAATTCTTTATTGTTAATATTTTCACACGATAATTTTTTGTGATTGTATTTTTTCTCTGTGTCTCACGATGCTTTGCCGTAAATGTCTGTTATTTTACCATGATGCTTTGTCGTGTCTGTATATTCTTTCTTGTCATTTACATGATGTTCTTCCATGTATCTGCTGCTTTCTATTCCTTGTTGACCCAATCCAAGGGAAGAGGCTGTATGTTGACTAATTGTCATTGTGCGTGTCCCTTGTTTGTACACTTTAATTGTCTTTGTTGTTCTTGGTTATTAGAACCTGGCAATTCGTAGGTCCGAACTACAAACGCTCTGATTTCTCAAAGTTATTTTTTAGAATACGTAGGTACAAGGTCAATCCTTGGCGAGCAACCTTTTCCTTTTACTTTGTTTACCCTTATTGAGGGGAACTACGAATGCTCTGGTTCCATTCCCGTCAGGATACGTAGGCACGAGATGCGATGTCTTGGCGAACATACTTAGAAATAACACCTTAGGTCTCTCTTTCTTCACCCTTTAGCAGACAAAATAACAAATAACACAATAAAACAAGAGGTTCCTGTAGGGTACTACATATACTTAGGATACTAGCACCTTCCCTAGTTATAACCAACCCCTGAACCTTAGATTCTCTTTTGCTTTGCATTGCATTGCATGTTTACGGGTTATTCGTTCTTTTTCCCTTCCCTTGGATAAATTAAAGATCAGTGGTGAATAATGATTTACGAACCTAGTTAATTTAATAACTATGATATCATATTCTCACCGCGACATAAATCGCGACTCCACTGGGGAGATACCTTAAGAGGGTTACCCTTAACTTGTTTTGTATGTGTTATTGTATATTTGTATATATTTGCCTGCTTGGGTTTTTCTGTATGCAGGGTGGTTACATATTGTTGTGAGATAAGTCCTAACCTGGACTTGAGCGCACTTATGATAGGAATGTGATATATTCAAGGAGGCTTATAGGGAGTTGATTCCCGACCAAGCTGACTTGAAAATTCACCACTCAGTTAAGGCCCTCTTGAGATTAGTATTGTTGAACGAGTATTCGTGAAAACATTACTACTTTCGACCTAGGAGCCCGTGACGCTGGGGACCTTTAGTTACCTTTAACCCAACTTGGCCTTCTTAGGACGTAGTGCGATGACTATGAGGGAGTAGTGTAACACCCCGAATTTAATTAATTATTTAATTAAATTAATTAAGGATTTAATTATTGAAATTGTCGGTATTTTACTAAGAGGAGAAATTGGATTATGATGTTGTTTGAGTGTTCAGTGGATAGTCGAGTAATTAGTCGGTTTAATCAGAGAAATAATATTAGAAATAATATTATTATTTATGTGGACTTATTTTGAATGGTAGTATGAAGTAATAATGGAGGGGTAAGAATTAGGCCCAATAGATTAAATAATACTATTATTATTATTATTATTATTATTTTTATGAATTAGTGAAATAGGGTTTTGTAAAAAGAGAAGAAGAAAGTTGCAGTACATAGAAGTACCAGAGAAAAGAAATAAGGGTTTTGGGTGGAGAAAAGAAATAGGCAGTTACGAAGGAAAAAGGGAGAAGAAAACAAAGATGTCGTACGAGGAGAAGTTGCAAAGCATATGTTTGAAGCTATGGTGAACAAGGATTCAATCGGTGGGTTAGAGCGGTCTACAATCCAAGGTAAGGGTGGGGTTCTGACTCTATAATGGGGTATTTGACGAATGCTATATGGGTTTGAGTTGTAGAATTATTGCCTCTGTATGTGTTGTAATGGTTGTCGTGGATACTGTAATGCGGTTGCTGTTAATGAATGGGTTGTAGGAAAATTGGATTACGTTGCTGTAAGGTGTAATTTTATTGTGGATCTGTTGTATTGGGATGTTTGAAATTGAATCTGTGAGGAGAGGTTGCAATATGGGAGAGAAGAACGGATTCCAATAACGTTGCTATTTTAAAAAAAAAAAGAAAAAAAAAAAGGGAGGGGATGGCGCAAGCCACCCCTGTATGGTACTTAAGGGTGGCGCAAGCCACCTCTGGCAAGTGAGTATGGTGGCACAAGCCACCTTGTTTCATAATGAATATGGTGGCGCAAGCCACCTTGTTTTATAATTAATGGTGGCGCAAGCCAGCTGTGCCCTGTGGTGAAGGGGTGGCGCAAGCCACCTCCTTGTGTGTATGCGCCACCTGTGTGAGTGAGTGGGTAGTGGTTTAGTGTATTTGTTTAATTATTAGTAATACATAAAAATTGGCAATTTGGTTTATTAATACAAATTTGGATTACTAGCAATTTAACTTTAACTTTAGATTAATGATGATAGAAAATAATACTTGCTTAGAAGACTAATCATGAATTAGCAGGAAAGTAATAATTGTTGAGGACATTAATAATATAGATCATATAGTGTGACCCTCTAATGAAATTGATAGGCGAAAGTGATGAATGTTCTGTGTTGATAAACCTATAAATATGCCTGTCTGTGTGAAAACTCATGATTTTAATTCGCAGGAATTCTTTAGTATTGGTGATAATGAAATAATGTTGACATGATGTTTATGTTGTTGTATTGAGAATATTTATAATGTGATTATCTATGGATTGTGCCATGCTATATGAATGATGTGTGTGCTGAAATAACATAAAGTATGATGTATGTGTGAAATTCCTGAGTTGTGTCTGGAAATGAATTGTCTAATATATGTGTTACGATGTTTGTGAATGGAACATGAAGATTTTAATGATGATGATACTACTTAGGTTTTGGTGTTGTTAGGATGGAGATAATATTGTCATGAAGTAATGTGATATTGTAATGATGATGTTGATATGATATGCATAATTAATCACTAAATATGCTATATGATGAATTGATAAATGATTACATGTTGATTTGTTGTTGCTGTTAAGTTGTAAGCCGATGGCCAATGTTGATTTGTTGTTGCTGTTAAGTTGTAGGCCGATGGCCAATGTTGATTTGTTGTTGCTGTTAAGTTGTAGGCCGATGGCCAATGTTGATTTGTTGTTGCTATTAAGTTGTAGGCCGATGGCCAAAGTTGAATTTGTTGTTAAGTTGCAGTTGTGTGGTTGTTGTGTTATTGTTGAATGAGTTGATGCTGTAGTTGTTGTCGCATGCATAGCATAGCATACTAAGTTGGCCTGGATTGGAAAAATTATTACGTTGGCCTGGATTGGCAAAATTATTACGTTGGCCTGGATTGGCAAAACTGCGATGAAGGCTTATGCCTTGGCCTTGATTGGCAATTTCTAAGTTGGGAGTTCTGCTCCGTTTTAAAGTTGAGAGTTCTGCTCCAATGGTACCACATGCATGTGCATAGTTGAGTCACATCTTAAGTTGTATGTTAGAGTTGTGGGTATTGTTAAGTTGTGATAATTTGAAGTTGTATATTATAAGTTGTTACGTTGATGTGTTGGTTTATTAAAGTTGCTGTTGTTATTAAGTTGTGTTGATTTAAGTTGTTTGTTAGTTGTTGTATAATTGTGGTTATAAAATGGTGATATTTGTATGATCTGATCTAACATATTGTTTATCATACACTTTATTATATTGTTAGATATGTCACCCCTTCTGCTGATATTTCCCCTACCATGGGAAATGGGCAGGTACTCAAGATTTGCATTGGAAGTTCGAAGTAACTTTATGAAGTCTTTTGTTGCTCTATGGCAAGTCAAAAGGGTCTTGCTCTGATACGTAACACTCGGGGGATGGATGCTTGTTGTTTATTGTTGAATATGTTTTATGTTGCTGAATTTTTAAGTTGAATTTATTAAGTATTATGTTGTTTTGAAGTTGTTTTAGTCGAACAAAAATGTTAAGTGAATCAAAGTTGAATATTTATATCTTGAAGTTGCTTTGCTTTGAAAAGAAGATATATATGAATTTTGTTGTTATCGGTTCATTCGATCAAAGTGTTATGTATCTGTTCATATGAAATTAATCGAAGTTGTTTTTAAGATGAAAGTGTAGCATCCTATTGTTTGTTGAAATTTTATAACTCTGATTTTTACTATTATCCTCCGGGTAGAAATGGGGTGTTACATTGTGGTATCAGAGCCAGGTCAGTCTGTCTGGCCAAGTTGTCTAATGTTGTTTATCCCTTAGTACGCGACAAGTGTGTGGAACACTGTCGGTACTTGTTTGTCCTCCTAATCGATTGAATGCAGGAGTTGGCTTGAAGATGAGTGGGGGAGAAGCTTTGCTTCTCGGATATGTTTCCATTGAAAGGTGTTGTTCAGTATGCTGCTGTTAGCGATAGTGCAAGTATTGTAGAAGTTTGTTGATTCCCGAATCCGAAGGTGACATAGATTCAAGACGTTGTTTGTTAACCAAGTTGAAGCGTCTTGAAGGAAGATGATCAGACATTGCTGATGCTCACTTCTTGAAGGATGAGGAGCAATGTAACGGTTGTTGATATATGAGTAGAGTGTAGATACCTGATGTTTCTGAAGGTGATTTTTAAGCAACAAGGATAATTTTTAGAAGATGGAATTTAGAAAGTTGCGATGTTTCAGCGCTGCTGGTGGACTGTGAAGTTGTCGGTTTGAGTAGCCTTTGCGTAGGGAGCTGACGTTTGAACGGTGATAGAATGACAGATTGTTGTAGACCGTGTCGTGGAATCCTTGTGAGTGACTGTAAAAGTTGTTGATGTTGTTTGAATGTTTTGAATCGTGAGTCAGAGTCAGAAAATGCGAGGAGATGAGTACGATTTCAAGGATGGTAAGTGTTGGTACCGGTGCAAAGAAATTTTGTTCTGATGTTATCGTAAGGTGTGCAATAGTATGTCGCTGTATGACGTCGGTGTTCGCATTTTCGGATAACTTTGGAAATTCATATCTTGTGTTCTGAGTATCGGATTGATGTTCTGTTTGAACCTATGAGGAGATAAAAAAATATATCCTATCCTATGAAAGTGTTTTCAAATACGGTAGATGCATTCCTATAGGGAGGGACTCTGAAGCCAGTTACGGAACTAAAGGTTTTTTTGGGCATAAATGGTTATTATCGCAGTTGTTAGAGACGAGGTCAAGCGTAATACGTTGTTGGCGAATAAGCTGAAAGTATTGGAGAAGCGCATAGAGGTGCGGCTTATGATGATTAACAATGATTAGAATGAAGATGTCCTTCTAAAGGAAGATGCTTTTAAGAGGAATTAGAGTCGTGTTTATGATGCCAAGGTAGTGGCATGTGTAAAATAAGAAGTGGAGGGGTTATATGACCAAAACGGTGTGGAACGGCATGGTGAGAATTCAATTGGAACGAGACGACATGTAATGTACTGGCATAGTAGTAATTCTTGAGTTGGAGAATACTTAACCTTCGTGTGAGGCTAAGTGAGTTAATATGGACTGTGTAATATGTTGAGCGTTGGTGTCTCATCGACAAGATCGAATGAGAGGGAAATTATGGGCGTATTTGTAAACCTCATTGGAAATTATTAGATTTTGGTGCTTTAAGTGACTTGAGTTCAAGTCCTAAAGGAACACTATTATAGTTTGGTAACGAGGGTTTATACTTCATTATGGTTGTCGGCTATCTATTGACAAATTGAGGAACTGATCACCCTTAATCTCTTGTTGATAGTAGACGAGATCGTGTTGGATGGTATAGACTTGTCTTGCTATCTTAATAGTGTGTAAAGTGATTGATGTATATCGTGAGGATAGTCGCTCACCAGTTGGTGCGAATTGATAGAGGAATGGCTGGGAAAGAGTTGAAACGTAGTGCACAATTCGGAGTAGCGGGTTTATATGCGAGTTAACGTCGGAATGTGAAAGATTGAGAATATCGAGTGAACAGTGATTTTATGGTGGATGTTAAAGAAAGTCCGAAACTAGATTGAAGTTGTAAACCATATAGTTGACGGAAATTTTAATGAGGACGATGCCTTGAGATGGATGATCAGAGTTGCGCAGCTGAAGCATGAAGTGGTGCAGTTGTTATGCTTGTGCGACTCGTTAGAAGTGAAGGACTAAATATTAGAAGCCTGAGTGAATGATGTGTCTTGATCTACGTGTTAGATTTAGTGAATTGTTGATATAATGGATGACGTGTCAGAATAATGTGTTTCTCGTAAATTTCGCTGATTCTATAATGATGTTATTATGGTTGTTGGTTGAT
The DNA here is from genome assembly GCA_022829125.1 of Lathyrus tuberosus. NCBI lineage: Eukaryota > Viridiplantae > Streptophyta > Magnoliopsida > Fabales > Fabaceae > Lathyrus > Lathyrus tuberosus. The sequence goes on from JALAZF010000993.1 coordinate 551,173, forward strand.
GGGGAGTGGTGCGTATATTCGTGAATTAAGCTGTTAAGTTGACGTTGTAATTTTGTTCTCGTTGTCATGATGTTGTTGTTGGTTACTGTAAGTAAGAAGCAATATTTCATAATATGACGAAGTGGATTATGTTGGCTATGTCGATGTCACTATAAGAATGATGCGACAATATGAGTAGAGATGTTGGTGTTTGTTGATAATTAACATGTACATTATGGGATTGGAGTCGGGTATGAGTTGTAGTGTTGAGAATGTTGTTAAGAGGGTGATGTGAAGTTGTATATACAAGTATGAGTAAATATAGTTGTTACTACTCTAACTGTTGATCTGTCAAGATATTCTTGAAGCGGTTGATATGTTATTAGCGATTAAGTCGCGAAGGTGTTGAAGGATTAGCAGGCGTTTATCAGAGTTAAATCATGGTGAGTTATGGCTGTGTCGGAAAGTGGTAGTCGGAGTGTTGCCAAACTCAACTGAGGACCAGAGAGTTGGAAGCGAAGTTGAGGATGGTGTGTTGGATAGATTTTCGAGGACGAAAATATCCTAAGTAGGGGAGAGTTGTAACACCCCGAATTTAATTAATTATTTAATTAAATTAATTAAGGATTTAATTATTGAAATTGTCGGTATTATACTGAGAGAAGAAATTGGATTATGATGTTGTTTGAGTGTTCAGTGGATAGTCGAGTAATTAGTCGGTTTAATCGGAGAAATAATATTAGAAATAATATTATTATTTATGTGGACTTATTTTGAATGGTAGTATGAAGTAATAATGGAGGGGTAAGAATTAGGCCCAATAGATTAAATAATATTATTATTATTATTATTACTTTTATGAATTAGTGAAATAGGGTTTTGTAAAAAGAGAAGAAGGAAGTTGCAGTACATAGAAGTACCAGAGAAAAGAAATAAGGGTTTTGGGTGGAGAAAAGAAATAGGCAGTTACGAAGGAAAAAGGGAGAAGAAAACAAAGATGCCGTACGAGGAGAAGTTGCAGAGCACATGTTTGAAGCTATGGTGAACAAGTATTCAACCGGTGGGTTAGAGCAGTCTCCAATCCAAGGTAAGGGTGGGGTTCTGACTCTATAATGGGGTATTTGACGAATGCTATGTGGGTTTGGGTTGTAGAATTATTGCCTCTGTATGTGTTGTAATGGTTGTCGTGGATACTGTAATGCGGTTGCTGTTAATGAATGGGTTGTAGGAAAATTGGCTTACGTTGCTGTAAGGTGTAATTTTATTGTGGATCTGTTGTACTGGGATGTTTGAAATTGAAACTGTGAGGAGAGGTTGCGATATGGAAGAGAAGAACGGATTCCAATAACGTTGCTATTTTAAAAAAAAAAAAGGAGGGGATGGCGCAAGCCACCCCTGTATGGTACTTAAGGCCACCTCTGGAAAGTGAGTATGGTGGCGCAAGCCACCTTGTTTCATAATGAATATGGTGGCGCAAGCCACCTTGTTTTATAATTAATGGTGGCGCAAGCCACCTGTGCCCTGTGGTGAAGGGGTGGCGCAAGCCACCTCCTTGTGTGTATGGGTGAGGTGGCGCAAGCCACCTGTGTGAGTGAGTGGGTAGTGGTTTAGTGTATTTGTTTAATTATTAGTAATACAGAAAAATTGGCAATTTGGTTTATTAATACAAATTTGGATTACTAGCAATTTAACTTTAACTTTAGATTAATGATGACAGAAAATAATACTTGCTTAGAAGACTAATCATGAATTAGCAGGAAAGTAATAATTGTTGAGGACATTAATAATATAAATCATATAGTGTGACCCTCTAATGAAATTGATAGGCGAAAGTGATGAATGTTCTGTGTTGATAAACCTGTAAATATGTCTGTCTGTGTGAAAACTCATGATTTTAATTCGCAGGAATTCTTTAGTATTGGTGATAATGAAATAATGCTGACATGATGTTTATGTTGTTGTATTGAGAATATTTATAATGTGATTATCTATGGATTGTGCCATGTTATATGAATGATGTGTGTGCTGAAATAACATAAAGTATGATGTCTGTGTAAAATTCCTGAGTTGTGTCTGGAAATGAATTGTCTAGTATATGTGTTACGATGTTTGTGAATGGAACATGAAGATTTTAATGATGATGATACTACTTAGGTTTTGGTGTTGTTAGGATGGAGATAATACTGTCATGAAGTAATGTGATATTGTAATGATGATGTTGATATGATATGCATAATCAATCACTAAATATGCTATATGATGAATTGATAAATGATTACATGTTGATTTGTTGTTGCTGTTAAGTTGTAGGCCGATGGCCAATGTTGATTTGTTGTTGCTGTTAAGTTGTAGGCCGATGGCCAATGTTGATTTATTGTTGCTGTTAAGTTGTAGGCCGATGGCCAATGTTGATTTGTTGTTGCTATTAAGTTGTAGGCCGATGGCCAAAGTTGAATTTGTTGTTAAGTTGCAGTTGTGTGGTTGTTGTGTTATTGTTGAATGAGTTGATGTTGTAGTTGTTGTCGCATGCATAGCATAGCATACTAAGTTGGCCTGGATTGGAAAAATTATTACGTTGGCCTGGATTAGCAAAATTATTACGTTGGCCTGGATTGGCAAAACTGCGATGAAGGCTTATGCCTTGGCCTTGATTGGCAATTTCTAAGTTGGGAGTTCTGTTCTGTTTTAAAGTTGGGAGTTCTGCTCTAATGGTACCACATGCATGTGCATATTTGAGTCACATCTTAAGTTGTATGTTAGAGTTGTGGGTATTGTTAAGTTGTGATAATTTGAAGTTGTATATTATAAGTTGTTACGTTGATGTGTTGGTTTATTAAAGTTGTTGTGTTATTAAGTTGTGTTGATTTAAGTTGTTTGTTAGTTGTTGTATAATTGTGGTTATAAAGTGGTGATATTTGTATGATCTGATCTAACATATTGTTTATTATACACTTTATTATATTGTTAGATATCTCACCCCTTCTGCTGATATTTCCCCTACCATGGGAAATGGGCAGGTGTTCAAGATTTGCAGTGGAAGTTCGAAGTAACTTTATGAAGTCTTTTGTTGCTCTATGGCAAGTCAAAAGGGTCTTGCTCTGATACGTAACACTCGGGGGATGGACGCTTGTTGTTTATTGTTGAATATGTTTTATGTTGCTGAATTTTTAAGTTGAATTTATTAAGTATTATGTTGTTTTGAAGTTGTTTTAGTCGAACAAAAATGTTAAGTGAATCAAAGTTGAATATTTATATCTTGAAGTTGCTTTGCATTGAAAAGAAGATATATATGAATTTTGTTGTTATCGGTTCATCCGATCAAAGTGTTATGTATCTGTTCATATGAAATTAATCGAAGTTGTTTTTAAGATGAAAATGTAGCATCCTATTGTTTGTTGAAATTTTATAACTCTGATTTTTACTATTATCCGTCGGGTAGAAATGGGGTGTTACAAGTAGTCCCAAAATAGTTGATACGCTGTAACGCCCTGTATAATATATATCTAGAATAATACAATACAAGCATTTTATTTGGTACTGACACCATCATAAGTGCCTAATGGCGTAATTCACATACTTGACCATTTCTAATACACAACACAATCTATGGTACAAGCTATGGAAACTAGCCAAAAATATAAAATCTAAGATTAATATACAATATCCTCAATTGTATACAACAAATACACAGCGGAAATAAGCTCAACTAAGCTTCTCTTGAAACATCCAAGCATAGCTCCACTTGTAAATCAAACATGTACTCAAAACCTAAAAATAATCAACAATAGTGGGGTGAGATACATCAAATCTCAGTGAGTTCCTTATCTTATGGATTCTCTCAGCTTTACAAGGTTCTATCAATCCTAACTCAAGTCAAAGGGAAGGGAAATGACTGAGTTCACAATCTCAATTCTCACACTATATGGAAACATGTTCATGAGTTCATCAACTCATCATATTATCACTAATCGATAACCACACCAAGACATCCCCTTTTCCTGTCCGCTTCTACATCTAGAAGTCGACCCGAGTCATGGATCCTGTAACCTACTTGACATACGAATGGATTTGGGTTCTACGAGCCATTAACCGTTATGAATCGTCACTTCACACGGGCCATTAACCATCACAAGCTTACGCTCCCAAAGCGCCATTCGTACTGCACGCGGGAATCAAACCTGCCAAGTAGTTGTGCATACGTTTCAGATGAGGAGCTCGAGACTCATGAAACTACACCTCAGGGAAAACGGTTACGATTACGTGATCTCACACACAAACGTGATTGCCACATTCGCCTTTTCTCATAATCACAAAAGTTCCACATGTTCCATACTAGTGTTTACTCTCTCCTAGACCAATACTTGTCACAGATGCACCTTTCTACATCAAGTGCCCGAGCATCGCCATCTAGGTTATCTACTCCAGGCCAGAACTCGCCAATGAATGCACGAGCGTCGCCATCCAGAGTTTCTATCACAATTCTATTCACAACCTAGAATTATAACAATCTTAACTATGCCATTTTGTTTTGGGGTAAAGTTTCCTCACAATCTTAACTATGCCAGAGTTTCTATAATTGCATAATAGAACCACATAAACACACATGATAACATAACATGTCAAACATAACCCACATAGTAGTTCACACACATTTTTAGGGCATACAAGCCACTACTATCCTCTACCAAGCATCCTTGGTTAAATCTCATGGTCTCACATTACCATTTCATAGCACGTGACATAAAACGTCACTTTCGGTTCCCTCCGATTCATTTAATTGGGTATCGAAATCAATACTTTTTACTTTCATCCCGTAGGATATTTCCACCGCTTTACATCGGCTGTAATTATGCCTCGATCAGATTTACGATCCAAAAGATATGGATTTCTAACGGTACCAAGAACGTCTCGATCCGAGTTACGGATCAAAAGTTATGAATTTTTAAAGAAAACAGAATTATTGAAAATTCCCAGGAGCGCCCGGCGGTATAATTTTTGTCCGGCGGTGCCCCCTTCGCCAGCCCTTCGCCCGGCGAAGCAGCGGCGTAAGTCCCAATTACCCAAAAATCAGAACTTCCAACAACGTTACATGCTGCGCCTCTTGGCCTCCGCTCGGGCTCCAAAGCATCGCCCGTCGCTCTGCACCAGAAGCAGAATTTTCTGCTGCATTTCTTAGGGTTCCAAGGCTCCAAAATTCATCTTTTCCAACCCAAAACATTTCCAAACATCAAAAAAATTATCACCAATTGATCACATGCATAATACGACTACAGTACGCAATTTATGTCGAATTTCATCTGTTAGATTTCATTTTCTCTCAAATTTAACCTAAGTCCAAAACTTATATTTCTAGACTTAGAGTCTCTAACTAGAACCCACCTGATAAACGAAGAGGAGTTTGAAGGAGATGATGATGATCCAAGCTTCTTCCCAAGCTTTTCCTTCTTCTCCTATGGTTTTCTTATTCTCTTTTCTTTCTCCTTCTTTCTCTTTTCCTTTTTCTCTTCTTACTATCTTTTTCTTTTCTTTTATATATATATATATATATATATATATATATATATATATATATATATATATAATCCAACAAGGTAAAATATCTCCAATTGATATTTTGTCATCTCAACCCAATTGATCAATTATCAGAGTTACCTTAAAATCCTTTTCTTGAATTTAAATAATTGATCCCTTCAGAGTTCATCAGTTGCTCTATTGATCCCAATTGAAAACACTTTAAGTACTTAGAGCATTCCATAAATCTAATTAACCAAAGATAGAGCACATAGATACTCATCTGATATCCAATTGAGCATTTAGATAATACGGGGTATTACATACGCGGTACTACACTCAAAAGAGGTTCTCTTGAGGATATTATTAACCACCGAGTAATTGGGAAATTGATAATATCCGAAAGATGGGCTAATGACTTTGGGAACCTTTTAGAACCTGTTGTGCTGGTGCTTTACCCCTACTACACACCCTGTGGTTGGTTCTTTACCCAGACTCCATGCTGTGATCATGAACCTTTGATCATGTTGCCTGTGTGATTTGCATCCTGTATTGCGTCGCATTGTATATCATTTGCATATTTGCATAATTCATTGCATACATCAGTTTGTCTAACAACTCATCTCCAACTATCTATCTTTTGAGTTGTCTGTCAATCGTCAAGTTGATTCCTCGACGCCGATACAGGACTAGATCTAACATCATACGTAGAATGTCAAGAATAATCCACTGCCAGGGCACGCCAAGTACAGCTTCAGTCGACTTCAGCCTAGCTACTTCCCCAAAGACAAGACAACTCATCCTTGTGCTGAGTAGTCACTAGGCCTTGTTTCTTGTTGTTTGCGTTTCCCTTTATTTGTATTAGATGTTTGTTTACGAATTATGTTTGTGCTTTCGTGATTAATGAAATAAGCATTTGCAACTTTTTGATTCAATTCATTTGTGTTTGCTATTTACATATTTGTGCTTTCCTTTTCAAAAATATTTTATCTTTTTTCCACTTTCTTTCTGATTATGCAAAGATTGGAGGGAGGATGACGAAAACGTTATACCCATAATTGCTGGTATGCTTTCAAATAAACTTTGCTAACGATGTAAGGCATTGTTTCAATCCCCAAACACTGGAGAAATAAGGAAGATATTCCCTTGTTAAACCCTTCGAGCCTAGAAGTAAGAGTTTCTTTCTATACAAAAAACCCCGCAATCTTAACCTTGGGATGAGTAGGTCTCAGTTAATTTGGTTGTGCGTTCATGTAAGGCACCTTTCATATAAAGGATGCATTCACAAATTTTCCTTCGTACACTGCAAGCAAGTGTCGAAGATCTCCTTCAAGTCGAAAGCCAATGATGGTTCACTGTAATCATTAAGCCAGACAATCACTTTCTTTCAAAAAAAAATCAAAAAAGAAAAAAGTCTGCTAAGTCAAAACATATGAAGGAGACTTAGGAAAAACTAGGGCATCCCGCTGACTGTAAGCTTCAAAAGAAATAGATCGGGAAAAAGTTAAGGATAATAAAAAGAGGAGATCTTTAAATCCTCACCCTGAAAGTCCTCAATGGTAAAAACAACTAAATGTTGTAAAGAAGCAGTGACTGCCATCTCAAGAGTCTCTCGACTTCTGAACCATAACCATCACTATCATCAGTGCAATTCTAAACCTCTTGGGAACCTGAGTGCATAGTCTGAGTTAACTAAGTGTAAGACTGAAGATCATCACGAAGATTGGGTGGGCACAAATATACTTTGAGCCTTTATCCTTTGTTTCATAAACCGTGAACCAGTCCACATTACAACCTTCGAAAGACCTAACTGAAGCAAGGTTATTTTGAAATCATACTACAACAAGGTTGCATCAACTGACTCCAAAAGATCTTTGTAGATCATTTGTTTTGGCATCACACATGTGCTTTACCTTTCACTTTAAAATGTCTTGAACCGCCGTGTTCTGACTAGTGATTCATATACTTTGTATCATTCCAAAAATCATTTCAAAAGTTGCATGACTTTGCTTTAAAATTACCATGTTTGTACAAATACTTTTGTTTGCAAACTGGCTATCCTCTCAAGGAATTTCAAACAGTTTAGAAACTTGGTTAGTGATCCTATTAGGGGCAAGTTCTTTCCAGACCCTGTTGAGAATCAGTTCAAGATTTCCGGTTCAGTGCAAGTCCTTCTCAGAATTGGTTTATCCAGAAAACTTTCCAAGACTCATACTAGGGCAATCTTTCCAAGCGCACAGTGTTGAAGCAATGATCATCTAGTATACAACAGTCAGCTAATATGGGCAATTTACTTGAAGAATTCCCAAGCAGCTCTCCATCCTTCCTACAAGGATCATCAACTTGATACAGTTTACCAGTGTGGCAGAGATGTGTTCAGCAATAACATCTTTAGTCCCCAAGCAGAATGGTAGTGATCTCCGTGTTGAGGAATCAGTCTTCTAGTCTTGTCTTCTCCCCCAAAAGAGTCAAGATATGTCGTCGACATCTGCATCTGCATTTGATCATATATCAGCTGCATAATTCATATACATATACATAGCAAGAGTGTTTCATCCTCATTTGCATTCTCCATAGGTCGTGTTGTTATCCACGTCTTACCTTGTGGTCAAAGTCCAACTTACTTGGGACCTACCAAACAGATATTGTCGTGTCTACCTGACGTTCTTCCAGATATGACCATTCTTATCCGATTATTTTTCCGGATATGTCTGTTTTTCTTTTGCGTCTAATGAAATTCTTGGATGTAACATGTGTCTGTCTCTCTAATGCTTTAGCAGATTGAGTCTTTTGTTCTGATGTTCTTCCAGAACTTATTTGATGTTTTTCCAGATATACCCTTTTGATTCTAATGCTTTTCTAGAATCTATCCAAAGTTTTACCAAATATATTTATCTCTCTGATAATTTACCAGATTGAGTCTTTTGTTCTGATGTTTTCCCAGAACGTATTTGATGTTTTTCCAGATATTTCCATTGTGATTATGATACTCTTCCAGAATTTGTTTTACTCCCCAGTGAGTTTCCAGATATATACCTTTGCAATTCTGATGCTTTTCCAAAATGTTGTTGCTTTTACCGTCTGATGATTTTTCAGATGTGTCTTTTGTTCTGATGTTTTTCCAGAACCTCATTTATGTTTATCTGAAGTTCTTCCATATACGACTTTGTTCTGATGTTTTTCCAGAACTCCTTTTATGTCTAACTGACGTTCTTCCAGATATGACCTTGTTTATCTGATGTTCTTCCAGATATGATGTTGCTTATCTGACGTTCTTCCAGATATGTCTTTAAAACCTTTTTCCCGTACATTTAATGTTTTTCTAAATGTTTTGGATGTATCTTCAGAATCGTTGTCTTTATCTAATGCTCTTCTAGATGTCTTCAATTTATTTCTGACTGTGGTTAACAGCTGTTGATTGTTTTTAAGTTTGTTTCTATTTTCCATCCAATGATTTCCTGGATATGTTCCGAAGTTTATTCGATGTTTTTCCGAATATCTTTGATGTGTTATGGAGTTTATTCGATGTTTTTCTGAATATCTCTAATGTATTCCGGAGTTTATTCGATGTTTTTTTGAATATCTCTGATGTGTTCCGGAGTTTATTCAATGTTTTTCCGAATATCTCTGATGTGTTTCGGAGTTTATTCGATGTTTTTCCGAATATCTCTGATGTTTTCCGGAGTTTATTCAACGCCCTTCTGAATATCTATGATGTTTTTCGGAGTCCATTCAATGCTTTTCTGAATGCCTCTGATGTCTGCTGGATTGTCTCTCATGGATTTCTCAAAATTCTCCTCACCTCGTTCAATGATCATCTGAATGTTGTGACTCTTTTCCATCCAGTTTGTTTCTTGGATGACGACTATTTATTCCCCAGTGGAGCTTATTCAATGTTATTCTGAATATCTCTAACGGATGTCTGTTTATATTCCAAAGTTCATTCAATGTTCTTCTGAATGTCTTTGATGGTTGTTGTTGTACTTTCCCAGAGTTTTATTCAATGCATTTCTGACAAAACCTCTGATGACTATAACCCTTTCCCCACATCTGATTCTTTCCCGGATGTCTGTATCTCCATTCAGGTTTTATCCCTCTTTTTTCCAAGTGTTATTGGATACTCTTTGTCACCTTGGCAGATGTCCATAATATCTTGTATTCCTCAGTTGTCTCCTTGATACTTTTCCTTGTGGAGTCTTGCTTCGCTAAGTGTTCCTTGTTGGGTCTTCCATTCTTTAACTGTGTTTCAGCATTTCCCTATACAGTTATCCCCTGTGGCGTCATTCCCCACAGGAACCATGTCTTGCATTCATATTGTTTCATGTCATATCATGCGCATCTTATGGCATCTTAGGGCCAAAATTTGTGCATGTTTGTATTTAAATCTCTCCTATCACGTCGAGACGAAGATTTCAATCTCCATATCTCCGGATAGAAGAAACTTAAACAGGGGCATCTGTCATACCCTAATTTTTGACCCTAAGATTCTGCTTTTCGTTTCGCATCGTCTGCATAACATATCATGCACTTCATCTTGCATAGTGTCTGAAATGTCAGTCAGAATAAATTTGTTAGATTTACAGACAAACCGATCTAAATTTATTTTAAAATGTGACCAAACGCTGTATTTTTTAAATATATTTATATCGCACTGATTATTTTGGTGTGTTCATTTTATTTTTTCGAGCACTTTTTTGCCCGACTTTTTATTTCGTTTTTTATCATTTTTATTTATTTTTAGTTAAATAATCATTTAATTTATTTACATTTAATTAGATATTTAATTTAAATTTTTATTTTTATTAATTAATTTTATTTTTAATTTGTTTATTAATGTTTTCTTTTTTTATAAAAAACACAAAAACATCCTATTTAATCAATACTTAATTATGTTTCTCCTTCTAAAAACACAAAAACATAATATTTAATTCTTTTTATTTTTGTCTCATTATAAAAAACAAAAAAACATTGTGTTAATTGTTATTATCATTCTTGTCTATTTTCTATATATATATATATATATATATATATATATATATATATATGCATTAGAAAAAAACAAAGAGGACAAAAAAAACAACCATAGCATCAACTGTTCAATCTCCAAACTGCGCCGCCGAGGGAGAAGCAGAGAGACGAGAAAGCGAACGCGAGCTGTGTTCACGATGCAGAAGGAGAGGAAACATCGTTTATCCTTGGTAATTCATTTCCATTTTCTTCATTTATTATTATTATTATTATTATTATTATTATTATTATTATTATTTTTAAACAAAGTTAGTTTTAGTTTGTATTTAGCTTTCTATTTGCTATACTGTTTTGTATTTTATGTTTGTGATTCTATGCGTCAATTATGTCTGTTTATTGGTTCGTATTGATTTACATATTTTAGTGATCCTATTGTGTTGTGCTTATATTAAGTTTAGATGTTGTGATGTTAATGCTATGAAAATAATTATATATTGTAAATAAATTATGACATGCTGCTACTATTACTGTTTGATTTAAAAAAAAACATTAAGGTTTTATTTATTTGTCTTTTAATTATTCTCTCATTTTAATTCGTTTAATATTATAAGAAAAAGACCAAAAGTATTTTTATCACTTATTTTGATATTTTCTTTCTTTTTTTAGTTTTAATTAGTTATTTGGTATAAGATTAAAAATGTAAAAATTTGATTTTTAGTTACTTTTATTTAAATGTTAGGAAAAATGCTAAAAATATTTTATCTTTTATTTTAATATTTTTCTTCTAGCTTAATTTCTTATTTGTTAAATATTTGAAAAAATGTAAAAATATGTTTTTTTTTTGTAATATTGAAAAAAGCAAAAAATATTCTAGTTGCTCATTTTAGCATTTTATTTCTAGTTAATTATTTGTATACTAAAATGTGAAAAATATCTTGCTACTGAATTTTCATTTTCATTTCCCTAAAATCTTGTTGCCTGTACCTTTTATTTTAGTTCAACGTTTTTGGGTAATTTGGATTATCTTATTTGGACTTGTTTCGATTTACATGAATTGTTTATGAATTATAATTTCTTGCAAATAATAAAAATAAACATTTTTATCATTTTCTATTTTATTTGTATATTCTAAAAAAAATACAAAAACATTTTAATTCTTTATTGTTAATATTTTCACACGATGTTTTTCCGTGATTGTATTTTTTCTCTGTGTCTCACGATGCTTTGTCGTGAATGTCTGTTATTTTACCACGATGTTTTGCTGTGTCTGTATATTCTTTCTTGCCATTTACATGATGTTCTTCCATGTATCTGCTGCTTTCTATTCCTTGTTGACCCAATCCAATGGAAGAGACTGTATGTTGACTTATTGTCATTGTATGTGTCCCTTATTTGTACACTTTAATTGTATTTGCTGTTCTTGGTTCTTAGAACCTGGCAATTCGTAGGTCCGAACTACGGACGTTCTGATTTCTCAAAGTTCTTTTTGAGAATACGTAGGCACAAGGTCAATCCTTGGCGAGCAATCTTTTCCTTTTACTTTGTTTATCCTTATTGAGGGGAACTATGAATTCTCTGATTCCATTCCCGTCAGGATACGTAGGCACGAGATGCGATGTCTTGGCGAGCATACTTAGAAATAACACCTTAGGTCTCCCTTTCATCACCCTTTAGCAGACAAAATAACAAATAACACAATAAAACAAGAGGTTCCTATAGAGTACTACAGATACTTAGGATGCTAGCACATTCCCTAGGTATAACCAACCCCCGAACCTTAGATTCTCTTTTGCTTTGAATTGCATTACATGTTTATGGGTTATTGGTTCTTTTTCTCTTCCCTTAGATAAATTAAAGATCGATGGTGAATAATGATTTGCGAACCTAGTTAATTTAGTAGCTATGGTATCCGATTCTCACCGCGACAGTCATTAACCTGTTCTTTGAGATTTTCTATATCTTGTTGGAGATAGTCAGGTAAAAAGGCCTATCCCCGGCCAATAGCCCTAAATCCCAGAATGGTTGATGCCCGTCAAGTATGGTAAATGAATTCAGTCAATTCTCTTTGTCGAGCTTCCTTAGAAAGACCCGAGAAGCAAGTGTAATCTTCATCATAAACTGAAGAGCAAAAATATTTATTCGTCCTCGGGCCAAGACGATCTCAGGCTAAGAGTAAACCATTTCACCATGGTTGAAAAATCCAATCGTGGTGAAATCCTATTTATTTATTTTAATTTGATAAAAGCACTAAATTTTAAAGATTAAAAAATTAAAAAAAGAGAAAACATTTCGCCATGGTTGGAAATTTCAACCGTGGAGAAAATGACTTATATATAGTTTTAAAATAAATTAAAAAGAAAAGTGACACTATAATATTAAATAAATCACAAATTTGTTGCTATATCCAACCGTGGTAAAATGCATATTGTTTTTAATTTTAAAAAAAATGAAGGTGCCTTACACACAACTGTGGTGAAAACGGCGTCATAGTATGTATCATTTGTAGTAGTGAGGGAGAAATAAGAAAATGGTTAAATATGTTGACTTTGAATTCATTGAAAGAAAGGCAATAGACCATGAAGAAGAATATGCATTCATGAAAAGGGTTAGCATGCTTATCATATCTGATGCATTTCTTCTTATCTTCATATGAGGAAAACACTTCCCAATCAGCTGCAGGAATCACGTCAAACAAAGCTTAGTCAAAAACATATTCACAAACAAAAGCGAAAAGACCATAATGTCTAGATCTACCCAGTCACCTGAAATATCCTTATCGGCCTTCTTTGTCGAGGTTGACACGATCACCGTGATTAAAATATGTTGTGAAAGAAAACGAATGCATGTGTAATTTAGCAAGCAAGCAGACCTGAAAGCTCACTATCTTAGAAACCCTAGAAAAAATAAACAAGGATGAAAGGAGAACGTTGAACTTTATAACTCAGAGGAAGAAACAATCGAACATGCAAGACCACGTCCAATGGACAAAGTAGTTTGATCTTGATCCAAAGCTGAAATAGGAATCTTCTCATAGAAGAACGATAGAGGATGCAAAAATTCTCTTTTCGTGTTTCATTAACACCAGAAAAGATAAAATAATGCTTCAAAAACCCTTTATGCCCCACTCGAGCATTATGGACCGTATGATCACCCCTACTACCAACTATAAAATGTTCAAAAAGTTCTTTAGTACTCTAAAGAAGGAGATACATCATTACTGTCTAGCGTAGGAAGACATGCCAATCATTCCCACCATTACGTTACATTTTACATGGGAGGCCTTTAATGTGCCTATTCCCAAGAACAATAATGTCTCGTCTAACATCCATGCTTACAGACTTCGTGGTTGGGTAAGAATACGCGTCACAAACCCTTGCACTACAGTAAAAACAAGGGTTTAGGGCAACTATTATGAACTGTCCGCACTACTACGGAAAACCCCTTTCACAACGGTTTGAAAAGGGGTACCATCACGCCTGACATACCGTTGTTAAGTAGAGTGTCGTTGTAAGTTCGATGTTTCTACAACGGTCTGGAAACCGTTATTGAAAGACAGGACGCGCGCCACATATAACAACGGTTATGCTAATAAACCATTGTGATATATACACCTAGGTACTGGGTTCGAAACCCATCAACAACAAATTATGTAAAACATAAATTATATTTGATCTCGGTTACAATAGATAACCGTTGTTGAAAGTACCCATATTATCTTTGATCTCAGTTACAATAAATAACCGTTGTTGAAAGTACCCAGAGTTTATCATATACAAATAATTTTTAATCAAAAAATAAAATAAATATGGTAGCGCCTTAGTTAAGATATGTCACCACGGTGTAGGGAAAAACCGTGGTGACCATGACGTTGTTGAATGCGTGTTTTGTAGTAGTGCCGCAAGGCCTAGAAGACAAAGGTCGAATGGTGAAGCAACAAATCACTTAATACAAAACAGGTAAACCCTTTCTTTCCAATGATTAATAAATCTTTCACGTGAATGTCATGTCAACCGTTCATATCAATGTGACAGCTGACTTCATCCCACATTGTTCCACACACATTCAGTTTCCAACTATTTCTCTTATTTAAAAAGGAAAGTGTGTCACTTCATAGTTATTCAAATTTATTCTCATTCAAACAAAATTTTTCAAGCCATACCCCTCTCCATCGCATCAGAGGCTCAAAATCACTGCAACAAACTTTGAAACCATACCTTCTGATCAACTCTAGTTCTAGTGCAAAACAAAATGTATTTTTTTTAAATGTATAAAAATTAAAATTTTAAATAATAATTATATATTAATTTCTTATTTATTTATTTTGGCTTAAATGCCCTTTTAGTCTCCTTCTTTGATTTTTCTAATTTTTTTAGTCCTCCTTTTAAAAAAACCAATTTTTTTATCCTCTATTAAATATTTTTTGAATTTTTATTGGTCCTCTTCAGATAATACAGAGGTGGCAGTGATGTGACAATACATCACATTAAAAAAAATTAAATATTATTTAATATAATTAATAAATTAAATATTATTTATCAAATAATTATTAGATACCACATGTCAACACATAATTGGACAACAAATATTGAACAAATAAATTAATTTATAGCCAATGAAGGTCAAACCCATGTCTTTAAGGAAAATAATGAAGTCTTTTGCCACTTAAATCATAACATAATTGTGATACTTTCATACATTAATTTACATATAAATTAACATCATTTTTTTTTTGGAGGGAAGGAGGATTAGCACCATGTTAACGGAAAGAGTAGGGACGCCATTTTTATAAAATCGTATGTCATGTTTCTTCTTAATATATATATATATATAATTAAATTGATATGCACTGACAGTGTAAAGAGTTTTTACACTGTCAGTTAATCAAAATTGTCGATTTATTTAAAAAGTTTGACTGTAACATTAATAACTTGAAAAGTAATACCAACGGATGATTGTGATGCATTGACAGTGTAAAACTTTTTACACTAACAGTGCATAACAATTAATCTCATATATATATATATATATATATATATATATATATATATATATATATATATATATATATATATATATATATATATGTATATTATGTTTGTTGTACAATAGAAAACTAATGTTAAAAATATATATTTGAAAATATCTTTTTTTTTTGTAATTTAGTTTATAATTTTATAATTTAGTTTATATTTTTAGAGTTTAATAGTAGTGCACTGTCAGTGTAAAAAAATATTACACATACATCCAATTATAATACTTTAAAGTGCCGAATCATATAAGTATTTTAAAATTTACTGGCTAACTTGACGGGATACATGGTTGTTATTGGTTGACAGTGTAAATTATTTTTACTATTTCAGTGCATCATCCCTTTTCTCATAATTTTATTTAAAAATTCTTAAATATTTTATAAAAAAATATTGGGTGATATTGCTCGATTGATAAATGTTAGTTCCAATTCTGAATTTTTTTTTAATATAACTTGTTTTTTCAAAAAAAACACTAAAAAAACTCTTTTTTCAAAAAAAATTCCAAAGTGGCATAGTTTTGGAGACCCCCATTGGGGTGGCGCCATATGGGATAGCGCCTCAGTTAGAGGTCATAAGCCATCTCATATGGCGCCTCAGTACAAATATAAACCCTAATTTTTTTTCAAATTTTTTTAAGGGTGGGATGGCGCCTTAGTGTATCCCTTTATTTTATTTTATTTTATTTTAAGATGGGAAAATTAAAAAAAAAAAAAAAAACAACATTAAATTTTTTTTAATATTTAGTACAATAGTACAATAGTTGGATACAAAAAAAAAACCATGAAAATTACTAAGACAATAAAACCTAGATATGGTTCAGTGATAGGGTCGTGAGGGAAGTAAGCGTGCCCACGGCAACGAAACCTTGAAACTTCCTGAAAAAAAAAACCATCAAAATTACTAAGACATCAAGGTTTAATATTGTAAAACAAAATAATACAGGAAAACTTACAAAGTCTTCAATGTTTTTCGACGTTCCTCGGTGGTTGCTTCCCATCGTGAGTAAAGCCATTTATGTAACTGGTTGGGAGATAATGAAATGGATGCAAAGGTTTTAACAGAAAATAAGAGAAGAAGAAGAGATAGTAGTTTGGGATGAGATGAAAATTGTGACATGCTGAGATGGTTTTTATAATGGTGTAAAGGGGGAGTCACATGAGTAGGCATGTGTTCTCTTGCATGCTTCTTAGCCTTTGTAGTCTGCCATGTGTAGGCATGCTTGTGTAGTCATGTCAACAGTGGTCTGAAACAAAAATAATGGAGCAGAGGCATGCGAATGAATAGTAGATGCAGACTATAGGGCTACAAATTCATTAGTCTAGAGGCATGTGAATGAATAGTAGATGCAGACTATAGGGGCTGTAAATTAATCAGTCTAGAGGCATGTGAATGAATAGTAGATGCAGACTATAGGACTGTAAATTCATCAGTCTAGAGGCATGTGAATGAATAGTAAACATTTTAAAATTAAAAGAAAATGGTTTGAACTGAGACATCATCTGGGATGACGACTCTCAATTGGATTTTTTTTCGTTTTAAGCACACCTGAGGAGTCATATGAGATGACTTATGGCCTCTAACTGAGGCGCCATCCCATATGGCGCCACCCCAATGGGGGTCTCCAAAACCATGCCACTTTGAAATTTTTTTTAAAAAAAAGAGTTTTTTTAGTATTTTTAAAAAAAAAAACAAGTTATATTAAAAAAAATTCTCCAATTCTTGACAAAAGAGAAATAACTTAAAAAAAAAAAAGTAAAAATAATAAAAATTCTTAAACAGTTCAAACCTCATCATTAATTAAAAGTTACTTTAATTTTATAGAAGATTAAAAAATCTCTTTGACTGCATCATATAATAATTGAAATTGAACTCTCATCATTCTCCTTGGAGATATGAGATACCAAGATAACACTTTTCTCATTCCCCCTACCTTCAATTTCTCAAATGCCTCCTAATATCCATCTAACTCCAACCCACCGCCGTCCCTTATCTTTCCCCGCCGTACACCCCTGCGAATCCATATCTCCGGCCACCATCCTCACTTCATTAATCACTCTCTCCCAAAACATATCCACTTTCCAACCAAACTCCTTCCCCACTCAAAAACGAAACTCCCGAGAAACAAAACGCCAAATCCAAATCCTTCTCATATTCTTCCAAGAACTCCAATCCCATGGCTCTCCCATCCCAAAACCAATCATTCCCATCTTCTCCAACCTTCACTTCACCCTCCAAAAAATCCATTTCTTATTCCAAGACTGTTCCCTCCATAACGCACGCCTATGGTTACTCATCAAATCACAATTCATAGCCACACAATTTCATCTCCTCATTCGTTCCGTTGCAGAATCTCTCCACGCGTTACCTCTCCACCTCATCAACGTATGCGACGAGGTTAAAGAGGTAATTCAATTACTAACAGAACAAAACAGAACAATCAATCTCGTACTAGACCATAACGACGAACGCGAAAACAAACGCGTCATTTCAATTTTGAATCAATTCGAAAAAGGAACAGAACCAGACGTGGATTCCATCAAACAAGTCCTTGACTACCTTGAAATCAAAACTTGGTTAGATTGCAACGAAGAGATCAAATTCCTCCAACACGAAATAGAATTTGAACAAGAACATGAACTAGAACAAGAGAAAGAGGTTTCTCTATTGAGTGGTTTGAAATGTTTTCTATGCTACTGTCGTGTGGTTCTTTTCGAAACTATAGATTTTCAATCGATAACTCGTAACAGATCCGAAACCAGGTGCAGGCGCAGCATAGAGATGTCAACCTGCGTACCAGATGATTACCGCTGTCCAATTTCACTCGAGTTAATGACAGATCCTGTAACCGTATCCACTGGCCAAACATACAACAGAGCTTCCATTCAACAATGGTTTAAAGCAGGAAACATAACCTGTCCGAAAACAGGCGAAAAACTCGTTTCCACCGAGGTTTTCCCCAACACAGCTCTCAAAACAATTATCCAACAATTCTGTTACGATAACAGAATTTCAGTTTCACGAACTAAATCACACGTCGGTGTAGCTGTAACCACAATTGATCCGGGTAGTCCTGCAGCAGCACACGCGATACAGTTTGCGTCGTGGTCACTTGCTCAGAGACTAGTTTTCGGAACAGATGAACAGAAAAACAAAGCAGCTTACGAGATTGGATTACTCGCGAAATCAAACGTCTTCAATACTGCGTGTTTGATTGAGATGGGAACTGTGCCACCGTTGATTGATCATGTTTTAACTTCAGCAACGCAGGAGAACGCGATTTTTGCTCTTTTGAAGCTTTCAAAGCATAGCAATGGCCGCGAAGTTATCATGGAGAGTCGAGGCTTAGATTCTATAGTTACTGTTCTCATTAGAGGTTATAGTTTAGAAGCTCGCAGATTCGCAGCTGGTATAATATTTTATCTCACTTCGGTGAAAGAGTACAGAAAACTTATAGGTGAAAACTCAAAGGCTGTTTCTGGTTTAGTGGAGTTGATAAAGAAAGGAACAATTCGAGGAAAAAAGTGCGCGGTGGATGCGATTTTTGGGTTGTTATTACTTCCTAAGAATCATTCTAAAGTTCTTGCTTCTGGTGTTGTTCCTGCTATTGTTAGTGTTCTGAATTCTTGGGAGAAATCTTATGTTGTTAGTGATTGTTTAGCGGTTTTGGTAGCTTTGGCGGAGAATGTGGACGGTTCCTGTGCTGTATTAGAAGCTTCGGGTTTGTCATTGGTGGTTGGGATTTTGCAATCTCCAACTTCGCGTGCTGAGAAGGAGTACTGTGTTTCCATTTTGGTTTCACTGTGTGCTAACATTGGTGATGAGATTGTTAGTGTTCTGGTGAAGGATGGTTCTGTGATTATG
Source organism: Lathyrus tuberosus (assembly GCA_022829125.1). Taxonomy (NCBI): domain Eukaryota; kingdom Viridiplantae; phylum Streptophyta; class Magnoliopsida; order Fabales; family Fabaceae; genus Lathyrus; species Lathyrus tuberosus. The sequence goes on from JALAZF010000993.1 coordinate 570,522, forward strand.
CCTTTGCTTTATGCGATTCTTACGGATGGTACTCCTCTAGCGGAAAAGAAAGCACGGAAACTTATCAGTGTGTTACAAGAATTTGATGAGAAGAAAACTTTGGGCACTTCTGTTTTGCACCAAAGATTGCTTCAGTTGAATTAGTTAGTTTGAATCTTCTTTCTTTCTTTTTCTCCTTGTAGATAAGTACAGAATCATACATATGGTATATTAGTCCTTCTTATTTAGTGTAAAAATTACTGTTGGATTAGCTTCAGCTTTTCCTACACTTAAATTTTGGAAAAAAAAAAATGTAAAACTAGTTGAAGAGGATGCAGCAATTATCACTTGAGGTTGTTTATTTGGCTTTGATACTACACATTTTCGAAACAACTAACTACATTGGTGAATTAAAATCAATCTTTTCAAATTTCAACCACTAGGATGATAGTTTTTCAGAAGGAAATCATTTGACCAGTTGGAGTGTTACTAGAATATGTATTTTTTTGTCCTATTTTTAGTAGAATGCAAGATTAGTATTTAGAGTTATCTAGATCAAAGTCATTGCTAGCGAAAGTTGGAAAACAGATTGTGTGACACAGTTAACTAATCTCGGATTGGGAATTTGGGATGAAACCCAACACCGAAAGAGTTGCCTATCATAATGCCTTTTCTTCGTGAGTAGTTATTGAAACATTGAAAGCTTTTTGGCAAGTGAAGGATGGTACCAATTGGTAGAGGATTCTATGAATTATCTTTATTAGATTTACAAAGTATTTGGACCGCTGGCACGTGGAGTTTTAAAATTGGGTGTTGTACTTGTGGTAAGTATAATAAAAGATGAGTAATGAGTAATGCTCTTATGACACCCGGTTTATACCATGAGTATGTACTTTACTATTTTTGAATAATTTCCTTTTTCATTTTGGAATCCATGCCAAGATAAATCAATTGCATATGTACTGTGTATGGCATATGGTGTAAAAAATGAGTGTCATCGTAGCAAAAGTCATGAAAGATGTTGTGTATGTGATGAGATGTGTAAGAGAGTCTTTTGAGTTATGATTTGTAAGAAAGTGAATACATGTCTCAATTGTATGGTTGAGCTATTTATTGATTAAGTTTCTTAGTCAAGTGGTTGGTAAGGTGGTTAATACGAGGACTTGTTCAAGTGCCTATTAGCCCGACAATGTGTCCCCTAGCATTGATCAGATAGTGGGGTGACTAGAGTGATTCATCATCCATAATAGGAAGTGCGGTTAAAATCTAAAGAATTGTAATGACTTCATTTATTCTTTAATATGTAGCTTGACATGTTCACTCGTGACCAGTGACCGGTAAGTAATGTGTCAGGTGAAATCACATGCTCACCACCTAATTCTGCCATATCACATTCAACACTCTTTCATATAATCTACGGGCTGAATAACTAGCAGGTCGACTTCTTTAAGGCCCATACGAAGTTATTTCAATTCACAACCCCTCGAGCACGAAGCCTGGAAGGACGGTGAGATTAAGGCAAGGCATATTAATTCACAGTCCATCAATCACGAGGCCTAGAAGGGCGTTGTGATTAATGTTGGTTGTCCTAGTTTACAGTCCATCCAGCACGAGGCATGGTAGAGTTGATCCTCATGCACAAGACCTTGAAGGGCGAGTCCATTTAGTCGCAAAGGGATGTGTCTTCTTTTCTATGGCGTGCTGTTCCACGATTTTCAAATCATGATTTAGACAGATATGATAGTTAGATTTTTGGGGGCAATGGGTGCGTTTAATGCTAAATAATTATGAAACTCCATTGGAAAGGTGATATGTGTCGTCAATCTGTTGCATGCTCTCAATGAGGACCGTTGATCATATCCCTGCAGCAGTATTTGTGACTTTATGGCCTATGTGATGATGAGTTTACTCGACTTAGGGGAAAATCAAACCCTTTAAATACAAGATTAATAAATTTTGCTTTTCCATTGTTTCCTTATACATTATGTCTTTGCATTTTAGTAAGGATTACACTTCCTTCTTTGAGTTCATCTTCAACATTTAGTCAAACACGAAATAGGTATTAAGCTTTTACCTCCATTGTTCTTCTTTTCTTTTTCCCGATTTAGGGATGACTATTCTTAAAGAGTTGTGAATATGATACTGTGGTAGAAGCTAATAAACATTAGGTGATTTATGAGATGTGGAAACATTGTATAGTAAATTTAAGGCAACTCAATTGAGGGGGAGATTGGTCGACTGAAATTATGTATAATTAGAGATGTTTGGGAGTTAAGACCATAGTTCTAGTAGCTCTAACTTCAACAACTGTAGTGATAATGACGGTGACCTTGTTTTACACTATTTTCCTTTAGACAACAAGATCATCAATGGCAGTTACCAGTACCGGTCGTTTCACTGGAGGCTTTGAATATATCTAAATTGTCTTAAGGGCCTTTATATGTCAACTACTGGCGACGAAGGCCGCACTTTATTAAAGTCGTGTGCTGAGGGTGAAAGGGTCAATATGACAATTCTATGAGGACTAGGGTCACGTTCTTCTATATGCACCTTCCTGTCATATATAACATGGGAATGGGTACTCCGTTTACTCTATTAGAGTCTGAGCTCCTTGAAACCATCAACGTCGCCCCTCCCAAATACACCTGAATCGTTGAGGCTTTATCAAGGGGTTTGAGATTGTTTTTAGGTTTTTGGAGATCACTCATATTGTATGTGTTTTCTTCTCCTTTTATGGCCCCAAAGGAGTAGAGAAGGTCAAATGGGTGCCTATAGGTGCCTTTTCTAAGAGGGCTCTTCTCACTTTGTTATCGTCCAATGGTTATGTTATCGTCTAATTAAGTAGGTACGAGGAAGAATGGAATGCTCCATGGTTATGTTTGAAGATATCAGATAGCAGTGATTTCCTTTGTATTGGACAAGCAACCTCATGCTGATAAACAGTTCTATTTATGAGTGCGATAGAGGTGGTGGAGTATGACCAAAGCAATGTAAGTTGCAAAAAATATAAAGATTATTTAAGTAAGTGTTTTGTACAATTGGATGCTCTGATTGACATGGTTATTTTTATTTAACCTTATTTTTTCCCTTTTATCTCATGCTTGTTGTTGAGAAGAATGTTCTATATGAGAAGAAGATGGTTGATTGGTGTGAGATATGGTCCGCCAATGTGAAGAGAAACCCATCGAGTTTGATAGCACTAGGAAAAAAAAAGGAAGTTGGTGGAGGAGGCTTGTATAATATCAATCACGTTATTTTCCATTGTGAAGTTCAGAGTGGTTGAAAATAACTAATCTTCTATGCGAGCCATAAAACCAAAGTTTGATAAATATAAGGATTTTACTGATCTAGAGGTGAATACCTCCATAGACTTAGAAGTGGTGTTGTCATAGGGAACGAATTCATCATCTCTTTTAGGGAGTAAGGTCGCGCCTTTAGAATGACGACTTTGATGCCAGATGAATTGCACTCGAGCATCTTAATTTTCAACTTAACTTCCATAATGACCTCAATATGGCGAATCAATTAAGGGACAGAAAAAAGGTCCAATTTAGTGGAAACTTATCTCTTGAGGGACTCATACTAGAGCATGTGGTATTCGAAGGTTATAGTCAATCTAATAGTTCTGTAATGATTCCTATTAGGAATACATTGAAATCGATCTTTAGCTCTACTGATCAAGGAAAATCCGAACAAACGGAATTTCACTTAATCATCAGTGATATTTCCTGTTGGTTTGCACATGGACCATGTCTCATATAACTTTACAAGATGTTCCCAAGAATCACGAATAGCTTGAGCGTCAAATTATCTTTCAAGCGCTACAACACAAATTTTTTAGGGTTAAATATGTTTATAGTCCTCATAAATATTTCAATTTCGTTTTTAGTCCCTCAAAATATTTTCTTCAAAGAATGATCCTCCTAAAGTTTTTAATCCACACTTTTGGTCCCTCCTGCAACTTAGCGACGATTTTTACAACTTCGTGACAGAATTAGCGACGGTTTTAGCGACAGTTTTTAATTTAGCGACTGAATTAGCGACAATTTTAGCGATGACTTTAGTATTAGGGACCAAAAGTGTGGGAAAAGTTTTAGGAGGACCATTCGTTGAAGGAAATATTTTAAGGGACTAAAAACAAAATTTGAGATATTTAGGAGGACCACAAACATATTTAACACAAATTTTTAATTTCTGTTCTGGACTGGACTAATGGCTAGGCATGGCCCAATCCACTTCTGCTCCCAGAATGGCCCAATTGCCTAAGTCCAGTCCACGAACGACAAAATTTACCTTTCTTCCCTCCAACTGGGCACCCTTGGACGGATGAACCCCAAGGACGTTTGCTCCTCCCCGGTACTTATGTCTGTCATGCACGGCTCCATTAGTCCCCGGACAGTCATGGGCATGTGCCCGGAACTACACCTTTGCCCGACATAACGGCTAGTTTTGGGCACCCTGCCCGACATAACGACTAGTTTTTGGGCAGTTACATACTCTCTGGGAAACAGTTATTTCGCCCCGAAAATAGGGACCGTTGGCCACGCGCTGGGGGCATTATATAAACCCTCTCACTTGAGAGGGTCGGGTATCCAATAATTATCCTAAGAACATACTTTGTACTTGCCCCTTTTCTTTGACCTTTTTTTACTTGAGTGTCGGAGTGCCTTGCAGGTACACCCCCTCCTCTCCTACGAGCACCATCATCTGCCTACAAGGAAGGCCACGACGATCCAGTCTGATCACCTCCGATCAGTGGCGCCGTTTGTGGGAACAAGCGTCCCCGTCTTTTGATTCAAGATCCTCTCTTTTTCACCTCAAAGACCAAAGCTCTCTTCAAACTCCTTCCGATCATCATGGCCTCCACCAAGAATGATGTTGTCCGTCAAGAACCTATTGTCGCCGTTATCGCTGATAACGCCGACCACATCCTCTCCGGAGCTGCTTTCCCGGAGACAGACCATCGAGATGGGAAAACCGCCTCCCCTACTCCCGATGACGTAAAACCTCGGGCATAGGCTGCTGACCGCATTTTTGAGCCTATTCTGGTTCCACAAAACGCTGACCCCAGCACAGCTGCTCTCATTGCCTCCCTCAATAGGTAAACCCTTTTGATCTTCCAACAAGGTGAAAAGATCAACGCTTTCGAGCACGTCCTTCAGGAGCGCTTGTCCTCGAAGAAACCTCGCAACCTTTCTCCACGTCCTCGGTCTCCCCTTCAGAAACGGAGGCGTGACAGGTCCAGAAGCCTCTCCCCAGAGAGAAGTCAATCAAGATCAGAAGAGCCCGCATCCGACCTTGCAAGAAGACGACACCGCTCTCCCCTGCGGAGGTCAAGACGTTCCCCCGCGTCAAAGAGATCCAGGCCCTTAAAAAAGTATGAGCATTGTCGTTCACGCAGGCATTCTCCACAACGAAGGAGAAGCCGTGGTCGTAGCTATTCTTTTTCCCGTTCTCTGAACACAAGCAGTGACGACGACATCCATGGCCCCCTCTCACAGGAGATCATGGACACTAGAATTCCTCACGGGTTGGAGAAGCCCCCTGCTCTAGCAACATACGGCGGGACCACCAACCCCGGCGAACACATAGAAAACATAGAGGCAATGCTCCACTACCACAATGTGAGTGGAGCCATAAAGTGCAGATTGTTCCCAATCACCCTCAGGAAATGGGCTATGGCTTGGTTCAAGTGCCTTTCCCGGGGGTCGGTCACATCTTGGAGAGAATTAAAGACCCGGTTTGCCCGGCATTTTACGGCCTCCCGACGACATCCCAAGCCGGAGGCCACCTTAGAAGCTATCATACAGGATAGGGACGAGTCCCTGCGACATATATTGAACGGTTTAACAAAGAGGCCGTGGAGGTCCGCACGATGAACCATATGAAAAATTATCTCCTCGAGAAAGGCTTGAGACCAAAAAGCGAGTTTCGCAAAGCCGTCGGAATGGAGACCCCCCGAACGTTGACGAAACTTCTCCGAAAAACTGAAGCGTATATACAGGACGAAGAGAAGGAAGCCGTATTTCATACCCGGGACGCAAGAGATCGAGAAAGCACCCGGGCACCAAAAAAAGACGAGTCAGAGACATCCTGGCAAGGAAAAGAGAGGCGACGAGACGATCGCCCCCGGGAAGGTAAAGGGTCTGCTGACCGATTCACAGAGTATACTCTGTTCACCGCTCCTCGCGAGCGCATTCTCTCCGAATACGTCAGTACTGAATTCAAGCAGGGAGGTGTCAGGTTCCCCAAACCGACGACGTCCAAAGGCAACGTGGACAAAAATAAATATTGTCGTTTCCACCGCAGCCATGGCCACACGACCGAGGACTGTGTGCACCTTAAAGATGCTATCGAGATCCTCATCAAGGAGGGTCACTTGAAGAAGTATATAAAGAAAGGCGGGTTTTCGCGGTGAGAGGCTTCAGACTTGAAGAAGGAAGCAGAATCATCTCCGCCCAGTCCTCCCCCGCAGGTCGCTATGTCCATCACGTAACCAGAGGACTTTTCCCTCCCCGAATATCTCGAGGAACCTTCCCGGATATCCGTGCATAGCACTTGGGAAGCATTCCCTACGGCCATGGTTATCTCATGCGGGGGGTACAACGAGCTGACGGTGGGATCTGTCAAGAGAAAGTTTGATCAGCTCATTGATTACAGTCCTGACTGGCTATCTACACTGGAGAAGATCAAGGGGCGCTCCTAACCGATCACATTTTACCACGAAGAGCTGCCTGGGGGCTCTCCGAACTCACACATCCCCTTGCTCATTAGGGCAAGATTGGCAAGCACTGACGTCAGAAGGATCCTGGTCGACCAGGGTAGTTCGGTGGACATAATGTACACCGACCTATTTCGTGGCCTCAAGCTGGACCAGAAAAACCTCTCACCATACGTGGGGTACAATTTGCAGGGATTCAACGGAGCCACGGTCAGACCCTGGGGGTATGTGGAGCTGCTGGTCACGTTCGGGGAAGAAGAGGCGTCCAGGTCAATCAAAACCCATTTCCTGGTGATTGATTGCCCGTCACTATACCAATGCATCTTGGGGAGACCAGCCCTCGTGGAGCTAATTGTTGTCCCTTCAACTGTCCACCTCAAGTTGAAGTATTATACGGAAAAGGGTCACGTTGTAACATTGCACGGGGACATAGAGGCTGCCCGTAGATGTTTTGAAGCAGCGACCCGAGGACAAAACCATATTGGTGCAGCACCCAAAGCAGCTAAGCGGGCAAGGGAGGAAGATCATCCACCCGAAGATGGCCAACCGGATAAGAAACCTGCACTCCCTGTACACACCATCGATCTTGACAGCTGGATTTTAGATTGAGGCGGGGAAGATAGCAGTGAAGGCGCGTCGACAGGCACGACCAGCTCCTCCACATCAGCCTTCATGCTTTCAATTCCAGACGAGGAGTTTGAAGTCATCCCCTTCAGCAATAACCCCAACAGAGGGGTGAAGATTGGTGTTGGACTGCCCGACGAGGTCAAGCAACAGCTGAAGAAATGCTTGGAAGACAACGCTGATCTGTTTGCTTGGAGTGTCGCGGACATGCCCGACCTGGACCCTAAGACCGCATACCATCATTTGACCGTCGACCCAACTGCCCGTGCCATTTCGCAGCGCAGGCGAAAACAATCTGATGAGAAGGCACAGGCTGGCGAAAAACTCGTACAAGACCTCTTAGAGGCAAAATTCATTTCGGAGGCCAGGTATACAACCTGTCTGTCCAATATTGTACTTGTCAAGAAACATAGTGGAAAATGGCGCATGTGCATTAACTATACTGATCTCAACCGGGCTTGCCCGAAAGATGCTTATCCCTTACCGAGCATAGATAAACTCGTAGATAATTCTGTAGGTTTCAAACTTTTGTCCTTCATGGACGCATATTCGGGATACAATCAAATCCCTATGGCCGAAAAGGACAAGAGGTACATCACATTCATGACCTCCTCAGAGAACTATTACTACAATGTAATGCCTTTCGGCCTGAAAAATGTTGGGGCCACATACCAGCACATGATGAACAAGGTCTTCCGATCAGAAACCGAAGACATGCTCGAAGTTTACATGGACGATATGATCGTGAAATCCCAAGAGGAATCCGACCATACGGCCCGCTTGCAAAAGGTCTTCGACCAGGCCAGAAAGTGCAAAATGCGCTTTAATCCAGAAAAATGCACCTTCGGCGTGCAGGCGGGGAAGTTCCTTGGATTCTACCTCACCGAGAGGGGAATAGAGGCGAATCCAGACAAGTGCCAAGCATTCGCGGAATTTCCCACGCCCAGGTCAGAGAAATCCATCCAATCTCTCAACGGGATACTCGCGTCACTTTCTCGTTTTGTGGCCAAGTCTGCTCAGCGCGCCCTGCCCTTCTTTAAACTCCTCATAAAGGAGGCCACATTTGAATGAACGGACGAGTGCGAGCAGGCCCTGGCCCATCTCAAGCAAGCCCTATCCGAGCCTCCCATACTATCCCGACCAGAGTGCGGGGAAACCTTGTATCTATATCTCTCCGTTACTAGCAAAGCCATTAGCGCTGCACTCATTCGCGAGACAACGGACGGGAAAAAGCCTATCTATTTCACCAGCAAGGCCTTGCGCACAGATAGAGAAAGTCACCCTTGCCCTCGTTATCGCTGCGAGAAGACTCAGACACTACTTCCTGGCCCACACCATAGTAGTGTGCATGGACCAACCCATCAGGCAGTTGCTTCACCGACCAGATATGGCCGGCAGAATACTCAAATGGTCCCTGGAGTTGTCAGAATTCGACATTCAATACGAGGGCAGAAAGGCCCTTAAGGCACAAGTCCTGGCCGATTTCATGGCAGATATGACGCCTCCATCATCCCCGCCAAGCAGAACGCAGAGGTGGACCATCTACGTGGATGGGGCATCCAGCCCCTCAGCCTCAGGTAGCGGCGCAGGTATTATCCTCGAAAATGAGAAAGGAATATTGATCGAGGTATCTCTAGTCCTGTCCTTCCCTACGTCTAACAACCAAGCTGAATACGAGGCCTTCCTCGCAGAACTACGGCTGGCCAAGGAATTAGGCACCAAGGTGGTAAAAATTTACACTGACTCCCAGCTCGTAGCATCTCAGGTACGGGGAGAGTTTTAGGTAAATAATGACCAGCTGGTCGAATATCTGATGCTGATGATGGAAAGAATTACCAAGTTTGATGCATGGGAAGTCCAGCACATCCCTCGCGAGCGAAACACGTGGGCAGACGTCTTGTCCAAACTGGCTAGCACCAGAAAGAAAGGTGGCAATAAATCTGTCGTACAAAAAATACTCGCCCGACCCAGCATCGAGAAACCATAAGAGCTGCTCGAAGTCAACGCCATCGGAGACAGCCACTGCTGGATGACCCCTGTGTACAATTACTTCACCAAGGGGGAACTGCCCGAGGACAGCAAGGAGGCCAGCGTGACTAAACGACGGGCTTGCTCATACGTGCTGATTGAGGAAAAACTCTACCAACGAGGATTCTCCATTCCCTTCCTGAAATGTGTCAAGGAGGACAAGGTCCCCGAAATCCTCCAAGAGATCCATGAGGGCATCAACGCACAACATTTGGGAGGGAGATCATTGGCGGGAAAAGCCCTGCGAGCAGGATACTATTGGACGACTATGCAGCACGACGCCAAAGAGCACGTCCAAAAATGTGATCGATGCCAGCGCCACGGGGACATGCATTTGGCACCCCCCCAATGAGTTGAAGACTCTATCCTCGCCTTGGCCCTTCGCTTAGTGGGGGATGGACATACTCGGCCCCTTCACAATAGGATCTTATCAAAACAAATTTCTAATTGTGGTCGTCGGCTACTTTACTAAGTGGATAGAAGCCGAAGCCCTCGCCAAAATCACAGCCTTCAACATACTCCGCTTCTACAAAAGGAACGTCCTCGCGCGATTCGGAGTACCCCAGGCCCTCGTAACCGACAATGGGACACAATTCACGGACAGGGAGTTCCAGGGCTTCGTCGCCAGATTAGGCACGAAGCAACACTTCACTTCCGTCAAGCAACCCCAGACCAACGGGCAAGCAGAGGCTGCGAACAGGGTAATCCTCCGCGGTCTAAAACGAAGGTTGGGCGACGCCAAGAAGAGATGGGTCGAAGAGCTACATAGCGTGCTCTAGACCTACAGAACAACACCACACTCCACCACCGGGGAAACCCTTTCCGATTAGCTTACGGAATCGAGGCGGTGATACCGGTGGAGATCAGGGAACGTTCCAGACAAATAGAAGCTCCTCTCGACAAGGAGATAAACGACGAAGCCTTAAGAGAAGATCTCGATCTGGTCGAAGAAATATGGTCAGGAGCAGCTCTCCGCGAAGCTTCGCTGAAATAACAAATAACCTTGCGCCACGATGCTAAGGTCATAAAGCGTGACTTCCTCATTGGCAGCTTGGTCCTACGCAGGAACCAGAAGGATTCGCGCGAAGGAAAGTTGGCCGCGAACTGGGAAGGACCCTACAGGGTCAAGTCCAAAACGGGCACCGGAGCCTACTACTTAGAAACTCTGAACGGAGAACCATTTACTCGACAATGAAACGCTGAAAAGCTCAAACAATACTACAGTTAGAACCAACCACGAGGTCGGACTAACTGCCGACGAGATCACCCCTAACAGGGAGACGGCTCGGCGACAGGACCGTGCCCCGGTGTAAGCACGGTCCATTTTACAACGTCGGCCAATTTTTGCTTATGGAACGAGCAGACTCTGCGCACAACAGGGATACCTCAACCGAGCTCCGCCGTTGCCACACCAATTAGGCAGGACACCCAGCTCGCGATGGAAACAGTCCAAGCCTATGGGATTAGTACCTTAACCGAGATCCTAGTCTCATCACCGGCGAAACCACTTCCCTGGTCGTTCGACCAGTCCCCCTCACTGTCGAACACATCTATGTCGAGCAATTCCCTAAATCTTAAAATAAACCAGTAATCCCTGTTGCGGGGATAAAAGCTTATCGAGCAACAATGTAACACTTAGAAAAAATAAGCAATAAAAGCCTTCGTAAACATACAATACCGGCCACACTGACTGAATACATACAGTTAATTTAAGGTGACCACAAAGGCCACAAGCTATGCATATTACAAAACAAGGGGGCCATGCCCCCAAGCAAAATAAAGATACATCAAAACACGGAACGCAGGCCGGATACATTAAATAAGATAAAAAACAAATCATTCCTCCATCCGCTCTGTCTGATCCTGGACAAACTCTGACTACTCGGGGATAGGCCGCGGCGACTGGGTTTCCTCGGGATGGGCGTGCTCCGCACCAAGGTTGAGAAACTCAGGGACTACTATCTTTCCGTTCTCCACATGGCCGAGAAAGTTGGTACCCTCTTTGGAAATTTGGACGTCGGGGTTCACCAGCCTGAGCTGGGCCACAGCATTCTCAAACGATTCCTCCCCAATGGAAAACACGTCCTCTTCTGCCCGAAGCATACGAGCAACTATCTCCGCCCTGGTCTTCAACGCCTTTACTTCCTTAGGCGCATCCTCGGCTGGAGTACCTACGGATCTCAGCTGCTCAACCAGATCCTCGGCAGCTTTCTTCTCAGTAGCCAAAGTCTCGTTCTCCCCCCTTAAGCGGACAACTTCCTCGTCTGATTTCTTCCTCGTAGCGGAAGCAGCGTTGGCCTTCTCCTTGCCTTTTTGAATTTCTCCTCCAAAGCAGTTATCGTCGCCTGGGCCCTCTTAAGCTCAAGTTCGGAGGAGGTGTCGCCCTCAGCATACACCGCCGCCATCTCCAAAATGCGGACCACCGTCGAGGCATCTTGCGACAACAATGCCCACGTACTCAGACGATCCATGCCTTCCAACTTAAGAGATTCTGCTCGGGGAACCACCAGAGACGTCCCCTCAGAGTATGTCCTATCATGGAGGCAAGGAGGAAATTCGAACTTGCATTTTTCGGCCGCCCGGCTAAGGTCCACCAGTTCATTGGCCCTGGCCCGCTTGAACCTTGAAGCCAAAGGCGCTGGAGACCCTTGAGCGGAGGCAGGAATGGGCGAAGAGCTCCCCGTATGTGGCGGAGGAGAAGGTACCCGCTGGGGAAATCGAGACTTTGGAGCGGCCGCACCAGGCTTGTTCCTCGCAACAACATTCTTCACCATTCTTTCGTGGGCGAAGGGTATCTCACTTGCGAAAACACAATAAACATATTAGATGATGGCAAAGAAAACATAATTCGGGAAAGTCGGAAAAAAAAGCTAAAACTACCGAGCAGCTTATAAGCATCTGTCAGAGTCTTGCACTCCAAAAGCGCCTTCATATTGATGTAACGGTACTCCACCCGTTGACTACCATCCTCCTTAAAAATTGGGTAACCCTTTTTCATCCAGCAATCAGTAAGCCGGAAAGAATTGACATAGTTCACCAGCGTCTCATAGCCGGTTAGGTCCTGCTCGTCCAACATGCTCGGCTGAGCTACATAACCATTGGGCTCCTTAGAGAAATGACGCCTACTCCAATGAAAGGGAAACTTAAACTCTCTGTCCCCGATCAACTTCCCGTCCTCGTCACGCATGTCATTACCATTCTCGTTAATGGACGCCGGCCAAACATACGTGTTGTCTTGGGCTCGCCCCGACACAGGTTCAATAATGTAAAACCTTTCCTTGAATGTCCGGATAGATTCTGAGAAGGGCTTAAATAGCTTTCTAGGTTGCTTCAACGACACCCAGCCATAAATTCTCCCCGTGACCTGCCTCTGAAGATGAAAGATGGTGAAGAACAAAGGCAGTATGGCTTCTACCTTCAGAAACTCACAGGTCAGCTCGAAGGCGCGAATGAACGCCAACGAGTTAGGGTGCAATTATGACGGGGCCAGGTCCAGGTGTACGAAAACGGACTGCTAGAAGTCAGTGAAGGGCAGCCTCAGCCCCAGTTCCTTGAAGGCATACTCGTACATAGAAAATATTTCCCCGTAATCCGTACAGATCCGATCGTCTTGGGAGGGGAAATGCACCTTCCATTCCCCCTCTGGTCCAACATCCGTGAAAACGTCCTCGGTGAAAGTCGCGAAGGTAGATTCATGCTCGGCAGGCTCTGCCACAGACCATTCCACCGCGGAATCTTCCTCGAGCTCCTCCCCGACTTCGTTGGGGGCAGTTGAAGCTTCTGTGTTGCTATTCTCCGAGGAGCTCTCCTCGGACGAATCTATTAAAATCTCTTCGTCGGGCCCTGTCGCCATCTCGATCACCTGAAAAGCAGAGGACAAAAGTGAATTCGACCGCGAAATCAAATCCACCCTTCCACCGCTAGTCAAGTGAAAGGGCGCACAAATGGCCAAGGACGGCGTCCCCGACCTAAGCCCTAAATTAAACAAAAAAATAAGAGCCTCCCACGAGGAGATGTTTGGGGCAAACCCCTCATACAACGAGGAGCTTCCTCGAACCACTTCCCAATTTCCCTTCGAAGATCCACCAAAAACTTCATACATCCACCGAAAATTTCATCAGAGCACCGAAAACTGAACAACCACGCCGGTTACGCATGCACCATCATCGCAACAGTACCGATAACGGCCTCACTCTTAAGCTCCCTCAAGGACTCCGGCGGCCACATCAGCAGCGGAAGATGGCCTAGCCACCATCCACCACCAACAACCACCGGAGAGGTACCACTATCGCACCTAAAACTAACCTAACCACATGCATTCTAAGATGAGAATGGAAAAACTGGAGGAAAACAAGGAAGTAGAGGACTTACGTGGTCAGAAAGGCTAAGAAGAAGTGCTCGAAGCTTGTCGCGGTGGCTGAAGCGACGGTCGACGGCGGTGATGAACTGAACCTCTAAGAAGGACGAAGAAGAAGAGAGAGAAACGAAAGTGTAAATGACCAGACTCTCTCTCCTTATATACAGCTGGGGAGCACGTGCAGAGGCACGCTCGTATAGGTCATAATGGCCCTAGACTAGCCATCATTGCCTAGTTACTACAGCACAGGGCTCGAGGCACACGTGGCGCCTCATCATTTCGGTTCCTCCTAACTATTGGTCTCCCTGTATGTCGGGAAAACCAAACGCTGTTGCGAGCCTTACAAACACTAGGGCCCACGGGCACCACTAGGCAACTCCCTTCGTCACCAAACGACGACTTCGTTGCAATTTTCCGGAACAACGGGCTATCCTTAAGTCATCATTCCCATGCTCGGGAGCAACGACTTGGGGGGCTCCTGTTCTGAACTGGACCAATGGCTAGGCATGACCCAATCCACTTCTGCTCCTAGAACGACCCAATTGCCTAAGTCCAGTCCACGAAGGGCAGAATTTACCTTTCTGCCCTCCAACCGGGCACCCTTGGACGGATGAACTCCAAGGACGTTTTCTCCTCCCCGGTACTTATGTCTGTCATGCACGGCTCCATTAGTCCCCGGACAGTCATGGGCATGTGCCCGAAACTACGCCTTTGCCCGACATAACGGCTAGTTTTGGGCACCTTGCCCGACATAACGGCTAGTTTTTGGGCAGTTACCTATTCTTCGGGAAACGGTTATTTCGCCCCGAAAATAGGGACCGTTGGCCACGCGCTGGGGACATTATATAAACCCTCTCACTTGAGAGGGTCAAGTATCCAATAATCATCCTAAGAACATACTTTGTACTTGCCCCTTTTCTCTGACCTTTTCTTACTTGAGCGTCGGAGTGCCTTGCAGGTACACCCCCTCCTCTCCTACGAGCACCATCATCTGCCCTACAAGGAAGGCCATGATGATCCAGTCTAATCACCTCCGATCAATTTCAAATCTCACTAGATTCACCGTTGGAATCCCCGTGAGATTTTATCAACGTCGCTACGCCTGCAATAATCACCAAATGTTTGACGTGGTGGATCTTCCATTTCAATTTCCTCTTTATGTTGAGTTCATCTAACAATGTAACACCCTAAACCCTGATACTTATATATTAAGATTTACACGACAATCTAAGGTGTCACCAACGACAAAACCTTTAACAAAATAATCATTTAACATTCAACAAAACATTGCAGCGGAAATACTAACGTCAATCAACACATGTCATCCCACGCTCACCTTCACTTAGGGTATCATCGCGGCGGTATCGTTCCAATTTCGATTTAAATAAAACAGTCACAACAAGACATTTAGTCTCAAACTTCCACTTAAATAAAATATTTTCAAAAACAAGAGTTCTCATAAGCAACTCTCAACAACCCCAACATATAACCAATCAAAGGTATAAACTCCAACAAAACATAATAATCAAATAGCGTTCTTGACCCCGATGTTACATAATCAGAGTAAAATTTCAAACAACAAAACTAAACGAAGTAACTCCAGGAGTTAACTTCCACTTATAGCAACAAACTCTACTCCTGAGTATCTGCAAGATGTCCACGGTGGACAACATGAAAGCAAAGGGTGAGAAACAACAAACCAATATAAACATTGTAAACAATGCTAAGGTAGAGAACACATAATAGAAAACATATTCATGAACCATTCATGAACACTCAAGTTTGTCTCGCTCCCGATCCCCACCATAGGACCATAGCACAACAAATAGTTATCGTCACCCTAGTTAACGCTTCACTGATTCCCACAAAAAACTGGCTACTCGCTCCCAATCTCTACCATAGGACCAGAGTACACCAAAATTAAATCGAAGTCCATACAACATGATGCATGATTCTCAACAACATGCATTTTCACCAAAAGGTTATCCAAAAAACAATCACCATACACATCACACCATTTATGCACAACATCATTCATCATAAGCAACAGTTAAATAATATTAAAACATAAAAAAAAACAAATAGCAGAAACTCAACAATTGTAACTTCATATGCATTTATTCATGTTACTTCACCAACACAACAACACATCATCGTATAACATAATTATTCTCTAACCGATCACACAAGTCAGCACAAAAATTACCATAGTAGGTACACAATTATAATTCAAACAGTTAACCATGTATCACCATGAGTTAACTCTGAGCGCTAGCTTTCAATTGCTTCGAACAACGTCTCATTTGGACTTACGGAACAAAAGTTACGGCCAAAATCGACAAAGGGGTCAACCATCCAAAACAAGGATCCAATCAATTGCTCTAGAGGGAATAACCAATTATCTCAACTCACTGCCATCGTATTTTTCAAAATTGTGAGTGAACCAATCGATTATCCCAGGGAGGGCAATTGATTGATCTAAGCTGATTTTGCCCAAAAACCCAATTTTTCTCACGTACATTAGTTTCTCTTACTTTCAAACCTCACCCAAACACACCCTAACACCTTCCATGATTTAACAATGAATCATATAATCATAATCGTTAACATATACCACACCTCTCTCATCAACATTATAGCAACTTCATCATCAAATTTTAACATCAATTCATGAATAAAACTCAACATTCAAGCATTCATCCATGGCATAAATTATAGATACATGATTATGATCATTCAAACATCTATTCAATCATAATATCACATATAAACTCAAGATCATCAACCAATTTTCCAAAGATTCATCACAAATAATTCATAAGAAGAAAAACTTAAGAACCCTAATGAGGTTAAGGATTCTTCATCTCCTAAAGTATAGAGCTATGTTGGATTCCCATCATGCAATACACTGAATTGATAGCCCATTCTCCCCTCTTACCTTGGATTTCCAACAATGGTGACGAATCAAGTAACTTCTATAGCTTCTCTCTTCAAAGCCCTAACTTTTGCTATTCTCCTTTTAAAAGCTCTTTTTATCCTTTTATCTATTTTCTCAAATTTCACGTATTGACAATTCTCCCCTAAAACCTAGCTTCTCCCAACTTTTAAAATATATAGTACCCCAATCACTTTTGCTTAATTATTATTTTTGTCCAAATTAATCTTAGATTTTCTCCTCCGCCACAAACTCTCCTCAAATCCCTCAATTGGCCAAAAACTCTTATTTTCTCCAATTTCTTATTATATCAATAATAATAATAATTAAAATTTTAATTATTATAATTATTTTCTAATTCACTCTACCTTCCCACCACACCATACAATTTCTACCACACCCCAACAATACATATTCAAATAATTTATTTTAAATCACACCAACATCAAATAATCAAATAAAATTGATCTTACCAGCTGATCATAACCTGAAGTGGGCCAAAGACTTCGTCTGCGATGCTAGGTTTCAAAGGATGAGGAGGGGGTGTACTTGTAAGGCACTCTGATGCTAAAGTAAGAATAGGGAGAAGAGAAGGCAAGTACAAAGTGAGTATGTCTTATGATGATTATTGAATACCTGACCTTCTCAAATGAGAGTGTTTTTATAATGCCCCCAGCGCTTGGCCATTGGTCCCTATTTTCGGGGCGAGATATTCGCTCCCCAAGAATAGGTAACTGCCAGAAACTAGTCGTTGGGACGGGCAGAGGTGCTCAGAACTATCCGTTGTCGCGGGCAAGGGCGTGGTCACGGGCACGGGTGTCGTGATTGTTTCTGGATGGTGGAACCGTGCGTGACGGATAAAAATGTGACGAGGGACAGCTGATCCTGGAGGTCAGCTGACCAGCCTTCCTCAGCAGAGGGGCAAAGGAGAGAATGCTTCCCTTTGAAACTCAGCAAATTACCTCCGAGGACTACTTGTTTCTATATACGTGCATTTCAATCCGTCATCTTAATTATATACTTTTGCTTATTTAAATTTTTTATGCAAACATAGCCTTAAACTAGTTGATTATATATTACTTTTGGCTACGGTTTTTTCTTTCTTGAATTACAATGCAGAACCGTCTACAATATGTGTACTCAAGAACCTCCTTATGATTATTCACAACAACTATATGAAAAGTACAAAGAAACATTTGAAGATTACATCAAATTAACTGTCAGTAATAATACTCTTAATCAACTTCAGCATATATATAATGGCCAATGTTTGTAGCTAAGAAAACTAATACAATTTTGTCATCGCTAGGTTCTGCCATCACTGCGACAAAAAAAAGATGAACTCTTGTTGAGAGAATTGCTTGGAAGATGGTCTAACCACAAAATTATGAGTAGACGGCTCTCAAGATTTTTTATGTTTCTTGATAGATGCCATATCCCAAGATATAATCTTCCTTCTCTTGAAGAAACTAGCTTCTTATCCTTCTACCACTTGGTTGGTTATGACATTTTTTTATTATGCTTTCCTCTTTTTCCTTTGTTTTACTGCATTATATTTATAAACAATTTTATTTCTCAGGTATATGATGAGATGAATAAACAAGTGATGAATGCAGTGTTAGTTATGGTATTCTTTATAAACAATTTTGTTTTTCAGTTCATTTTGATTATTGACGTGGTCTTTAAAATGCTGTCATATTCTTTGGGTTGAATCTGTGATTTTTGTTTGATTCTTCCCTGTCATGGCTCTTTTATCTTTTTTTATAGTATGAAGATTGATCAAAAACGCAAAGGAGAGGCTATTGATGAGACATTAGTTAATAACATATTAACTTTTTACTCGAAGATTGGAGAAAGCACGAGAAAATATGATCCTAAACACTTTGTAGAAACAAGGATTAAAGAGAATGCATGATGAAACTTCAAATTGGATAGCAAGTTCTACCTTCGTGGATAACACGCCCAAGGTGATTTTAGATAAATCTTGTTATCACCTATAAAATTAACCAACTAATGTATATAACTAATACAAATACATAGAAATGGACTACCTAAAATGTTCTTTTATGTTTTTAATTTTTACACAACCCAAAGAACAAATGGGTCATGAACAAATGTACCAATTATATTCCTTACCAATTATGTTCTTTTATCTTGTTATTTAAAACGCATACTTCAAATGTTGCTAAGATGGACAATGTGTTAACAAAGCAAACTGGAAATTTACACCAACCATGTGTACGTTCTTATTGATGACTGTTCTTTTAATTCTGATATATCAGTATTTATGACAAAACATGATTGCTATAAAAGATTTCTTTGTAATCTAACTGTTTCACAATATCACCAGTTATCTTATTGTATGCAGCAGAAGCAGTCTGCTAACCTGAGCATGTTTGCCCAGCCAAGCAATTATTACCAGTAAAACTAGACTCCATCCACCAACTCGAGCAATACCTCTGCTAAGAGGGTTGCTAATTCAATCGGGCTTGAAGAAATGTCTGAGTTTGAGTTAGATTTTAAGTGTCCTTATAAATTTCATTTGTTATTCAACTGGATCCATTGAAATCGCTTGTACATAATATTTTGGTTATATAATAATTATTATTCTATTTCCAGAAGAAAAAAAATTAGTTAGTTTTTAACAATATACATACCCAAAAAAATATAACAAAGATTTAGAAATCTACAATAAAATTAGGAATTTAAAAAATAGAAATAAAAAATAACAACTACATATATTTAAAGAGAGAATAATATATATATATATATATATATATATATATATATATATATATATATATATATATATATATATATATATATATATATACATATATATATATATATACCTTGAAAAAAACATAATCATCACAGTTTTATAAAAATTACGTAAAAATTTTTCAATAATATATATACCTACGGAAAAACAAACATGATAAAGAATTAGAAAACAAACAATAAAATTAAAAAAGAAAGAAAATAAAAAGCAAAAATCAGTTTTTTATTACCTTAATTAAATTTCTGTATCTTAAAATAAAATAAAGACACAATTGAAACATCACTCATTTATAAAAATTACATAAAACTTTATCATGTATACCTAAAAAAACATGATAAAGAATAAGAAAACAGATAAAATTAGGAATATAATAAAATATGAATAAAAAATAATAATGAATCAAGAATTTTGAAGAGAGAAAAAAAAAACCTTAAAATTTATAATTTTCTAACAACACATTTACCCAGAAAATATATTTTGTGATAACAAAGTTGTTAAGCAAATAGAACAAAAATAAAAACAAACTAAAAAATAAGTAGTATCTTGCCAAATGGAAAGGGAAGAAAAAGTTCTTAAACATTTAGGGAGAGAACAAATTAAATCTTGGGTGATATAGTAAAATGTGCATCAGAATAATTTTTAAAGCATTGCATGAGTTACTTATTATTTGTGGTTCAGTGATTTTTTGAGTTAGGTTGGTTATTATTTGTTAATAGGCTAGTGATTTTTTAAGTAGGATGGTTTTTTTTAATGTATTTTATATAAAAGTCGTTAAATTTTTAAATAACTTTCAGAGTTAAAATTGAAAATAATTTTGTAATTATATTTTTATTTATTTCTTTGTTATTTATTTTATTTATTTATTTATATTTTTCTTTTCAATTATTAGTTTTTTTTAAAACCATCTTTATCCTATTAACTTTCTTATATACTAGCGTCCAAATGAGCACTCTCGTGCCCGTTTGTCCGCTTTTTTTAATGCGCACAACAGAGAAAAATAAACGTTTGTATATTATGTATGAGGTGTTTATCGTTCTTTATATTAAAAATAATAGTTTTTAGACAACATATACGTGTGTATATTAATGTACTTAATGAATACAAATACATTTATTATTGGTGTCATATACATATTAAGTTTTGTTTGCAATATGTAATATTTAGGCATTAAATTTTGCTTGAATTCAGAAAATCGCATTGTGATGTGACTTTATTCAACCAGTTTTTTTAAGCAAATCAATAATGTGAGTGGAATAATTTGGTGGTTAGGATTACCGTATTATGAAAAAAGAAAATAGGTTACACCAAAATTAAGTTTTGTATTTATATATTGTTATAAATTATTCAAAACCATAAGAAGATTTAGATAGAATAACAAAAATCTATCTTACATATTTTTAAGCAAATAAACATAAACATTAACAAAGATATTAAGTCTCATTTTTTGCTTAATAGAAAGGTCAACCATGAAATCAAAATCAGAAATATCTCCCGTTTCAGTGCAAAATAAATGAAGTAAATTTTAGTAGTCAACGATATAGTGTGATCTAGTAAGTACACGCCTAGTGTGACATTGCAAAAGTAAAGTTGAATGATTTAACATAATAGATAAATATCTGAGTTTGTGACAACAAAATTTCTTTAAAAACTATATTTTTGGTAAACTCCCCTTCTTCCCCCTCTACTCTTCCGTCTTTAATTAGCACTTTTGTTGCGGCCTGCGAAACACCTCTTGATAAAGCAACATACAATTGTCCGTGACTGAAAACATGTCGTGGAAGATAAATTCTGACATTTAGAATTGTTGGTCCTTGTGATTTATAAACAGTGATTGCAAAGCTTAGTTTGACAAGAAACTATTTTCTAATAAGCACAAAAGGAAGTCCCGCACCTTCAGTGGTTTTGAGCTTAATTCTTGGCAAGAAAGCTCTTTTTCCAGCATTGTGGCCTGTAAGTATTTCAACATCAAGCAAATTCATAAAAAAACCACGACATAACAACCTTGTCCCATTACATAACCCAAATTTAGGGTCTATGTTTCGCAACAACGTCAGTGGAGCCCCTATTTTTATCTTTAAAATATGTGGTGGTAAAGTACCAGGAGCAATTGTGTTCAAGTATTCCTGTTGATATAGGTTATGAGTATCACCCTCAACCTCATCAAAAGACAACAGAATATGTTCATCTTCAGGGAATTTATTAATAACCATGTCATTCAACATATGCACATCACAATTTTTGGGAGTAAGTATCGCTCTCTCCACCATATATGAAGCATCCCATCCATGGTTCTCTAATTGGGGAAATGTATGTTGTATAAGCTTTTGTATGGAGCTTTCTCCTTCCCATGGTATTACAATGTCAACAGACATCCTTACCATGTCATCCTCTTTAGTAGGTTCATTACCATCTCCAATCCTCATCAGAAATTGTGCAAAGTCGTGGTTATGAAGTGATCGCATATTTTGGCGCAAATGCAAGACCTTTGTGGTGGCCCATAATTGAGACCTAATAATACACGCTGAAATCATTTGTCCTCTATTTCCTTTTTAAATAACAGGAAGCACCTGACAAAAATCTCCGCCCATGATCATTATTTTCCACCAAATGGAGCATTGTTATTCATGATATCTTGCAGTGATCGATCTAAGGCTTCTACACAATATCTATTTATCATGGGTGCTTCATCCCAAATGATTGCATTAGTTATTCTGATGAGTTTTGCAAGGTCTGAATTCTTTGCTATTTTGCAAATAGAATGGGGCTCTATATCATTGGGGATCCCAAATCGAGAGTGTGCAGTTCTACCACCAGGTAATAATGTAGCAGCTATGCCTGAGGAAGCTGTTGCTAAGACTATTTCATTATTATGTCTCAAATTTGCCATTATAGTTCGATAAAGGAAAGTTTTACCTGTCCCTCCAGGTCCATCAACAAAAAAAAAATTGACTTTGTTTTTGGTGGATGGCGTTCATAATTATATTGTAAGCACTTATTTGATCATTATTTAACTTCTCAACAGATTGAACGTCTTCATTTGAAATTTGGACCGATAACTCTTCCTGAATAATTATTGGCACCCCCCGACTTCATTTGCTTCCATTGACAACACTGGAAGATCATAGTTTTTGATTAGTTTTCCATGTAGTAGCAAAAGATCCCTCAATTCCCTCAATAACATGTTTTCAAAGTTATCTCCCAAAACAATATTTGTCATTTGATAATCCTCCACCATGTAGGGATAAAACTCATCAAATAGGCTTCTTACATCAGTTGGTTCACAAAAAATTAATATAGTCATAAACAACCTTCGTAAAGCATATGGCATACGCATATTTGATGCCTCAAGCAAACATTCACGGATACTATTATCACTCTCTAATAACCCCCAATCCTCAGCTGCTTTTTTGAATGTGAAAAAACATGCACCATTATGTGTAAGAAGGCATTCCCAGCTTGTTGGACCTCTTAAATGAGACAACAAAACACGCAAATAAAATTTCTCACCTTCTGAAGGGGATACTGTATAGATTCGACCAATAACTTTTCGTTTTGTCCGTCTTCGCTGCCATTTCTTGACCCCTTTTAGCCAACAATAATGCTCTGGAATCTCTTTGTACAAATAATTCCTAGCATGTGGATCCATTTGGTTTAGTGCAAAGAATTCAGTGAGCATGGTTACTGTATTTTGGTTATCATTTATTATATCCGTGATTCTTTGATGCTTATAAAATCGCACTTGATGATGATTTGGCAAGTGGATTTGTAAAGTGTGAATTTAAATATTTTCCACAATGCCTCTGGAGCACAAATCCATCTTGCATCAACATATTGTTGAATCTCATCCAAACTTGTACCTCTGTGAACTTCCATTGCAACTCGATCAGGACCTTTGTAAACATATTTATACAAATATTTAATGCTTTTGATGCTGCTGCAAATCTCAACATTGATGTGATAATCATACTTCAACAACAGCCATGGATTATAAGGAACCACCCATCTATTATCAATAGACTTATTTCTATTTAGAAAAATGGGATCACTAAACCTTCTTCTGTATTCCGGGTATGAGTCATTTCCCTGACGCGTCTCTTCACAAAAGTCTTTTGGATATCTTTTTTTACAATGATCATTCTTCATACATGGAGAGTTTTGATTCAATACTCTACATGGCCCATGGATCATGTGTTTTAACACCGCTTCATACAATTCTGGTTCAGATGCATGTCGTGGTATTTCCGCTTTCACCACACTATCATACTCTTCAGGTTACCGTAACTTGCCATCTGTATCCAAGATGAGTAGCATATACACATGTGGTAGTCCAAGTTTCTGAAATTCTGTCACATACATATAACTTTTAACTCTCCCTAACACTCCTTTGTTAATGACATCATCCTTCAACTGCTCAAATTTTGATCGAAAAATTCTTGTTTCAAATCGGGTCGATCCTGTGGAGTTTGATGGAGGCCTAACTTAGAAGTTATCTCAATCCAAGAAGAATTGCATGTCATTGTAAGGAATATATCCGGTTTACCATCATTAAGAACTATAGCCATACCATCTTGATATCTTTGTGTCATGTCTCGCTTACTGCCAATAAATGAAGATGGCAATATTGTCCTTTGTCCAACATTATCTATAGAAATATATGAAAATTATAAAAATTAAATGTGGCGATAGTGGTAAACATAAAGTGGACGCTCTTCATGTATAAATCTAACATGTTATATTAAATACCTGCGTTATTCTCCCCATCGTGCAATGCATCTTGTAACCCCTGATACACCTCAGACCGAATATTATTTTGATTTATTCGAATCCATCTCAACCTTCCTGTTCAATCTTTACATAATTGTTTACAACATATTGTTGTAAGAGTCGACCCGATTTTAACAATACAAATTGATCATTATGACGAATCTACATTGAATAAAATAATCAATCGTGACTTATTTTTTCACAATTTTAGAAGTAAATTTCTTAGAAAAATAGTTTAGCATGTACCTGAAGCACATAACTGTAGTACTCCAGGCATGTAACATTTTTTCCAACATTATTTTTTGTGTCTATGTCCCAACCGTATGTTCCAAACAGAAACAATATAGGATATTGTAAAGGAACATAATACCCAATTATTTCTTGAACCTTTGTTAGATTTCCATCACAGTTGATGACATTTATATCTCTTCCACGTTCTATTGTATCTTCATCACCACAACCAATAACAATTGTTGCGACTTGAGAAGCTGAAGGGAGACTATATTGTGGCTGATTTGACGGACATTCTTTAATGAGTAACCTACATTCTTCAACATTTGGCTGTAGTGCAAGCTGCCTAAACATAATGACAAACGGGTTGCGTTGGTGGAGTATTTTTTTGCAATTTATACACTATGGCTTGGTTAAGTATTGGGTTTTCCCTCATCCTATTTTGAAGCTCATGATCGGTATCATAAATGTATAGCTGCAAGTAACGTGGCCTTGAACCTTGATTCGGATGAAAACCTCCTATTTTGTGATAAATTGTGCCTTGAGCACGAAATGTGTAAATACCACGACCAGTTGAAACCAAACTTTCGTCGACATGAACACCAAGTGAAGTAAACGACATTACATGGTTGTAACTTCTAATATGTTGTCTAAAATGTCGTCCTTTAGTTGAAGTGTCTGAAAATAACTGTAACAACTCGTCAGGAGCAGGCACCTGTGTAATTGTCACCTTTCCACCTTTGCAACACATATCTTGAGATTCTCTATGAAACAATTTTGTAGTGCATCGTCTACACTCACTTGAAGTAGGTAGTAGGGATTTGATTGTCATAACAGTATTTCGAAAATTTCTAGCATTGTTATGTCTTGCTTGAAAAATATATTGTGATTCTGTATTTTATTACATACAAAACATTTATTAAAAAAATTATACTTATTATATACATGGTTACTATTATAATATATAGCATATCTTTCTACCCATTTTACCCCTATTATAATGTGTAACTTACACAATAGCTTTCATTGAAACACTACTATCATCTTTCATATAATTTCCTACTATTAACTTTCTACCCAATTTCCTACCATTAATTTCCATTTAAAACTATTATTAAATAAAAAATATCATTTAAATTTTTACGTGTGCGTTAAAAAAGCAGACACACGGGCACGCGAGTGCCTGTCTGGACGCTAGTAATATTTAAATAAAAACATCCAATATATGTTATGGATTAAAAATACATAATCGTACCTTGATCAAAAACTGCTTGTGTTTCGTGAGTTTTAACAGGTGAATTCATATTCTGCGAAGGTGATTCTATAAAAGAAAGTATTGACTTCAATATAGAGTTACAGTTTAAAAATAAAAATAATGTTTAAATCTAAATATGTATTACTATTAATTTGATTATTGACAGAACTATACTTACCACAATCATTGCCATCAATATTTCTTATTAATGGTCTTGCTTCGTTGTTATCAGTTTGTTGAAAAATTGGGTATGTAAAATTTTGATCTGTAAATTAGATTTAAATTAATAGACCATCCAATTATTTTTGCATAATTAATTGATGATATTTTTTAAAATATAATGTATTAAAGTATAATCTATAACATAAATTAAAGTTTCAAAATCGGGGATGGAATGCGACTGACATGTGTGGTACTCGGTCCAGCTTCATTGTCATGAGCTCTTGGATAAAATCGAGAAGCATGATTGACATTCGTCAAGTCTTGAAATGGCATCATGGTTCTCATATCAGAAGTATGAGATGTTTGAACTTGTTTTCCTTTGTCTTTGTTTTGTCTGTAATTCGAACGCCTTCTAGCTAATTCTTGTTGTCTTTGATCAACACTCATCCGTTGTCTTCGATCTCTTGCATTTTGTGCTCGTCTTTCTCTTTGACGTTCTCTTAAATCTTGACTACGGATATTTTCCATTATATTATTTTATCTATAAAAATAAATGTAGTATATAAAAATGAATGTGTCCTGTACAGAAATGAATGTGTCGTGTACAAAAATGAATGTGTCGTGTACTATAGATACAATATGACATTATCCCAACCAATGTAGTAACTCTAATAATTTTATCAATGCATCAAAATATAAACTGTATTAGCCTCATTTAATTTCTATTTTATTTTAAAGTATTTGTATGATAACTTTATAATATATATATACACATGTATACACTAATATAATCATATTTATTACAATTTAAAAGTATATTTCTCTTATTTTATTTATTTATCAAATCTGGTTTAAATCACACAAAAAAAAAACACTATACTTTTTACTTACTAAATGATTTATTTTCATGCAAACACATAACAAACAGGAAAATATTAAATGATACATAACAACTACATGTAAGAGATTTAGTTTCTTATTCAAATGAGTCTTCTAAGTGGCTTTTGTCAACATGACAATCACTGTTTTCTCTTTTGTCTATAAAATCATAGTCCTGAATTTAGTTAGTTGAAATGGATAATTGAAATAGAAATATATAAATAGAAGAAAAATTGGTCCATTCTATTCTAAGCCTATGGCCATATCCAATCACTATATAATGCAAATAAGTCAATTTAGTAGTAGTAAAATGATTTAGTGACATTTTGGTAAAGGTCTTTCATGTTTAATACTCACATACTTCTTTAATATTAAGCCTGTACAAAATCAAACATTCAATCCTGCACTTGTTTGAATGGTTGGCTTTAATTAAATTCAAAAAAGAAAAATATTCTTAAAAATTAAATTGGCATAAACATTTTTCCCTGCTTCTAACTTTGAATCAACTTCATAGATATAATATAATTAAAAAAAAGAAAGAAAAAATCAAAAGTAAAAATAATGTCAATTAATAAATTAAAATTACCTTTAGTGACATCCTAAAATTGATAAAAAAGGCCCATAGTAAACAAAATTAATTAAATTACATGATTCAATGCCATATTTACTTCCACAAAACACAAAATGAAAATTAATTAAGATGAAACAAAACTCTCAAATATATCAAGCCTTTTTAACAACATAATTACATTTATACTTAATCAATGAACACAATGAAAAGATTCAATTCTAAAATCGAGTAACTTACCATTGTCGTCGATCAAAAGAACCTTTAATTAAGAGGTAATCGTAATCGTCACTTAGAAGAGCCATCAACACTTTAAATCAATGAATGAAATTGATGCCTATCAACATGAAATAAAAGATATGAATTTCACGTTAATCTTCACGCAGGAAAACGAAATGCAAGTGTTCTGGATCGGGCAGGGCTTCCTGCCCTTAAGGACCAGGCTCAATCCATCATAATTGGCGAACAGGCCCAAATAGACACAATATAGCCGTTGGGCATAATATAGTCGTTGGGCACAATATAGCCGTTGGGTACGTCCCCCTCACGCGCAGAATAGTTCACGCGACCAACTACCTCCCCGGATATCACGGAAACAGTTAGAAAGGCCACGCGCCTTGCCCTCCACCTGGCAATCCCTCATTGGTCGATCAGGCGCTTTGTTCGCCAGAAATATATCTATAAAAACCCCCTCGCTTGAGAGGGGCAGGTATCACAAACCATATACTTGACTTCTCTTACTTGTTTTTCCCCCTTTTTACCAAATACTTACTTTGGCATCGGAGTACCTTGCAGGTACCTCCACCCTTTTTTCCTCTCCTACGAGCATCAACTCTTGTCCTACACGAAGGCCGCGACGATCTCCTTCTAGTCCTCTCCGATTAGTGGCGCCGTCTGTGGGAAACCAGCTTCCCCGTCTTTCACCAAGATTATCCCTTGTTCAAAAAAGACCAAAGCTTCACCCTTTCAAATACTCAGATCGACATAGCTTTCATCAAGAGCGATGTTCACCCAGACTCTATGGCCCCTGCGGCCAACAACAACAATGACCACGCTTTCTTCGGGCATATCCCGCAGGAAAGTGACCAGCGAGACGGAAAACCTGCTTCCCCGAGACCCGACGAACCAAGGCCACGAACACCAGCTGTGGAGCTCACCTTCGAGCCCATCCCGGTCCCCCAGGATGCTGATCTGAGCACCACAACGCTCATCGCTTCTCTCAACAACTCGAACCTCCTAATCCTCAAGCAGGGGGAGAAGCTCAATTCTCTCGATAATATCCTTCAAGAACGCCTTGCATCAGAAAAGTTGACGAGTCTTTCCCCGCGTCCGCAGACTCCCTCGAAGCGAAGACGCGACACCCTCTCCCCAGAGAGGAAACGTTCGAGATCGAGGAATCCTACACCCGATCTAGCCCGACGATTCCATCAGTCTCCCCCCGAAGATCCAGGCACTCTCCAGTTTCCAAGAGGTCTCGACACGCGGATAAGTACGATCACCGTCGCACCCGCGGGCGTTCTCCTCGCCGAAGTCAAAGCCGCGAGCACAGCCGTTCCCTTTCGTACTCTACTAGTTCCAGCAGTGACGATGACGTCCACGGTCTGTTCACAAGGGACATCCTCGAAACTCAAATTCCCCGTGGATTGGAGAAACCACCCACGTTAACAACCTACGACGGGACGACTGACCCCCGCGAGCATATCGAAAACATAGAGGCTATGCTCAAATATCACGGTGTCTTCGGGGCTATCAGGTGCAAAATGTTCCCCATCACCTTGAGAAAGGGAGCGATGACGTGGTTTAAACGACTTCCTCGCGGATCCATCTCTTCATGGAGGGAGTTAAAGAGCCAGTTTGCCCGACATTTCACAGCTTCCCAACGACATCCTAAGTCGGAGGCTACATTGGAGGCAATTATACAGGGCAGGGATGAATCCCTGCGGGCATACATTGAAAGATTCAACAAAGAGGCGGTTGAAGTCCGAACAACGGATCACATGAAGAAGTACCTCCTCGAAAAGGGATTCTGGCCCAAAAGCGACTTCCGCAAGGCCGTAGGGATCGAAGCTCCTCGCACACTGACAGAACTTCTTCGGAAAGCTGAAGACTACATCCGTTACGAGGAAAAAGAAGCCGCATTCCATGCCCGGGACTTAAGAGATCGCGAAACACCCTGGGCATCAACAAAAGACGAGGCAGAATCACCCCGGCAAGGGAAAGAGAGAAGGCGTGATGAGCGTCCTCGCGAAAGCAAAGGGTCGGCTGGCCGGTTTACGGAGTACACTGTACTCACGACCTCGCGAGAACGCATTCTCTCCGACTGCATCAACACATAATTCAAACAAGGGGGTGTCAGGTTCCCTAAACCGACCACGTCCAAAGGAAACGTCGACAAAAGCAAATACTGTCGCTTCCATCGTAGTCACGGCCACGTGACAGAAGATTGCGTGCACCTTAAAGACGCTATAGAGATCCTCATCAAAGAGGGTCACCTGAAGCAATACGTGAAGAAGGGAGAGTCCTCCCGACGAGACACGTCTGATCCAAAGAAAGAAGCAGAATCAGCCCCCTCCAGTCCTTCCCCGCAGATCGCAATGGCCATCAGCCGACCAGAGGACTTCTTCGTTCCTGACCACCTCGACCCGACTTCCCAGGCATTCATACACAGCACCTGGGAAGCCTTTCCTACAACCATGGTTATCTCATGTGGGGGGTACCATGAGCTCACGATAGGATCCATCAAACGAAAGTTTGAACAACTGATAGACAGCAGCCCCGAACAGTTACACATGATCGACAAGGGTAAAGGGCGTTCGCAGCCGATCACGTTCTACAGAGAGGAACTCCCCGGAGGATCACCGAATTCTCACATTCCTCTGCTGATCAGGGCTAAATTATCATCTACCGATGTGCAGAGAATCCTGGTCGACCAGGGCAGTTCCGTCGACATCATATATTCCAGCCTGTTCCGCGTGCTGAAACTGAATAAGTCCAACCTCTCACCATACGTGGGATCAGATCTCCAAGGATTCAACGGGGCAACAGGCCGACCTTAGGGATACGTGGAAATACCGGTCACGTTTAGCGAGGAAGAGGCATCTCGGACAATCAAAACGCAGTTCTTAGTCATTGATTACCCGTCGCTCTATCAGTGCATCCTTGGCAGACCAGCTCTTGCCGAACTCGTCGTTGTCCCCTCTACGGTCCACCTCAAGCTCAAATACTACACCGAAAAAGGACACGTCGCAACTCTTCATGGTGACATCGAGGCTGCCCGCAGATGCTTTGAGGCTGCAACAAAAGGACAAAATCAGATCGCGACGACGACAAAGTCGGCAAAGCGCACTAGAGAGGACGAGGTTCCAGCTGAAAATGGCCAGCCAGAGAAAAAGCCCACGCTTCCCGTGCATACCATCGACCTCGATAGCAGGCTCCCTGAAGATGAAAATGAAGACCATGATGAAGACAAAAAGCCAGGAGTAACAAGCTCCCCGTCCCCTGCACTTCTGCGACCAGCCCCAGATGGGGAATTCGAGATCATAACCTTCAGCAATAACCCCAACAGGGGAGTAAAGATAGGCACTGGTCTCCCCGAAGAAGTAAAGAAGGAATTGAAGAGATGCCTTGACAACAACGCCGACTTGTTCGCCTGGAGTGCAGCGGTTATGCTCGGCCTTGATCCAGAAACTGCATGTCACCACTTGACCATCAATCCAGCTGCTCGCGCCATTGCCCAACGAAGAAGGAAACAATCCGAGGAAAAGGCACAGGCTGCCGAAAAACTTGTACATGACCTCTTAGAGGCAAAATTTATTTCCGAGGCCAGGTATACGACCTGGCTCTCAAATATTGTACTTGTAAAGAAAAGTAATGGAAAGTGGCGCATGTTCATTGACTACACTGATCTCAATCGGGCTTGCCCGAAAGACGCTTATCCACTGTCGAGCATAGATAAACTCGTAGATAATTCCACAGGTTTCAAGCTCTTGTCCTTCATGGACGCTTATTCGGGATACAACCAAATCCCAATGGCAGACGAGGACAAGAGAGACACGACATTCATGACCTCCTTGGGGAATTATTACTATAACGTAATGCCCTTTGGACTAAAGAATGTCGGGGCCACATACCAACGCATGATGAACAAAGTCTTCCGATTAGTAATCGGTGACATGCTCGAAGTATATATGGATGATATGATCGTGAAATCCCAAGAGGAATCCGACCATACCACCCACTTACGCAAGGTGTTCGACCAAGCTCGAAAATGTAAAATGCGTTTTAATCCAAAAAAATGCACCTTCGGCATGCGAGCAGGAAAATTCCTCGGATTTTACCTCACCGAAAGAGGAATAGAAGCAAACCCAGACAAATGCCAAGTACTCGTAGAATTCCCCACTCCGCGGTCGAAGAAGGCGATACAATCCCTCAACGGGATACTCGCGTCCCTTGCTCACTTCGTAAGCAAGTCCGCCCAGCACGCCCTGCCCTTCTTCAAATTACTCCGGAAGGAGGCAAGTTTCGAATGGACGGACGAATGCGAGCAGGTCCTTGCCCATTTCAAAAAAGCTTTGTCCGAGCCCCCGGTATTGTCCCGACCAGACCGGGGGGAAACCATAAACCTGTACCTCTCCGTGGCCAACGAAGTAGTAAGCGCAGCACTCATTCGAGAAACAAACGACGGACAGAAACCCATCTATTTTACCAGCAAAGCCCTGCAGGGACCCGAAGTCAGGTACACATAAATAGAACGAGTGGCCCTTACTCTCATTACCGCCGCGAGGAGACTCAGATACTACTTCCTAGCACACACCATCGTCGTCAGAACCGACCAGCCCATTAGGCAGTTGTTAAGTCGACCAGATATGGCGGGCAGGATGCTAAAATGGTCCCTTGAATTGGCCGAGTTTGACATTCACTCGAGGGGAGGAAAGCCCTCAAGGCACAGGTCCTGGCCGATTTCGTAGCAGAAATGACTCCTGAACCATCCCCTCCGGGAGGGACACATAAGTGGATCATTTACGTGGATGGCGCATCAAGCCCCTCAGGCAGCGGAGCAGGAATTATCCTCGAGAACGAGGAAGGGACCCTGATCGAGGTTTCCCTGGTCCTCTCCTTCAAAACATCCAACAATCAAGCCGAGTATGAGGCCTTCCTCGTAGGATTATGACTGGCCAAAGACGTCGGCGCGAGAGAAATAAAAATTTGCACTGACTCCCAGCTCGTAGCGTCCCAAGTACGAGGAGAATTCCAAGCAAAGAACGACCAACTAGCCGAATATTTGGCAATGGTAAAAGAAAAAATGGCGGAGTTTGAAGCATGGGAAGTTCATCACGTCCCGCGCGAACAAAACACCCGAGCAGACATCCTCTCTAAATTAGCCAGCACCAGGAAAAAAGGTGGAAACAAATCCATCATACAAGAAATGCTGGCCAGCCCGAGCATTGTAAAACCTGACCTGCTAGATGTTAACGTCATCGGAGATCCCCGTTGTTGGATGACCCCGGTATACAATTATCTCACCAAGGGGGAATTCCCCGAAGATAGTAAGGAGGCCAGTGTAACTAAGCGACGAGCCTGCTCATACGTACTGGTCGAGGACAAATTATATCGACGAGGATTTTCCATTCCCCTGTTGAAATGTGTCGATGAGGCCCAGGTCCCCAAAATCTTACAAGAGATCCATGAGGGCATCAACGCACAGCACCTAGGGGGAAGATCCCTGGCTCAAAAAGCTTTGTGCGCAGGATATTGCTGGCCAACCATGCAACACGACGCCAAAGAACATGTACAAAAATGTGACCGTTGCCAGCGCCACGGGGACATGCATTTAGCACCACCCAACGAGTTGAAGACCCTCTCCTCGCCATGGCCCTTCGCTTGGTGGGGGATGGACATCCTAGGCCCCTTTACAATGGGATCTTATCAAAATAAATTCCTAATCATGGTCGTCGACTATTTCACAAAGTGGATTAAAGCCAAAGCACTCGCCAAGATCACAGCCTTCGACATATTGCGTTTCTACAAAAGGAACGTCCTCACCAGATTCGGGGTACCCCAGGCCCTCGTAACCGACAACGGAACCCAATTCACAGACAGAAAATTCCAAGACTTCGTCGCCAAATTGGGAACGAAACAACACTTTACTTCGGTCGAGCATCCCCAGACCAACGGGCAAGCGGAGGCCGCGAACAGAGTAATCCTACGCAGATTGAAGCGGAGCCTAGGCGAGGCCAAGAAAAGGTGGGTCGAGGAGCTCCACAGCGTCCTCTGGGCGTACAGAACAACACCTCACTCTACCACCAGGGAAACCCCTTTCTGACTAGCGTATGGAACAGGGGCGGTAATACCGATGGAGATAAGGGAGCCCTCCAGAAGGACAGAAGCTCCCCTCGACGGAGAAATGAACGATGAGGCTCTACGCGAGGAGCTCGATCTGGTCGAAGAAATAAGATCAGGGGCTGCCCTCCGTGAGGCCGTATTAAAGCAACAAATAATGTTGCGACATGACGCCAGAGTCATAAAGCGCGACTTCCCCATGGGCAGTCTGGTCCTGCGCAGAAACCAAAAGGATTCGCGCGAAGGGAAACTGGCAGCGAACTGGGAAGAACCTTATAGGGTCAAGTCCAAAACGGGCACGGGAGCATATTACTTGGAAACATTGGACGAAAAATAACTTGCTCGACCATGGAATGCTGAAAAACTCAAGCAGTACTACAGCTAAGTCCTTAACCACGAGGATAGACAAATTGCCGACGTAATCACCCAAAACGGGGAGAGTTGCGCGGCCATCGTATCATGCCCTGGTGAAGCATGACACGTATTACAATGTCGGCCAGCTTCTGCTCGTTGTACGAGCAGATCCTGCGCACAACGGGGATACCTCAACCGAGCTCCGCCGTTGCCGCACCATTCAGGCAGGACACCCAGTTCGCGATGGGAATAATCCAAGCCTATGAGATTAGTACCTCAAACGAAGTCCTAGCCTCATCACGAGCAAAACTACTTCGCCCTCCTCGGTAGATTTCACACCTCGCCGAGCACACGCATATAAATAAATAGAGCAAACGTCCATGATAAAACATTTTCACAAATCTAAGTATATTAAAACACCGGGCGTGATCGGATAATGTTATAAATACAAACAAAAGAGGGCATAGCCCCTACAAATCCATATAAAAAGGGGCAGCGCCCATACAAAATGATAAGGGCACACATGCCCACAAAACATGCTAAAAACAACAAAGTCCTATTCAGCGACTTCACTCTCCTCTTCGGAAGGAATGACCTGACCGTCCACCACCTTGTTGAATAAACCCATCCCATCCGTCATGAGCTGTACGTTAGAGTTGAGGGCCACCATCTGCTCTTTCGCAGCACTGAAGCCGAACTCAGCCGCTTTCAGGTTGTCCTCGCCAAGGATTCTAATCCTCCCGATCAAGTCAGCCCGCGACTTCAAGGACTTCTCGTCGTCATTTTCATCATGGACAGCTGAAGTCAAGCCTTCCAATTCAGCGATCCTCGCCTGCAGCCTCTTCTTCTCCTCGTCAGCCTTGAGCGCATCTAACTTAAGCTGAGTCACCTTCGCCTGAAGCAACACTTTGGCCTCCTCGTGACCTTCAAACTGTTTTAAATTGTTGAACAACTTGTTATTTTCCGTCTCCAGCTCGACAATTCTATTCTTGGACGTCACGAGGCTCGCCCGAGTAGCAGCTTCATCGTCGGTAAGGACAAGGGCAGCTTCAAGGACCCTAAACATGCCCGCCGCATCCTGGCACAACTGTTTTCTCCTCACTTTAGAATTGGCATTTAGAATAGCCACGGCTTCAGAATCATGAACATCTATCGAATCCACTTCAGCAAACAAATCTCGGCGCGTGTAGCAGGCGGGCAGGACAAGATAACCGGCACCAGACCCCCCCGGACCAGCGGCCATAGAAGTCCCTGCGGCATCTCTCTTCCTTTTATGGGAGGCCTTCAGGGTCAGCGGCGTTGAGGCTCTCTTCGGGACGGGGGTAGATCCAGCAGTAAAACTCTCCATCACTGTCTGCTTAGGCACCCCGGCCTTAGCACCTGTGGTCGTTTTCTTGTGAACCTTCGCCGCCTAGGACCTCATCAGACGCTCCCGTATGTCAGCCATAATACCTGCGAACACACACAATAAGTCATGACCAAGAATTCAAAGAAATAAAATCAAACAGTGGAGCATACCAAGCAAGGTCATCGCATCATCGTCGTTATCACACTCGAGGAGAGCTTTGACATTAATATATCTAGATGCTCGGACGGGCCCATCATCCCCAACTAGCTCTTTCCCGTCCCGATCAACGACGAAGGCCGGGGTAAAACTCTCCACATAAAGTGCTTAAAGTGGGTATAGACCCACTCCAAAGGAAAGATAGAGACGACACCATCCCTCTCCCGACCATTCACCACCACCTTCTCAATGGTCGAGATGGTCCTCTTTACCTCCTCGGTAATAAGCTTCACGATCAG
Organism: Lathyrus tuberosus; assembly: GCA_022829125.1. NCBI lineage: Eukaryota > Viridiplantae > Streptophyta > Magnoliopsida > Fabales > Fabaceae > Lathyrus > Lathyrus tuberosus. The sequence continues at coordinate 606,303 of JALAZF010000993.1, forward strand.
AAACATGTCCTTGAAATTGCGTATTGAATCAGAATACGGCCAGAATAGTCTACTATGTTGTTTAACAAAACCCAACTCTATTTCGTCCCCGCCGTGCTCCGTTGGATTTGGAAAAGGCAGAAGAAGAGATCCGTGGTCGCGTCGATATTGAGGTAACGACACACTAACTCAAAAGCCCGGATAAAAGCCAAGGCATTGGGGTGAAGCTGAGACGGGCACAAGGCCAGATGGGTGAACAGGGAGGCTTGAAAGTCGGTGAAAGGGAGACGCGTCTTGGCCTCCATAAAAGCGAACTCGTACATAGGAAAGCGCAATCCTGGGTACGAGGAACAAATTCTATCATACTCCCCGGGGCGAAATGCTTTCCATGCCCGTGGAGCGTCTTCGTCACGCCTCTCCAACAAGTCGAAGTCTCGTATCTCCTCGGCGGAGAAAGTTGATCGAAATGACAAAGGCTCATGTGCGATCCAGTCAAGGTCCCCTCATGCGACCTTGATATTTGAATAATCGGCGGGCACACTGGGCCCCTCTGGTGTTTCCTGCGTGTCGGGCACAACTTCATCCTGGGGTTCAGCCATTTTCACCTGAAAAGCAGAGGAAGAGAAGTGAATTCGACATCCGAGATCAAATCCACCCTTCCACCACTAATCAAGTGAAAGGGCGTTGACGAATCCGAGGACAACCGCGTGCCCGTATAAATTACCTACTGATCGCTAAGAGAGGTCTCCGCGACCAGAACTCGCAGATATCCATACGAGAACGCGTGCTCACATCAAAATCACATTAAAGGTCCGAACATGCCTAGTGCCCGACTACAAACGAAATTCTACACCTAACCAGGTTCTACAAGGATCTACGTTAATAATTTCTACAAAAATCCTAGAAAGTCATGAAATTCATCATGTTCTTCATAAATTTTCCAGAAATTCATGTGTTCATCGAAGAACACATGAAGTTCAACCGGAAAATATGAAGTTCAACCGGAAAACCCATAGAAATATACAGAATGGGAAGAACGAACTTACAAGAAAGAGAAGAGGTTGACGGTGGCGAAGAGAAGCTCCGGCGAAAGACTAGTTACAGAGCAAATAAGAGCAAGGAGTAAAAACTTGTGAAAATTATGAAAGTGAAACCTTCCTCCACCTTTTTATAACCATTTGATCGTGGGGAATCGTGAAGGTCATCATAGCCTATGCGGCCCTAGGACTGACAAAAGCCATAAATGCTCACCACGTGTCACAAAAACTCTTCGCCTGGCTTAATACAGAAAATTCACTAGTCCTTGGCTCCCACGAGCGAGTCTCCTCGTCAAAATGAACACATCCGTGCAGGGCTGCTCGGTGAAAAACGCCAATTTCTGCGAGCACGCCACAAACCTTGGTCGGTATTCTGCATAATTGTCTAACGACCACACCTGGTCGGGGCACGAATGGTACACTCCACACGAGCAACCACTTCTCCGACAGCACGGTCGAAGTCACAGCTGTCTAAAGTCATTACTCTCCAGAAGAGCAACGACTTGGGGGGCTCCTGTTCTGGACCGGACAGGGCTTCCTGCCCTTAAGAACCAGGCTCAATCCATCATAATTGGCGAACAGGCCTAAATAGGCACAATATAGTCGTTGGGCACAATATAGCCGTTGGGCACAATATAGTCGTTGGGTACGTCCCCCTCACACGCATAACAGTTCACGCGACCAACTACCTCCCCGGATATCACAGAAACAGTTAGAAAGGCCACGCGCCTTGCCCTCCACCTGACAATCCCTCATTGGTTGATCAGACGCTTTGTTCACCAGAAATCTATCTATAAAAACCCCCTCGCTTGAGAGGGGCAGGTATCACGAACCATATACTTGACTTCTCTTACATGTTTTTCCCCCTTTTGACCAAATACTTACTTTGGCATCGGAGTACCTTGCAGGTACCTCCACCCCTTTTTCCTCTCCTATGAGCATCAACTCTTGTCCTACACGAAGGCCGCGACGATCTCCTTCTGGTCCTCTCCGATCAAAGAGATTGAGATGAAAATATACCGATTAGAAAAGAAGTAGAAATCATAAACATGGTATAGAAAATCACTTAATTTGTAGAGAACTTAAATAAAAGAAAACTTATCGTGAAGTTTCTTTGTTTTTGTCAATTTCAATATTCAGTTGAGAAATCGGGTATCCAAATATTATTATTTTTAATGTATAAAATGGAGGGAGTAGTTAATCAGAAGTTAAACTCAATTTTATTTTGAAATAATTAATTATTTTTAATGTATAATATTCAAATATAAAATGAAGGGAGTAGTTATTTTGTATAACTTCTATATAGTAGTTTTGAAAGACAAAAGAGGAAAGTAAATAGACTACACCAAAAATATGTTTTTCTTTTATATATAGTAGTTATAATTATATATAACTCAAACTGGTAGTATAAGATGTGTATAAAATGTGTGAAAATATAAAACAGTATATTTTTTTTAATTTTGATTTTAATTCAAAATATTTGTGTAATAAAGTTTGTGATATGCATAAGTGTATAATAATTTAATTGTGTATTAAATATATCTCTTTTAAAAGTATCTATTTATATAATAAAATTTGTGATATGCATGTGCTCTCCCTCTCCAAGAATAAAATTAATCAAGAGGAGGTAATAAGATGCATTGAATAATTGATTAATTGTGATGACACTTTTAAAAAGCACGGTTAAAAGTGTAAAAAGATTACAGTCAATTAAGTATAGATGAATGATGATGATGAATTGACTTTATATAAAATATTTTATATTGACAGTACATATTAATTAATATCAATTTTAAAAAAATAAGGCTTAAATAATGTTTTCGTCCCTGTAAGTTGGCGAGTTTTTGGTTTTCGTCCCTGAATTTTTTTTTTCTGGTTTTAGTCCCTATATCTTACTTTTTGTTGGTGTTTAGTCCCTTCAGAGGTTTCCTGCGGATTTTTCTGCGGATTTTCCTGCGAATTTTGGTTTTAAGGAAAATCCGCAGGAAACCTGCGGATTTTGACTTTAGGGCCTAAACCCCAACAAAAAGTAAGATATAGAGACTAAAACCGAAAAAAAAAAATTCAGGGACGAAAACCAAAAACTCGCCATTTACAGATACGAAAACATTATTTAAGCCAAAAATTAATAATAAATTATAAAAACATGTTTAATTTTGTAATACAATTTTAAGTAAAAATACCATTTATATTCACAATAAAAAGCACGTCTGATTGCTAATGTACTATGATTATAATTTCATTCAAAATATAAACAATTTTAAGTAGTAAAATTAAATTGTAAAAGTTAATCATGTTTAAAATCATATTTAATATGTTTTGAGAAGAATTATGAAGGGTTACAGTGAGAGTGAATTTGTTTATGTGAGTCAGTTTTATTTTTATTTTTAAAGAATTTCTGAGATGATTTTAGAATAGATAGATAGGTGTGGAAATGAGATTTAATGAGACATCATCATGATATCTTATCCAGAGAGAATAAAAAAAAACAGGAGATGTATTAGATAAAAAAAATATGGTTAGATATTATATTTTACCTATATTATGAGATTGTTATTGCAATAATTTGTAACGTGAACTTTAAACAGAGATGGTATTGCATATCTAAATTAAAAAAATTACTACTAAAAATGAATGGGACAATAAATAAAACTTTAAAAAAATTAAAATAGAAATAACAATAGCCATAGATGAAATATTAAAAAGAGAAGTAGGGGTGAGAAAGACTAAAATTGAATAATTGGCATATTGTTAACTCTATAGATAAAGTACATACGGCCACAGTGAAGTCATCCATGGCTGCAAATGGTTTTTTGTGCACAGATGGAATACTCCCTCAAGAAATCTTGCTCTTTTTCTTCAATGCACTGCAATTTTTACTCTAGTCAAAATTATAGGGTAGTTATTGGTCCTTCAGCAATAGATATGATTTCCCTTTTTATATTTGTTTTTGTAACTTCTGTATTTTAATTGGATTAAATAGGGGAAGTTGATTATTTTGATTCAGATGTTTTTGATTATTTTTGTTAGTTCAAATATAAAATGGAGGGAGTGATTATTTTTTATTGGTGTAATTCTAAGTAGTTTTGAAGGGTAAAAGAGGAAAGAAAATAGGCTACACAAAAAAGATGTTTTACCTTTATACATTGTTATAGATAAAAGTGGTTGTTAAATTTCTAATATTTCTTAACAATATTTTTACTTTTCTCTTTATTATTTATTTTATTTCTTTAATTATATTTTCCTTTTCAATTATTAGTTTTTCTTAAAACCATCTTTATTCTATTAAGGGTTAAATATGTATAAGGTCCCAGAAAATAACCCAACATTTAAGTTTGGTCCCTATAAATATTTTTTTCAAGGTTTGGTCCTTCTAAAATTTTCCGTTTGTAACTGTAGTCCCTCCCGTTAGTTTTCACTAACGGTGGCTTATGTAACATGCCATGTGGAAATTTTTTGATGACGTGGCTTACATGTGGCAATACCAACGTGGCAAAAATTGCTGACATGTATGCCACGTGGCAATTGTTTCAATTTTAATTTTTTTAATATTTATATCATATTTGAATCCAGAAATTGTAGCTAATTTGCAGCTACTTTCTAGCTAATTCCTAGCTAATCTCTAGTTAATTTAAACACAACATTTTTGTAGCTAATTCATATCTAATCTCTAGCTAATTTAAACAATGTGAAATTATATTATTGATGATTAATTATATTAAGATAAGATTGATGATTAATTATATTAACTAGATGTGAAAAAGAAAAACAATGTTATGGTAAGACATAAAACCTCCATATTCCTTTTCCATTCATACTGAACACTCACCTTACAAAATTAAGCTACAAAGCTTCTCAAATTAAGCTTTCAAAACGAATGGAAAAGCTAGAACAATGTTGAACTAGCAAAATAACAAAAGCTACAAGATAAACTATCAGCCTGTTACACAGCTTTAGCTACCCACAACAGCCCCATTCACAAATCATTGCTTTTAGTTCAAAAACTAACAATCACTTAACTAAAGTTGTCATAGTGAACTGTAACTCTGTTCCAGAATTTTAACCATGCCATGTAAACTTTGTAGCATAAAACTATCCATCCAATCAGATATGGTGTGAATGTTGTTGGAGACTGAGAATATCCATGGTTGGTATATAGAATTCCTTGTGTCAATTTCCAACTTATTTGATCCTTCTTTCCTTACAGGTGGTGCAGTTACCGGAAGAGTAGGCAAAGCACTGGACCAGAAAGGAAGCAATGCTCGAAGAAACTTGTGGTGGAATGGACCTACAATTTCAAAGACGAAAATGCATACTAATAAATTGAACTAGACAAGTTCTGCATACAAGACAAGAGCAAGCCAACACGAACAACATATGACATGTCAAATATTCAAAATTCAAAATTCAATAAAAAATACTCCATCACCTCTTTTTATATACTTAAAGATATCTTCTTACACCAACTGGACTTGAGCTTTTCATGAAATTTCCTCCTGAATTAGGACCATCTATCTCCACAATATCTGAAACTGAAAGTTTAGAAAGTTCTGATCCATCTACTGACTATGAGTTTCCAACATTTTCCCTACCAATCAATGGATCAGACGAAAAAGCAGGTGGAGGACTACGTGATTCTGTCACTGACAAAGAAATTGGATGATTTCCAAAGATAACTGTGGAATTTGGATCGAACTCTAGAAGAAGCATGCCGTCGAAGTTGGTTCACATGCTGCCGTCGAAAAATAATACATGTTGTAGTCGAAGGTTGTTCTAACATGTATTAGTTAATATTGCTAGGGTTGTTAGCATATTGAATTGGGCCTTGTGTTAAGGATCCAATTGTTTAAGTTAGCTTGTACCCTAAGTTAGCTTGTAATGAGTATTTTATTAAAAACCCATTAGTTTAGTGTGCTAGGTTTTATTATAAATAGCATACTAGTCTCTCATTCTAAGTGTGACAAAAACCTAGAAAGAGTGAGAGTGGTTAGTTTGTTATTCTTGTATACTTGTAATCCTTGTTTTAAAGAGAAAGGAAAGAATAACAGTTTTATAACCAATCCTTGTTGTTTTTACTCTTGTTTTTTTTTGTTAACCCTAACCCTTGTGGGTTTCTTGACTGATCAAGGAACCAATTATACTTTGTTTATAAGGTATCCGATTCACAAAAAATTGGTGCGGTGAGCGTGGAGAAGATGCCTTCAACAAAGTATGAGATCGAGAAGTTCACCGGAGTGAACGACTTCGGTCTGTGGCGCTTGAAGATGAAAGCCCTACTGGTTCAGCAGGGTTGTTTGGAAGCGTTGAAGGGAATGACAGCCATGGATGCTGCGTTAACGGAAAAAAAAAAGACTACCATGATCGAGAAAGCACACAACGCAATATTGTTGAGCCTTGGTGATAAGGTTCTTCGATAGGTATCAAAAGAGACGACGGCGGTGGGATTATGGACGAAGCTGGAAAGTTTGTATATGACCAAATCCTTGGTGAATCGTCTTTACCTGAAGCAAGCCTTGTATTCGTTCAAGATGAATGAAGAAAAGGCTTTGGCTGAGCAATTGGATTCTTTCAACAAACTGATTCTTGATCTTGAAAACATTGATGTGAAGATTGATGATGAAGATCAAGCATTGTTGTTGTTGTGTGCTTTGCCCAAATCGCATGCTCACTTCAAAGAAACTCTCTTGTATGGAAGAGAGTCCCTGACCTTTGAAGAAGTTCAAGCAGCCTTGTACTCTAAGGACCTGAACGAACGAAAGGAGCATAAACCTTCGACGGTTGGTGAAGGTTTGGCAGTTAAGGGAAAATTCTTACGAAAGGATGGTAGGTTCGACAAGAAGAAAGGTAAAAGTCAGCATAAGTCTTCTAGTGGCGAAACATCTGGTTTTCGATGTTATCACTGTAAGAAGGAGGGTCACACAAGAAAAGTGTGCCCTGAACGCCTGAAAGATCATGGAGGTAAGGATAATGGCAATGCAGCCATTGTTCAAGATGACTTCGACTCATCTGATGCTCTTGTAGTTTCAAGCGGCGACTCAAGAAAAGAGTGGATTATGGATTCTGGATGTACTTGGCACATGACTCCAAACAAGAATGTGTTTGAAGAATTATGTGATCAAGATGGAGGATCAGTACTACTGGGAAACAACAAAGCTTGCAAAATTGCAGGTATTGAATCCGTGAGATTCAAGCTCCATGATGAGTCAATAAGATTATTGACTGAAGTTAGGTATGTACCTGACTTGAAGAGAAACTTAATTTCTCTTGGTGAATTCGACAGAAAGGGATATGTTTTCAAAGGAGAGCAAGGTACCCTAAGAGTCATGAAAGGGTCAAAGGAAGTCTTGAGAGACGTGAAAAACCAAGGCTTGTATACCTGGAGGCTGAGGTTGTAAGTGGTTTGACAAATGTTGTATCCACAAACCTATGTCGAAGACAGAGTTATGGCACATGAGATTGGGCCATGTCAGCGAAAGAGGCCTGGTCGAATTGGGAAAGCAGAACCTGCTAGGTGGTGACAAAGTCGAAAAGTTGGAGTTTTGTGAATCTTGTGTATTTGGTAAATCCTGTAGGGCAAAGTTCAACAAAGGCAAGCAAAGAACACATGGATCCCTTGATTACATTCATGCTGATCTTTGGGGGCCTGCAAGGAATCCTTCACACTCAGGTGCAAGGTATTTTCTATCCATTGTTGATGACTATTCCAGAAAGCTATGGGTATTCATTCAGAAGACGAAGGATGAAACTTTTGAGAATTTCAAAAGTTGGAAGATTCTGGTCGAAACTAAAACTGGCAGAAAGGTTAAGAGGTTGAGAACCGACAATGGCCTTGAGTTATGCAACAAAGTGTTCGACAGTTACTGTGTTGAGTCTGGGATTGCAAGGCATAAGACTGTAGCAGGTACTCCTCAACAAAATGGCTTAGCTGAGAGATTCAATCGAACAATCCTTGAAAGGGTTAGATGCATGTTGGTTAGTGCTGGATTGAAGAAGGTGTTTTGGGCTGAAGTTGTTTCGACAGCTGCATATCTGATAAATAGATGTCCTTCGACTGCATTAGATATGAAGACACCTGAAGAAGTTTGGTCGGGAAATCCACCTAGTCTCGACAGACTGAGAGTATTTGGCTGTGTGGCTTATGCTCACATTAGGCAAGACAAGGTCGAACCTAGAGCTCTGAAGTGCATGTTCATGGGATACCCTTAAGGAGTCAAAGCTTATAGGCTATGGTGCCTAGAGCCAGGTCACAGGAGGTGTATCACCAGTCGAGATGTAGTTTTCAATGAAACTGAGATGGCTTTCAAGAAAATTGATGTTGCTGACGAAGAGCTGGAACAGGGAGAGATTCCTGTTGAGGTGGAGCATGTTGATGCTGAAGTGCGTACCCCAGATGAAGTCGAAGACGAAACAGAAGATGTTGTCGAAGATGAGGAAATTGATAATGACTACCTGTTAGCAAGAGACAGGTCGAGAAGAGTCATCAAGCCACCTCAGAGACTTGGGTATGCAGATCTTATAGCTTATGCCTTAATCTCTGCAAGTGAGGTTCTCGACGAAGAACCTAGAGACTATAAGGAAGTTATGAGGAGTCGAAAGAAGACAGAATGGCTGAAAGCCATGGATGACGAGATGAAATCTCTTCATGATAACGACACATGGGAACTGATAAAGAAACCTGCTGGAGCCAGGTTAGTCAGTTGTAAATGGATCTTCAAAGTCAAGGAAGGAATCGAAGGAGTGGCGTCGAAAAGATACAAGGCAAGGTTGGTTGCTAGGGGGTTCACTCAGAAAGAAGGTGTCGATTTCAATGATGTGTTCTCGCCTGTTGTGAAGCACAGGTCCATTCGAATGTTGCTTGCCATGGTGGCACAGTTCGACCTTGAACTGGAACAGATGGATGTGAAGACTGCATTCTTGTATGGTGACCTAGATGAAACGATCCTGATGAGGCAACCTGAAGGGTATGTCGAAAAGGGGAAGGAAAATTATATGTGCAAGCTGAAGAGATCTTTATATGGACTGAAACAATCTCCTCGACAGTGGAATAGGAGATTCGACAAGTTCATGGCACGCATAAGTTTCATCAAAAGTCAGTTCGACCACTGTGTTTACTTCAGATTTCGACCGGGTAATTCATTTGTTATTTTGTTGCTTTATGTGGATGATATTCTAATAGCAAGCAACAATGTCGAATAGGTAATGAGAGTGAAAGCTGAACTCAATAAGGAGTTCGAAATGAAGGATCTGGGAGCTGCGTCCAGGATTCTTGGGATTGACATCCGAAGAGATAGAAAGCAGTCGAAATTATGCTTATCTCAAGAGGCATACCTACGGAAGATTCTCGAAAAGTATGGTATGTCGAATTCAAAGCATGTTGTAACTCCGACAAACCCTCAATTCAAGCTGAGTATAGATCAGTGTCCCAGTATTGATGTCGAAAGAACTTATATGAATAGCATTCCATATGCTAATATAGTTGGTTCTTTGATGTATGCTATGGTCTGTACAAGACCTGACATAGCATATGCAGTGAGTCTTGTGAGCAGGTACATGTCGAATCCTGGAAAGGCTCACTGGCAAGCATTGAAGTGGATTTTAAGGTACATAAATGGGTCTCTGAATAGAGTCCTAATTTATGGTGGAGCCTTGGGTGAAGATAGTAAAGCAGCAGTCGAAGGATTTGTTGACTCTGATTATGCAGGTTGTATGGATTCCAGAAAGTCTATTTCTGGATATGTTTTCACAATGTTTGGCACAACAATCAGTTGGAAAGCGACGCTCCAGAAGGTTGTTGCCATATCAACCACTGAAGCTGAATATATTGCCCTCACTGAAGCTGTGAAGGAAGCATTGTGGCTTGAAGGATTTGCAAAGGAGCTAAAACTTTAAGGTCGAAGTATCACTGTTAAATGTGATAGTCAAAATGCAATACACCTGTCGAAGAACTCAGCCTATCATGAGCGAACCAAGCACATTGATGTGAGGCTGCATTTCGTCACAGGGGTAATCGAGCGTGGAGAAGTTCAAGTGCTGAAGGTTTTGACAGATCATAATGTTGCTGATATGATCACCAAGACATTGCCAAGTTGCAAGTTTTTTCACTGTATGCAGTTGATAAAGCTGCATGAAGAAAGCTAGTTTGTTTTCTTGTTGTTAGAGTTAGATCCAAGGTGGAGATTTGTGGAATTTGGATCGAACTCTAGAAGAAGCATGTCGTCGAAGTTGGTTCACATGCTGCCGTCGAAAAATAATACATGTTGTAGTCGAAGGTTGTTCTAACATGTATTAGTTAATATTGCTAGGGTTGTTAGCATATTGAATTGGGCCTTGTGTTAAGGATCCAATTGTTTAAGTTAGCTTGTACCCTAAGTTAGCTTGTAATGGGTATTTTATTAAAAGCCCATTAGTTTAGTGTGCTAGGTTTTATTATAAATAGCATACTAGTCTCTCATTCTAAGTGTGACAAAAACCTAGAAAGAGTGAGAGTGGTTAGTTTGTTATTCTTGTATACTTGTAATCCTTGTTTTAAGGAGAAAGGAAAGAATAACAGTTTTATAACCAATCCTTGTTGTTTTTACTCTTGTTTTTTTTTTGTTAACCCTAACCCTTGTGGGTTTCTTGACTGATCAAGGAACCAATTATACTTTGTTTCTAAGGTATCCGATTCACAACAATAACATTTAGTAACATATGAATCAATTCCAGCTTGCCAAACTAAAGTTCATCCTGCACATAGCCACCAAAATCCACACTAAAAATAATCCACACCATGAAACCATCATGATTCCAAGCCGCATGATATGCACAACCACTACCTGCAGTACGCACAAAAGCCAACCGATTTCAACTACACATTCCTCAATCCTTCATTCTGCAAACTCATGCATACGACCCCACAAAAGCAGCGTACAACGTAATTGTCAAATACACCACACAAAATCATCAAAACACAGAGCAAACGCTGAAACGACAACGATTTTTTCTTTTGCAAAACTTCACCTTCCTCTTCTCCTATAAAAGACTCATATTCCTCCCTCATTTCTGGAAGATTTTGGAAATCCACACACATACCCTGCCAAAATTATTTCTCAACCCTTTAATCCTTCTCAAACCTTCGTTTAACTCTTCTTCTTCAATCCAAGACCCACTCTTCAACTTCAATCAACATAACCTCATCTCCAAATCAAAACAGAAAACCTCATCCTCAAACCATAACCCACCGACCCTTAACCACTCTTCAACCTTTAAACCTTCCATCAACATACTCACCATCCCCACTCAAACAATCACAAATTCCTCACAAACCGTCCTTCCTTCACCAACCTTTATCGTTCTGCTTCAATAACAAACCCACCCAAACATCACTATTCCACAAATTCTCCATAGACCGAGCCATTTTTTCAACAACAACTCAACAACCACAAAACCTCAGAAACAACATAGAAGAGGGGTAGAAGAGAGAGTTTGAAACAGAACAAAATCAAAACGAACCTGAACCAAAGAGATTGCGAACAAGGAGCGAGAGTGAACCGCGAACAGATACGAACTCGAAACAGACGGAGAGAAATCGTATTCGGAGAAGTTTGGATTCAGCATCAATGTCGTATGGATTCAGCATCAATGGAGAGATTTTGAAGATTTGGGGTTGTAGGGATTAGGTCGTGAATGTTCAAGGAGGAGAGTAGAATAAATCAAACATATAAACATTTATGACTGGTCAATGAAATAAAATACAGTTGGCAAGAAATGGTTACACATGTGGCACGCCAGGTCATCCTCCGTTAGTGAAAACTAACGGGAGGGACTACAATTACAAACGGAAAACTTTAGGAGGACCAAACCTTGAAGAAAATATTTATAGGGACCAAACTTGAATGTTGGGTTATTTTCAGGGACCTTATACTTATTTAACCCTCTATTAACTTCTTATTATTAACTTTTCTTTTTTAATTTTCAAATCCATGTTTAATTAAAGAAAAACTAATAATTGAAAAGGAAAATATAATTAAATAAATAAAAATAATAATAAGAAAATAAATAAAAATTTAATTACCACATTATCTTTAATTTTAATTCTAAAAATTATTAAGAGACTTAACAACTTTTATATATAAGATATTTATTTATTATAAATAATATATTAATCATAATTATTATTTTGTATTTTATTGTATGACGAATATTATACTGGAGCATAACAATAAATGACTCATTCTTAAAATCCCCTACTTTTAAAATGTGATTTGATAAAATATACAGAGAAGAAGAAAAAAAATATGAAAAAAAATATGCACTGACAGTGTAAAATATTTTTACACTGTTAACTAATCACAGACGTGTATCCCGTTAAGTCACACGTTTAATTTTAAAATACTGATATGATATGACAGAATATTATACTTCTATTGAATCATGATGTAAAACTAGTTTATACTGACAGTGCACTACCTTTAATCTCAATAAATATATGAATAAAAATATATTTAAGTATAAATAAAATAAATAGGAAAAGAATCTGATTGAACCAAAACGACATCGTTTCTTGAGAGTCTTCTAAATTATTTCACAGGTACACAAACCCTTTTATTTTTACTTCCTCTGCAAGCAGAAAAATATTCTAATCTCATCGGGAGCGAACACTCAAAGGATCATCGCAGTTTTCATTCCCCAAATACCTGGTAAGCCCCTTCTTCTTCTTCCAGCTACTGTTTCTATGAAAATAATTTGGTTAATTTAACGGAAAATCTTTTTTCCCTTTTACCTAATTAGGGTTTTTCTTTTTCTTCACTCTCATTACAAATTTATAAAATTTATGAATAAGTTACAGATTCAGATTTAGCTATGGCGACCGAAACGAAGGCGGTTACCGAGGATGTCAAGATCGATCTCTTCGAAGACGATGATGAGTTCGAAGAGTTTGAAATCAATGAGGGTATAACTTACTAATCTCATTCCTTCGCTGATGCGATTATTTTCGCTTCTGTTTCAGGTTTACCTGTGTTTATGCTGATTATTCATCGTTAAATGCTTTATCTGTAGTCAATTGTTGCATATGACCTATTAATAGATTTGATCTTAAGAATTTTGCAATGATGCTATTATCAAATGGTTCATAAGTGACATTCATTGGTTTGTTTATGGAAGAAGTCGGTTGTTTGATCAATTAGGGATTTCATTTGGTGTTGTTGCAAATTTGAGTAGATTTTGTGTTTTCAATCCTATTAATTACTACGAGCAACAATTTTCTTCAAAAAAACTGATAATTTTTTTTCTATGCAATGTTGGTACTTAATTTGTTAGGGGGAAATTTTAGCAGTTGGGACTGAATTCTAGACTTCAGTGTACCAACCCAAACAACTAGACTATTCCTTTTGTCATTTTATACTGCACCTCACCACTTTCTCTATTGTCAATAGTGCGCGCTATGACGCCCTATGACAGAATAGTGTAGCAGTGGTAGTGTTTGGTGCTTTTGGCCTGCAACTGCCATCAACAATAGCGGTTGTAGTGGACTCTAATTGTGGCTCCAAACCGCTATCGCAGCTGCTAATAAGGTTTTGGAGCGAAATTTGTTAATGCTTTTTTTTTTATTAAAACTGTCTTTTTTAAGGGACCCTTTTAAGAGTAATATTATATTATTCATTTTGTTATGTTCTTGCTCAAAAATAATCGATATGTTCTTTCTATTTTTTATTCAGTTCTGATATGCTTTTCTTCTCCGTTTAAGTTTTATTGCTCTTTACTTTAGGTTTTTTTTATTATTAAATATGAAGGTCTCTTTACTTTAGGTTTTTTTTATTATTAAATATGAAGGTCTCTTTAATTTTTCCTTTTTCTATTTGAGTATTTATGTTTACTTTGCGCACTTGTTTTTAGTCTTTGCAATAGGGGGTCAGTGCTTTACAACACTATATGGGATTAACAACATAGCATTTTAGGGGGTCAGTGCTTTACAACACTATATGGGATTAACAACATAGCTCTATACTTTAAGCTCTTTAATTATTAAATATGAAGGTCATTTTAATTTTTTTCTATTTTTCTATTTTTGAGTATTTATGTTTACTTCGCACACTGGTTTTTAGTCTTTGCAATAGCGGATAGCCTATCCTCTATAGTATTTTAAGAGGTTAGTGCTTTGCAATGCCATCTGTGATTAAGATTAATAACTTAGCTCTATTCAAATGTATAAGATGCTATTTTAAATATAAATATCTACTATTAAATCACATATACTTACAAATATCTGAATTGTCTGAAGTTTTGTATGTATAATTGTGAAGCTGTGTTATCAAATATCTGCCATGGTGGCCCTATGGCGGATGTCCGATATTCTGGGGTTTTCTGCCATAATCCACTCTAACGGCACCACAAAGCGGCTGGTATGGCATGATTATGGCAGGATTTTGCCATAATCCAATTCTGCCGTCAAGATAATATAGTATGATGCAATGGTTAGATTGGTTAAATTCGCTTTGTATGCAGAGTTATTGAATATGTAAATTTGCTATTTTCAATTTTTCACACCCGGTGCGATGCACCCTCTCACACGCACAAATGTCAAGTCAATCTTTTATATCTCTTCTCATGGGTTTCTCATTAGGCATGAACACTTTTAGGGTGCAGATAATAGGTTTCATAGTTGCTTGAATCGTATTTAGTTTGATTTTCAGTTGCCAATAATGGCATTTGTAAGTATTTTTGTGTATACTGCTTATTCAACTTGGTTTGCTTGAAAACTTGAAATTTGGGGGGTTTTGAATTCACACTCACATTCTAATGTTTCATTTTGCATTTTATTGTTTTACAACTTACAGAGTGGGATGACAAGGAGGAAGGTAAAGAAATAGCTCAACAGTGGGAGGATGATTGGGATGATGATGATGTTAGTGACGATTTCTCTGTTCAGCTGAGAAGGGAGCTGGAGAGTACTACAGAGAAGAATTAAACCACCTGCTGTGGCTATTATTGTTTGATATAACATGTGTAACGAGTTACAACTTAGGTATTTGAGGTGTTTACTTGCCTACAAAAGAACTTAAACTATGCTGTGTTAGGAAGGAAATGTGAGTAAGAACAGAACACGAAGACATAATTCACATCTTATTTCTTTGAAACTTCTTCATAGAAGTTATTGCATACTTGTTTTTGTTTCAATTGAGTTCCGTGATTCTATAGAATTTGTTGGCGTCTGGCTTTACAAACTATGTTTTACAAACTATGTTGTTGTTTTACCAGGGCTTAAATTTTTAATGTTTGAGTTTTGGAGTTGAGATCTTATTAAGAGTTTCATATTTGGCGCTTTGAGCTGTTGGTCGAACAGTTTGCCTTTAGCCAAAAGCAAATTTGCCTGCAGGTTTAAATTGTCAAATAGTTGGTGAGAAGGTTCTTCATCATTGATAAGAATAATGCTATGAATACACTTTCTAACAAACTTCTTGACACCAAATATGTTGGGATTCATATGAATTTTAACTGTGTTTTAAACAATGTGTTACAAGCACTTTTCTTATGGATAAATGTCAGCCGCCTTATTGACAAATATCTTATCTCTGTTGATATTTTCTTGCTTCATTGAAAGCTTGAAATTGTTGACGTGAAATATTGTCCTAATATTTTGATTGCTTACCTACTTTCAAAACTCCAGTTGCTTACTAGATCTCGATTGTTTTAATGAAACTGCCAATGAATTTCTTATTGTGTTTAGGTAACCTGTGAATTAAATTAAAACTAAATGAAAACATCAATACACTACTAATGCCAGGCTGATTTGAAATTCAGAATTACATCCTTTATGTAAAGGCAAGGCAAACAATTTATTGAAAATGATTAATTTGGATGAGTTCATTGATCAAATGTCGGTTAACCATATGCTAGGTACTAGTCAAAAAAATTCACCAAACATTGCATGCGTACTAAGTAGAACCACAACAAAAATGATCAAGATAAATCACATGGCCACACAAACAGACAACAACAAATTTGGCCATTCACCAAGTCGAAAAGGCAGAAACAAGTACTACTTTTGTAGTGGTTCCTATTATTTCAACTAAAAACCTGTCAACAACAACACCCAGCAATTTGAATGGATAAGCTTTTCACAACCAACCACAGATAGAATGATGTTTGACCCTTTCTACATTTGGCATGAAACTAAATCGATTCTTCTACCACTGCAATTAGTACAACAGTAACTCAATAAAACAGAATCACAAAAATATTTACCAATCTTACCAAAGGCAATAGAAAAACATACAAAACATTACACCAGAGGATTTCAATTTTCAACAAAACAGAATCTCTATGGCATTTCAATTTCTACAATATCAGAATCAGAAACAACACTTTCTTCTCTCATACCTACTCTTGAATGAACCCATGTTCTACAAATTGGACAAAACGGTTTCTTCATAATCCACAAGTCTATACACTGAACATGAAAACTGTGTCTGCAATTAGGCAACAACCTACAAGCATCACCAACGTTAAAACTCTCCAAGCAAACAGCACAGTCGACAACGTTATTGTTGTTGTTGCTGTTTCCTTTCTCTTGTTCCACATAATCAAAGCAAGGAAGATTCTTCAAGTCACCAAACATTCCTTTTGTTGTTCTGCTAGTACTACTCTGGACTTGAATGTCTGCACTATTATTACCCCTCGCAAAAGCTCTACCAACTA
Organism: Lathyrus tuberosus; assembly: GCA_022829125.1. Taxonomy (NCBI): domain Eukaryota; kingdom Viridiplantae; phylum Streptophyta; class Magnoliopsida; order Fabales; family Fabaceae; genus Lathyrus; species Lathyrus tuberosus. The sequence continues at coordinate 622,997 of JALAZF010000993.1, forward strand.
TGCAGAAATGGATAGAAACCAGAATAGCAATCCCAACGAATAAGATTATCAAAGAAATGACAATTTCCATTACCATAGTTTTCGGTGTAATTTAGTTTCGGCTGGTGAAAAAACTAAGACAAGGTTCAAACATACTTATGATACAATTTGTTTGTTCCTCAATGACAACACGACAATATAGAAGCTCAAAATCACATATTTGTAGCTACGGCAATCTACCTGGCTGGCTGTTCTTATTGTCACTTATTTGTTTTTAATTATTATTTTTAATAATAAACATTAGAGAAAATCACTACTAATAATTATGAATTTTGTATTATTGAGCATATAGATACAGAATTTAGTGGTGGTTGAAGTCAAGAAAATTCCAAAGCAAAGTAGCAAATTATAATAATAGTAAGGACAAATATAGAAAAGTTTAGTTTAATTAGGACATTACATGTGTTGATAGAGGAGCCAGGGTGACATGGTGGGGTGTAGCACATAACAATGTTTGGTACACAGAGCTTCACAGTGCTAGTTCTAGTTCTGTCTCTGTCTTTGTTGATAAATTCCATGTATAATTCACACTCTTCAGGAACTTCAAAAGAAAAAATGTTGATTAGTGCAGAATAATTTTATTGGGTGAGATAGGCATCAAGTAGTTAAGAGGAATAATACAGTTCAACCTCCAAATTAATGGTCCTTGATTAAATTATTTAGTGGTTGGTTGATTAAAGTATCAAAACTTAAATCAAGACTACTTTATACTACTGATGATAATGACTTGACCAACTTCATTTTTGCTAGAACACAAAGTGCATTTTGGATTTGTTGTATTATTTTATTTGTCTGTGGATTAAAGGGTCTCTTCTTTTTATCGAAAAAAATTATGATTTTTCTAAAGACTGTCAATTTTGAAAAAGTTAGCATTATTGAATTAATGTTTAGTTTATGTTATAATTGCAGTACCTAGGGAGTTTTGTGGTTCATGTTTTATGTTAGCAGTGCATTTTCTTTACACCTTCAACTTATATACTACTATGATTGTGAAATAACACCAAATGTGTTGATGTGGGTTTTTGGATTTGTACTAACATTATTTTTCTTACCAAATATAGGTGTAATATGTGAAATGAATTTGATGCAGTAAAGAATTTTTAATTGTTGCCATAAACAAATGCCAAAACTATATATAGATCACATTTCCTGTTATAGGGGTTGCCATTTAAAACCTGTAAACCATCATCACCCATTTGTCAAATGAGTTACAAGTCAATTACTAAGCTTTCTAAGGAAACTGATCACACACCTCAGGAGCCATGTAACCAAGTGTGCCAGTCTCCCTGTTCATCTCATTAGGATTCGACGCTTCAATACGTGCAACGCCAACATCAGCAATTTTAACGGTGTCTTATCTAACCGCATGTTCTCTGTCTTTACATCTCTCTGGACAATCTTTTGAGAGTGGAGATAATTCAGCCTGAGAGCACTATTACATCGAGGAAAAATTCATAAAAAAGATAATAACCAATTCCCGAAAGCAAAACTATCACTTGATAATGCAAGTTTTATACTACCTTACACATTTTGACATGCAAAACTGAATTTTTTGATAGCTCTTTCATTCATTTTGCTTAGAACTGTCTTGGGCTTATTTACTTAATGTCCTGTTAAAATGCTGGACTGGGGGCACATGACAGAAGCTGAAATTGCTGCACTCGCGTCAGAATTCACGCAAGAAGTTGTTGCTTGGCATAAACTTATCATCCTTATGTTACAAATGGTACATTTTCTTTCTTTACCTTCAACTTTCTCTGGTTGCGTTAATTTTCTTAGGTTCTATCTTCAATCTATGTGGGATTTGGATTTTGAAATAAATGGTATCCACTTTTCACTCTTCTTTGTCTTTAAGAAACTTCAAAAGAAGAAATGCTGATTAGCCCAGAATAATTCTATTGGGTGAGATAGGCATCAAGCAGTTAAGACGAATAATACACTTCAACCTCCAAATTACTGTTCCTTGGTTAAATTATTTAGTGGTTAGTTGTTTAGAGTATCAAAACTCAAATCACAAACTACTTTATTATATACTAACAATAATGACTTGATCAACTTCAATTTCACTGGAACTTAACACCGCTACTCGTGTGCAGATTTTCAACTGCAGAGATAACGAATTTGTATCGAGAATTCAGTTGTATTATACTAATTTTGTATGTATGTATTTCGTTTTTATGTATTATACCTTGATTAATATGCAATCAAGTGTACCAGTATCATGAAGATCTTACCAGGTTACATTACAAATTACAAGGCTAGTTTAGCAAGAGGAAACTAATAAAATAAAAGGTATGGATTTACATAAGAAATGACATGTTCCTTAGTTCCCTCATTGTGTATGTTTTTTCACCAAAGATACACATATTGATTCCTTAAGGTTTATTTTACTGCGGATCAAGGCCCTCGGCGCTTACCGAAGCAGAGACAACCATGTTGCTGATCAAAAGGGATCATACCTCCACCTTTGGATGTGTCAATAGCCTCCAACATGGCAACTACCTCATCCATTTCAGGCCGCTTATCGGGATTCGCATCCCAGCATCTTTTCATTACATTTGCCACAGAACTTGGACAGCATCTTGGTATTTCTGGTCTAACATTCTGAAAGCTCAATACAAACTAGTATATTAATACCATGGATTCATTATGAGAGAAGATCAAAATCGGAAGAATATATATACCTGGCGAACAACGGCTTGAGTAATCTCTGAGAAACTGAGGTCAGGATATGGCATGTCACAACAATATATTTCCCATAAACAGATGCCAAAACTATATACATCACATTTCCTGTTATAAGGGTTTCCATTTAAAACCTGTAAACCATCATCATCATCATCTATTTGTCAAATAAGTCACAAGTAAATTACTCAGCTTTCTAAAGAAAACTGGTCACACACCTCAGGAGCCATGTAACCAAGTGTTCCAGTCTCCCCGGTCATGTCATTAGGATTCAATGCTTCAATGCGCGCAACTCCGAAATCAGCAATTTTAACTGTCCGCGTTTTATCCAACAGCATGTTCTCTGTCTTTACATCTCTGTGGACAATCTTCTGAGAGTGAAGATAATTCAGTCTGCAAATCAAAGTAAACATATAACATGTTGGTCTTTGTTCTCGACAAGTAATAAAGCACTATTACATTGAGGAAAAATTTACAAAAAGGATAAATACCCTCTAGCCATATCAAGTGCTAGCTGGACGACGATCTTAAAAGCTAACTTCCTCCTCCTATTCTTTATTAAGAAGGATTTGAGTGCGCCTCCGGGAAGATACTCTACAACAACACAACAGATATTGCTGGGCATGCTAATTACACCATTATCAGTTTGTATCTGCAATTCAGATGATCCCATTGTTGCCCCGATAAACTAAACACGGAGAAAGAACAATGTTATCATTGCCATTAAAGACCGTTGAATAGAAAGCAAAACTATCACTTGATAATCAAAGTTTATACGACCTCACTCACACCTTTTGATATGCAAAATTGTAATCCAAACAAGAACAATATATTAAAAATTGCTAGAGAGAGAAGAAGGTATAATGAAAGAAAATGTACCTTTGTGACATTAGGATGATCAAGTTTATGCCAAACAACAACTTCTTGCGTGAACGCAGACCTTAGTGCCACAATTTCAGCTTCTGTTCTGTGCCCTTCTTCGCCCCAGTCCAGCATTTTAACTGGACATCAAGTCAATAAGCACAAAATGGCGCTCAGCAAAATGAATGCAAAAGAGCAAACAGCAAACTCAGTTTAGAGTCACATTACATGCACAGATAAACCATTTCAAATTCACAGAATCCTCACAATTTCAATAAATCAGTGAAATTGTTTCTGTCCACTATTTCCCTTCCACAACCAGCATAGCAAATAACATGTTTAGATTGACTTATTTGAACTTATCTACTAACACAAGTACTTGTTGTGAGACTGTTTGAGAGAGCTTATGTCCAAAAATTGGTTTAAGCTAATTTGCACTCTCTAAAATAACTTCCATATAAGTACTTATATAATTGGACTGTCATAAATGCTCAACACTTACTCGGCCTCTACCATGCAAGATCCTTAGGCCCATCACCGAGTGAAATGGCCTAATACCCAAACATAAATGTGCTCATAAAACAAGACACGTATAGCACGGTTTTGCTTGGTCAAGCAGAACTGAAGCAAGGTAACAACGAAGAAAATACAGGATAACAGTTATCCGAGATCGGGGCCATCACCAAGGCTCCAATGAAGATAAACGTGGAGCACCCTCTCTATGTGTAGAGGTTCTACTCAACCTTAGATCATCAACTTTTTACCATTAACCTAAACACATAGAACTATGATCATAGCACACTACTAGGAGAGTATTAGTCCTTAGCAAGAACAACAACAATAATAAAAGTTTACGACATAAACTCTTAATTAAGTTATTTATCTAAACAGCTTCAACATGAGGACCAACTTGGATAACACAAATTTTGATACAAACATTCCAATGTTCTAATAAAGAGCCACAAAATGCATAGAAATTTCCAATGAGTCTTATATGCTTGAAGTGAACCGATAAGACAACTTCAATGGAAAATGAAAGAATGTCTGGGTTAGTGGAAGTTACCAGCAACATCTTGAGCATCATAGACACCACGGTGAACAGTACCAAAAGTGCCACGAGCTATAACACTCTTGATGATGAGTTGAGAAGGGTCAATTTCCCACTCTTGTCTTTGATTCTTGTTGAAGACAGCACCATCACCAGTGGCAACAGAGTTTGAGACATCATCATTATGATCTATAGCCAATGCTTTGTTGAGGTGTTTCTCGAGTTGTTCATCTATGTTCTTGAGATCAATTTGATCAGCTCTCATAAATCCATCATTCTTTTCCTTCATTTTCTTTCTCTCTCTTCACTCTATCTTGTGTTTGTGTGTATTTGTGAGTGATTATAGGTGCAGCTTAAAAACCGGTAACAATGAGAGTATGGTGGTGGCTGTTTGAGGTGTCGTTTTCCATCATGCCGGAAAACCGCGACGGCCCCTCCAATAATCCATGTGGGCACATGTTGTTGTACGTGAGAACACATGCATCTGTTTTATGAGTAAAATTCAGAAAGAAGAATGAAAAAAATTGCTCTCATTGAGAGTTGAACTCAAGACCTCCCGCTTACTAAACGGGTGCTCTAACCAACTGAGCTATGAGAGCTTTGTTGAAGGCTGGTTCTCCTAATATAGATTCAATTCGTACGCCACTGTTATGAAGGTTGTAGCCAAAACTTGTGCGCCTCCTTCTTCTTCTTCTTCTTCAAGGAGTATAGAGGTTTTGTTTGTCTTCAATTTGTTGTTCTACCTCATGCTAAAATGTTCAATTTCATAGTTTATCTTCTGGAAAATTAGAACAATTTCATTACCAATGAAGAGTTTAAAATAATATACTTGTTTTTTTAATTTATTTTAAAACTAAATAAATAGTGTAACAGTCACTTAAGTTTTTTAATTATAATTTTATATAAATTATTTTGTATAAGATGAATCATTTAAGTCGTCTTATAAAATTTTCAATATTTTGAATATGTGCTTATGGGTGCGGTTAGATTTGTGAAAAACATTGATTTAAACCGAATAAATATATTAATTATTTGAATTTGTTTATTTACAGATGAACAAAATTCAACTTGTGATAATTTACATAGTTTTGATTTGAATATCAAATTTAAATTTTAAACCCGCATATCTGTTGACATGATAATAGTAATTTTATTATTTTAAAAAAAAAAAGATACGACTATTAACTCATATTTTCTCCTAATTTTTCATTCACCACCAATATCTCTACTAGACACCAATGAATTTACTCGATTTTAAGAGTAAATGTTGTGCTTATTTGTTTTTTTTTTTTTTTTTTTTTATCATTTTCAACGTATAGATTTTATAGAAATTATGTGTTTTTGTAGAATTAGCTATTATTAACTGTTATGACATGGATGGATTTTATTAGAAATTGTATGATGTGTTTCATCTCAATTAAGTGTAAAAAATGTGTCAAATTGTATTGACTTGTGCTACTAGTTTTTCAAAAATTGGGAAAGGAGTTATTAATTTTTATAAATTTAATTTATGCACAACTGTTCTTGCCAAATACTATTTGGAGAAATCTTCTTGAAGTTAGCTAGGTGAGATCACAATCGTCCTATTTGTTAGGTGATATTAGTTGTTACCCCCTTCCCTCGTTGGGAAAGTCTCCTTTTATACTCGTTCATTCATCAATGGCTCTTAAAGGGATGTCTCTTCATATCCCATGTTAAAGCAACCTTAGGTAACAACCGCCATCTTCCTTAAGTAACGCTTTTTCCCTTAATTTTTGCAACTCTCATGCAATCATGAAGATGTTTCATAACCGTCATCCATGCCTGTTCATGTCGCCTCCTAGCACCCTTTCTGAGACCAGACCCGACTTGCTCATCCCCTAGAGTCATTACGTAACTGGACCCGACTTGTTTGCCCCTTTGTACTCGGCCTACAAAACCTTTGTTTTCAGGAATTTCGAGATGTACATAAGTCCCTGATCAAAAGGTCTAATTGGATTGAAGTGTTCGGATAAGAAAATCGTAGAATTCATGCTTCCTTGCGCCGATCACCTATTCGACAAATTACTGTGTGACACTAATTTAAAATATCAATAATGCCAATTTTTCTCTTTCCTTGTCATGATGATTTTTATGGAAACTATAACTTATCATCATGGTTTTTAGCTCAATACAACTTCTTGACAGTTGTAAACTTACTTCCATATAGAGACCCCTTCTTCATTTGTTTTATCACCTAACTAGTGATATCTCTTTCAAGCTTTGTTGACGAATTTCTTTTTGCTAATAATCGTTCATTTTGCAAGCTCAAGTCTCAGGTATTGCTTTTTCTATTCTTTTTACTCTCTTTCCTTTTACTTGTTTGATATGGTTATAATACGAAATTGTGATGATTCAGTAGAGTTCTCGATTTCCCTTACTGCTCATGAGAGAAGAAAATTTTAGAATGAGTACAAGAGAGAGTGTAAAGATCATCTGAGTCGAGCAGAGTTCGATCAGATCATTAGGGAAGTTTATGGTGAGATCCCTTCACCTAGTAGTAAAACTGACTCAGAGTCTTCATCATCAGGTTTCATGGATACTCTGATGGAGTCAGCAGGGTCTTTGATTGATAAAGAGGTTCTAAGTTATGATCAAAGCGTTATCAACAACAACTACATTTCAAAGCTTCGCACGAATAACTAGATTTCCTTTACCAGGAACGAGGATAACGTCGTGCTAGAACCCTGTGTGATTGGTGAGAGATTTTGTATTACCCGACCAAAGGGAGTGACAGACAAGTATTTTCTATTTTTACTCAGGGGTAATCGAGGATTTTAAGAGTCATATCCCCTTTACTGATTTTGAAGCCGATCTTCTTAAACCCATAAATGTTTTCGTCTTTCAGTTAAGCAAACGGTTGAGGATTTATTAAGGCTTTTGAACTCGTCCGTGAGACGGTGGATATACCTCTCACTTTAGGTTTGTTCCTCTCATTCTTTGAGCTGGAGGAAGCAAAGAAGGGAGGTTGGGTTTTTCTTTGCGAAATTCCAGGGAAGAGTGCCTTTAGGCTTATACTACTAATTACAAAGGTTTTAAGAATAAGTTCCTTCGAGTGAAGATTGGGGGAAGGTGCCCCCAAGGTATTTATGCTCTGGACGAGAACTATCGTTTCCCAATTTATGGGTCGGATAGCCCACTGTCGGTTTCCGATTTTGATTATGACAAATTGAACCCTTTGGAAATCCGAGCTTTAGCTGTCCTGAATGCCTTTCGAGTAGTGAAAGTTAAGGAATTGCTATCTCAAGTGGAACATGTAGACACCAGATGAAAAGTAGAAGATAAACTTAGTATACCCTGTTTTAAATGGGAGGTCGAGTCCAGGATAGTTCCTCAGAGGTTCAGTGTTAGTAAGAGACTGTTATGGAATGTTGAGTTACCCAAGGATCAGTGAAATATATCTTTGTTGAAGAGAGAACAAGCATTGTATAACAACATCGGTTCTAGTTGTTTAGGTTGAAGGAGGTTTGTGTTGAGAGAAAGAGAAAGTAATTTGGATTTAAGGAATTCTAGTAGAATGGTTTTATTATTGGATTTAAAGGACTTACCTTAGAAAAGAAGCAAATGTAGTGGTTGGGAACAGTGTAAACTTTGTAAAATGACTATTGTAACAAAATGCATTTCGGATAAAGATACAAGGGAGTTATTAAGATATTGTCGAGGCTAAGTAGGAATGTACAATTTATGATCGTTCACATATGAAAACTTTTAGAGTGTGGAACGTGAAATGAAATACATTGTGTGGACTCATATGTAGTTGGCAAGAGTTGATAGTTGTAAGTCACCTAGATATGTAACCTTTGTGCGATGAAATGTATAGAGAATGTTAAGTTCAAAAGTAAATCCAAGTGAATAAGGGTGTGGTATTGTTAAGGTTTATCTTAAGTGCATATTTTCTGAGTCGCAGGAGTACAAGTGGCTTATAGGAAGTCTGGTTGTTATTTATCTTCCTGAGTAGTGTTTGGTTGGTTGATCACAGAGTATGATGTTCACACCTTATTGGAACTAAGGGTATCCTAAATCTCATTGGTGTACCATTGTGGATGTGCGAGTTGAGGATAAAGATGTAAGTTAATGCAAGTCAGAGTGATAGTTTTAAAATTGGAATTTCTGAAGGGGTATTGCATAGTTGACCATATGTATAGATGTCAAAGAATTTGACGTTTGGGGAAACAACCTAGTGAACCATACTTAGTGCGAATAAGTCTTGGGTGTGTAGCTATTATGACTAATGAGAACCATAAGGAGTGTAATTGGAAGAGACTTACTAAGTGATGATCTTGCGGATTTCAGTTCAGTATTTTGCATATGTGTTAGTAAGGTGGAAGTGGTTAATAATTGTATCTCAAAGTTAATCCAATCCACCCGCCAAGGTGATTTCGCCTTATACCCAAGGACTTAATCCACTATAATCAACAGATTACAACTGCACTAGCAACCGTGGCGACTAATAACCCACAATTCACACAGTCTATGTCTTCTCAAGGATTCTGACCTAACTGGTCCCTTAAAGAAATACAAATAATAGTTTGATTACAATTGCACTAGCAATCGCTAGTGACTGACAAACCACAAAGACACACAATCTATGTCTTCTCAAGGATTCTGACCTAACTGGTTCCTTAAGGAAATACAAACAACAATTTGATTACAAAGTTGTGTTTACAAAGATTGCTTCTACACAAGCATGTATAAACAAGTTAAAAGCACAATACACTTAAAGAAAATTCTGCACAAATGTAGACAACAATCTTGTAAAAATTCTTCGTTATTTCGCTTGCTTACATGCTTACTTGCATGCTTGCATTAATTCTTCAAGTCTTCAAGTATTTATATAGCCAGTAAAAAAGATTTGTTGAAGGGTAGATCTGGTATTCTTCATGAATGAGCTAGAGACTTGAGTAACAGTTTGATACGGAGGGGACAAGAATCGTACTACCTCAATTCCTTACTCCACGAAATCCGCTTAGTGGAAGGAATATTGGTTTGTACCATGTACTATTTTTCCCACGTATGAACTTGTTCTTATCTTGTATTCTTCAGTGGCTTATGGATAAATAGTTGTTTGAAGCATGAGTTAGAATAGTTGATTTTACTTGAGTTCAGAAACTTCAATCATCAATCAGAAGCTTGATCACATCAATATTTGACTTGAGATTCTTCAAAAGTTTTAGAACCATTAGCATTTAATCTTCGAAAACTTGAGCAGTCTTCAGAAGTGAATTGATCAGAGTCACACGTCATAAGAAAGATACAAGATAACGTTGCAGTAACAACATACAGTTTTCTTATAAGCTTCTCATATGTGAGTTTGAGCAGAAGCGATTTAGATCAATATATTCAGAAAATTGTAACGTTTCACGTTCAATAGTCAGAATCAAAGTTGTTCACTAAAGATACACAATAACAAACAGTTAGGGTACCAAAAATTTTCTCACATAAATACTGACTTGTTATCATCAAAACTTAGAGATACAGATGCAGAACCAAATCTTGTTCTCACAATCTCCCCCTTTTTGATGATGACAAAACACAGTATTTTGATGAACACTTTTTGTCGGGTAATCACCAAAACATATATCAGAAAAAAGCACAAAGCCCCCCCTGAGATGAGCAACTCTAAAAAGATAATCAAAATGAAAGAACACTTACCTGATTAACCTTTTTGTTAGAGTAGATGAACCTTATGTTCAAAAGAACTGGTTTATCTTTCAGAAGTTTCTTTAACTTGTCCTTATTGTTGTTAAGCATTTTAACAAGGATTTAACACATAGCAACACATATCAACTTCTGATGAGTTTTACTTCTGATCAGTTGGATAAAATTGAATAATCTTTAAAGTCTTTTCTCACTCAAGATGATTCAGAACTTTAAGAAGCTAGCATATCTTCAGAGTTTGGGCTTCATACGTTCTGTTCTGATTTTTTCAAGTGTTTCTGATATATAGTAAGTTTTTCCTGAAAGAAAACAACTAACATAATATCCTTTTAAACAAGGGTTAGTGCAAATATTTGAAATGTTTGGGTTTGATTTGAGAGAAATTAGGTATATCAAAATCAATACTTTCTCCCCTTTTTTGTCAGTAACCAAAAAGAAAATATGCAATAACATGCAATCAGATGCAACAAAAAGATAATATGTGGGTCTAAAGATTCGGAGACTTAGTGTATCATAACCACATCAATCATATCCAACCAAAAAGAAGTTCATTAAGATTAACAAAGTTCAACTAAGTTACAAGGACATGATCAAACAAAAGACAGACAAGACACACAAATAAGATGGTTAACAAAACACATAAACTAAGAGAAAAAATTCTGATACACCAACAAGGACACCCGCCCAGCAAGCATAAAAATCCTTGCACCTTATCAACTCTTTCACATCTTTTTTCAATCACAACATTGTCTGGTCCAAGCTTTTTGGCTAATCCAATGATTTCAGCCTTGAAGAACAACTCAAACAGAATTCTTCCATAAGGAATGGAGAACTTATGCTAAATTCTGGAAACTTCAGCATAATACTTCAGATGATTGAAGATAGTTTGAGGCAGGTTGACCCGGATGTTGTACGTCAGGAAGTAGATGAAGAGTTTGTAATCACGAGACAGAACATCTTTGGCTATTCCTCGAGGACGAAAGTTGGGTAGCAGGAGTTGAAACCACACTTTAGCAGTGGAAAGGAGCTCTTCAGGATTGTTGGATTTATATCTGGGAAAATAATCATCATGAATGACAGTGAGTTTCTCAACAAAGGTGTAGTTCAGATGAATCTTCTATGGTGACTCCAGTTTGGACACAATTGATGGCTTCAGCAATGGCGGTAGGTGTTATGATGAAAGGAACTCCATAAACAGAAGACCAAATAGTGTTGTCATCTTCGCCAACCCTTGCATATTACTAAAACTCCTTCACAAGGTTAGGATAGATGGGTTCGTGCAAGATTGCATAGTAACCAGACCATCCTTGAATCTACATGCTTCTAGTTATGTTCAAACTCGAGTGTCTGAGTTTAGGAAAGTTAGGCCTTTTCTCAGTGACTACTTCCAAGACTTCTTCATTTCCATAAAAAGTTTTGAGAGACGTAGTGACAAAAATAGGATAAGGAAGATTTGAGAGACTGATGAAGAGAAATGAGGAAGAACTTGATATATATATATATATATATATATATATATATATATATATATATATATATATATATATATATATATATAAGTAATGGATCAACAATAAATGGCAATAAAGTTTAGATGAATTGAAACGAAAATTCATCATTTCCCAGACAAGTGACGTAGGACAGAAGCAGAGTAAGAGACAAAGATATCAAAGAATGGGAAAGGAGTGTAGCAATATCTTATTAAAGAGAATATCCAAAAAGTCACAGAATAAGTATACATTATTCAAGTCTTGACATCATTCAATAAATACGAATATATGTATACTTAAAGGTGGCAAAAGAAATCTGACATGGAATAAAGATTGAGAAGAGAAATACTTAGTCTCAGGAAATCTTTAACTCACATAAGTCTGATGAATGCACAGTTATAGAGGGAAGGCATAAAGATTTAAAATATTCTCAAGAAGGTTACGAAACCCAATGCATCAAGTCATGATTACACATGTTCATCAAATGGGACAGTTGTCACCACTAGCGTTCACACGTTCTCAGATAAAAAGACACCAATTAATGTTGTAACTGTTCATAATCCAAAAGACAAATCAAAGGATTTCCTTCTGAAAAGAAATAATCTAATTCATGAAACTCCCTTACTTCAGAAAGTTCATGTTTCAGAATCAAACGCGTAATTTAAAAATAAAATAAACAAATAAACAAGTAAATTCATCAGAATCTTATTTCAGAAATTCAGGTAACTTGACACGTTGAAATTTCATCAACTCATGCTGGACACGCTTTTATAAATAAGATTCTTGGATAGACAAATAGCAGAAGTATTATCACAGAAGATAGGAATGTTACTTTCAGAAATCTGATAATCTTCTAATCGAGTTTTCATCCAAAGAATCTGTGTGCTACATCCAGAAGCTGCAATATATTCAACTTCAGCAGTTGATAAAGAAATTGTGGACTGTCTTTTGCTAGACCATGAGATCAAAGTGTCTCCTAGAAAATGACAACTTCCATAAGTACTTTTTCATTCTATTCTGTCTCCAGCAGAGTCAGCATCACAATAGCCTACCAGTTTGTACTCAAATGATTTTCTATAGAATAACCCAAGGTTAGAAGTACCTTTCAGATATTTAAAGATTCTCTTAACAGCTAGTAAGCGAGTTTCTCTAGGATCTGATTGGAAACGAGCATATAGGCACTTGCTGAAGAGGATGTCTAATCTAGAAGTAGTCATATAAAGGAGAGATCCAATCATACTTCTGAATAGCTTCTGTTCTACCTTACTACTTACCTCTTTTTTCTCCAGAATATATGTAGAATGAATTGGAGTTTTTGCTGGCTTGCATTCTGACATGTTGAACTTCTTCAGAAGTTCCTTGGTATATTTGCTTTGATGAATATATGTTCCTTCAGTTCGTTGATCAACTTGAATTCCCAAAAAGAACTTTAGTTCTCCTATCAAGCTCATTTCAAATTCAGCCTGAATTAACATAGAAAATTCCTTGCACAAGGAAGTATTAGCAGAACCAAATATAATATCATCAACGTAAATTTGCAGAACCAGAATGTCATTTTGATAGGTTTTGCAAATGAGTGTTGTATCCATTTTTCCTCTGGTAAAGTTATTTTCCAAAAGAAAGTTACTTAGCCTTTCATACCAAGCTCTGGGAGCCTGCTTCAGACCGTATAACGATTTCTTAAGTTTGAAAACGAAATATGGGTTTTCAGAACTTTCAAAACCAGGAGGTTGGTGCACATACACTTTTTCAGAAATATACCTGTTTAAGAATGCACTCTTTACATCCATCTGATATAAAGTGATGTTATTATTTACAGCAAAAGAAACTGAGAGACAAATAGATTCTAACCTGGAAACTTGTGCAAAGGTTTATGTATAGCCTATTCCTTCTTGCTGACCATAACCTTGTGCTACCAGTCGTGCTTTGTTTCTTACGACCTCACCTTTTTCATTGAGCTTGTTTCTGAATACCCATCTGGTTCCAACGACGTGGATACCTTTTGATTTCTGAACAAGATCCTAAACATCATTTTTAGTGAATTGATTTAGTTCTTCTTCCATAGCCAGAATCGAGTCATTGTCTTGAAGAGCTTCATCTGTAGAGGTTGGTTCGATGAGAGAGACCAAGCCAAGAAAAGTTTCTTCAGAAGGTTTGAATGATGATATGGTTTTGACTGGTGCGTATTTATCTCCCAGAATTAATTCAGAATGAGAAGTTCTTGGTCTTCTTTTCTTCTGATGAGATGGACCAACAATAATTTCTGATTGAGTTGTTTCTGAGTCTTTAGTTTCAGCAGCTGTGTCTTTATCTCCTGAGTCTTTATCCTTAGGTTCAGAGAAGGTGATTTCTAAATCTGCAAGTTTCTCAACTAGCCTTGAGTTTTCAGGGCCAAACTTATCATCGAATATAACATGAATTGATTCTTCAACAATTCGTATTTTTGTGTTATAGATTCTGTAGCCTTTTGAGCATTCATAATATCCTAACAACAAACACTTTTGATCCTTAGAATAAAAGTTGCCAAGATTCTCCTTAGTGTTTAACATAAAACATGTTCAACCAAAAGGATGAAAATAAGATATGTTGGGCTTTTTGTTCTTCCACAATTCATAAGGAGTCTTACCTAGAATAAGTCTAACAGAAACCCTGTTCTGAATGTAACAAGTTGTGTTTACTGCCTCTGCCCATAAATGCTTAGCCATATCAGTTTCTTGATCATGGTACAAGCCATTTCTTTCAAAGTCTTATTCTTCCTTTCTATAACTCCATTTTCTTGCGGAGTTCTAGGTCAAGAGAAATCATGGGAAATGCCATGAGAATCAAATAGATCCTCAAAGTATCTGTTCTCAAATTCTCCGCCATGATCACTTCCGACTTTAACTATTTTACAATTCTTCTCTGTTTGTACTTGAGAGCAAAAGGTAGAGAACACAGAATGTGACTCATCCTTGTGTTTCAAGAACTTTACCCATGTCCAGCGACTATAGTCATCAACAATAACTAATCCATACTTCTCCACTGTTTGAAGCAGTTTTCACTGGTCCAAACAAATCAATGTGTAGAAGTTCTAACAGTCTAGAGGTGGAAACAACATTTTTTGCTTTGAAGGAAGTTTTAGAGAACTTGCCTTTCTGACATGCTTCACAAAGAGCATATGAAGAAAACTTCAGGTTTGGTAAGCCTCTGACAAGTTCAAGCTTATTTAGATGAGAAATCCTTCTCATCCTAACATGGCCCAAACACCAATGACATACCCATTGCTCTTCATTAATAGACATTAAGCATTTGACATTCTGTTCACTGAGATCAGAAAGTCTAATCTTGTAAATGTTGTTTTTCCTCTTTCCGGTAAAAAGGATTGAGTCATCTTTCTGGCAGACAGCCTTACAGGACTTTTGATTAAATATAATATCCTAACCATTGTCATTAAGCTGACTGATAGACAATAAGTTAAGCATCAAACAATTGACCAGAAGAACATTAGTAATAGAGGGAAGTTTACCATTACCGATAGTTCCAGAGCCAATGATATTTCCTTTCTATTTTCCTCTTAAACCAATGAAGCCTCCAGGCCTAAGTTCCAAACTTTTGAACATATGCCTTCGTCCCGTCATGTGTCGTGAGCAACCATTGTCCAGGTACCATGATTGGTGTTTCAATTAAGCTGTTAAGGATGTCTGCAACATAAACTATCTTTTCCTTAGGTACCCACTTTTTGGGTTCTTTTTTGTTAGTTTTCCCAGAGTGTTTAACAACTTTGGGTTTATGTGCAACAGGATAATCAAGTGGAATTTGTGCATGACATTTAGGTTTAGAAACATATTTCTGTGTCGGTGTAGGTTTCTGTGCAAGCTCAAAATAAGCAGGTTCTGTGCCAGCAGATACAAAGTGCTTATAGATTTTGCCCATATTTGCTTGGGAAATGATACTGAAGTCCCCGTTTCGATTTAGGACGTGCATCTAGGACGTGCATCTGGTTCAAAAGTCGCAACTGCATTGAATAAAGGCACAAACTATGCCTCTAAACTTTGAATTACTAAAGCTAGATCATATATCTGCATGAGAGGTAGATTGTTTATCCACTGAGTTGTTACTTTTGTTCATAAGATGTTATGACTCGTTACTTCCATACAATAAATGTACGTCGTTGTTTCCTCTCAGTTTTGCTTGTTTTCTGAGTCTATTGAGTTGCTTTGATTATGTGTTGAACATGTAATCTGGAGTGAAACTACGAAAATGGATAGTACATCCTAGTTCAACAACATTGTCATCTTTGACACACATTTTTATGATGAAAAGTAGTTCAAGATATTGACACGTTCTTCTCAATGCATGCTTGGAATCACGACGAGTTTGACAAAATCACATTGATTTTGTCAAACTCACCATGAATCCAAACATGTACTAATTGTTTGATTCTTTCCCATTTTTGTTTCTTGTGAATCTTTTGGTTATAGATTAGAGGAGGTTTCCAATCAAATTTCCTTTATCTATTTTAGAATTTGCAATTGAGCCTAATCTCATTCTCAAACTCGTACTTTAGACACTTGTCTAAACAATTTTATTCTTCGTAATTGACTATCATATATTTTGTTTTTTTTTAAGTCGGAGGTCAGAGATTGAACCGAAGACAAATGCACATTCGAGTTAATTAAATTTACATGGACTTTAACTTAACCATGTTTAACTTTAATATTAAATACCATACCCTTCATTATAGTACTTTGATGTCACAAATTAAGGACATGTACATAATTTCTCCCTCCCCCTTTCCCCTTATTTTATTAAATAAAAAGCTACTAGTATTAAGGAACAATTTCTTCTTTATATATTGTGTCCAAGTACTTTCCTGCTCATAGTCCAAATCCAGCATGCAACTGTTATAAGAAGAAATTAAAGATTTCTTTACTACATTTATGACACAAACTTGGACCCCTCTCTCATTTCCTCTCTGTCATTGCATTGGGTAAATTGGTTATTCTTTCTCCATTCTAGTCCAACCAGCATTGCAAATCTTTGCTCTTGTTTGTCATTATTGTCATTGAAGCATGAATCCTTTTACTCAACTACCCCATCAAAAAATAATAGTGAAGTTCAGTGCCAGTTATAGATAAAATATAAATTATTGTCCTTTCCAAATGAGCTATTAATGCATGATGCTTCATTTCATTAAAGATACTCAAAGGGGTCTCTGTGTGTGTGAGGAACCTTGCTTTAAATGACACCTTTGTCGTGTAACTTTGTATATTGGGTAACTTTGTACAGAGTAATAGGTTACTCACCATAGGGTAACCGGTTACTTCAGCCAATTTTGCCCATATTTGCTTGGGAAATGATACTGAAGTCCCCGTTTCAATTTTCCACCTCTTGTTTTGATGAGTAAACATGGAAACCTTTATTTTGAGCTTGATTCGATGATGTAATGACTTCGTGAGGATGCGATTAATCGGGCAAAAAACCTGAAAATCCTGCAACAAGAAACACACATAGAGAAAAGTGAGGATGCATATGCCAGCGATGCGAATGTTCGTGCTTATGCAAAAAGGCAAAAGAAGGAGGTCAAATTTCGGGTTACGACACTTATTCACTGGGTTGAACAACTTGTATCCTCCTGTCGAATGATATTCTATCAAGATCATCTGATTCGACTTGTCATCAAGCTTTCTTCTCAACTGATCTGACACATGTCTATGTGCTATAGATCCAAACACCTTCAAGTGACTGAGGATAGGCTTGACACCAGATCAACATTCTTCTAGTGTGATTCCTTCAAGCTTCTTCGTCGGACATCTGTTCAAAATATATGTTGCTGTCGAAACCGCTTCTCCCCATAATTCTTTGGGCAGATGCTTTCCATTCAGCATATTTCTCACCATGTTCATGACGGTTCTGTTCTTTCTTTCTGCAATTCCATTTTGCCGTGGAGTGTAGGGTGGCACCACCTCATGCACAATCCCTTTTTTCTCACATAATGCATCGAGCTCTTTCGACACATACTATTCACCACCATCAGTCCTCTGAATTTTCAGCTTTCAACCACTCTGTCTTTTGTCCATAGATTTGAATCTGGAAAATACCTCGATAACATTACTTTTCTTCTTGATGAGGTAAGTCCACAGCTTTCGACTGTAATCATCTATGAACGTGACAAAGTATTTGTTGTCTGCAATCGAATCCACCTGGATTAGACCATATACATCAGAGTATATAACTTCCAGAATTGCCTTCGATTTCCTTCCTACATCCTTGTTAAAGCTATTCTTGTGTTGTTTCGACTAAACACACTCTTTACAGACTTCACTTGGAATGTCAATTTCAGGTAATACTGAAGCAATATTTATTCTCTTTAACTCTCTGATGTCATTGAAGTTGAGATGACCTAGTTGAAAATGCCATAACGACTCATCTCTGTTGGATGCAGTTACTAGGCACTTGTGCTGCATCACATTGAGTTCAATCATGAAGGTCCTATTCTGAGACATTGGAGCCTTCAAGATCAACCTTCCACCTGCGTCGAGAACTCTCATCATCTTGTCTTCGATCAACACCTTGTAGTTCTTTTCGACCAACTGCCCTATACTGAGTAAATTACTCTTCATGCCTGGTATGTACAACACATTGGAAATTGTTGACCTCTCGCCATCTTTTCTCATAATCAGATCATCACCAACACCTTCAGCTACTAGAGTGTTGTCATTTGCAAACTTCACCGTGTTCTTCGAGGGCTTCATGTTGACAACCCGATCTTTCCTTCCAGTCATGTGTGATGAGCATCCTGAGTCCAAATACCACTGGTCCTGGAATCTTTCTTCGTCTCTTGTTGTAACCATCAACAAGATCTCTTCTTATTCATGTTTCGCCAACTTTGCATCATTTTCTTGATTCTTCTTCTTTTCTGGACAACCACTAAAATAGTGACCATACTTCTGACAACTGAAACATTGAATGTGACTTTTGTCCGGCTTTCGACCACCACATCTTCCTCTACCTGCAGCACCACCTCTTTAGTTGCCTTGGTTCCAGGGTTTTCTTTGATTCGACCAGTTTCCTTCATTCTAATTTCGACCAGTCAATTTGTTGTATCCTCCTCTACCTTTGTTGTCATTCCAGCTTCCTTTGCCTTTCCTTTCCTTTTCTGATTGCGCTTGGAAAGTCATATCACTCTTCGACTTTCCTGCAGCTCTTTCAGTCATCCTTTGTTCATGAGACTCAAGCGTCCCTTGAAGCTCTTCCTTCGTCAATATTGACAAGTCTTTCGACTCTTCTATGGCTATTACCACGTGGTCGAACTTTGGAGGCAATGACCTCAAAATCTTTGCAACAACTGATCTTGATTTCAACACCTCTCCACGTACCTTGATTTGATTCACCAGCTTTGTAACTCTGGTAAAGAAATTTGTTATACTTTCATTGTCTTCCATCTGAAGCAACTCATAGGTTCTCTTATGAGTTTGTAACCTCACCTCTTTCACCTTCTTTGTGCCTCCAAACGGCTTTTCAAGAATCTCCCACGCTTTTCAAAGTTATCTGGATCGACGCACTGATGGATTATAAAGAGAGTTTTATAATCTTTCTTCTTCAACTCTTTGTGTGCAGTCTTTTCTTGATTCGTCGCCTTCTCTGTAAGCGGTGTTACTCTTTCCTTCACAAGATCCCAAAGATCTTGATAATAGAAAACCACCTTAATCTGCTTGCACCAATTCTCATAATTATCTTTCTTGAGAATCAGAAGGCTCACCGGAAAGTGCCCGTTTGGATGATTCATCGCCATCACGATTTTCCTTCTTTGGATCGCAACCGGGGCTCTGATACCAGATGTTGGAATTAACCCAAAACCTTTTAAGAATTCCTATTCAATCTTGATCTCAAGATTATTAACAATTACACGCAATGACAACGAAAAGAAAAATTGAGAAAGAAAGAAAGAGAGAGAAAAGAGAAATAGTAGGGTTGGAGAAGAAGGTGAAAAACTGCAGAATTCTTTTTGCCCACAAACTGTAGAAACTTTCAATATTCACGTGCAACTGCAAACTCTGAATTATCAAAATTTGATTATTACAATACACTACAAAAAAAACCTCAAGTTGCAGGGTGAATAACACCCAGCAAAGGTAAAAAACACCCTGCAACAACACTTTTGCGGGGTAAACAAAGAGCCCCGCTAAAACGTTAGTCGCAAAAAGCTGCAGGGTGAAAAGCACGCCGCAACTCTTGCAGGGTGTATATCACGCCGCAACTTTGCTGGGTTAAAAGCACCCCGCAACTTTGCTAAGTGTAAAACATCCCGCAACTCACTTTTCAAGAAATCAGAGAAGTACATCAGTGTGTCAGTCTGCTTTTATCACGCAGCTTTGCAGTGCGTGTCAGGATATTTTGCTGGGTGATTTCCACCCCGCAACTCTGTTTACAGCAGAGTGAAAAGCACTTCGCAGAGTGTGTTTAGTATTATAAAAATAATAATATTTATATTATTACAAATATTAAATTCATATTTGTAATAATATAAATATAATAAATAATATAATTACAAAATTTTAATTAAAAAAATTAATTTCAGAATTAATTAAAACCATTAAAATTCATAAATATTAAAATTTAAATATATTTAAATCATGTTATAATTAAATAAATCTATAAAAAATTTAAAATATTAATTAAATATTATTAATCATCCATAAAGTCGTCATTCTCGTTTTCTTCATCCTCATTTCCGTCTACCGATCCACCACCCCCACCAGATTGTTGTCGCTGCAATAATTCTAGGATTTGTTGTTGTGTAGCTCTCATCTGCTCTTGTGAAACTCTCAATGCTTCTTCCAAGTCAAATTGTCTTTTTCTCATTTCTTCCATTTCAGCCTTTCTTGCAGCTTCAGATTGAGCTAATTGTCTAATATTTTCAGCCATTTCAGGGGTTAATGTCGGAGGACGTGATGAACCTTCCCCATCTGCAATTCTCCTAAATAAAGATCTGTTATCCCCTTTTCTATAATTACCGGCTAAAGGTCCAGTAGCATAAATTTTTCCATTTTTTTTCTTTCCACCAGCTGAGTTAAACCAAAGATAAAAATCAACTGCAGGATCCAAAGGATATTGACCCGTAGGATCACCTAACTCAGGATGTTGATTTAACAGTTCAATCTTCTTTTTACGGTACACCTCCTACACATAAAAAAATTAAATTAAATAATAGAGTTTATATTAAATAATAGAGTTTATACATTTTATTAAAATAAAAGAATTAAATAAAATATTGAAATATTAATATATTTTTACCTGAGTATTTTTAGCACGTTCATTGGCATACTCTCCATCTCTTCCCCTATATGTCCTCTCATGAAGCTCTTGCATTGTTGGAGTTCTTCCTTTAATATGAGTCTAATTAATATAATGAAATTCAAGTTAAAATATTTAAAAAATAAGAATATAATTTTAAAAAATTAATTAGATGAAAATATATAATTACCATCTGATCAGCATGCTCGGCAATACTAATGCTTCCAGCTCTATGGTTGGCGGCTCCATATAGCATATATATAATCACATAAAAACATACATCTATTATTATTTTTTTTAATTCTGTTTTTAATCACATTCAATATCATAGTTTATCACATTTAATCACATTTAATAATAATATTTCGTTTTTTAAAATAATAATAATAATTCTGTTTTTTAAAATAATAATAATAATAAGATTCAGTTTTTAATAATAATAATTCGTTTTTAATAATAATGCTAATAATATCATATTTTAAAATAATAATAATAATATATTTTAAAATAAAATAAGATTCAGTTTTTTTTTAATTATGTTTTTTAATAAATAATAATAATTTGTTTTTAAAAATAATAATAATAATCGTTTTTAATAATAATACTAATAATATCATATTTTAAAATAATAATAATATATTTTAAAATAAAATAAGATTCAGTTTCTTTTTAATTCTGTTTTTAATAATCACATAAAAACATACATATATTATTATTATTATTATTAATTCTGTTTTTAATCACATTTAATATCATATTTTGTCACATTTTTATCACATTTAATCACATATTTATACATGTTATTAACAACATTTAATCACATTTAATAATAATAATTCGTTATTAATAATAATTCTAATAATATCATATTTTAAAATAATAATAATATATTTTAAAATAAAATAAGATTCAGTTTTTTTTAACTCTGTTTTTTAATAAATAATAATAATTCGTTTTTTAAATTAATAATAATAATTCATTTTTTAAAATAATAATAATAATAAATCGTTTTTTTAAAAAATAATAATAATTCGTTTTTAATAATAATAATACTAATAATATAATATTTTAAAATAATAATAATAATATATTTTAAAATAAAATAAGATTCAGTTTTTTTAAATTCTGTTTTTTAATGAATAATAATAATTCATTTTTTAAAATAATGATAATATTTCGTTTTTAATAATAATACTAATAATATCATATTTTAAAATAATAATAATATATATTAAAATAAAATAAGATTCAGTTTTTTTTTAATTCTATTTTTAATAATCACATAAAAACATACATATATTACTATTATTTTTAATTCTGTTTTTAATCACATTTAATATCATATTTTATCACATTTTTATCACATTTAATCACATTTAATAATAATAATTCATTTTTAATAATAAAACTAATAATATCATATTTTAAAAGAATAATAATAATTTTAAAATAAAATAAGATTCAGTTTTTCTTTTAATTCTGTTTTTTAATAAATAATAATAATTCAGTTTTTAAAATAATAATAATATTTCGTTTTTAATAATGATACTAATAATATCATATTTTAAAATAATAATAATTTATTTTAGAATAAAATAAGATTCAGGTTTTTTTTTAATTCTGTTTTTAATAATCACATAAAAACATACATATACTATTATTATTTTTAATTCTGTTTTTAATAACATTTAATATAATATTTTATTACCTTTTTATCACATTTAATCACATATTTATAAATGTTTTTAACAACATTTAATCACATTTAATAATAATAATTCGTTTTAAATAATCATACTAATAATATCATATTTTAAAATAATAATAATATATTTTAAAATAAAATAAGATTCAGTTTTATATTTAATTCTTTTTTTAATAAATAATAATAATTTGTTTTTTAAATAATAATAATAATTCATTTTTTAATATATAATAATAATTCATTTTTTAAAATAATAATAATAATTCGTTTTTAATAATAATACTAATAATATCATATTTTAAAATAAAATAACATTCAGTTTTTTTTTTAATTTCATTTTTTTAATAAATAATAATAATTCGTTTTTTTAAATAATAATAATAATTCTGTTTTTTAAAAAATAATAATAATCTGTGTTTAATAACAATCTATTTATAATAATAATGTGTTATTAAAATCAAAATAATAATCTGTTTTAAAAAAAAATATATATATATATATATATATATATATATATATATATATATATATATATATATATATATATATATATATATATATATATAATAAATTATTTCTAAGAAATATAACAAATCTATTTTTTTTTAAATTATGTTTCAAGGAAATACGAAAAAAAAAAGAAAAAAAAAGATATAAAAAAATTTAAATCACATAAAAAAATTATACATAAATCCATCCCTAATTTTCTCAAATAAGAACAACTTAACAACAACAAATCCATCCCTAAATTTATCAAACAACCTAAAAAAAATTAAATCCAGCAACAAAAATTAATAAAAATTAAATCTCTTATATGTTTACCTTACAAGCAAGAACAACAAGAGATTCTTGAACAAATTTCCGGATTCACCCACTAACAGCAACAATACTTGCTTCTGATTCTAACACCAACAAACAACTTCAAACATAAAAAAAATATAAAAGTTAGTTCTTATTATTTGAAGAAGAGAAAAAAAAATTATTGAGAAAGAGAGACATACCATTAACAGATTATTGAGAAAAATGAAGGAGAAGTGAGAAATGAAGAAGAATGAGTGAAATGAAGGAGAAGTGAGAAATGAAGAAGAATGAGTGAAATGAAGGAGAAAGAGAAAACAGACTGATGGGAAAACGTTTTGGAAAATAAAATATTTGGGGAACGCATTTATGAGTGTTGGGGAAAGAAAACGCATTGGAAATATAAAGGAGGGTTGCGGGGTGTAAAACACCCAGCAACATTTATTACCGTTGAAGCTTGAGGCGTGGAAAACACCCCGCAAGTCTTGTGTCAGAATTTAATGTTGCGGCGTGATATGCATCCCGCAAGTCTGAAACGGTCAGACCTTTTCAGAACGGTCACCTGCTCCTCATTAAGTGAGCTTTTAATTTCCCACCAAATTTTTTTAAGAAACGTTGCGGCGTGCTTTTCATCCCGCAACGTATATTTCAAAAAAATTGAAATTCCCTCCAACAGTTTCGTGATCTAAATTAATATTTAATATTTTTTTTTATTTTCCTTGTTGCGGGGTGAATAACACCCAGCAAGTACAATTAATTGCGGGGTGAAAAGCACCCAGCAAAATACTTGTTTTCTTGTAGTGATAATAAGGGTTCCTTCCTATTTATAAATTTAAGTTAACTTGCATGTCAAGCTAAAGCTCAAACTATAAAAAACCCAAAAATATCTAATCTAATTTTTCTAAATCAAATCTAATCTTTGAAAAATAATGAAGTACATATTTAACATCAAAAACTTATTAAATCCTAAATTCTTTTAAAAAATAATCTTTAGAACAACCATTATACAAAAGTGTAAAAAAAAAGGTTATTGAGCTTTGCAATAAGTGAGTGATGGTTCCTAACTTCCTTTATTTGCCTCATTTAGCCATGCTTCTGTCATACTCGTACCACCAAGAGTAGAGTAGCCTGCAGTCTATATACCCCACTAACAAACATATCATAAACTATGTGGATTATAGCTTCGAGCTTTTGATTGTACTGTGTCTATTTCTTCGGTTGCACTTAAAGCTGCTGCAACGTTTGCAATTTGCATGCAGTTTATGCTCTCACTTTACAATCACTCCACCCAGCATGTGCTCCCCATTTCATCACCTTCTCCCTCACCAAAGCGTGCAGTAACAATCACAATCACAATCACCACCATTCCATCACATCACAGAAACCCATGATATTCTTTTCTGTTCTCAGTTCTCTAACACTATCCCATTATGTCTTGCCTCTATTGGGTAACCTCTCTGTTAACAACATTCTACTACCTTCATTAAAGATTCCCTCCTTGTCCATACTTTTGTCACCTGAATACTAGATTCCCTTCTTTTAAATAATTAAATTAAAACTATAAAGGAAATGAGTGACCAAAATCCGCATATTTAATTTCACACAAATGCAAAAGAAATTTTAAAATAATAATATATTTAATTGTCACTAACCATATCATTGAGGCACGCCTACTCAAAGATTCAAAGCACTCTAGAACACGACACAAGGTAGAATCATAAATAGAATTCCAAAACTATAAAAAAAAAGAAACAACCAAAACATGGTTACACATGATAATATCAAATCGTTGTATTCTTGTACTAACTGAAAAAAAAAAAAAAAAACAGAAGACAATGTTTCCTTCTTCAACTAGCAATGGTCCACGTCATATCATTCTCGAAAATCCAATGGCAAACTTCAATTTTTCCAGGTTCCGACCCCAAAGCTATGAAAGCACCATGTTGTGGGCCCCATGATGACGTGTCAAGATGACAAATGGCAACACCATAATTAATCTTTGACTTAGTTTCCACGTCAAGAATTTCAGCTTCATAAACTCTCACTTTGGGAACAGAGTGACAATAATACAATAAGTAAGGGTACAGAGTTTGATGACATGAAACAGATTTAGTCACTTTTCCACCGTTGATTCCGTAGACTTTTCCAATCATCACACTCTTTTTCGACCCATTTACACTCTCTGTCGTTTTCACAACCACATTGGGACCCAATACAGAAACCGCAAAATCAATCATAGCCTCAGCGGATCCAACGCACCGTTTTGTCTCGCCCACGCTCGGAGCTCTCTTGCACTCTCCAAGCGCGTTTTTAATCACGCGCTCTGTCGCCGAACCATCCCGCGCGTGGAAAGCTTTCTTTACATCCTCCAAGGATGAAAATGGTAATTTCGATGAAACAGACAGGGGCAAAAACGACCTTTCAGGCATTTTATCACTAATGTCTGGCATAACCATCACATTTCCTTCTTTCAATATTGACTCTCTGAAAAACTTACCCGGCTCAACGAGCTTATTCACGATTTTGCCACTGGACGTGCTGAAATTGTTATAGCTAGAAAACGACACGCCGTTTTTGTTGTAGCCTTTGAACGCGCGTCCCAATCCGTAAATTTTGAATCCAAACGCGGTTTTACCAGACGAGCCTTTTCCATATTCAGTGAAAGTGTCGTTTCCTTCGTTAAACGATTGGCCATAGTTCGTGAATGTGGCAGCGCCGGATTTTGATTTTGAACCGTAGCTTTGAAATGAATCATCGCCGACGTTGGCGCGATTCCGGTAACTGACGAAAGTATCGGAGCCTGAAACGGAGCCGGCGCCGTAGGTTTTGAAAGTGCTCCGGGGATTGTTAGCGTTGAAGCTGTACGATGTGAAAGAATCATTGGCGGCTCCGGTTCCCAATTCACCGTAGCCAGTGAAAGATGATTGAAGAATGTTGGTGCTTCCAGCGTAATTGGTGAAATCGCTGTTGCCGCTGCGAACGCGTTTGCCGTAGCTGTTGAATGATTCTGATCCGGAGTTTGTTTCATTGCCGTAGCTTGAGAAAGAAAGTTTGTGGTTACTAGCGGCGGAGTCATAGGTGGTGAAACCTAGGTTAGGGTCATTGACGAGTTTATCGTAGCTTTTGAACTCGCCGGTGCCGGAAAATGAACCGGAACCGTAGTTGGTGAAGTTTGCGTTAGCTACATTGCCGTTTTCCGCGTAGCTGTTGAATTGTCCGCCGTGGCGAGTTGAGGATGTGCTGTATTGCTTGAACGAGTCGTTGTTTGTGTTTAACCCGTTTGAATAGTTTTTGAACGAGTCAGCTCCGCCGAGTCGAGACGATCCATAAGTTGCGAATTTTTTGTTTGAGTAGACTGCAAAGTTGGCATCGGGTTTGGTGGTCTTTTTGGATTGGTAATATTCGCTTGGGTGGTCGAAGGAGCAGAATAAGTATGGTGTGGAGCAGAGGGAATTATGGAAATTTGCAGATAAGGGCTTTTGTTTAAGGAGATTTACTAAGTTGGCGTAGTGTTGCGGTGTGAGAGGGGAAGCTTTGGAGAGAAAGAAATTAGGGATTGGATTCGGAAGTTTGTTAGAGATTCGTGTGTTCCAGTAACGAATGAGTGAGGCTTTGGGAGTGAAAGGGTTTGTCTTTTGTTTGAAAGAATAGTCTTGTGTTTCAGTGATTCCTGTGTTGCCAATGGTTGCTATAGAACCCTGCATTCATACAATAACAAAGTTAGCAAAGGAAAAGTAAACATATAATGCAGTTTAGTGAAGTAAATATATATGATTATTATGCATTTTTGTGGAGTGTTTCTTACATGGAAAAAAGAGAGTGAGAAGAACAAGAACAAGAAGATGAAGTGAATTTTCATTTTTGTGTTGGTGAGTTAGTGGGTGTGAGAGTGATATATAAGAAAAAGCACATATATATAGGACATTTAGGGGACAATAAATTTCTGGTCTCCCTAGACATATTGTTTACTTTTCTCTGCAAAAGCATTGCATTTGCATCAATGAGTAGGAAACTAAAGTAAGAAGGTTCCTTTTCTTTATGTTTTCTCTTTACTCTTTTTACTTTGTGTATTGTATTGCAAGTGTGGGTGTGTTTGGTGGTGTGATACTGATACACTTAAAAAATACTCCTACTCAACATGGTGCTCATTCATTAGATAGTGAAATGTGGCAGGAACGTTGCCTCGGTTTTGTTAAGAAATAATGAGGTGAATATGGGGTGGTGCTGGATAGTTGGACATTAATTAGTGGTCAATAAATGCCTCTAACTAAACCTCATCGAGTTTATAATATGAATAATCAAATGAATGCTGAAAACGGAATCAGATTAACACTGTTCAATGGATTTGATAATGTAAAATTTAATTTAATTAAGCCAATCCAATTGTTAAATACTTGGATAGATGCTTCCCTTTTGTCTTTAGCTAAACATTAATCGAGAAGTGGGCCTCTTGTTTTACTCAATTGGTCTAACTAATTGTGTTTTGGAAAGATTCTTCCCTTTTGGATTTGTGTATTTTATTTTCAAGTCAAGAGTCTTGCACGAAAGTCACTTACATTAAGTAT
Source organism: Lathyrus tuberosus (assembly GCA_022829125.1). Lineage (NCBI taxonomy): Eukaryota > Viridiplantae > Streptophyta > Magnoliopsida > Fabales > Fabaceae > Lathyrus > Lathyrus tuberosus. The sequence continues at coordinate 651,140 of JALAZF010000993.1, forward strand.
AGTGCGTATAAAAATAATACTATTGTGCGTTCAAACATGTGTGAGATATTGAATATCTCTGCCGTTTTTTATCATTTTAATTGCACTTAAGCATTTCAGTTAGAGGTGGTTTGTTTTCTTTTTCTGTGCTACCAGTGTGTTTCATTTCTCTGTAATTCTAGGCGCTGGTTGAGATCTGATGTTGGTTGTGTGTTGCTTTTTGGTTGTGTACGGTTGTTTTATAGATCTTGTGCTTTTTCTTTTATTGCATTTTGGCTTTTTCTAATAAAAAAAGCGTTTATTCGGTTCGCAAAAGAGTTAGTAAACATAATGCCAATTGTAGCTAAAAATAAAAATTATTTAAAATTGTTTCAGCTACCTGAGAAATTATTGAGATGGGATTGCTATCTATTTTTGACGATTTGCACCGATGTTCAAAATTGTGTAAGCAAACTATTATTAACTAGATTAAGATCTGCGCGATGCGCGGGCGGAAATTCAATTGAATTTTTTAGATAGTATTATAAAATATAGATTTTGATTTTGTTTATTATGGATTTTTTGTAATTAAGACAATAAGAAGAATATGATAAAAGAGAGTAAAATTTTAAATGAAAAAAATATGTTTGAATCATAGAAATGCAAATAACATATCGCTGTTTAATTTTAAAATGTGAAATAAGTGTAATAAATTTCAAAAAATTTTTAATATTTTTTATTTTTTTTCAACATCTCTTAGAATATTTGATCTTCATTATTTTATGGATGGAAGATATTTCACATTCAAATAACTCACACTCTATCTAGTCATGTATGACAATCAACACTAAAATCTTAGACGAAACTCTCTATTTTACTATATCATTTAACATTTACAATTGATTTAATTCAATTGAATTATCTATTCGATTTCAATTATTTACAATTTATCACTGCATTACAGGACATTTTCATGTAAAGAATGTTAAATGATAGATGAAAATTTATGGTTTAATTTGTAATATTTATCTGCAATTATAATTTTAAATAATATTTTTGAAACTTTTTCGACATTTTTTGTGAGTTATTTCAAAATTGATTAATTTAAATTTTTTAGAAAATAATTTAGATCTCATATTTTTTATCGAGTTAATTGAAAATTGATTAATTTAGTTGTTTTATCAAGTTATTGAAAAATTGATTAATTTAGTTTTTTTATAGAGTTATTTGAAAATTGATTAATTTAGTTGTTTTATCAAATTATTGAAAAATTGATTAATTTAGTTTTTTATCGAGTCATTTGAAAATTGATTAATGTAGCTTTTTTTATAGAGAATAATTGTGCATAATAAAAAAATAGAATGACAGTTTAGTAGTTTGCGTTTTGACTACGGGCGAATATATAATTTGTATGTGTATGTAATTTTTAATAATATGTGTTTTGGTGTAACATTATATATGAAATGAAGATGCAAAGGACATAAATCAAGGATATAATAGATTTTAAGTTAGAGGAATAGAAGGAGATGACTCATGGAAAATCACAATAGAAGTCTTTTAATTAAATGAGATTTATACATGAAACGTTACACTTATTTCTACAATGAATAGAATTCTTTTAATTAAATGAAATTTATATATGAAAAGTTACACTTATTTTTACAATAAAATATAGAAGGTTTAGAATATTGTGTTTTGAATAGTGCCACATAGGATTCTTAATGATGTGGCAAATTAGAGAATGAGTTGTCAACAAAATAGTTTGTGACTTAGATTTAATATATTATAATAGATTACAAGTTCTAATAATAAAACAATATAATTATAAACAGTATTGGAGTCATACTGCATTGAAGAATCAATTTTAAAAACACTGTTGAAATTCAAGTCGAAAATATTAAATATGTAAGATAAATGAGACATATACACCGTGTCTTAAAAGTTTCAGATGCCTTAAAGTTTTCTTTAGAGAGAGTGAAAAAGATATTAAAATATAATTTATTATATTAACGAAATTAATCTAAAATTTTTCTATTAACATTATAATTTATTTTAAATAATAAAAATTTAGATTTTTATTATCAAATTTCTTTTTTTTTAATGTTGGAATTCTTTTTTTGCAATTAAAAGTCCATTCGCCGCTTAAGTCAATCTCATATATTATAATCATACTTATTTCGATTTCTTTCAAGTCAATTTTTTATCTTTTCACATTATTTTTTTGTCGTGTGTTTTATTTTATTATTATTTTAAAATTTTGATATCACTTTTTAATTATCTTAATATTTTTTTATAATAAGTTTTTTATAGATTTTACTGTATTCGATTATTTTTTAAAATTGTATGTTATTATCATTATATTTTTATCAAATATTTTATGATTTTTTTTTACTGAATACTTATATTTCGTTAATGAATTTGTGTTTGAATTATGAATGGTAAATATCTTTATATTTTGTTAATGAATTTGTATTCAAATTATGAATGATAAATTTCATATTCTTATGATAAAATTACTGATCGTGAAGGCTGAATCAGATCCTGTAGAAGTGGACCACCAAATGCGTCAGGGATGTTGGTCGTATGGAGAGGAGGGGGTGTACCTGCAAGGTACTCCGACGCTCAAGTAAGAAAGGGTCAGAGAAAAGGGGTAAGTACAAAGTATGAGTTCTTAGGGTGAATATTGGATACCTGACCCTCTCAATCGAGAGGGTTTATATAGAGCCCCCAGCGTGTGGCCAACGGTCCTATTTTCGGGGCGAAATAACCGTTTTCCCCAAAGAATAGGTAACTACCCAAACTAGCCGTTATGTCGGGCAGGGTGCCCAAAACTAGCCGTTATGTCGGGCATAGGCATGGTTCCGGACACCTGCCCACAACTGTTCGGGGAGTAATGGAGTCGTGCATAACGGGCAGTGATTCCGGGGAGGAATGTTGCATTCCTTGCCCGGTTGGAGGGGCAGAAAGGTAACTTTTGCCCCTGTGTGGATTGGACTTATGCAATTTGGGCCGCTCTGGAGCAGAAGCGGATTGGGCCATGTCTAGCCATTGGTCCAGTCCAGAACAGGAGCCCCCCAAGTCGTTGCTCCCGAGCATGGGAGTGATGACTTAAGGGCAGTTCGTTGCTCCGGGGAGCTAGCATGGAGCCGTCGTTTGAAGACGAGGAGGATTGTCTTAATGCGCTTGTGACCCCTGGTGTCCGTGAGATTCGTGGTCGTGACATTGTTGCCCGGTGATCGGGGAGACTAATGGTCAGACAGAATTGGAAACGTTGGGACGCCACGTGTGCCTAGAGCTCCGTGTAGCAGTTACTAGGCAATGATGGCTAGTGGATAGCCATCATGGCCTACGAGCGCGTGTTCGCACGTGCCCCTTTGTATAAAAAGGGGAAAATCGTTCCATTTGGAACTTTTTGCTCTGATTTCTCTCCGTTTCCTTCAGCATTCTTGTCCGTAACCGCCGTCTGCCTACTCCGACCACCGCCTCAAGCTTCGAGCAGCTATTTTCGTCTACTTAAATCAAGTAAGTTTTCTGATCCTTTGCTTGTTTTACTCCTTTTTGTTGTCAACGGTAGGTTGCATGTGGTTAGGGCTAGGTTTAGAGGACGAAATGGGTAAGTTTCCGGCGATTGTTGGTGGTGGACGGTGGTTGTGCCATTTTTCTACCTCTGACATGTCGCCGGAGTTAGTAGTATGTTTCAGCGAGGAGGGTGGTTCACGGCGATGTTGCGACAACTATGCATGTGTGACCGCCGTATCTGTTCATCTTCTGAGTGGGTGATGAGTTTTTCGGTAGAACATTCCCAGATTCTGGTGAAGCTTTGCGATTTCCGGCGAAGCTTCAAACGGAAACTGGGTATGAGTGCGGGGAAACTCCTCGCTCGGGGATTATTAGTTTCGAGCGTCTCCTCGCGGGGAGGTGTCAGCTTTTCCTTTGATGTTAGGGCTTAGGCCGGGGACGTTGCCCTCAGCCCTTTGCGCGCCCTTTCACTTGAGTTAGCGGTGGAAGGGTGGATTTGATTTGTTGTCGAATTCACTTTCTTCTCTGTTTTTCAGATGATCGTAATGGCGACGGGGCCAGATAGAGAGGTTATCATAGATACGTCCGAGGAAGAAACAAGCTCCGAGGATAATAGTAGCTCGACGACCAAGAGTTCGACGACTTCGAGTTCTCCCAGCAATGTTGGGGAGGAAGAGGAGATGGACGACATGGACGAGGACGTCGTCGTGGATTTCGCCGAGGAATGGGAGGTGGCCGAACCCGCTGAGCACGTGTCTTCTTTTGCGAAGTATTTGGGGGATGTTTTTACGGAGGTTGGACCGGAGGAAGAGTGGAAGGTGCACTTCCCTTCCGTGAATGAACGGGTCTGCACGAACTTCGGGGACCGTTTCACGATGTATGAATATGCCTTTAAGGAGTTGGGCCTGAGGTTGCCGTTCACTAATTTCCAGCAGTCAGTGTTCGCGCATTTGAAATTGGCCCCCACGCAGCTGCATCCTAACTCGCTGGCCTTCATTCGGGCGTTCGAGCTGGTATGCGGGCATCTTTCCCTAGGGGCTACTCTACCTCTGTTCTTCACTGTCTTCCATCTTCAAAGGCAGCTATCGGGGAGGAAGTATGGTTGGGTGTCTTTGAAGCAGCCCCGTAAGTTGTTTAAGCCCTTCTCGGAGTCAATACGGATGTTCAAGGAGCGTTATTATATTGTCGAGCCCCTGTCCGAAGTTGCCCAGGACAGTACATACGTCTGAGAGATTGAGGTGGGTGAGGATAGGAACGACCTGCGCGACGAAGAGGGGAGGTTTATCGGGCAGAGAATCTATAAGTTCGCCATCCATTGGGCACCCGATCATTTCGTCAAGAAGCCCAGTGACTATGTTCTCCAACCGAGCGAGCTACGTGGGCAGGACGTCGTGGCGTACGAGGTACTGGTGAAGTGGGTCAACTCCTTCCGGCTTACTGAGTGCTGGACGAGCAAGGGTAATTCGGTCTTCGAGGAAGACGGGAGTCAGAGGGTTGAGCGTCGATTTATCAATATTAAGGCACTGCTGGAGTGCAAGACTCCCGAGGACGCCGAGAAGCTGCTGGGTAGTCTTAGTTATTTAGCATTGTTTGCTTTATTTCTTTTCCTTGTATCTAACGTGCTCGTATTTTGTTTGTGCAAGTAAGATGCCTCAGGCTCATGATCGGGTTGTGAGGAATGCTCTTGCGAGGAACAAGGCCGGAGCGGCTCCTCCGAAGTCTCGGTTTGCTGGTGCTTGTGCTCCTCTTCCGGTGCAGTCTGCTGCGGGGACCTCTTCCTCTCCTACTCCTACTCCCCGGGGGTCTCCTCTTCCTTTGACCGGTTGATCCAAGCGCCCAAGAATTACGGACGCTATGGATCTTACTCGGGTACTTGAGAAAGGGAAGTTCGAGCTTTCTCCTTGTATCCTTGACAGGAAATTCTTCGAGGGAAACTCTCTGATTGTGCCTCAGGCGGAGTCCCTTCGCTTGGAAAGCATGGATCACCCGAGCAAGAGGGCACTGGTGGCTCAGGACGCTTCAGCTTTGGTTAGGATGCTGGAGATGGCAGTCGTTTACGCCGAAGGGGACTCTACAACAGAGGCCGAACTTACTGCTGTTCGGGCTTCCATGGCGTCCCTCAGAGAAGAAGCCAAGGTTGCCGAAGATGCTCGGAAGAAGGCTGAGGAGGAGGTGGCTCGGTTGAAGAAGGAAAACTCCACGCTGGCGGCGGAGAAGAAAGTTGCCGAGGAGCTGGTCCAGCGACTAAGGGCGGCCAATGCCCCGGGTGATGATGAGCTGGAAGATGTGAAGGAATTGAAGACGAGATCCGAGTTGGTTGCCCGTTTTCTGACGGCCGAGGATGATGGTATTGTCGTCGCGAAGGAGTCTTTCGAAAACGTCGTGGCTCAACTGCGGGTGGTGAACCCTGAGCTTGACTTTTCTGTCGAGGGCACCCACTATCTGGCGCACGTTGAGGATGGCCGGGTCGTCATGTCGGATGCTCTCCTTGAAGGGAATAACGAGGATCAGCCCACGGAGGACCAGGGGCCTCAGTTCGAGCCTGCCGAGCATGTGGATGAGTGGGGAGTTTGTGTTTTTGATGTTGTTGTGATCTGTCTGGCCTGCGTACCGAGTATTGTTGTAATTTATTTTTGGGGAGCGCGGCCCCCGTTTGATGTAACTCAGTACAATCGTGGTCCTTATGGCCACTTATTATGTTAAGTTATTATATGTTCGATTCTGTTATCTGCATGAATTCACTTGCTTTTATTTTTTGCTAAGTGTTGTACTCATGCTCGTTGTGAATGTATATCTGCCTGTGATTGGGAGTATTTGACTTACACAAATATTTTAGGGGGATTTCTCGTTGTAGATGTGTTCGGCAGTGAGGGGAACTAGTCGAACGACCGGGGAATATCCTGGCGGGAGTGCGGAGCTCAGGTCGCGTTTGAGGCCTGAGTTCGCGGCGTGAACGTCCCATCGCGAGCTGGGGTTCTGCCAGTCATGGTACTTTGACGACAGCGATGCTCGATCGAGGACCGCTGTCGAGCAGTTACCCGGCTCGTTACTGAGCGAGGTTCTACTTTATTCGTATGCGACGCTTGTACCTAGACGTGCATAGTGGTCGGTAGCTGACGTTCGTCGTTGCGACGGGTCGAACCGAGAATTTAGTTGTAGTATTGTTTTAGCTTTTCAGCATTCTATGGTCGAGCAAGTTCTTCCCCGGTGAGATGTTCTAGGTAGTAGGCCCCATTTTCCGTTTTTGTTCGGATGCGATAGGTTCCTTCCCAGTTGGCCGCTAGTTTGCCTTCGCGAGAGTCTTTGTGGTTTCTTCTTAGAACAAGGCTTCCCACTTCGAACTCTCGTCGTATCACCTTGGCGTTGTGCCTGATGGTAATTTTTTATTTTAGTGAGGCTTCGCGGAGGGCTTCCCCTGTTCGAATTTCCTCGACGAGGTCGAGTCCTTCTCTTAATGATTCGGCGTTCATCTCCTTGTCTAGGGGCGACTCTGTCCGCCTGGAGGGTACGTGAACTTCGACAGGGATTACAACCTCGGTCCCGTATGCTAGACAGAAAGGTGTTTCCCCGGTCATTGAGTGTGGAGTTGTGCGGTATGCCCATAGTACGTTGTGCAGTTCCTCGACCCATGCCTTCTTTGTTTCATCCAGCCTTCGCTTGAGGCCTCGAAGGATGACTCGGTTAGCTGCTTCAGCCTGCCCGTTTGTTTGAGGGTGCTCTACAGATGCGAAGTGCTGTTTCGTGCCCAGTTGGGCGACGAAGTCTTGGAACTTCCTATCCGTGAATTGCATCCCGTTGTCCGTTACTATCGCTTAGGGGATACCGAAACGTGCAAGGATGTTTCGTTTGTAGAAGGGCAGGATATTTAGGGAAGTTATTTTGGCTAGAGCTTCCGCTTCTATCCATTTTGTGAAATAGTCTACGCTCACTATTAGGTATTTGTTCTGACTCGATCCTACCACGAAGGGTCCTAGGATGTCTAGGCCCCACCAGGCGAATGGCCACGGGGAGGACATAGCCTTGAGCTCGTTAGGCGGAGCTAGGTGCATGTCCCTGTGTCGTTGGCATTTATCGTATTTCTTCACGTGTTCTTTCGCGTCGTGCTGCATGGTCGGCCAATAGTATCCTGCTCGGAGGGCCTTCCGGGAAAGCGACCTTCCTCCGATATATTGGGCATTGATTCCTTCGAGGATTTCGTGCAGGATGTGTGCGACCATTTCTTCCTCGACGCATTTGAGCAGTGGAATGGAGAATCCCCGCCTGTAGAGTTTATCTTCGACCAAGACGTAGGAGCAGGATCTTCGCCTGACTGTGCTGGCCTCCTTTAGGTTGAACGGAAGTTTGTTTTTAGCGAGATAGTTGTAGACAGGGATCATCCAGCAGTTGTTGTCGCCGATCACCTGCACGTCGAGTGTCGGGGAGGCTTTCTCGATGCTGGGTCGAGGGAGTACTTCCTGTATGACGGATTTGTTTCCGCCTTTCTTCTTTGTGATGGCTAGTTTGGATAGCACGTCTGCTCGCACGTTATGTTCGCGGGGAACATGTTTTACTTCCACTATTGCAAACTTCGCCATCTCCTTCTTGACCAGGGCCAAGTATTCGGCCAGGTTGTCGGTTTTGGCTTGATATTCTCCCCGGACCTGGAGGGCCACAAGTTGTAAATCCGTGCAAATGACGACTTCTTCTGCGCCCAGGTCTTTGGCCAGGCGTAGCCCAGCGAGGAAAGCCTCGTATTCAGCCTGGTTGTTGGAGGCTGGGAAGGACAGGGTGAGCGATACTTCGACGATGATTCCTTCATCACTTTCCAGTATGATGCCCGCGCCGCTCCCCGTCGAGCTTGAGGCACCGTCGACGAAAATGGTCCATTTGCGCGCTTCGCTCGCGGGGGAGTCTGCGAACGTCATTTCCGCGACGAAGTCGGCTAGAGCTTGGGCCTTGAGGGCTTTTCTGCTTTCGTATCAGATGTCAAATTTGGACAGTTCCAACGACCACTTGAGCATTCGGCCGACCATATCTGGTCGTGCCGAACAGCTGCTTTATGGGTTGATCTATTCGAATCACGATCGTGTGAGCCAGGAAGTAGTGTCTTAATCTTCTGGCTGCGTTGATGAGGGCCAGTGCCACCTTCTCTATTTGTTGGTATCTTAACTCTGGTTCTTGCAGCGCTTTGCTCATGAAATATATGGGTTTCTGCCCGTCAGGTGTCTCGCAGATGAGAGCGGCGCTCACTACTTCGGTTGCTACGGCCAGGTACAGGTACAACTTTTCGCCAATGTCTGGGCGAGAGAGGATCGGTGGCTCTGAGAGTGATCGTTTCAGATGGAAAAGGGCCTTGTCACACTCTTCGATCCATTCGAATGTTGCCTCTTTGCGGAGGAGTTTAAAGAATGGTAGGGCGTGCTGGACGGACTTAGCCACAAAATGAGATAGTGATGCGAGCATCCCGTTGAGGGACTGGATGGATTTTTTAGACCTGGGCGTAGGAAACTCGAAGAATGCCCAGCATTTGTCGGGATTGGCTTCGATCCCTCGTTCCGTTAAGTAGAAGCCGAGGAATTTGCCTGCCCGGACACCGAACGTGCACTTCTTCGGATTAAAACACATTTTGTATTTCCTGGCCTATTCGAAGACCTTTCTCAAATGGGCAGTATGATCGGTTTCCTCGTGGGATTTCATGATCATGTCGTCCATGTAGATTTTGAGCATGTCGCCTATTTTTCCCCGGAATACCTTGTTCATCATTCGTTGGTACGTTGCCCTGGTGTTCTTCAGGCCGAAGGGCATTACGTTGTAGTAATAGTTGCCCGATTCGGTCATGAAGGCCATATATTTTTTGTCGGACATTACCATCGGAATTTGATTATAGCCCGAGTAGGTGTCCATGAACGATAAAAGTTCAAAACCAGCGGAATTATCAACAAGTTTATCAATATTGGGGAGGGGTAGGCATCCTTCGGGCATGCCTTATTGAGATCAGTGTAATTAATGCACATGCGCCATTTTCCATTAGATTTTTTAACTAGTACAACGTTGGATAGCCAAGTGGTGTACTTGGCCTCAGAAATAAATTTGGCCTCGAGGAGGTCCTTTACATCTTTTTCAGCAGCCTCCGTTTTCTCCAGAGACTGCTTTCTCCTACGTTGTGCTACAGCCTTGACGGCGGTGTCGATTGTCAGCTGGTGACAGGCGACGGACGGATCCAAGCTGAGCATTTCGGTGGCGCTCCATGCGAAGAGGTCGGCATTCTCCCGGAGGCATGCTTTGAGCTTCTTCCTTGCAATGTCGGGCAGGTCCGCTCCAATCTTTACTCCCCGTTGGGGGTCTTCGCCGAACAGAACGATCTCGAAGTTGCCATCCGGGATAGGGCGCATCGGATGGGAGCTGCTGCTGGACGATGTAGACGGGTTGGCAGGAGCTGCTCGTTCCTCCGGTTGGTCTTCTTCGGGGAGCCGACTGTCGAGGTCGATGAAGTCGACCTGGGGCAGAGGCTTGGCTTCCTCGGAGCTGCTTGGCAATGCTGGCTTTCCCGACGCTTTCGGCTTGGATGCAATGGCGTTAAGCCCCTTCGTAGCTGCCTCGAAACACCGTCGTGCAGCTTCGATGTCGCCGTGGAGGGTGGCGACCATTCCCTTTGAAGTATAATACTTCATCTTCAGGTGGACTGTTGAGGGCACCGCTACCAACTCGGCCAGAGTTGGCCTTCCGAAAATGCACTGGTAAAGTGACGGGCAGTCGATTACTAGAAATTGCACCTTGATGGATCTGGCCGTCTCAGCTGATCTGAAGGTCACGATCAGTTAGACCTATCCCCACGGCTTGGTCACTGACCCTTTGAACCCCTGTAAATCAGACCCTACATAAGGGGTAAGGTATGATTCGTCCAGCTGAAGTGTTGAAAACAGCTGGGAGTACATGATGTTGACCGAGCTGCCCTGGTCGACGAGTATTCTACGAACGTCGAAGTTCGCCATCTAGGATCTGACGAGCAAAGGTATGCTTGAGTTCAGGGAACCCCCAAGGAGCTCCTCTCGGTAGAAGGAGATGAGGACGGAGCCCTTCTGGGCCTGATCAAGCGTGGTTACCTTGTTGGAGCTTGTGTTGATCAGGTGCTCGAACTTTCATTTCACGGAGCCCACAATGACTTTGTTAAAACCCCCGCCAAAGATGACCATGGCGGAGGGAAATGTCTCCCACGAGCTGTGGGCCGCAAAATAAGCAGGGGCGCAGAGCCCGTCCGGGACGTAGAAGTCCTTTGGTCGCGATATGGACATAGCGACCTGTATATTGGCGTCTTCCGAGGAGAGTACCTCCTCTTCTATCTTCTTGGACTCCTGGGCATCCTGCCGAGGAGTGTCCTTCTTCTTCGCGAACTGTTTCAGGTGGCCGTCCCTGATCAGTATCTCAATGGCATCCTTCAGATGGATGCAGTCCTCTGTAGTGTGGCCGTGACTCTTGTGGAAATGGCGGTATTTTGATTTGTCCACGTTTGGCTTGTTCGGTAGTTACTTGGGGAACCGGACCCCTGCCTGCTTGAACTCCGAATTGGCACATTCGGACAATATCTTTTCCCTGGAGACGGTCACGGGGGTGTAGTCATGGAACTGCCCGGAGGGTCCCTTGTTGTCACGGGAGTCACGAGGACGGTCCTCGTGCCTCCGTTTGCCCCTACGAGATGTCGAAGCTTCCTCTCCTCTGGATGCTCGAGCATTCTCCTGATGTCGTGATGCTCGGACGTTGATGGCCGCAACCTTCTCTTCGTATTGAATGCGTGATTGGGCTTTGAGGAGGAGGGCGTATAAGTTCCTCGGAGGTGCGAGGCCAATGGCTTTAGAAAATTCGGAGCCTGGGCGGAGCCCTTGCTCGAGCAGAAACTTCTTTATTTCTTCTGTTGTAGGGACTTGTACAGCTTCCTTGTTGAACCTCTCGATATATGCGTGGAGAGGTTCGTCATCGCTGCTAGAACTGGTGTATGATGGGGACCGAAGGGGATGCTCGCGGCGGCGGTTCCTTCGGGGGGAAGGGGAACGGTTCCTTTGCAGAGAAGGTGAGCGGGCCTGGCCTTTAGACTTGATCGGGGGAGAATGTTCGTTCCTTCGAGTCCTCTTGTGGTTGTGAGCGTGCTGGTCACGCGGGGAGATCTGGTCGCGCTTCCGGGCTGCGCGAGGATCAGGCTCTTGGCGCAGTCTTCGGTCTATGTCTCTCCAGGGCTGTGGGATCCTTGATCGCCGCTGGTTCCTCCGCGGAGGAGGCGATCTTGGACGGTTGGACTCTTCTAACGCCTCGATCCTCTCGTTTTGCTACAAGATCAGGGTATTGGTTTTGTTGATCGCCTCCAGGATGGCTGCCACGGCCGGGTCGGCGTTGGGCGGAGCAGGAATGGGCTGGACGTCAAGTGAATGCTGATCGTTGTTTAGATCAGCAGGGGTAGGGGTAGAAGAAGCAGTGGCTCCGTCCCTGAGGAAACGGGTATCTCGGAGGAGAGATGAGTGGCCGTCAACGTCAGATTTGTTGACAGGGAGGATAGTGGTTTGGAGAGCATCCTTGGTGCGATCTTGGGAGGCCATGATCGTGATGATGTTTGAGAATTGTTTTGGTCTTCGGTTTCTGAGGAAAGAAAGATGGGGAGAACAATGATTTCCCACAAACGGCGCCACTGATCGTGAAGGCTGGATCAGATCCTGTAGAAGTGGGCCACCAAGTGCGTCAAGGATGCTGGTCGTATAGAGAAGAGGAGGTGTACCTGCAAGGTACTCCGACGCTCAAGTAAGAAAGGGTCAGAGAAAAGGGGCAACTACAAATTATGAGTTCTTAGGGTGAATATTAGATACCTGACCCTCTCAAGCGATAGGGTTTATATAGAGCCCCCAGCGTGTGGCCAACGGTCCTATTTTCGGAGTGAAATAACTGTTTTCCCCAAAGAATAGGTAACTACCCAAACTAGCCGTTATGTCGGGCAGGGTGCCCAAAACTAGTCATTATGTCGGGCATATGCATGGTTTCAGACACCTGCCCACAGCTGTTCGGGGAGTAATGGAGCCGTGCGTAACAGGCAGTGATTCTGGGGATTGGACTTAGGCAATTTAGGCCGCTCTAGAGTAGAAGCGGATTGGGCCATGTCTAGCCATTTGTCCAGTCCAGAACAATTACACTGATAAAAAAGTAAATCTATAATATAAGAAAAGTAAGGGCTCTGGAAAACACATCTTTGCCCCTTGCTCTTTTATTGCCACATCCTCATTTTAAGGGCAAAATGTGTCCAAATATTACTTTTTCCAACTATTGATGTCACATTAATGTAATCCAACTATATAGTTATTGTTCTAAGTCTTTGTTGGTTACAATTGCTTCAAATAATGATGTCATTTACTTCTATTCCAATTATATCATTTCTAATAGTTAACTTTAATTAATAGTGTCTGAGTCTTAGCTTTCTTGTCTCCCTCCTCTTCCTTTCTCTTTCACGCTTTATCTTTCACTCTTTCTCTTTCTCACTGTCAGTGTAACTTTATCTTTCTTCGTATCTCGTCTTCCTCTTCGTCATTCATTGTCTGTTTGGTTTGTGTCGGCACGATGATGCTGAGTATGGAAATGGTGCAAAAGCAGAAGAATATGAGAGGAAGGTTAGTTGTTCTTGTCTTCTGGTAAGTCGGCATCTTCGTCAATCTTCCTTCTTTTGATAAATCTGTTTATCCTTTTTTTCTTAGATCTACAAAACTGTGCTTCAGATTTTAGGGTTTGTTTGTCTTCTTTTTCTGATTTTAGGATTTCGTTATGAGATAAATGTAGTTAGGTTTTATGAATCGTTGTCTTTGTTTATGTTTTTGATATATTCGTTTTGTTTTGTGATTACAGGAAAAAAAGGATGAAAAAACAAGATGATGTGGTTCAATTTGCTGCAATGATGCAAATGGAGAAAAAGTGTGCTACAGATCTACAAAACTGTGCTAAAGATTTAAGGGTTGTTTTTCTTCTTTTTCTTATTTGAGGATTTTGTTGTGACACAAATGAAGTTAGGTTTTATGAATCTTTTTCTTTCTCGCAACTCGGACTTTTTTGTACTGTGTGTTGTCATTTTTCAGTAAAGCTTCATTATGGGTGTGAAAATAGGTAAGGAAGATTTCTGTTGCCGCAAAGCATGTTATGGGTTTGAAAATATGTAGGACATAATGTTAGTGTTTATGTGTTTAGATGAAAGTCTGGTATGTATTTGTTATGTTTCTGTGATCAACCAACTTGGTTAGTCTTTGTTTATGTGTTTGATTTATTCGTTTTGTTTTGTGATTACAGAAAAGAAATGATGAAAAAACAAGGTGATGTGGTTCAATTTGCTGCAATGATGCAAATGGAGAAATACGAAAACAGTATGCTGTAAAGTGTCTTAGTTTATATGAATTTCAATTTCAGTTTGGGTGTTTTGCAGTTTAGGCTTCATGACTGATAATGCCTTGCAGTTTTAATGTTTTGCAGTTTAGGCTTCATGACGTATTGGATTATCTTTGACAGTGTATAATGGATTGTATTGATGACACGGTTTCCCTGAATCTCTTGCACACGGATATCTTGAGAACTATCCAGGTTGATACTCCCTGTAAACAGTTACTGTCAAGGTCACTCTTGTATTCTCAGTTAATTCTCAGTTAATGTCTTGTAATTGTAATAAGTCGTTTGGTTTGTGAAATTGAATTCTTCGCAGGTTGCTAATTTGATATGATTTGATTTATCTCTTAAGGTGTGGTCACTGTAAGGACGTTTTCCCCATAGGTGATTTATGTATTTTTTCTTTTTTCTATAATTATTTTATGATTTTGTTTTATGTTCAACTTCTATAATGACCTTGTCACTACAATATCTGTGTAGCAGTTTTGGTGAAACCTTGGTATGTTTCCCTTTGGCTGATGTAAAGTTGCGTTTATGCGTATAGATTTTTTTTTGCTTCGGAAGTCATTCTCTATATCAGCATTATGCTTGAATTTTGGAAAGAGCGGTTCAATCTATGAAGGTGTATTATATATTTAACCATTTGTTTTCTTTATTGTGTTTGTTACATATTTGCTTTCTTGGTCTGTTATGTGAAATAATATACTCAGTTAAGGTGGTTTTGAAATGGTATTCCTTATTTTTCACACATGCATGCTATGGATATCGGTGGTGTGTTATTGGCCTTAGCTGGTGCAGCACTGGTTCGTGTCTCTTACCATTCTGTTTGCTTAATATATTTGTGATGCTATAACTGCATAAATTTTTTCTGGCATTAGGATTTCTTTCTATATTCTTTTTTTAAGAGGATCATTTTGTATTCTTAATGGTTTGGTAATTAATTTCCTTATACGAAATGATCTACAGGGTGAACCAATCTTTAGCTTCCTGGTGGCTGGTATATTTATTTCTCAAATGCTCTTTTCCGTATTTTCAGGTGAGCTTCTCTTCTTGGGCTTCATGATTGATTTGTTCTCAAGGGTGACTTATGTCTAATTGTAGTGACATTATTTAACTCTGGTTACTGCTACATAGATAAGGTACATCTACTTTCTGCAACATAACTTTATATTGTTTTAAATATCACATCTAATATCCCATGGTTTAATATAATTTTGTGTTTCTTAATTTATACTTATATAAATATGAAATATTCAAATTATATTTATGTCTTTGAAATCTATTTACCACTTCTGATGTAAATAGGTTTTGGGCCCATAATAACAATAAACAATGTTTTGCTTCCCAATGCTCCATATTAAATAATAACGTATTTTAAAATAAATGATAAACTTGACCATTGATATTCAATAACCAGCACTGGTTATTGAACTACCCAACCAATAATCACATAAAAAAAAAGTTTAGAATCTCAACGTAAACCATTATATAAACATTTTCCTCTTCATTTTATCACACAACCAGCATCATTCAAGAAGGAAAACGAACATGAGTTCCAATGATGTTGTCCATACCCAACAAAGTTCAGATGTTCAACAACCAACTTCAGATGTTCAAAGACTTACTTCTGATGTTCAACAGTCAGTTCACACCCAGCAAGTCCCGCCCGAGGAAACAAATACTATTGTAACCAACAGACACAACTTTTTTTTATTCAAATTTTATATATATAAAAAAATACATATGTTATAAACCACCACAATTTGTTAATCTACGATACAAATACTACTGTAATGAACGGACACAACTTTTTTTTATTCAAATTTTTGTAATACAAAAAAATAATACAAATGTTTTAAACGGACACAATTTTAATTTTGATTCAAATTTTTTAATACACAAAACAAATACTATTGTTATAAACGAGCGCAACTTTAACTTTGATTCAATTTTTTAATCTACGAAACAAATACTTTTGTAATCAACGGGCACAACTTTTTTTTTATTCCAATTTTTTTATATACAAATAAAATACATATCTTATAAACGAGCACAACTTTAATTTTGAATAAATTTTTTAATATACGAATCAAATACTATTGTAATCCACGGGCACAACTTTTTGTTTGATTCAAATTTTGTTTTACAAAAAAATTATACAAATATTTTAAACGAACACAATTTTAATTTTAATTCAAATTTTTTAATATAAAAACAAATATTATTGTTATAAACGAGCGGAACTTTAATTTTGATTCAATTTTTTAATCTACGAAACAAATACTTTTGTAATCAACGGGCACAACTTTTTTTTTATTCCAATTTTTTTATATGCAAATAAAATACATATCTTATAAACGAGCACAACTTTAATTTTGAATGAATTTTTTAATATACGAATCAAATACTACTGTAATCCACAGGCACAACTTTTTGTTTGATTCAAATTTTGTTATACAAAAAAATAATACATCAGCTTTAAACGGACACAATTTTAATTTTGATTCAAATTTTGTAATATACAAAACAAATACTATTGTTATAAACGAGCGCAACTTTAATTTTGATTCTATTTTGTAATCTACGAAACAATTACTATTGTAATCAACGGGCACAACTTTTTTTTTATTCTAATTTTTTTAGGGTTAAATATACAAAACCTCCCTGCAATGTTAGCGAATTCTCATTTTAGCCCCTGTAAAAATTTTTTTTTAAACACCCCCTCTTAATATCCAGATTCCCTCACTTAGGCCTCTGGCTGCCACATTGCAGCAAAGATTCCTTTCTTTTGCTTGCGTAGCATGCCAGGTGGCATTTTTAATATTATTTTATTATTATTTTTATTTTTTATTTTTTTTTTATTTTTTTTTTATTTTTTTTATTTATTTTTTTTTAAAATTTTTTTTATTTGTTTTATTTGTTTTTATTATAATTTTTATAATTTCTTTTCTTTTTTTTTAATTTCTTTTTCGCCTTGCAACCGATGTAAAAACATACATTTTAAGAAAGATAGCATATATTTTACATCGGGCCAGAAAGGAAACCGATGTAAAAAAAAATTTTACATCGGGCCAGAAAGACAACCGATGTAAAAACATACATTTTACATCGGGCCAGAAAGGCAACCGATGCAAAAACATACATTTTACATCGGGTCAGGAAGGCAACCGATGTAAAATGTGCATTTATTTCTATAAAAAAAAGTTAAACCCATATTTCACATCAGACTTAATAGTCAACCGATGTAGTAGATGTATTTTTCACATCGGACTATGACCCGATGTAAAATGTCTTTGATTTACTACATCGCTTAGCTTTACATCGGACCCAGAACCGATGTAAAATGTGCTTTTCGTCCGATGTAAAAAGTCTTTTCTGCACTAGTGTAATTTTTAAAATAACAATTTGTTTAAAATAGAATTAAAAATAAAAATTAGGTCCAAAAACGAAAAATAAAAAAAAATAAAAAATAAAAACGAAAAAGAAATAAAAAAAAAGAAAAAAAATTATAAAAATTATAATAAAAACAAATAAAACAAATAAAACAAAATAAAACAAAAAAAGTAAAAAAAATTAAAAAAATTAAAAAAAATTAAAAAAATTTTAAAAAAATAAAAAAAAATAAAAAAAAAATAAAAAAACATAAAAAAAAATTATAAAAAATTATAAAAAATAAAAAATAAAATAAAAAAATAATATTAAAAATGCCACCTGGCATGCCACGCAAGCAAGAGAAAGGAATCTTTGCTGCAATGTGGCAGCCAGGGGCCTAAGTGAGAGAATCTAAATAAGATGAGGGGGTTTTTAAAAAAAAAACTTTGTCAGGGGTTAAAATGAGAAATCGCTAACATTGCAGGGAGGATTGTATATTTAACCCATTTTTTTATATACGGAAAAACTTTAGTGTTCATTTTATTTATTTTTGTTTAAATTGTGTCAAAACAAAATTAATATTTATATACGGGAAAAAATACATTGTTGATTAAAATATTTATATATACACAAACAATTTCTATTATTATAAATGAGAACAACTATATTACTAATTCAAATTTTGAATAATACAAATTTCTCGACAATTTTTTATATTTACCAATACAAAATTTTAATTTAAATTATATCTATTTTTATAATTTTACAATTTCTTTTTTCAAATTGATTAACAACTACGCGTCCATAACATAAAATCCTCGAACAGACATGCCCGTGCGAACGCACGGGTTAGTTACTAGTTAGTCTTAAAATACATCTCCTGTTTTTGTGAACCAAACATGTTTGTAATTAAAATCTTTCCCTTTTTCTCCCCTTTCATATTTGAACCAAACATATATGTGGTGTCAAAGTCTCTTGGATCCTGAACGTTTAGCTAATTGACACTCCTAGCGCTCCTGGACTCCCCAACAGTACACATTCAAATATGGTACTAAAACCACTTTGTATAATCCAGTATTCTAGTTAAAGCACTTCGTTCTTGCAGGCCTCATGCTTGAGGGACTATGCATATATCTAATATTCTTTGGACCAGGTCAATGAAGTGGATTGGGCACCCCTCTAGAGGAAAGCCAAATTGGGTCAAATTATTGGGCTAGGCCATCTTACTTGTCCAAATTTGATAAGGCGGAAATAATTGAATATGAGGTATGTGGATATTGCATATATGGATGATTAGGCGACATTATAGTTAAATATCTCATATTAAAGTCTGATTTGTCATTAAAAGGTCACTCCAAACCTAGGACAATCACCTCAATGAACTTTATTGGGCTTTAATTGCAATTTGGATTCAAATGACTATATAAGAATATGAGTAGCAAGGAAAAAATGAGACACAAATCATAAGAGTATTTGATTGAGACTCTAATTAGACTTCATTGCTAAGTTAACATTTGGTGTACTTAACATGTACATTTGGCGTCCACAGTGGAGTTTGGTAAAACCAACTCA
Organism: Lathyrus tuberosus; assembly: GCA_022829125.1. Classification (NCBI taxonomy): domain Eukaryota; kingdom Viridiplantae; phylum Streptophyta; class Magnoliopsida; order Fabales; family Fabaceae; genus Lathyrus; species Lathyrus tuberosus. The sequence continues at coordinate 669,938 of JALAZF010000993.1, forward strand.
AGCTGCATAAATTATTCCTAACAACAACGACCAGGCTGCCATAATGAAGATGTTAGCCACTATGGAGAAGCTATGTCGCCAGAACGAGACAGTACGAGACAATGTACATGATCTATAACTACAACAAATAAGAGACGATTAAAAAAACCCAGAGGACTTTAACCTTTGGCAGAAGAGATTTGGGATGCATAGATCTCCGATAGTTTCAAGCCACACTCATTAACGACATACGATGGCAATAGCGATCTCCATGAATATATCATCGCAATGAACACACAAATGACCGTCATAGGGGGGACTGTTTCCCTTAAGTGTAAAGCGATGGTAGGAACATTGAAGGAGGTAACCCTCCATTGGTACACGAGCAATCCAAGATTTTCAATAACGAGTTACCAAAATCTAACAAGGAAGATGATTCATCAATTCTCAGTCAGTAAACGTTGCAAGTTCTCCACCACAAGCCTATTCATTGTCTACCAAACTCATTACGAGAATATTTGACTCAGTTTAGTGAGGAAACCATCAAGGCCACCCACCCGATCCAAGAGTTGTTTCTTGGGGTTTTCCAAAATAGCCTCAAGGTTAGTCATTTCAATGAGTACTTTACACATAAATCAGCGAATCTGATGGAGGAAATTATGACTAGGGAGGAATGTCACATCAAAGGTGAGGAAAGCAATGCAGAAAATAAGACCATGGATGTGAAGGAGAGAGGTAGAAAAAACTAAGGTAGTCGGACATCATAGGAATAAGAATAGATTATCAATGCACGAAAAATGTTGTATTCAAGTCCGCCCAAAGACCATTAAAGCGCTTCACCCCATTAAATATGAGGCAGAAACAAATTCATTTAGATGTCTACCATATCAAAGTCATCCCCGAGCCTCGTATCCCTAAGGAAGATTATATAAGAGGCAGGCCAGAAAAGTGGTACAAGCGTCATGGAATATGAGGCCATTATACTAATGATCGTTATCATATAGAACGAGAAATTGAAAAATTTATCATATAGGGTCGCATGTATAGGCATGTGAGAGGAAATTACTTAAGTTCAGTAATGAATTATTTTAGCAAGTGAGTTAAAATGTCGTCAAGTAGTGATATTTATAAAAATGTTTATATTCGCGGGAATTATTCAATTTCAACACCACAACTTAAAAGTATTAAAACTGTTAAACTGGGGTTTATATTGTTAAAAGTTTGGTTTTATAACAAAAAAGTAAATAAAATTTTGTTGAAAATATAACAAAGATAAAAGCAATCAGGTATTTTTCGAACCTGTTAACTATCATTGCTTGGTAACTGTGTTTGGTTTCTTAAAATTATTTTATAACATTATGACGAACTAACATATTAGTTGTACCTAATCCCTTTGTGTATAAAGCTCTCTTTTAAAAATATTTCTCTAATTTCTTAGGTGAATTCAAAATCAAAATAAATTATAAAGCATGTTAATTTCTAAATCCCAAGAATATAATTTTCTATTCCTAAAGCAATTAATAATTCTGAACAATTAATTTATATCAGGTTTAAAGAGTTATGGTCGGTAATAAAATAAAACCTTAGTTCAATTTGTATGTTTGTCAACATACAAAAAGTATTATGATCGAAGCTAGCTGAATAATACTAAAATCTCAAATTAATAAAATAGTACTCAGCCAATTACATCTAGATGAATTTGGCTACTCATAATAGAAATAATCACGGCTATGAGTTTAAAATACCATCACATGAAATATGATAAGGAACTTGGTCTTCAGTGAAGAAAAACCTTCAATTCTGACTCCTTACACTTTTCTTGCCGTCATTTTTTATCTCTAAAAAGTCCAACCCTTGAAAAATCTGTATTTTAGTTATCTAAAGAAGTCTGTGTGTGCCAGAGTAGTGTCACGATTTTCCAAATCTTGCCAGAATCATGTCAAAAATGCTTTTGAACGTGACACAATTTTTCTACAACCTTCAAGGAAAATCTAGCTTTCCAAAACTCTTATTTTCTTCTACATTTGATTGCTTAAGTATTTTCTTCAAATATTTCTTATTTTACCATCAAAATTATGTATTTCCTTGCTAATTACTAATCAAATCATCTAAAATTTCTAATAAAATTACATGATAACGGACTATCATTACAACCCAAAACTTGAATTGTTACTTGTCCTCAAGGAACCGGCTTGCAAACTAACATTTTTATTCAGTGCAAAAGCATGCTTACCATCCCACATGATCACCACAAGTTATTACTTCAACTCATATGTCACTTTTGTTTCTTGCTTCAATCAAGATAGTTATAGAGAATTTTTACAACATCAAATGTACTCAACTTGTCTCCAATTCTCTCATTTTTTTTGCTTGAGTTGAATGATGTGTTCATCACTCAATTAACATACAAAAGTCATTTTAGAATGAATTTGAACATTTTATAAGCAGTTAATTAAAGTCAACATTCAAATACGCATTTTTTGAGGTTTTGTCATGTCATAATGGGCCTTATGTCAAGGGTGGACCCGGTGGATATATTTGGATAATAGGCTTAAATTTTGGAGTTAGGTACCTTTTATTTTTCTTTGTTTTGATTTTTTTTTCAACCAAACTTAACATAATACACCTTATTGATTCATGAGTAATAAAGAATACCTTTTTCTTGGTTCTTTTTCTTATTTCTTTCTTTCTTGGTTCTTTTTTGAAGAAAATCTTATGTTGGGAATGAAATTAGATCGTGAAGTAGAAGCTACATATCTTCGGGCCAGAACTGACTTATAGTTAGTCATTAATCAGTTACGAGGAAATTACCAAACAAAGGAACCATTACTGGCCAAATATTTGCAACAAATCTCGATGTCAAAATATTTCGAGACCTTTGAAATAATGCATGTCCCCCGTGAAGAAAATGTCCAAGATGATTTATTGGCAAGGCATGCCAGTACTAAAAGTCCGAGTTTAAATAGGACAATAATACATGACACTCTCGATGATCCAAGTACTAAAGCCATAAATATTATGATGATTAAGAGTGGAGAAATTTGGCGACCCCTATCATTGAATACTTAACCAATCAGCACTTAACAAAAGATGAGGAAAAGGTAGAAAGGGGCGAAGACTCGCTACCCGATATGTCATGGTGTTAGGAAGATTTTACAAAATGGGTATATCAACGCCAATGTTAAGATGTATCATGGAAGAGAAAGTAAGTTTAGTTTTGGTTGAGGTACATGGAGGTATTTGTGGAAGCCACGTCGGAAGGAAAAATTTAGTAAAAAAAACTCTTAAGGGTCATATACTTTTCTTTGAAGATGCTTACAAACAATGCAGCTTCTTTAATCAGTGCGATGATAAGTGCAAATTGTAGCTATTATTGTATATAAGTTTTGTTGCACTTATCGATACTTTTTGTTAAAATCGTTCGAATAAACCCCACTTTGTTTGTAAATACATTTACTTTACTTTATAGTGTATGTATTGCGTTATCGTCTAAATATCATTGAGTTTAATTTTTTTCCATTTATTTTTGTAGGTATTAAAGCATTGATATTAGAGCATTGTTAGATAGAGCATTGAATAAGCTTTCCAACACTTCGAACCAGGCAAAAAACGGAGTTACGGTTCAAAAGTTATGAAGAAAACAAGTGCAGAAATTTTTCATTCCCGAGCAGACCGGGCTAAGCGCGCTCGACCGCGCTTAGCGGGCTTTTAAGGCGGTTTAACATTAATAAGGGCGTGCTTAGCGCCCAAACCGGGCTAAGCGCGGTCTGCGATGATGACAGCAATAAATAGGAGTAAAAACACATTTTTTTGTTATGGTTTTGGGGTTTTTTGCTCCCAACTCCATCAACTTCATTTTTTTCAGTAGATTAGCTTAGAAAACATCATTAAACAAGTTGTTTAATTCATTTTCACTCGGTCTTTCTGGACCAATTTTTGTATATGAGATTGTGTAGGTGTTAAGTGGAGGCCTACACCAGAACCTTGTTGATGTACTAGTTTTTTTTGGTTCTGGTGTAGCGCGCTTAGCGCGCCTAACCGCGCTTAGCGCGCCCTGCTGTGCTGAGCCAGTGAATTCTTTTAATTGTTCACTTGGCTCCCACTTCATCCCACTTCCACCAAGGCCTTATATATTATTAATTATTAGTAATTTTTCTAATTCTTTTGTTGATTGTTTGGACTCAAATTTTAGCCCGATATCTTGAAGTCGCATTCGGTGATTTTTCGATTTTGAGTGTTTCAACTTACGAATGTGTGGTAATGATAGTGTTTAAAGTTTTGTACACGTTCAAGGTATGTGTTTATCGCTTTCTAGACTTTAGCATATTCATGATACTTAGGCTTTTTACAACTTCTATGCCATTCAATCTTTTATATACTTGTTCGTATGTGAATCACTTTAGTTTCCACCCTTTTTGTGAGGAAGCCTTCCATTGTTCATATATGCTTGGAGTACCAATATTCTTGTTCTAACTGGATTTTATTATGCTTAATCTTTTGTTTGTGTTGATTATTTGAAAGCATGAAAAGGATTAAGGAACTTGTTTCATTTTGAGCACAACTACCTTAGCCAAATAGTCAATTCACCTTGTGAGTGTGTGATCGTTTGTAAACCTTTGAGCCTTTGGTCATTATCCATGTTGTTTGAGTTTGATTCTTGTCTATGAGTGTCAAATTCATTTTTTGTGTGGATCTTGATTGTTGTTTTTTCTTAAACCCTCAACTTTGTGTTATTGTATGAATTTTTACCTTGCCTTAGAAAGTAGGGAGTATTCACATGATGATGTGGTTGAATTCAAGTTGGGGAGAGCAATGTTTGCTCACTTATGTTGTTGGTTGCTATGAGGTTGAAAAAGAAAATAAAAAAGAGAAAAATATGAAAAAGAAAAGAAAAGAAAAGAAAAAGAAAGAAAAAAATTGAAAAAGCTTTGAAAAAGAAAAACAAGAAGAGTAGAATAATGTTGTGTTAATAAGTTCTATGTGTTTGGTGTAACACTTGGGATTTTGGAAGAAGTTTGATTGAAATTTTGTGTTTGAACTTTTGTGAGTTGATCACTCCCTTAGGTTTAGGCAAGTTTTTGTTTCGATTAGCTTTAGGAATTACCCCTTGTTTGTTCACCCGACCACATTACAGCCCTGAAAGTCCTTTTGATTCTTGCTTTTGTATTTTCAGCATGATTTTTGGATGATTGCATAATTTAGTCTTTTGTTTGCAAGATTGTTGTGTGAGTGAAAAATCCCTCATTTTGAGTTTTTCATCTACCGATGATTATTTTTGCTAGGTGTGATTCACGTTTGAACTTGTGTTGTTTTAGAATGTTTGGCATGACTTTTGTATTTAGCATTTGTTTCGTGATTATGTTTTCGTTGTAGTTTAGTGGTAGTGTTTACTTTGTGTGTACCATTTTCGATTGAACCATTGCATTTGTTTTTGTTTGTAAAAACTTGTTGTTGCGTGATTTCTTGGATTTCGCTTTTGTTCCTTTAGATGTTAGCTTTGTTTGAGGACACACAATTATGTAAGTTGGGGAGAGTTTGATAAGTGCAAATTGTAGTTATTATTGTATATAAGTTTTGTTGCACTTATCGATACTTTTTGTTAAAATAGTTCGAATAAACCCCGCTTTGTTTGTAAATACGTTTACTTTACTTTATAGTGTATGTATTGTGTTATATTCTAAATATCATTGAGTTTAATTGTTTTCCATTTATTTTTGTAGGTATTAAAGCATTGATATTGGGGCATTGTTAGATAGAACATTAAATAAGCTTTCCAACGCTTCGAACCGGGCGAAAAACGGAGTTATGGTTCAAAAGTTATGAAGAAAACAAGTGCAGAAATTTTTCATTCCCGAGCAGACCGGGCTAAGCGCGCCCGACCACGCTTAGCGGGCTTTTAAGGCGGTTTAACATTAATAAGGGCGCGCTTAGCACCCAAACCGGGCTAAGCGCGGTCTGCGATGATGACAGCAATAAATAGTGGTAAAAACACATTTTTTAGTTATGGTTTTGGGGTTTTTGGCTCCCAACTCCATCAACTTCATTTTTTCAGTAGATTAGCTTAGAAAACATCACGGAAGCTTGCATTTGGATGATCCGGGGTGGATTTCTCATCGATCGGCTCTGACAACCCGTGAAGTGTTTGGTTCATTTCTGATTTTCTTCATGTCTTTCTTCTTTGTTGGGTTTGTATATGTTTTTACTTTGATCTTATGTATATTTGTCGCCCATGGCATTATATTTAATTTGCTTTATGAATCTCTATTGGTGATTGTTCTTGAATTTTGCTTAAATGCGCGGGGTTTGGGTTATGTTAGAGGTAAACTTCACAAACTTCGATTAAGGATAATTATTTGTTAGTTTCTGAACTCTAGAGATAGATTTAGGGCTAACAATCCGTATGGGTGTCGGAGCTTAATGCCTCCGTGTTATTTGAGTCGAGTACGAGAGTGTCGACGAGAGTAATATGGTTTTTCTCTCAGCTCGGTGTGTCAGAGATGAACACTATTGAGAGCGATGCTGGATGATATTGAGGAGTATTGTAGGTTGAGTATAACTGGTCGATAAGTTTAAGTTTGTGACGAGTGGAATATATACATGCTTGATAAGTCATTTCTCTCTGGTGAATGAATTTTTTTATGTTAATATTTACTTTTCTGTTTTTATGTTTCAACCATTTTAATCCAAACTCATAAACTTAGAGATTATCGAACGGCAGTTTAGTAGCACCGATCTCTGTGGACACGATAAATTCCCGGAAAAATACTTCCAAATCTTTTGTTGCTTGCCGCTATTCCGCACCAATATGCGACAAGTGCCAGATGTAACACCCTAAACCCCAAAACTTATATAAAAAGAATTACTCGACAGTTTAAGGTGTCACTTTGACAACCAACCAAAAAAATTTAAAAAAAACATTTAACAACATGCAACGAAAATTAACATAACAACAACTTCAAATTGAGCTTCTCAAATAAAGTTTTAAAGTTTAGCATCACAATTCACACCAACTCAAAACATAACAAAAGCGTCGTGTTCCCGATGTTACAAGATCAGAGCATTAAACCACTAAAATACAATAGAATGATAAATAAAGGTAAGCTCCAAGAAGCTATATTTCACTCACAACAACAAACTCTACTCCTGATTATCTAGAAGATGTCTATGGCGGATAACATAAAGCAAAAGGCGTGAGAATAAAATTTGATATAAAAAGACGTAAAAAATGCGAGGTTAGATAAACACATAACACATCACACATTCAATACACAAACCACACCATTACAATATCACACATTTTCCATAATAATATATACATATGCATGCAATGTGACTCAATGCGTCGACACTATGCATGTGGTACCAATCAACGATGGTTCTTCATACGAGCTAGGTTCACCCTTATTAACCCTGATTCCACCCTTCTAGACTCGGGACAAGTTACTTGTCCATCCTTCTAGACTCGTAACTTGCCTCTTTCACAACAGCGACACAAAATGATATATGGCATACAATTGATGAAACAACAACAACATGTTTATGACCCCCCCTTCAAATCATAAACAACATGCAACATAGCAACAACGTAGTTCCCCCTTTGAAACTACCACCACAATAAACAACGATTCTAGACACTTCAACGCATTACAACTATAATGCATGCCTCTCAGTCACTTTTTTTAGAAATGACCTTCCTAATCTCATCACACTCACGATTCAGAACCGTTAAAATCGATTAGGAGAAGAGTAAAAGGAAAGAAAAACGAACATTGTACCTGGATGGAGAGTGGAAAGAGAAAACCTTGAAGACAAAGAATTTTGAAACTCGTGAGCACTAAAAGAGGTAGAAGGCCGAAGACATTTTCTAAAAAAGTTAGTGTGTCGACTTCCTACCTAAGTTGTTCTTGGTGAGAAAGGAAAGAGGATTAGAGAACATATCTCGTTAACCACGAAGGCTGTGATTTCTAGAGAACATGGTGTAACTTTATATTGTGAAGGTTAATAATAAAAAACTTTGTGTAATAACATGACAAAACAAAGAATCGCGACGACCACACCTATAGTTTGACTGAAAAAACATAGTTGGATCAGCCCGACATTTTTATTCTTAAGCACTTCACCTCTTCAAGCCTCATGCTTTGGGGATTATATACACCTGAAATTGGCGAGAACCTAATCGGGATTTCAGGCGACTAACATAGTTGGATCAGCCTGACAACTTTATTCTTAAGCATTTCGCCCTTCCAGGCCTCATGTTTGAAGGACCGTGTACATCCTGGAATTGGCGGGAAAGTGCAAGGCAAAAGCCCATTTTAGGTGCCATATAAGCCGGCCCAAGGTCGAGTTACCCCAAAATATTTTTTTATGGACATTTATCACATCAGTATATCCTAACATGTGTCATAAATGCAACACTGGTTGAATAATTGACTATTATGACTCTTCATGAGAATTAATCACATTTATGACTCTTGTCTCGAATCAGACTAAAGATTTAGTATAAATAATAACGTACTACAGACCGAAAATAAGAGATTCAAATGAAGAGAGAAATCTCATACTGTGAGTCTTTCTGATCAACTTCAAAAGAGTTATTCAAATTAGTGTTATTTGCACGAACACATTCATATTTAGTTCAATTTAAATAAATATATTATTAAAATTAATACTTAATTTAATTTAAATATATAGTATAAAAATTTAATTTGTTTTAGAAAATAAGTTTTAAATATTTTTAAGATAAAAAATATTCAGTAAATAAATATTTTGTATATTCTAATATTTTCAAATAACCAAAATAAAAAATATTTTAATTATTATATTTTAAAATTTGATTTATATATTTTGTAATTTTGAATTTATAAAATGTCCAGTGCAAACTCTTTGACCATTCAAAAAGTTTGAAATATATAAATATTTTCCTTTTTTAAAAAAGTTCACTTAATATTTTAAAATTTTGCAACACCGAAAGTAAGAAAGATATTTTATTTTTTAATAAGTAAATAGTAAATGATTTTACTTAATATTACTTTTAAACACAATATAGAAACTGTAACACCCAAAAATAATTATAATATTTATTTAATTGAATTATTATGATTATTCGGTGTTTTGGTGAATTTTGATGGATTTTGTGACGCTTGATGACTTGAGTGGTGTAGTGGGGTGGCCTTGGGTTAAGGGAACATTGAGGTATCTTAGAAGTAGTAATTAAATTAAGATTATTTTATTAGTAATAATAGTAAGATAATTTTAATAATTAGATTATTATTTATTATTATTATCATTATTATTATTATTTAAAATAATTAAGAGAACCATTAAGGATAAGACGGTAATATTGAGAAGGCTAATTGAGGATAATATGAGTAAATCATGATTAGGGCCCCAAAAATAGGTTTAACAAAAAGAAAATAGGGAATTAGGAGAATTAGTCTGTGCAACCCTAAGAAGTGAAGAGAGAGCTGAGGAAAGGAGGCTAGAACACATAGAACAAGTGGATCAACCGTAGAACCGGGAAAAGAAGGATCTTTGCTGGAAAATTCGAGGTATGGGGGGGGGGGGGGTTAATCCAGGTTCATATGTTTGATATGGGTTTAAGGTAGAGTAGTTTGTGTGTTCTGTGCTTTATGATGAATTTCCGTATGCTGAATCTGTGTGAATTTTCGTGCATCTGTGTTGGTCGATTTTTCTGATATGAATCTGGTATGTGTTGCTGTAAATTTTGTGAAATTCGTATGAATGATTTATGTTGCTGTGATGAACATGTGAATAAACCAGATCTGAAATCGAATGTGGGATTAATGAATTAGGACTTAATAATTAGGAAGAAATTGATGAAATTAATGGAGTAGGATAATGACTTAGATCTGTGATTAATCGAAACTGGTTTGAGTCTGATTTTGGAGGATCGAAGGTGCTGGAATGAGAAGGTTTTCGTTCAGATGCGAAATCTGAGTTTGGAGTGTTTTCTGGTAAATCGCGTAACAGGAGAGACATTACGCGTAAGAGGGGACATTCCCAGGGTGGTACGCGTAGCATACGCACCTGTCCCCAGGGCCAGCACGGCCCTCTGCCAGTACGCGTAGGATACACGTATTAGAATGGGGGTAATACGCGTATGGGAAGTTGAGAAGAAGAGGCATACGCGTATGGGAAACCATTACACGTATGGGGTCCTTGGGAAAGGTGCATTATGCGTATGGATTAGCCATTACACGTAATGGGAGATTGAAGGGGATCTTTGAGAGGGAAACCTCTCTGGTGATAGGCGTAACAAGGATGACATTACGCATAAGGGAGGCCTGGGCAAGGGGCCTTACGCGTATGATACGCAGACCAGTGGGCGAGGAATTAAGCCATACGCGTATGGGGCATGGTCATACGCTTATGGACAGAGCTGTTGGCAGATTTTCCTGTTTTTGCGATTTTTATCCCGATTTCGCTTGTGATGCAATTTCTTTGAAACGTAAGGCTATGATGAGGTAATAAAACATGAGTAAACTTGTAATGATGATGAATGGGATAAAATCGGGGATTTTTATATGACGAGCATAATATGACAAATTGTGAGGTATAGTAACGAATTTTGACGAGTGCGACTTGGTGTTATATAATGATGTTTGTTTGATGATGATTCATGAATGATGATGCAATTATGATGATTTTATGATGATGATTATTATGGCGATTTGCATCTTGCATTCATGGCATAGTTAGGACTCCGGTCCATTTGGTGGCTTTAATCCCATTGTGTTGATTGAAGTGTTTTATGATGTGCTCCGGTTCTTGTGTAGAATCGATCCTATTGGTGGGGATATTTGGAGGGTGATGGCCCAGTGTCCATCAATTATGACGAATTGGTACCACATGCACGAGTCTATGATGTTGCATTTGCATATTGTGTGGCATTGCATTTTATTGATGAAATTGATGTATTAATGACGTTTGAGTCGAACGATTTACGTTCTTTTGTTTTGATGGCATGATGTTTTGTTTTATGGAGTTGGATTATAAAAGTATATTTTTAAAAGTTGATTTTCGCTGCGAGATGTTTAAATAAATTCATGATGGTAAAACTCTTGTTATGGAGCAGGTGATTATTTGATGTTTTGTGACGACATGTGATGCCCTTTTGGGACTGTACTCTGATAAAATAATCGTATTTATTCGTGATGTTTGTTGGGTAGAAAAAGGGTGTTACATAAGTGGTATCAGAGCAGGTCGGTCCGTCCAGCCAGGTTTTACATGATGTTAGTCCCCTGTCAGTCGACGAGTGTGTGTACACTGTCGATGTTTTATTTCTTCTAACCTTGTTGGTGGTATGAATGATGGCTGGAAGAAATGATCGTGCTATGGTTGATGTGTTGGAGTTGCATGCTCAAGCAAAGGCTCAGAATAATCAGAATGGTGGAGTTTCGGATGAGTTTCGTGCTTTGGGGAAGTTCCATAGGAACAATCCGCCGACTTTTGTGGGTACTCATGATCCAGAGAGTGCACATAAGTGGTTGAAGGTGATCGAGAAGATCTTTTGGGTGATGGGATGTACTGATGCGCAACAAGTTCAGTTTGGAACTTATATGCTGTCAGAAGAAGCTGAGGATTGGTGGGATAACACCTGCCAGAGACTGGAAGACGTTGGTATTGTGATAACTTGGGCTGTGTTCAAGCAGAAACTTTTGGGAAAGTATTTTCCAGAGGATGTTCGTGGCAAGAGAGAGGTGGAATTCCTTGAGCTGAAACAAGGAAACATGACTATGGCAGAGTATGCTGCGAAGTTTGAGGCGTTGGTGAAGTTCTGTCCTCACTACAACCGTGCTGATGCTGAGGTGTCCAAGTGTCTCAAGTTCGAGAATGGACTGAGGCTAGAAATCAAGCACGGTATTGGGTACCAACAGATTCGCATGTATGCTAAGCTGGTGGATAATAGTAGGATCTACGATGAGGATAGACGAGCTCGATCTACTAACTACAAGCAGCTGAGTGAGAAGAAAGAGAATGGGCAGTATAGAGGGAAGCCTTATATGACTTCAGCCGAAAAAGGGAAGCAAAAGGCTTCAGATGGGAAGAAGACAAGTGGGTGAGCAGCTCCCGCTCATGGGAAGTATTACATTTGTGGCGAGAAAGGCCACCGTGCCGATGTTTGCACCAATAATGTGTTGAGGTGCTACAGATGTGGTAAGAAGGGTCATAGAGCTACTGATTGCAAAGATGATGGTCCAACCTATTTCAATTGTGGTGAGAAGGGTCACATTAGTACCCAGTGTCAGAAACCGAAGAAGACTGTTATTGGTGCTCAGACCAATGGCAGAGTGTTTTCTTTGAGTGGTGTAGAAGTTGCAGAGAAGTACAACCTGATTCGAGGTACTTGTTTTATTAATAATGTTGAGTTGGTCGCTATTATTGATACTGGTGCTACTCATTCGTTTATCTCGCTTGAATGTGCTAATAGATTGGGTTTTAAATTATCTGACATGAATGGTAATATGGTAATAGAAACTCCAGCTAATGGTTCTGTTACTACTACTTTTGTGTGTTTGAGATGTCCTTTGACGATTTTTGGGAAGAGTTTTGTGATGGATTTGGTGTGTTTAACCTTGCACCAAATCGATGTAATCTTTGGAATAAACTGGTTGGAGTTCAACCATGTTCATATCAATTGTTATAACAAGACCGTAGAGTTTCTTGAGTTTGGTGATAGTGGGGAGTTGATGTTCTTGTCAGCTAAGCAAGTAGACGAACTTCTAGAAGACAAAGCCTTAGTGTTTGCAATGTTTGCATCATTGCAGGTTGATCGTGAAACTGCGAGTGTCAAATTACCTATTGTCTATGAATTTCCAGATGTGTTTTCAGAGGACATCAGTGATTTGCCTTCAGAACGTGAAGTAGAGTTTGTAGTGGACTTGGTACCAGGTACGAGCCTAGTGTCAATGGCTCCTTATTGGATGTCCTCTTATGAGTTGAGTGAATTGAAGAAACAACTGGAAGAATTGCTCGAGAAGAGGTTTGTTCGACTGAGCGTTTCTCCGTGGGGTGCTCCTGTGCTTTTAGTGAAGAAGAAGGACGAGAGTATGAGTTTGTGTGTTGATTATCGGCAGTTGAATAAAGTGACTATCAAGAATAAATATCCACTTCCGAGAATTGACGATTTAATGGATCAGTTAATAGGTGCATGTGTGTTTAGCAAGATTGATTTGAGGTCGGGTTATCATCAGATTCGTGTTAAGCCTGGTCATATTGCAAAGACAGCTTTCAGGACGAGGTATGGTCACTATGAATACATTGTGATTCTGTTTGGAGTGTCCAATGCACCTGGTGTGCTCATGGAGTATATGAATCGGATCTTTCATGAGTATTTGGATCAATTTGTGGTGGTTTTCATTGATGTTATTCTGATATACTCTAAATATGAAGAAGAGCATGCTGAGCATTTGAGAACTGTGTTGTAAGTATTGAAGGAGAAGAAGTTGTATGCAAAGCTGTCAAAGTGTGAGTTTTGGTTGAAAGAAGTGAGTTTTCTTGGCCATGTAATTTCAAGTGGTAGAATTGTTGTTGATCCTTCCAAGATTGACGTTGTGTTACAGTGGGAGACTCCGAAGTCTGCTACTGAGATACGTAGTTTTCTAGGATTGGCGGGTTATTACCGCAAGTTTATGGAGGGCTTTTCTAAGTTGGCATTACCTTTGACTCAACTGACTCGAAAGGGTCAAGCTTTTGTATGGGATGTAGCTTGTGAAGAGAGTTTTGTGGAATTGAAGAAGAGGTTGACGACTGCTCCAGTGCTGATTCTACCTAATCCAAATGAATCTTTTGTAGTGTATTGTGATGCGTCGAAGATGGGTCTGAGGGGAGTGTTGATGCAAAATGGTTAAGTTGTTGCTTATGCTTCCAGGCAGTTGAGAGTTCATGAAGTGAATTACCCAACCCAGGACTTACAGCTGGCAGCTGTGGTGTTTGTGTTGAAAATTTGGAGACATTACTTGTTTGGCTCTAAGTTCGAAGTGTTCAACGATCATAAGAGCTTGAAGTACATGTTTGATCAGAAATAGTTGAATATGAGGCAGAGAAGGTGGTTGGAATTGTTGAAGGATTTCGGCTTTGATTTGAATTACCATCCTGGTAAAGCAAATGTAGTGGCTGATGCATTGAGCAGGAAGTCATTGCATACGTCGATGTTTATGGTGAAAGAGTTGGAATTAATTGAGCAATTCCAAGATTTGATTTTGGTATGCAAAGAAACTCCGGACAGTGTGAGGTTGGGAATGTTGAAGTTGACTAGTGGTGTTCTGGATGAGATAAGAGTGGGACAACAATCTGACTTAAAGTTGGTTGACTAATTGACCTTGATTAACAAAGGTAACTGAGGTGAATTCCGGATTGACGAGAATGGTGTGATGATGTTCAGAGACAGGGTGTGTCTCCCAGATGTTCCAGAAATTAAAAAGAGTATTCTTGAAGAAGGACATCAAAGTAGATTGAGTATTCATCCCGGTGCTACGAAGATGTACCAGGATTTGAAAAAGTTGTTTTGGTGGCCGAGTATGAAGAAAGATATCGTGGAGTTTGTTTAAGCGTGCTTGACTTGTCAGAAGTCGAAGATTGAGCATCAGAAGCCTTTAGGTATGATGCAGCCGTTGAATATTCCAGAGTGGAAATGGGATAGCATTTCCATGGATTTTGTGTCTGGGTTGCCGAGAACTGCTAAAGGAAATGATTCGATTTGGGTGATTGTGGATAGATTAACTAAATTGGCTCATTTCTTGCTGATGAAGATTAATCATTCTATGCAGAAGTTAGTTGAGATGTACATTGAGGAGATTGTGAAGTTGCATGGGATACCTTCGAGTATTGTGTTGGATAGAGAGTCGAGATTTACATCGAGGTTCTGGAAGAGTTTGCAAGATGCTTTGGGTACTAAGTTAAGGATGAGTTCTGCATATCATCCGCAGACGGACGGTCAGATGGAAAGGACTATCCAATCCTTGGAGGACTTGTTGAGGGCTTGTGTGTTGGATCGCAGAGGATCATGGGATAGCCATTTGCCGCTGATTGAGTTCACGTACAATAATAGTTTTCATGTTAGTATTGGAATGGCGCCCTATGAAGCTTTGTATGGAAGGAGATGTAGAACTCCTTTGTGTTGGTACGAGTCAGGCGAGAGTGTTGTACTCAGACCTGAGGTTATACAGGAGACGACTGAAAAGATTAAGATGATCCAAGAAAGGATGAGAGCTTCGCAGAGTCGTCAGAAGAGTTACCATGATAAGAGGAGGAAATCACTTGAATTCCAAGAGGGAGATCACGTGTTTCTGAGGGTGACGCCAGTGACTGGTGTGGGTCAAGCTTTGAAGTCTAGAAAGCTCACTCCACATTTTGTGTGTCCATAGTAAATCTTGCAGAGGATAGAAGATGTAGCTTATTGGATTGCTTTACCGCCGTCACTTGCGAATTTGCATGACGTGTTCCATGTGTCTCAGCTGAGGAAGTACATTCCGGATCTGTCGCATGTGATTCAGATGGATGATGTACAAGTGAGGGATAATCTGACAGTGGAAGCATTACCTGTGCAGATTGATGGTCGTGAAATGAAACAACTTCGGGGTAAAGATGTAGCTTTGGTGAAGGTGTTATGAGGTGGACCAGCTGGCGAAGGTTGGACTTGGGAGCGTGAAGATCAGATGAAGGAGTCGTATCCGACTCTGTTTCCTTCAGGTAATTTTCGAGGGCGAAAATTCTGTAAGTGGGAGAGAGTTGTAACACCCCAAAATAATTATAATATTTATTTAATTGAATTATTATGATTATTCGGTGTTTTGGTGAATTTTGATGGATTTTGTGATGCTTTATGACTTGAGTGGTGTTGTGGGGTGGCCTTGGGTTAAGGGAACATTGAGGTATCTTAGAAGTAGTAATTAAATTAAGATTATTTTATTAGTAATAATAGTAAGATAATTTTAATAATTAGATTATTATTTATTATTGTTATCATTATTATTATTATTTAAAATAATTAAGAGAACCATTAAGGATAAGACGGTAATATTGAGAAGGCTAATTGAGGATAATACGAGTAAATCATGATTAGGGCCCAAAAGATAGGTTTAAAAAAAAGAAAATAGGGAATTAGGAGAATTAGTCTGTGCAACCCTAAGAAGTGAAGAGAGAGCTGAGGAAAGGAGGCTAGAACACATAGAACAAGTGGATCAACCGTAGAACCGGGAAAAGAAGAATCTTTGCTGGAAAATTTGAGGTATGGGGGTTAATCCGGGTTCATATGTTTGATATGGGTTTAAGGTAGAGTAGTTTGTGTGTTCTGTGCTTTATGATGAATTTCTGTATGCTGAATCTGTGTGAATTTTCATGCATATGTGTTGGTCGATTTTTCTGATATGAATCTGGTATGTGTTGCTGTAAATTCTGTGAAATTCGTGTGAATGATTTATGTTGCTGTGATGAACATGTGAATAAACCAGATCTAAAATCGAAGGTGGGATTAATGAATTAGGACTTAATAATTAGGAAGAAATTGATGAAATTAATGGAGTAGGATAATGACTTAGATCTGTGATGAATTGAAACTGGTTTGAGTATGATTTTGGAGGATCGAAGGTGCTAGAATGGAAAGGTTTTCGTTCAGAGCGAAATCTGAGTTTGGAGTGTTTTCTGGAAATACGCGTAACAAGGGAGGCATTTCGCGTAAGAGGGGGCATTCCCAAGGTGGTACATGTAACGACCCGATTTTAATTATCTCCATTTTGTGTTAATTTGTATTATTTTGTTGAGTCTTTTATTTAATTTGGGTGATAATAATGTTATTGTGAAATTGGTGTTTTAATCTGATATGTTGGCGTGTTATATTATTTTACCGTTTTTGAGAGTTTTCGGGGGAAATTAGATTGGAGGGTATTTTAGACATTTCATAATTATTGTTAAGTTAGAATTTAAGTGAGGAATGATTTAAGGGTATTTGTGAGAATATGAATTGTTAGATATTTTGAGTGAATAGTAATAGAAATAGAATATGATATTGTATTTGAGATATTTTAAGAAAAGAAAGTATAAGAAAGAAATAGAAAAGAAAGTTAGTAAGAAAAACATAAAGAGAGAAAAGTGAGAAAGAAGAGAAAAGAAGAACAAGAGGAGAAAAGTGGGAAAAAGGCTAGAAATCATCAAAATCAACGGTTAGGATTCGAATCGAACGGGTAAGGGTGTGAAATATCGTTATCTTAACTTTGTATACAATTATGTATGGTTTCGTTTCGGTTGTTTTGGATCGTTTTCATATATTTTTCATTTTAGGTCGAAATGAATAAAGTCGATAAAAACCGATGTTTTCACGGTTAGAATTCGAAATAAATTACGTACTTGTATCGAGTAAGGTTAGGTCGTCGTATAGCGTGCTTTTTATTCGATTTGGTGATGTTTGAAAATTCTGGTTTTTGAAAGGTTGAAATTTAATCGACAAATCGAACGTCGTAGAAATTTCGTTTATGTATTCTAAATTGTTCTTATGTATTTGGTGGTTGCGCGTATGTGTTTGTTTCGAAGAAAATAATTGAATCGGTCGGATTTTCGGGCAAAATAGCCGAAACCCGTAGCAGCCCGTAGGGCATTTTCTGGTTTTTGGCAAAACTTCGAAAATTCATATCTCTTGAACCGTAAGTCGGTTTTGACCCCCGTTCGAAGCGTTGGAAAGCTAATGAGATGTTCTTTCTAGGAAAAATGGTTTTGAGGTCTGAACCTGGTCCAATCGGAACAGTATTTTCGAAACGTTTCGTTGTGTCGAGCCTCCGGTTTATGTTTTTGCGTTATTTTGAAATATCCATATCTTCTTCGTTGTTTATCGGATTTAAGTGTTCTTTATATCGAATCGAAGCTGTGGATGAGTACTTTTTGATGATGATGGAAAATATTATTTTTAGCCGACTTTTCCGGTAAACCGTAAATTGATTTGTTTGGATAAATGTGTATGTTGTTATACAATTGATGTGAATGTAGATGGATTATATGTGATGAATGCATGACTATGTTGTGAATAAGTATGCATTGCATGAGTGTATTGGTTCATTTTGTATGTGAAGCATCATGATATGCATTCTTGTGTTGTGGGATTCTAAGATGAATCTGTTGTAACGTCGTATGCCGATATGCGGTTGAAGCGATGATTACAAACGATTGTATGCTCATGTGGGGTTGTAGCAATCGGATTGCATGCCGAGGTGCGGTTGTAGCAATCATATTGTATGCCGATGTGCGGTTGTAGCAATCCGTAAACATTGTATGCCGAGGTGCGGTTGTAGCAATCATATTGTATGTCGATGGGCGGTTGTAGCAATGATTCCAATAAGTTCTTCAATTGAACTTGAGATGAAATGAGTCGGCACCGCATTGCATTTGCATAGAGTCGTGAGTCGGTCTCTATGATTTGCATTGGTCATCTTTGTATATGTGCATTGATGAATGAACATGAATATATGTATTTATGTTGAATGATAAGCATTGTGATGAATATGCTTGGTTTTGTATATATATATATGTCCTGCGATGTATATTGAGTAAGAGGTGATGAATGGCGATAAGAGTTGTATCTTTGTAATGATACATTGGTGAATAAACATGTATGTGTGTTTATGTTGAATGAATGGTGATGAATTGAGATGTATTGGTGATACATGTATTTGAGCATGAATAAATATGCCTATGTGAAGGATGCGTTAATTACGGATTGTTATGCCGTGTATTTGATTTATGGTATATGCTTGGGTTATATGTATATATACATGCATAGTGATGAGTTGTGGTGAGAATGTGGTATATGGGTATTATATGTTGAGATATATAATTATATGCAACGTTATTATGATAATATTTCTCACCCTTCTGCTGTTTTATAATGCTCTATGAGGCATTGCAGATTAGGTATCTGGTGGTCTTTTGTGAAGCGTGGCTTCATTTCCTTTTTGGTCGGTTGGCTCTGATATGTAGCACCGGGTAGCTAGGATGCTTATGTTTGATTCCTTTTTGTGATACATTCATGTATGTATCTTGCTGATGACTTTATGTATATAAACATGAATGATGTTGTTGTATCATACTTGTTGATGTATATATATATATATATATATATATATATATATAATGTATATATGTTTGATGTTATCAATGATTAGATTTTCCGCTTTTATTCTAAATGTTGACATGTGGGTATAAGGACTGAGATCCTTTATTGTTGAAAGTTACCCCACTGTTGCATATCTTTTTGAGCAGGTGTTGTATGTGTTTAATTTCATGCATAATGTGACATTCTCTTTTTATGCTGTGTTTACAATTATACTCTGATGAAATTTTCAATACGTGCCTAAATGATTTAATTGATTATTTGGGGGTATAGAAAGGGGTGTTACAGTACACGTAGCATACGCACCTGTCCCCAGGGCCAACACGACCCTCTGCTAGTACGAGTAGGATACACGTATGAGAATGGAGGCAATATGCGTATGGGGTGGTAATACGCGTATGGAAAGCTAAGAAGAAGAGGCATACGCGTATGAGAAGTCATTACGTGTATGAGGTCCTTGGGAAAGGAGCATTACGCGTATGGATTAGCCATTACGCGTAATGGGAGATTGAAGGGGATCTTTGAGAGGGAAACCTCTATGGTTATACGTGTAACAAGGATGGCATTATGCGTAAGAGAGGCCTGGGCAAGGGGCCCTACACGTATGATACGCAAGTCAGTGGGCGAGGAATTAAGCCATACACGTATGGGGCATGGTCATACATGTATGGACAGAGCTGTTGGCAGATTTTCCCGTTTTTTCGATTTCTGTCCCAATTTTGCTTGTGGTGCAGTTTCTTTGAAACGTAAGGCTATGGTGAGGTAATAAAACATGATTAAACTAGTAATGAATATGAATGGGATAAAATCGGGGATTTTTATGTGACGAGCATAATATGACGAATTGTGAGGTATAGTGATGAATTTTGACAAGTGTGACTTGGTGTTATATAATGATGTTTGTTTGATGATGATTCATGAATGATGATGCAATTGTGATGATGATTATTATGACGATTTGCATCATGCATTCATGGCATAGTTAGGACTCTGGTCCATTTGGTGGCTTCAATCCCATTGTGTGGATTAAAGTGTTTTATGACGTGCTCCAGTTCTTGTGTAGAATCGATCCTATTGGTGGGGATCTTTGGAGGGTGATGGCCCAGTGTCCATCAATTATGACGAATTGGTACCACATGCATGAGTCTATGATGTTGCATTTGCATATTGTGTGGCATTGCATTTTATTGATGAAATTGATGTATTAATGACGTTTGTGAATGACTTGACGATGTTCGTCCTTATGCTTTATCTTTTGCTTATATCTGATATATTGATTCGTGATTACTCATCTTGCCTGTTTAAATGTTCCCTCCACGTGGGTAACATGCAGGTGATCAGGCTTAGCTCTCTTGGTGCTCGAAGATTTAGCTTTTGAAGTATTTTGATTTCTCCGTCGATTAGAGGGTCTTTCTCTGATATGTAACATCCGGTCGGGACGTTTGAGTCGAACGATTTACGTTATTTTGTTTTGTTGGCATGATGTTTTTATGATGTTTTGTTTTATGGAGTTTGATTATAAAAGTATTCTTTTAAACATTGATTTCCGCTGCGAGATGTTTAAATAAATTCACGATGGTAAAACCCGTGTTACGGAGCAGGTGATTATTTGATGTTTTGTGACGACATGTGATGCCCTTTTGGGAATGTACTCTGATAAAATAATCGTATTTATTCGTGATGTTTGTTGGGTAGAAAAAGGGTGTTACAGAAACAAATAAATTTGAAGGGTTCTTCTTACGAGGAATTTTTCTGCAACCACTAGTTTCAAATCTAGCACCATCTATATTAATAATATTTAAGTTTTCCTTGTGGGAAGTTAAGACTAAAAATCCAAACGAAATATCTAGCAGTTGAAACAAAAAATTTGGTCTTGACCAAAATATCCTGTAGTTTATACGAAATATCTGGTGCACCAGATATTTGAAAATATTCTGAATATTTGTGTAGTACCGGTTTTTAAAAAAAAATCCAAAAACTACTGGATATTTAGTCCATTGTTGAAAAATGTAGTAGTTATAAAAGAGTGTGCAATTGAACGACTACTGTGACACCATAATTTCTCCCGCGTAATTTATAAATAAAAAACAGAGTAATTTAAAACAATCACACAATTAGGATGCTACCTCCAACTACAACCAGCTCATGCAATATGATATGTAACACATATGGAATTTAAAATTAATATGAATCATAAAGCTAGTATGAACTTCAACATTTTATTAGCAGCGGAAATATTAAACAACTGATTAGTTTAACTATTCAAAACATAATCATAACATAAAATATTTAAAAGTAATGATCCAAATAAGAGATTCACATAGTAATCTCCACCAAATATGAAATAAATAAACCAAACTTTCTCCCTCGCCCCCATTGTTACATATCAGAGCAGACACTGACTCGACAAAAGCAATAAGAAGAGTAATCCCTTCCACTCACATCCACGCCTGTACTGTGGATTATCTGCATGATGCCCATGTAAAGGCAACATTCAAACATAAAGGGTGAGAAATCACAATTACATAATGAAATTGTATAATAATATGTAATCACACAATTATCACATGCATAATCACTCATTCTACAATTCACACTCCACACAACCCATTGACTATAATATGATATGTATGCAATGCAATGAGACTCCACTCCATGACTCAATGCACGTGGTACCAAATGTGAAACCTCAGGTTCACTCGCTCCTGATCCCCACCATAGGATCAGAGCACACCAAAAATCGTTACCATCACCATAGATAACGCTTCACCGATTTCCACCTAGAACCAGCTACTCGCACTCAATCCCCACCATAGGATTGAGACTCACTAAAAGCAGACCACCGTCGAAACACCATGATGCATGATTCATAAACGACATGCAAGAACAACACGTGCAATGATATTCACCTTAACCAATGTACCACATAAAACTGGTCATCCAACACCAAACATATACTACAAGCATTCAACATTAGCATTATAGTAACATAGCAGGTAACAACATATAATTTATATACAATACCACACCGTAACATACACACCACATACCATCCAACACCAGTACGCACCATTTAAAATCATTTCCAAGTACTGAAACTATTTTTAAAGTAAAGAATACAACATCAGCTTTCCAACGCCTCAACGACACCTCAAACAAACACCCAAAACTCAAGTTATGAATTATTTAAGATTGACACAACAGGTGTAACCGGTTACTCCAAAACATGCAACTGGTTACAACTTGGTCAATAACAGCGAGCAGGATTTCCCTGTGTAACTGATTACACCAAAATTGGTAACCGGTTACACTTTTCAAAAAATTCCTCGATTGTGCTTTTTAGTGACAGTGTAACCGGTTACATCAAAACCTGTAACCGGTTACACCCTTACAAAAATCAGTTTTTCTGCAATCTGAGTTACGAAAATGAATTTTGAAACATCCTCAAAACCCCAAATTTTCACAAAAAATCATATATTCCAGATTCAAATTCTAATTCCTAACAACATACAACATCATAAACATTCACTCATCCATAATTCATCCAAACACACACCATAGCAGCATTATCACTCATATCAAATAATTCATAGCATAAAAGAGAAAAATGCAGACACAGAGAAATTAAAACACCCATCCACATGTTATCATGCAATCCCTTATACAAGAGGAATTCCCACCCTTACCTTGTTATTCCTAGCAATGATCTCTTCAACCTTTAGCAATGATGTTCTTCCTATGTTTCTCCTTTCTTGCCCTAGCCTCTTTCTCTGCTTTCTTCTCACAACTTCACGTAGAATACAAAAATAGTCCATTTTCTCTCAATTTTCCTCTTTTCTAATAACAATTATCCCTCGAAATATGATTTTCCACTTCTACCCTCAACATACTCTCCCAAAAGACCACCTCGTCCTTATTTCCTATACACCTTGTATATCTATTTAATTTTAATTAAATAATAGTATAAAACTATTATTAATATCATATTTCCCTTAACCTATCAATTCTCACACATTAGTAAATTAATATATTCTCCTCTAATATTTCTATTCACTCCAGGGGCAGAGCCACTAAGGGCTCAGAGGGTGCAGTTGCACCCCCTCAATTTTCAAAAACTCTAGTACTTTTATATCATTTTTTAAACTTTGTACCCCCTCAGAACTTGCCTTTGCACCACACCCCTTCAAAACTTGACTTTGCACCACACACACATCTTGCCTAACTTGAGTTTGTATCATACACATGCCATGCTTTTTAAAACAAATTTACAAAAAAATGCCACAGTCTAGCTTGGAACCTTTGTCTCTAAGTTAAAAGCTGGAGAATTTGACAATTTAGCTATCAAAGCATTCTTTTCACACTTTAGTTCTTAAATATTTAAAATAAAAACATGTAAATAAACATTTACAAGTTATAACTGCTACAAAATAATAGAAAAATTATATATATTAATTAAATTAAATATATACTAAAATTTATATTTTAATAATATAAAAAATTAAATATTTATCTTTTTATACAAATAGTATAATAATAATTATTATTATTAATTATAATTATAAAAATTATTATTTTTAATAACTTGCACCCCCTGAGCCAGGGTCCTGGCTCCGCCACTGATTCACTCCCAACTTAAAGACACATAACCCACTAACATAAAACAATAAAAAATATCATGAAATGACATATTCAAAAAATAAAACATCAAAACATTAACCAAAACACACAATCACACAATTTATATACAAAAAATTAATTAAATAAATTGGGGGGTTACAACTCTTTCCCACTTAGAATATTTTCATCATCGAAAATTTACCTGATGCGAACAACTCCAAATACAACTCTCGCATCACACTCTCTAACTCCCACGTCATGTTCCCTCTGGCAGTGCCTCCCCAAACTACCTTCACGAGAGAAATCTCTTTGCTTCTCAACCTTTTCAATTCACGGTCTTCGATCCTCACAAGTAAAGCTTCAAATGTAAGGTTATCCCTTACTTGTACATCATCCATCAGAATCACATGAGACGGATCTGGAATATACTTCCGAATTTGTGATACATGGAATAAATCATGAAAATTCAAAAGATTAGGTGGCAACGCCACCCTATAAGAAACCACTCCAATGCTCTCAAAAATTTAATACAACCCGATAAACCGAGGATTAAGCTTTCTCGATTTCAAAGCACGTCAAATGACTCTCAAGAATACATGGTCTCCTTATTGAAACTCAAGATCCTTCATTCTTTTATCATGGTAACTCTTTTGCCTACTCTTCAAAGCTTTCATCTTTTCTCGAATTAATTTCACCTTTTTAGTAGTCTGCTAGACAATCAAGCTCAAGCACTACATTCTCACCAGATTCATGCAAACACAAAGGTGTCCTACACCTCCGATCATACAGTGCCTCAAAGGGTGTCATTCCAATGCTAGGATGGAAACTATTATTATTAGTGAACTCTATCAGTGGCAGATGACTATTCTAAGCACCCCCTTGCTCAAGGACACAAGCTCTCAACAAATCCTCCAAGGACTTAATAGTTCTCTCTGTTTGACCATATGTCTATGGATGATAAGTAAAACTCATCCTCAGCTTAGAACCCAAAGCCTCCTGCAAACTCTCCCAAAATATGGATGTAAACCTCGGGTCTCTATCAGAAACAATACTCGACGGAACACCATGCAGCTTTATAATTACTCTGATGTATATCTCTGCCAATCTCTGCAAAGAAAAACTGATGTTAATTGGAATAAAATGCGCTGATTTTGTCAATCTATCAACCACCACCCAAATCGCATCATGCCCTCTATGAGTATTCGGTAACCCCGTCACAAAGTCCATCGGATGCTATCCCATTTCCACTCTGGAATATCTAACAACTGTATCAATCATGCAGGCTTCTGGTGCTCAACCTTTGACTTCTGGCAAGTCAAGCACGCATACATGAACTGCCCCTCATCACGCTTCAATCCAGGCCACCAAAATATCTTCTTTAAATCCTGATACATCTTAGTAGCTCCTGGGTGGATACTTAAGCTACTTCTATGACTTTCTTCTAAAATCATCATCTTAAACTCAGTATTAACAGGTATACAGATCCTACCTCGGAATTTTAACACACCCTGCTCATCCACTTTAAAATCACTCTTTTCAGTATGATTACTCCCAACCATCAAATCCACCAACTTCACATCCAACTTCTGTCTATCTTTAATAATATTAAGAAAATCATTGTTTACCTTCAACATACCCAATATCACGTTCTGTGGTGTTAGCTCGCAGACTAAACTTAAGTCTCTAAACTGCTCAATAAGTTCCAACTCTTTAACCATCAAAGCAGACATATGCAAAGACTTTTGACTTAAAGCATCAGCCACGACATTCGCCTTATCAGGGTGATAATTCAAGCCAAAATCATAATCCTTCAGAAATCCTAACCATCTTCGTTGCCTCATATTTAATTCCTTATGATCAAACATGTACTTTAGACTCTTGTGATCACTTAATACCTCAAATCTGGAACCATAAAGATAATGCCTACAAATCTTTAACACAAACACCACTGCAGCCAACTCTAAATCATGAGTAGGATAGTTTCTCTCATGAAACCTCAGTTGCAGTGAAGCATAAGTCACTACCTTGCCGTCTTGCATTTGCACATCACCTAAACCCATCATAGACGCATCACAATACACTACAAATGATTCATTAAGATCTGGAAGAATCAGAACTAGAGCCGTAGTCAACCTCTTCTTCATCTCTATGAAACTTTCTTCATAATTGATGTCCTTTTCAAGTTAGTTGGGTTAATGGAAGTTCTAACTTAGAACAACCTTCAATGAACCTGCGGTTGTAACCAGCCAAGCTCAAAAAGTTTTTAATATCAGTAACCAACTTAGGAGCCTCCCACTGTAGTACTGCATCTACTTTAGACGGATCCATAACGATACCATCACCTGAAATAAAATGCCCAAGAAAACTAACCTCTTGCAACCAGAACTCACACTTTGACAACTTTGCATATAACTTATTCTCTTTCAACACTTGTAACACAATTCCTAAATGCTCATCATGCTCTTCATTTGACTTGGAATAGATCAAAATATCATCAATGAAAACCACCACGAACTGATCCAGATAAGTATGGAATATACGATTCATATATTCCATGAACACTCCAGGTGCATTAGAAACTCTAAACGACATCATCAAATATTCATAGTGCCCATATCGCGTTCTAAAAGCCTTCTTCTTAATATTCTCATGCTTTACCCGAATTTGATGGTAACCCAACCTCAAGTCAATTTTGCTGAAAACACGCGCACCTACCAGTTGATCCATTAAATCGTCTATTCTCAGAAGTGGATACTTGTTCTTGATCGTTACTTTATTCAGTTCTCGGTAATCCACACAGAACCTCATACTACCATCTTTCTTCTTTATTAACAACACCAGAGCTCCCCAAGGCGGCACACTTGGTCTCACAAATTTCTTTTCCAATAAATCGTATAATTGCTTTTCAACTCTGCTGATTCTGACGCATACATCTTGTATGGTGCCATAGAAACAGGCCTGGTACCAGGGACAAGATCAATAGATAACATCACCTCTCTCTCTGGCGGCACATCCTAAATATCATATAGAAACACATATGGAAACTCACGCACTACAGACAATTCTTCAATTGCAGCTCAACTTTTAACAGATAAAGACACGAACAACGCAAGCACTTGAGCTTCCTCTAGAAAAAGCCATTCAACTGCCTAGCAGATAAGAAATTGGCTTTCTCTTCATCCTCAAGAGCAAGGAATCGTAGTAATTTGTTATAACAATTTATATGAACATGATTAAACTCCAACCAGTTCATTCCCAAGATAATATCAACATCCCTCAGCGGAAAACAAATAAGATCAACACCAAAATCTCTATCAAAACTCGACAGAGGAAAGTTCGAACAAACCAAAGAATTAGTCATTGATCTCTTAGCAGGAGTATCGATAACCATCTCCTTATTCATGGAGGACACTACAAGGCCCAACCTTTTTAAACAATCACCAATAATAAACGAGTGAGTAACACCAGTATCAATAATAACACTAAAAGGTCTACTATTAATGTAACATATACTTCTAATTAACTTGTCGTCACTGGAAGTCTGAGTCCTTGATAGAGCAAAAACCTTCCCTCTGGATTGAACTTACTTCGGCTTCCGACAATGTGTATTGATGTGTCCTGGTTTGCCACAATTATAGTAAGTCACCATATGATCTTTGCAATCAGCAACCAAATGTCATGTCTTCCCACACCAGAAACACTTCTTCATATCACCCTTGCTCTCATTGGCGCGATGACCCAGCTCACCACACCTAAAACATTTAAGAGGAGTAGAAGCACCTCCCCCACTTGGCCTCTTACCATCAACAACATTTTGTTTACCTTTCTCAGCTGAAGCACTATAAGGCTTCCCACGGTTCAGATGTTGTTTTCCTCTCTTCTCACTCAGACTCTTATAGTGAGCTGACCGAGCCTTACTATGATCCTTGTAGATCCTATAGCTATTCACCAACTCTGGAAACTTTTGGATTTGCTGATACCCAATCGCCTACTTGATCTTGGGATGAAAACCATTCTCAAACTTGACACACTTCGAGAACCCATTAGTTACCTCAGTGTAATGAGGATAAAACTTTGCAAGTTCCACAAACTTGGCAGCATACTCGGTAACAAATTAACTCCCTTGTTTCAGCTCTAGGAATTCACTACCCTTCTTCCCACGAACGTCTTCGGGAAAATATTTCCTTAGAAACTCTCTGTTAAACACTGCCCAAGTCATAACTTCACTCGCAATTTCCAGCACCTGATGGGTGTTGACCCACCAATCACCATCCTTCTCAGCCAATATATGTGTACCAAATCGTACCTTATGCGCTTCTAAACAGTCCATCACACAAAATATTTTCTCAATTTCTTTGAGCCAAGTCTGCGCTCCATAAGGATCATACCTACCCTTAAAAGTAGGTAGATTGTTCCTCTAAAACTTTCCTAGATGACAGAACTCATCGTTCCCCCCCAGCATTAGACTGATTTTGTGCAGTCTGAGCCACAGCCTGCAAAGCAGCAGCAATTGCGGCATCATTTCTTCCGACCATTTTCTGTTTCACCCCAATAATAACTAAATGGTTAGAAGACTACCACGATAACATTCAATTGTCACACCTCACCGACTCGACAACTTGGCCGGACATACCAACCTGCTATGATACCACTATGTAACACCCTAATTTTCCCCTCGTAATTTATAAATAAAAAACAGAGTAATTTAAAACAATCACGCAATTAGGATGCTACCTCTAACTACAACCAGCTCATGAAATAGGATATGTAACACATGGAATTTAGAATTAATACGAATCATAAAGCAAGTTTGACCTTCAACATTTTATTAGCAGCAGAAACATTAAACAACTGATTAGTCTAACTATTCAAAACATAATCATAACATAAAGTATTTAAAAGTAGGCTTAATACCCTTTTTGGTCCTCTACTTATGACTCAGGGTCCATTTTGGTCCCCTTCCTTTTAAAAGTTTCGAGTTGTTCCCTTACGTTGTCTAACAGAAGCAAAATGGTCCTTTCCGTTAAATAAAGGCAAACAGTGTTAGTTTTGCTGACATGTAAGCTAAGTTGGAAAGATGGATTGCCTAATCAACACCTTCTTCTTCCTTCTTACTGCGAGGCTTATAAGTTCACCCCCAATTTGTGACCTAAGTGTATCATTCCCCAAAAAGCACCCAATTGAAACCTAATTCACCATCTAAACATGAATTCTGGGTGCGGTTCTTCATCTTCTCTAAGTAGCTGAAGTGATTCGCAAGTTTATACCAGCTTTGGAAAGCTTTTATGTGGGTGTGAGACCTTGCTGTACTTCATAAGGCAAGAATCGCCAATAATTACGGAAAGCTTTTTTGGAGTTGTCAACATTTTAAGGTAATTTTCGTTCCCAACATATACAAGTAATTTGTGTTTTTAATCATGTATTTAATTGCATTCCATTTTGTGCTCTTAATTTGTAAAGGGACATAGAAATGCTGGATGTGGGTTTCTTGAATGGTTCTATGAAGATTCTACAACTGAAAAAGGAGGAAACCTTAAGGAAGCATCAATGGAAGATAAAAGTGTTAAGCCAAGAAGTGGAAGAAGCCAAAAAAAGAGATGGAAAAAGCCAAACAAATGTGGAAGTTTTGAGGCCCAAGAGTATGGAATTAGAGGAAGCTTTGAAAAACACAATGAAGTGGAGGAAGATTTGGAAGATTTTTTGTTATTTTGTGTTGTTTGTTTTAGTAATTAAGATGTTGTAAAAGTTTGAAGGTTAATTTCCTGGTTTGGTGTAAAACTGGGGTAAAACTTGCATTGCAGAAAGTTAAATGTTATTGTTACATGTTTGTTCTAATTTTTTTGTGACATGTTAATTGTTAAATATTTGTTCTAAGTTGAACTTACCATTATACTTGTGTTAAAGTTACCATTGTCTGTGTATAAGTTAACATAAATTAACTTTGACAGAAAATTTGGACCATAATTCTTGTATAAATTAACATAAGATAACTTACCATAATTTGGATCATAATTTGTGTATAACTTCCAATAATTTAGACCATTGTTTGTGTAAAGATAGTTGTGTATTTAAGTTAAGTTAACATTAGATAACTTTGACAGATAACTTAGCATTAGATACACAAGTTAACTGACAGAATTTTGAGAACATAAACCTTGTTCCAATTTGAGAACATAACATAATTTTGGTATAACACAAAATTTGATCAACATGTCATTGTTACAGACACATGTTCAAAATACCATAACATTACATTGTTACAGACACTGACTTCAAAATAACATAACCATAGAGTGGGATGGAACTTAACATAAACCTTGTTCAAAATAACATAAACATTGTTACAAACACTTGTTCAAAGTACCATAACATGGCATTGTTACAGACACTAGCTTCAGCATAAGTTGTCACAGACACTTCAAAACAACATAACACAGACACTTCAAAACAACATAACATCAGCCATATTCTTAAAACAGAAACTACATAAATCTAAATGGACTTCTTTGTGTTGTTTCTTTTGGTAGGAGTGGTCCTCCTAGTTGTAGGTCCCACTGCATTTTGTGATGCACGCAGTCTGGTGGTTAGTCCATGTGAAACAGAAGGCATTGTAACAGATGTTTGTCTTGGTTTCCTAAAAGGCAATTTTTGTGGCCTTGCTTGTGCTGCCCTAGGCTGAGTTC